>OZ037776.1:17669503-17737003 GCA_964035525.1 Porites cylindrica | reverse complement strand
TACGATTTCTTCTTGAATTTATGCCAAGCTCTTCCATTAGAGTATGTACGTAATAATATTTACAAACAAAACTGATGTTGTTGCCGGCTTTATCTGCAGGAACCAGGACATATCGGGGTGCTATTGAGGCCAAGCAAAAGTGCCAACCACAGCCAACACCAGCAATTCAACCTGACAGTACTGAAGACTGGGAGTCTGGTATTTGATGCTTTTATTTGAATTTTTAGGCTCTCATGATCAGGAATGAAACAGGAAGGAAAACCCGAGCGGGCAAGATACAGTATATACCTATCTTGGCCACCTGGGTATCCAACTAGAACAAGGGAATTGCTTAATCTTTGCCACCTGTAGAACCAGCCATATAATAATATTAAGTGATATTGCATTTTCAGAGGCTGTTAGTGAACCCTTTTCAATAGCAAGGTCTGAACCATCTAACAAACAAGAAGATGCTTATGATATTGTACAAGCTATGCAAGAGGTTCAGCTTCAAGCACATGCTGCTCCTCCTAGACCAGTTGATACCTCAGGGTGAGTAAAGACAGTCGCACATGTATAATAATGTTCTTACATGTAATTCAAAGTTACAGTCAAACATTTCTAATACGGACGCCAAAGGAACAGAGCGAAATGTCTGTGTTAGAGAGATGTCTGTATAAAAGAGGTCACTATGATGACATCACTTTTATGACTCCACTTTCAGTTTTAAGTGTTCAGTAGCTAAACCCAGACTCACAGTCGTCTTTAAACTGCATTTAAAGTTATTAATTCACAGTGCAAAGACACTGTCTTTCAGTAGCATACAACATTGTACATATCAGCTACAGACAAATTACTGTTTTTAAACGAAATGAGCTACAGCACAACGCTGCATGTAAAAAGTTGTAATGTAAAGCACAATTCTGAAAGCATCACCTGCTATCTGTAGTTATTGAATCCTTCAAAAAGTCGGTTATGTTCCTCTGTACACGTTTTGGGCTTTATATCACCTTACATATCACTGTATTAGAGAGGTGTCCGTACCGAGAGGTTCGACTGTTTGTTAGCACTTGGCTGCAAATGGTATTGCTTTTTATTGAATGGTTGGATGCGTGACCAACAGGCTTTTAGCCAGCCTTGGAAACTGGGCGTCCAGAGGGCATGTTTTCCCTTAAAATTATAAGAGATTAAGTGAATTTTTTTTTCTTCCAAAAATGAGCATCCATAGGACAGCTGGACACCCTTCTGGCTAAAACCTTACCGACCAAGTTGTCATTTAGGTGGGCGAAAACAACAAATGATGTGGTGAGAAGTCGAAGTTGAACTTTACTTCCTTCTTTTGCAACTGATTATTACAGGGACAAGGACACTTATGTTTGGTCATTGCCATATGAGCCACTGTTATGTTAAGGCTGGTAGAGTGAAAAAAAATTAATGAACTGGACAGTTATTGGACAACAGAAGAAGGGTTACCCTGCCAGCAGTGGTTTTCAGATATGGGGACAGAGATTTCCCTAGACTTGATACTTCCAGTTAAAATCCCTTATCCTCAAGCATGCCCTTTGTGTCCGTTTGGGTACAAGTCTAATGCAACAGGGGATGTTGAAGTTTTGAATTGATTGGCACGTAAGGATACTGTCCATTTCAGGAAATTGTTAGTTATAGAATTACAATGTAACTTGTATTTTAGTCAAGCATCAGTACTTTCTAGCAACATTCAATGGCTTTTTTGAGATGATTTTAACCACAAAGGGCTTTTTCAATTTAGTTTAACAGCAACACAGAAGAAGAACCTAAAACGTTCTCAAAAACGGCAAGAGAAGAGGGAAGCTGAAGAGTAAGTGTGTCTTGCTACTAGTAATGTTCTCTGTTTCGTGAGAAATGGGCTCAGAAGCAACAATAAATGATAATGATAGTAATGTTGTTATTGTCCTACTATGGATATGTTTATTTTGTAGTTTAATATTTTATGTTTGGTTTAAATTTTATTTTCTGTTGTTATTGGGTATGATAATGTATGATAACGAGTTGCAAACAAAATAGTGTCAAATGGGGTAAAATTGAACCGCAGCATTTTCTTTGAGTTGGTTTTTTGGTTTTCTAGAAATGCTGACGAACCTCAGATGACAGATGAAGAAAGATTACAGGCCATTGCTAATCAGTATGCTGTCCTTAGAAACAAAACATCAGGTAGAACATAACAAAATGCCTATGTACATGTTGTGGTTAAATTTCATTATCTACCTCCTTTACCTACTTATAAACAAAGGAAAAGTAAGGAGGAAGCATGCCTGAGCCTTTAGGGCACTGGGCTGTAATCTGAAGGCCCAGAGTTCAAGACCCCCCCTGACCACTAGCTGTATTTGTTCTCAGTAGTCTTGAATTCAAATCTTCGGCAACACTTGTAAAGTAGCCAAGTGGTTTGCCTCCTACAGTAACATTTAAACCAAGGATTAAATTGAACTGCAATATGTGTGATAAGAGAGAAGATGCCAATAAGTTCTAGGTGACTGAATAGCGAACATGAATAACAAGGTAGTTAGTGTTCAACTTGAACTATTCAGTTTTATGGCATCTTATTATGGACACTAACGTGATGTTGGGAGGGTGTCTGCAATAACAGTAGTTGACTGTGTTTGAAATTGAGGCAATTTTAAAACTTATGAGAGGGTACAAACCCAGATAAAAGGCCTCAACATGTTTCACCATTATTTAAAAATAATATATAAAGATACAATCATTGTTGATTAACTGGTAGATTCCCCCTTCATATTGCCTCATTTGTATGTGTCAGGTTAAAATTTGGAATCTAGGTTGATTCTCAATTTCTTCTGTCTCCTAGGGCAAGGACACAGGGAATTGAAAATCATCCTAAAGTTAACACAAAATTATCTTGAAGTCAAAATTAATGTGACCTGTAACCACATTACTTTTTTAAAAATGAATATAAATAGCATTCTCTTTAGACTGTCAATTGTGATTGCTTGTTATGTTTTCACAATTCCAGGCAGCTTTGTGGACTTTGTTAGCATCTTAAACCAATATTGCCAAAAAAGTCGAATTAATGTTCCCAAATACAGTGAAGCGCCTGGCGTGCTGGGTGGATATGGTTCACAGGTGTTTGTGAAAGGTCAGATTTTCACTAACATGAAGTACTGTGGTACTAAGAAGGAAGCAAGGCATGATGCTGCAAAGGTCGCTTTGCTTGGTCTCAACATCCCTGTGGGTTAGTGTGATCAATACTTTATGTGTTCTTATGAAATACCAATAGTTAAATTAAATTAAATCAGAACTTTACCTACAGATAAGGACGATGTTACAAGTAAGCTGTTCTAAGAAGTTTTGTAGGCAGTTAGGGTTTTGTACCTGCGTTTAATTTTTTTTAGTTAGCGAGTGCTTTTGATTTGAGGAAATTGATGCATGAAAACCTGTCCCTTTCAAAGGCTTGTTGTAGTAACTATAGCTAATAATTCCTCTATTTGACGTTAGTTGAGTCGAGAAAAGTTAAATTGGCCACCATAAATATTGTTTTGAGCTCCACCCTTTTGTTAGACCAGATTCTTGAATGTAGTAAGCGTGTTATTTACTCCTATTTACATGGAGCTTTTAATTTTCTTTTTCCCTGTTATATGGCATTAATTTTATCTTAGGTGTATATTACAATTATGTATACTTATCATTTTTGTAACAGTTGACCCAACACCCAACAAACCAATGGCTGCAAGAACTGCTACAGACCATCAGAGACTAAGAGAAACACATGAGTTACATCTTCTAAACCAGGCAGGGCAGCCGCAGCCCAGGGGGAGGGGGCAGGGGCAGCCAGTAGTTAAACCTCCTAGCTCTTCTTCCATGCCATCTGCTGCTGCTGGCCCACCAGTCTCCCAACAGCCTTCTCAGAATGGAGGTGATGAAACTGCCTTCAACTTGCCTGAGGTAATGATCATTTTGCATTTTAGGTTTATTTTAACAGTGAGTCTGTTCATTTGGTGGTAGTGGCAAGGCAGGTGCACCAAGGTGACAACTCACACGGGACCACATGTCATGTTTTAAACACCTGTCACAAATTCAAATTTTAAAAGTCCTTTTGAATTGTTCAGCTTAAAGGGTTTGTACTGTTCGAGCAAAGGTTTCAGGGGCAAACGTCCCAGGGCCGGCGCCAAAGGAATGGGGGAGGGGGAGTGTTAGAGATGGGGTTATGTTTGAATATGTAGATTTTCTTCATTTTGATTTCAGAGGTATAAATTTGAGTCACTGTTATTAAGGACTAAGTTGTACAGTGCAACAACGAGAGTTGTCTGTTTCTTTTTTTTACCTGCCTATTTATTCAAACAGACTAGCTTGAAAGAGCCTTCTTGGATGAGCCTCACAAAGGCTCGGCATTATATCGTCTACCTCAAATCTCTCAGAGTAGTATCTAGCGATCACATGGAGATCAGAGAATCGCTGTCCAGGCATTGTTGACCTAGAGCAGGTCTTGATTCATTTCATCAGTGAAAACGATCGCTAGGCTTCTGTGCTTGTGATTGGTAAGGTGCAGGCAATGACCAGAAGGCAAAAGATGTTTGGAAAAGCATCTTCATCGCAAACACCAAGTGCTAATAAAAGGTTGTGTGGAAGCTATCTTTTGACTGCCAGAGTGTTTTCCATCTACTTACCTCATTTCCAATGGATTTGAGAAATAGAATGTCTTTCTCCCAGAACAGCATGCCTTCTAGTTCATCATCTAGCTGCTGTGCCTTATTTACTATAATCGTTAACATGAGACAAAGCGGATGGCTGGCGTGGTGATCTTCGTCAGAAAATCAATCTTGCATTTGGATGATTAAGGAGTCAAGAAGAGGAATAGCTACAGTCATCTTGTAATGATCGATTGGACTGGAACATATATAATAACTTATAATATTATTTTTGGTATGAAAAAGGGATAGACATGGGTACCCGGACAAGTTTGAAAACTTCCCAAGGGGGGGGGGGGGGTTGCAACCCCCTCTATCCTCCCCCTGGATCCGCCTCTGGGTTTCTTTCTCTCTTCCATGGCTTTTAGCGTTTACGAAGTCATTCCAAGCCATGCGAGAGAAACCTCTGCTCGCAGTAAGTAAAGGTTTTGAGCCGAATATGCTCTATTCGGCCATACCATCACGAGGAAAAAAACTCCTTACCTTCCTAGCGGGAAAAGATCTCTCTAGAAGGCTATTTGTTAATCATATTTTTACAAATGTACATTGTCTGTTAATTTTCAGGCAACCAATGGTGAAGCTGTCTCTGATGAGTGGACAGCAGTGACCAGAAAAGGTAAACCATTTTAGTAAACAGATTCCATTTTTATTATTTTAATTTTTAGTCAAATAAAATAATTTTAAAAAATTAAACAAATTTAAAAATTGTTCTCACTTTTTTAAAAATTTCAATATTATTGAAATAATACTTTTATTAGTCATGTTTCCTTATGCACACCCCCTGTTATGTGGACTCTTGGTTTGCTCTGTTTGGTGTCTGTTTTAAAGTCCAAATGACTTGGAGTAACATTTTACCCCTGGTTCTACGCTTGGTTCTTTTTCCATTCAATTTCACAAGAGACAATGTGATGGTAAAATTCATGATTTGGCATAATGAGAACTGTTTTAGTGTAACACTTAAACTTGTTAAACTTAGGAGTGGAGACTAGGGCCACATTCCTGTCTTTAATTTTGATGTCACTTCACTGGGCCATTCATTTTGGAAGGGTTGTGACTAGAATGGATACCCCAAAGTCAGATTGTCATCTTCACTCAAAATTTATAACTTGAAGCATTAAATAAGAGAAGAAGGAAACAGAAGAAAACAGTAGGTAGTATGTAGGACTTGAACCCGTGTCATTTGATGTATAATCCATATCCACATCAGAGGCCCTGCCAGGGTAAATTCCGACAAGCGACATGACCCAAAAAGTCGCGACAGAGCCTAAAATGAAATGGCGACAAGCGACAACCTCCCTCGGCCAAATTGCGACAGTGACGGCAAAGCCGAGAATATGCGACAAAGAACGGTGGTTTGGCTAATTTATCACCAGTCTGAGTGCCAAGAAGAAGTAATTTTCGTCAATTTTCCTTGCGCTTCAGAGATTGTCTCTCGTCAGGGAGTTTCAGTAGACCCTCCTGAGCGCGTCGCGTTGGCTCATCGCGTAGTCTTCGTTTACGCAACCCCGCACAACTCCTGGGAGACCTTGGGACTAGGTTGTCCGTCAAATAGCTTAATTTCCGCACGCTTTACATCTCTTGTAATCACTACTTTCACATAGACCATGACGCACCTTGTTTTCCCCCTCAGAATTTTGCATAATCAATGTTTCCAAATTCTCCAGGAAATTACAGTCGTCTCAGGAGAAATCGAAAACAATGGTTATGCAAAGTTTTGGGGGGTAAACAAGGTGAATTATGGTCTATGTGAAAATGGTGAATACTTTGCTTGTTTCTGAACTTCTCACATCCTTGTCGACCTCTGTCGGGCGGTGACGACGGTGGAGAGACCAGGGACCAGGTAACTTGAGCACCGCACAGCTAGACCACCGTTAACCGGCCTTCACGTACGATTTATCTAGTCAGTTAGTCTTAAAATGTTGAACGTGGATCACTTAGGGTGTGCTGACAGTGTTCCTTTAAGCGAATCCAAAAATGGATTTCTGATCCGAGATTTGCCGGATTTCGCGGTCGAAAGGAACGTGAAATCCGTAAATTGGATTTGTGACCTTGGTAACCTTTTGCAAACGCGTGCAATATGCATGACAGCCTGAGCCTCTCAAGAAATGACATGTTTTCTACTGTTTGACAAATTATGCGATTATACCGTGCAGAATTTTGTGGTCGGCAGTTCGAATAACGACGGTGGAACATAAACAGATCAAGAAAGTAGCGTGTTAAAGTTGAAAATTATCTAAAGGTCGGCTCAGTTTGATCCAGTTTCGTAGCTCGGTTTTCTATGTAACACGATGGAGTGCCTATCGCGTCCAAGAGCGAGTTTGTAGAAAGATAGCAGTTATTTGTCCCTTTTACTTATTTGTGTTTTTAAGCAATCTTTAGCGACAAATGGTCAGCACATGGACATTTTACTGTACCACCATGAACAATCTTCTAGTGTTTTCAGATGTTTTACGGCAAATGGCAGCAATTAGGAAACTCTACGGGAATACTTCAACTGGAAGTACAGCTGGATCATGTGACTAATTTCGAATCCACTGTGAATGGAACAGCGTAGATGACTAATCCGTTAATCTGGATTCGGATTCTTCGGATTTCAAATCCAATGTGAATCCTTTTTCAAAAAGGATTCACCAGATCAAAAAACCGAATTTGGATTTGTCGAAAGGAACGTGAAATCCGTTTTAAGATCCAAATCCGTTTCTGGATTCACCGAAAGGAACACACCCTTAATTGTGAATGGCGATGTATAGGTGTTCTATACGCGAAAGGTTAACTGAGAAATTGCTCAACTGTAATGGTTTCTTTAAAACCCATCGCTATCCTCCTTTTCTAAACTTCCGACAAAGACAAAGAATTTTCGTTCAATTTCCGACAGCGACGTGAAGCATTAATAAACACCGACACGAGACGTTTTAAAATTCAGACGAGCGACATGGGAGCCCCCCCTGGCAGGGCCTCACATCACCATCAAGGGCTAACTGCCGAGACCGGTTAATTTTAACGTACATTACATTATCATTACATTATCGAAAGCTAACCATTTTTAAAGCAGTGCTTAACCCTAATGACTGTACTTTGGTGATAAACCCTGTATTCAACTCTTTTCCTTGCACAACTGTCTCCTACTCCGATTTCCCCCTTTTTTCTAAAAGTTCTCGTGCCCAATAAATGCGCCCCAATATAGTATAGCGTGGTGTATAGAATAGCGTTGTGTAATAATCATAAGGTGTCCACCCTGATTTTGAGGTATCCATGCTAGTCACAACCACTTTGGAAGAATCTGACAACAATTTTGATGATGAGTGACCCAGAATTTACACATTTATTATAAATGTTTGATTGCAGGTGTTAAGAACCCAGTTTATCAACACTCACTAAAGATGGCTGGACGTGGTCGAGGAATGATCAGGAAGTGAAAATTTACTTACACATTAACACCAATTCCTGAAGACGTTAAGTGGGAGTCCATGAATACCAAACAAAGATATATCAAGCTTATCACAGATTTGTAAAGAAGCTTCTTTGTATTTCAGCTGTTGTGTTATGTAGTCTTTAATTATTGGGTATTACTGGGTTACCTGTAATACCTAGGAACACATGACTGATTATATCCACGTTTGTGTTGCATTCCATCTGTGATTTTGGCAACATACTTTGTGGTAATAGATCCTGACCTGGAGCCAAGAAAGGTGTTTCTTAACTGAGGGAAAAATGATGACTGGGGCTAGATCACCATCGCTGCATACATGTACTTGGCTAGTTATTGTAAGTTCCTGCTTAAGATGCTCCTGAAGCAGTGCAGTTCTTCAATATTTTCGCACAGCAGAAAGTTATTTATAATGTGTAAATATTTTAGCTTTTAGATTTTTAATGTTTTTTGCTAGGGGAAGTGAGAAGTACTGTAATCTCTCATCTCTGTTTCAATCAGTAGCTCTTGTCTGTTAATTACTGATAAGAAATTTTCCGTTGTTTGTTAAGCACTGGGGACATTAGTCTCCCTCGCAGCCATTTTTAGAGGGGAGGAGTGTTGCATGACGACACTAAAAACAGCTGCAAGGGAGACTATGGGGACATGGGAAATTAATAAATAGTGAAAACACAAAGTATTCTGTTATCCCAAGGATACTTTCAACACAATCAGGAATGATAAAAGCAAGATTTGAATACAAGATAAATTTTCCAAATTTGTTTAAAGCATTAAATCACTAATGGAGGGAAGGTCTGCAGGTGGAAAATATTATTAGCAGTTTTCAAGACTTAGTGTAATAATGTACAGTGTACAGTTCACAGTGTACAGTGTACAGTGTACAGTGTTTAAAATGATAAAAGTTATTTAATTCCCCATACTAATATAATAATGAAATAAATTTATACATGCATACATGCATATTAAATGATTTACCAAGGGAAACGTTATTCATTGTTTTCCTGCCTTCAGGCCTTCTGTTCCATTTTGCCAAAGTGTTATTGTTTTAAGTTGAAGTAAATGTTGCTGAGTAGGTCATTATTTTGTACTTTGTGATTTGTTTTACAAACATTATTAAAATGACAGGCTGTAATTTTTTCTTCTCTTTGTCTCTGTTTTGTACTAAAGTATTTAATGTCAAAGTAACAAAACTGTGAACCCCTGAAATATTTTAGGAATGTTTGAGACAGAATCCATTTGGAAATTGGGTACGGTAATTTTAATTTTCAGTAGACAAAAATCTTGTACCAGAATAATTGTAATCATGTTGCATTCTTTTCTACACTTTTTGGTGGCTGTAAATGTAATAAGTGATATAAAATAACTCCAAAGTAAAGGTTCTTATGGGAGCCCTGAGAAAACAAACTTCAAAAGCTTCCGATTTTCACAAAGTGAAGTCTCAGCAAGTCAGGCATGGCAATTTTACCTGTGTTTTCTCAGTTCTTGAGAAATTTGAAATTTATTTTCTTGGGCTCCCATAGGAACCATTTCTTTGAAGTTATTTCATTTAATCTATTACATTTAAAGCTCTTGAAATGTGTAAAAAAGAATGTGATCTTGCGTAAAATATTCTGGTACAAGGTTTTTTCCAATGAAATTTCAAGTACTCAATTTCCTGATCGATTCCGTCTTAATGTGTTTTTATGACCAATCACAGCAAAGATCAGTTTATGCAAGCTGGACACAAAACCACCGAGTAATACTTGATGCTGCTGCTTGCAGTTTAGTCTCCCCAGTCACAGTCGTGAACACAATTTATGCAATAATTGTGGAAGAAGCCTGAAAAACAAATTCAGGACTTCAACAGGCTTCTTACGCAATTGCATAAATAGGATTCACAACTGCAAGGATCATTCTTCATTTGATTTCATTTCTGCAGTTCTTATGATTTATTTCATATACATCTGTCACAAAATGGAAACTGTTACGACTATGTAACCAGTGGCAAAATAGCAGAGAGGCTCTTGGTTAAAAACAGGTTTTCTAACGTCAAAGAGGAGGAAGGATTCTTAGAAGTGCAAGAGATTTACCACTCTGTCCTGCCCACAGGAGAAAATTTTTCTTTGGCTATCATCAATCCTTTATTGAACAGCACTATCCTTTCGACTGAGTATTGTAATATCTGGTGCAACTCTGTTACTCACATGACATAATGTTGTTGTCCAGTGTTTCAAACTCATAACCATGCATTACCAAACATAAAACAGAGGGAATCATAATTTGAAGGAAGGATAAAAGTGCAAAGATGAAGCTTATTGTAGAAATAATAAATATAGTGTGACAAAATAAAGCCTTCTGAGGCAACTACATATAAAGCATTCTTTAATGGTAAAATGGTATTTTGTTTGATCACTCATTACCTTGGAAACTAAGTAATTTCAATTTGTGAATTTTTTTGCATTAAAGCAGATCTCTGCATAGCTCATTATATGCCTGCTCATAACTTTTGTGCTTAAAAATGTCATCCTAACATGGTAAATTCCATTTAAAAACTATAATAGTCAGGAATTTGTTTATGCAGCAGTCTCCAATCCTTGTATGTGATAACACGGTGCCAGTTGAGCAAAGTGATTCAAAGGTGGGAGTAAATTTCTGGGCACATTATAGCAGGGTTACTGGGTCCTCCCTTGTTCTGTTGTTAAGGAAGAGCAGAAAAAGTTTCTTCTTTTCTAACGCATAGCCATTGTTTTCCATCCTTGGTGGGAAAGTGCCAGCTGTCCCCTGTAGTTTGAACAGCATGGTCAAAAGGAATCTTGTTCTGAAAACATGAGATGAAAAAAAAAAACAAACAAACAAATATGTGTGACTTGCACATATTTTGACACAATTAAGATTACTGGATCCCCACTTCTGTTTACTTAGATGAGTTTTTAGAATAACCAAATACCTGCTTGATATTATTGATATCTTGGTTTTATTGCAGGTCTCCTTATGGGCCATGTTAAAGGTCAACGTTAAATTCAAGTTAAAACTTTTTAACCTAGGTTGATTTGAAATTTCCTTTTTTTCCTAGACCTAACTATTCTTCAGGTATTAGGGCTAGGAGACAGGAAATAGAGAGTCAACCTAGGTTTAAAAAATTTAACCTCGACATGATTTTGACCTGTAACAGATATATTTAGGATTAGTAACCACCACAACTAAATGTCTGACATTAAAGGCCACAACTAATGTACCATGGCGACGGTGGTGCCATGAACCTATATAGTATAAGCTTTGTGACAGCTTGAATGTCTCAGTGAATTACATATTACCTAACTTGGAATGAAAGATTTTAGTACTGTATATTTTTTTGAAAAAGATGGTCGGCTTTTGTCAAATTCAAACAGTAAACAATTAGTACATACAAAAAATACTGGGTTGTCGCCTATGAACCTCTCAGGAACCATTTGGTGAAGTCTTTGCCATCTCCTAAATTGAATTTTCATCCACAGATCCATTCTACTTATGTGATTGCTAAACATGTCACGGGACACCAGAAGAGTTCCTGGTCCACAGTGGACGGCTGCACTCAGAAAGTACACATCATCTATTGAACTGGAAAAACAAATGAATCATGAATCACATTCCCTCACAATTATTATTAGTTCATTGCTAATGAAAATAACAAATTCATTGGCTAGCTTGTAACATGTAAACCAATAAAGTTCCTTTTGTTCTCATAATAGCAGCCAAATAAACCAAAAAGAACTTCCTTATATATACTTCATTAACAAATTTTAACTCTTCCCCTCTCTTACAACAGGATCACCTTTCCATGGAGTTTCCAAACTTGACATACAACCTCAGGATCACAGTGTTTTCTTGTTATTTCATGATTTATCTTGGCATTTTGTCGAGGAGCACAGGCCAGAAAAAATACAACATCGTAGCACCCCCACCACACAAGAGGTTTGATAACAGATTCAGATAGCCAAATACCCATAGATTATTTGACATTGGGATCTACAAATTGTAGGGGCCAGTGACTTGGTCTGTTCGATCTTCTTTAAAAAGGGGCATTTCTTACAAAAATTACAGAATTCTTAAAAATAATATAAGCTCAATGATAGGTGATGGATGTAAGAGCCATCCTCTCTGCACATCATGACCATTTAACTTTATAATTCTCTCTCGGTTATTTTAGATTATCATAGAGTATAATATATTATGTGTAGTTTACATATTTTTACTTTTATATTGTATAGGTTATTCCAATTAATTAATTATAAATAATTTGTGTCCCCAAATTGGTATGGGGTTGTTCCTAAGCTATAGATGGTTTTCCAGTGACGTTATCAAATTGTAAAGTCAAAACCACGAAGTTTTACGAATTCTTATTTACACTAGCTTGAAGATGAACAAAAAATAAATCTTTGTACAAGTTTCCATTCCCATGGCACATTTCATTGCAAAAATACAGCAATTTGAACTTCCGAGTCTTTACGGTGCGTGACACCAAAATAGGAATGCTGTCTCGTTGAAAAAAGTCTCTTCTCTTGATTTTCAGCAGTATAACCATTTCAAGTATCACCAGAAGATATGTTTATGCGCACGTATGCTAGTTCTTGAGTGAAAAGAAAGAGCTTTTATAGAAAAAGTGGACTCCAGATGTTTTTGTAGATTTCTGGCAGCCATATTGGTGGACCAAAATGGTACACCAATATGGCTTATCCATACAAAGCTCTACGAAGGTGCATGAAACGTTTTGGCAAATAACTCAGAAACTGTGGGCCACAAAGACTTGAAACTTGGACAAATAGTTTACATTTTACTGTTTTATAACATTTCGTTTTCTTGGCTTCTTGCACTGTACTGTTTCCAATTTATATTTTAGTTAGAAAAATCGTTTGAAGACCATTCTGTCCTCTCATCATCAAGGCATACATGCAGAGATGAAAGTCATGTTTACTGTGTTGTAACAGCTACTAGCTAATCACCTGTATATGTTCTTGGGTGATTTGGGCCCCTTCACCAGGCTGACTACAGGCTCAAGTTATATTCCTCATTAAATTAAGATGTGATAAAGACACAATTTCCCACACAGGAACTAAAAGGTCATTTTTATGGAAGAAAAAAAAAATGCTGAATTACCTTTCTTTTAGACAAAATACCCCACAGTGTTCATGAGCACACAGTAAACTGATCAGGCCTTCTAATGGTATTTGTCCAACATCTGTTTTTCTTCTGTTCTGGAAATCCATTCTTATTGGACTAGAACCTACCACCAAAACTCGCTTGTTTTGCCTTAAGAAATGTAATACTACATTTTCCACCTATAAATACAGAAATATGAAATCCTAATTTGCATATTTTGTTATAACACTTGTAATTGCCACTTGCACATCTCCCATAATGCACCTTGTTTGCCCCCCTTGTCCCCACCCCCCGCAAAAAAATTACATAAACATGGTTTCAGTTTCTCTTGGGACGACTGTAATAGCGAAGGCAAATGAATGACAAAGGTTATGCAAAACCTTTGGGGGTGGGGGCAAACAGGGTGTACTATGGGAGATCTGGAAATGGCATATAATGTAAAGGGGGAATGATGCTTTGCTGTTTTGACAAGGCAATACAGTCCAAAAAATGCATTGGCCTTACTACAAGAGTTACATTTTAATTTCATTTTATTGTGTTAAATTTCCATCAGTAGGGGTTCAGTTGTGTTGTGTTTTTTTCCAGTTCATTTATTAATTTATTTTGACAAAGTTACTTGTAAGTACAAAATATTTGAATAAATCAAGATCACGTTGGAATGAAAAATGTAAGCTGGGAGCATTGCAGACATCAGAAAACAGAACCTTGATTAGATGACACAAAAGTATCTATACTAACAAAACAAAAATGAATGTACAGGGCCGTAGCCAGACTTCAGAACAAGACAAGGCAAGTTTTGAGTGCCGAAGGCATGAGCCGCTAGGGGGGTCTGGGGGAATCCCCCCCCAGAAAATTTTGAAATCTAGAGGCTCAGAAATGCTTTTGTAAGCATTTTCCGTGGCATTTTTCTTCAGAAAAGTCAACCTTGGGCAAGTGTAGAAGTTCTCTTTTCTATTGCTTAGCGATACTTGTGCCAAGTTAACGACCATCTGCATTTTAAAGCATTCAAATGTTGGAACACGTATTATAACAATAACATGAATCCATGAGAGTAGCCAACATTTATGGATTTTATAGTGTAGATAATTAGGAGAAGTCTTAGGTAACATTTTTTTTGAAGTTAGTTCTAAGATGATATACATTTTTCTAGGGATTATTTTCTCAATTAAACGTTTCTTCAAAAAAAAAAAAATAGGCCAAAATCAAGACGAGGCAACTGCCTCGTCTTGCCTCATGCTAGCTATGGCCCTGATGTAGAAGCGACTTGAGTTACATGTGTTATAACCATGAACCTGCCTGTACATGTTGAAGTTAATAATTATTTTTTTTTATTTCAGTTAATTTTTATTTTCCATTTTATAGGGGTATGGTAATGTACACTAATGAATTTAAAACACAGAAAAAACAAAATTTAACTAAACTAATAAATTAACTGCAACATACACAGAAAGATATTAGAAAATATGGGGGAAGTTAGTTGTTATTTTTGTGAGTTTGTTCAGCTAAAGAATGAAGACAGTTTGCCCTTAGAGCTGTGTTTCATCAAGTAATAAAAATATGATATAGTCCCGAGAGGATATGTGCTTACTGGTAAGAAATATGGTAAACTGACTAACGTTGTACATGAGATTGTTGAAAAGCTGTTTGTAATATTGTCAATGAAATTGAGAACAAATTATGGGAATGCTTTCTGAACCTATCAAAACAATATGTGGTATGTGTGCATAATTTATGAGAGGACAAAACAACGTCCATTAAGAACATCACATGGTCTGAATTAGGAAACAAAACATACAAGCTGAAAGGGTCTAATTCCCACTGTTAAGTCAGACTTTTTCACAAGTTACTGGTAAAATGTGAAAGCAGAGGGCCAAGTGCAAAACAAACATGGGGAAAACACGATACTGAGTGAAGCAAGAAATTTTGCAAAATTATTCACCTTCCTAGGATCAAAGAACCCAGATGTGAAATACCCAATATTGAGTCCATCTATAATAACATCGTATGGTCCACTGGCCTGCATAAATTGTTCAATACTCTGAGGAAATTTATTCCTTTTTCCTGGTTGAACATTATCAACATAAACTCCAGAAGAAGTAAAACACTTAACAGGAGGAAGAGCCTTGAGGTTGTGATACTCCCACAAGAGGTCAGCAAGTGGTTGTTTCAAATCTTCCAGTTCTGCCACAGAAAACTGACCTGTGTCAAGGCTTTGTTTGCAGGCTTTGCAGTGATTTCTGGTGAAGAAAAGATACAGTCATTTGATTTTACAGCAGCATGCTATGAGCCCTGGAGGGATTTCTCCAAGTGAATAATCACTAAAAATAACAATGGACTACACAAGGATACCCTGCCTTTTAAGACGTGAACTGAGGTAGAGTTAGGGATTCCATGCGTTAAGACATAGACAAGGTAAACTGCGAGCAGTCTCTTATTTTTCTTTGCAAAGTTACTGCACGCGAAACCCAAGCACATGAGCCTCTATAAATGAGGGAGTAATCCCGAGAAGAAAAAATAGGAGACTGCTGACTATTTTGTTCTGTCTAAACCTGAGTAACTTGAAACGATTTATAAATAGAACATAAACAACTGAAAAATCACACTTTCTTTAAATCTGGTAACGTGGTCTTGTATTCCTTTCCCTTAAGGAAATTTAGAGGAGTTTCCTTCAGTAAAATATCTTTAAACATTTTAGTTTCCAAGCAATTACCCCTTGGTTTGTTGTTGTTTGTAGTCAGTTGTGATGCATGACTATTTTTATCGCTTGCAATCTCACCACAGACCAGACAATGATCTGTAAACAGCTGTAAAATTGACCAATCAGTTACTCCATTTCTGGGCTGATGGATAGTTTACTACAAAAGAGTCTGCAGTCCATCTTTTCTTGTCTCGTCCGAATCCCTTACTGTAACGTAACGTCATGATTTGCAATTGTGTTGGCTGAGATGAGAACTAGACAGATTTTAAGAGAAAAGGCAGGCGGCAAGCAGACTATAGAAAAGGCAAAGGATTAAGAATGTATAATTTAAGAAAGGTCTTTCAAAGTATCGTAAACAGATGCATCTAACAGCTGATCCACTTTAAGAATTTTACAAGGGTACTCAACATATAAGTGTAAAAAAAAGGAATGCAGTGTATTTACTCCAGATAGAATATGGGGAAACCATTTCCTATGGAATATAAATGAAATGGTACCTTTTTGGTCAAGTTAAAGGGCATGTTCTTTCGAGGTCAGTGCAGAGCATTCCTTTACAGACTAGGGTTGTACATGTATGTACACCCTGGGAATTTTTACATTTACATCTAGATTTTGATTACAATGGGTTAGTCATGATGTGCATGGTAGGGTTTTTATAAGTAAACTTTATTTAAACTTTATTTAGTTTCTCCCCAGGGGAATGCAGGGAAGATGAATACCTGGAGGATAAACTCCTTATCTCATACCCTCAGATATTGACTTCCAATGTCTGCTAGGGATAACTGGCTGGATGATTACAACAGATTATCTTTATTACCAGCCAATGACTTAAAGTTCACACTCTCAGCTCATGTTGCACTGCTACAAGACACAATTTTGATGATTTTACTTACGTGACTGAAAGACTTGACCATGAAGTCTTCCATATGGGTAACATTTGCCTGAAAAAGAGAAAATGACAGACACACTCTTTTTGGAGTTAATGATCAGGAGAAAAAGAATTCACAGACTCTTCTAATGATCATTTTGCTCCTAACCCTGACTCAGGGTTCGTACAGATTTTTGGATCCAAAATCCAAGACTTTTTCCAGACTTTTTCCAAAACAATTTACTCCCAAACTTGAGGTTATCAAATAGGTGATCAAATGAGACCTTAAAAAATGGAGGAACAAAGCTTTTTTCATGATGTGCTGCCAATAAATGGGCAAGATTGAATACGATTTGACCAAAATGAATATTTAAGAGACACTTCTAAAGCACTTGTTGTAGCTCTGAAAAAAAAAATCAAGACTTTTTACCATTTTTCCAGACTTTATCTTCATTTTCCAGACTTTTTTCCAGGTCTGGAAAATTGCTGGGCAAATTTCAAGACTTTTTCAAGAATTCAAGACTCAGTAAGAACCCTGCTGACTGTAATCAAGATATCCTGTAGTTTTAACTTTAGGCAAAACCTTATGGTGCAACCATATTCAACTGTAATTTCTTTGACAGGAAACTCCAGTCCATGGTAACAATAACTATCGCTAATTTTAGGGTTAGGAGACAAGGGAAATTGGGAATCAACCTAAGTTAAAAAATTTTAACCTGACTTTAATTTTGACCTGTAACATGTATATGTTGTAATTAATTTTTTATCCCGGGTAATTTCTGTTTTTCTTTTGTTTCTGGGTATGGTAATGTATGCTAATGAAGTTGAAACAAAAGAAAAAAAATTACCTGAGATAAAAAATTAACTACAATGTATACATTATTGCAGGCGAGCAAAGTGCGAGCCTGCAGATGTATTCTTGGTGGGGGAGGTCAGCAGCACTATATAAACTGTATAGCGTGGTTTTTCCAAAATCTGTCCACGTTCTTGGGATGCTTTGTTCTGCGTACTAATGTCATGTAATATGTACGGTATGAGGATGTGGAGGCCTTGGTTTTGAATCTAAGGTCCATCTGATGTTGCAGTAATCATGTCAATCTGGAATATTCGCACCATACATTTTTCTTGTTCATGCACCAACTAAACTTTAAGTGACTGAAATTGTTGTGCAATCTAACTGCTTAAGCTCACATCGAAATGACTCATTTTGAAACTAACAGTGTCTAAAATGAAATGAAATGACCCACACTGGAGAACTACCCATCTACATAGATCCCACCTTACCTGTCAAACCATATTTTAATTGTCTCAAGGGTGTCATTACTTAACAAATCTCGATACTTCATGAAGTCGTGGAATGCTTCCAATACTTGATTTGTCAAATGCCTGTCATGTCTTTCAATGCAAGCGCGAATAAGTGTTGTGTAAATGTCAGTATCTCTCTCATGGATAGCCGCAGACTGCATATCCTTGACAAAATTAAACGCATCAATGAGATCTCCTTTTCTGACAGCCGCCTCTACAAAAGGAGCATAGTGGCGTGCTCTGGGTGTTAAAGAAGCCTTTGTCATCTGGTCGAAAAATTCCTTAGCATTTACAAGCCGTCCAGACTTGGAATACAAGACTGCAAGAGTGGAGTACGTTGAATGATTTCTGGGAATTCCATGTTTTTCCATCAGATTATTAAGTTCAAGTGCTTCCTCGATCTTATCGTAATGAGAAAACCAGTACAAGGCAGAGTTAACAGAATTTGTTCGATATTTGACGGGAAGTTCAAGGAGTTGATTGAATAGCTTGGAAACTTCTTCAGGATTTCCTGTCTCACACAACGTCCGAATGTCATCATTTCGCAGTCGCTTGTTCTTATGTTTTACAGATGATACTACAGAAGAAGAGTTGAGCCACCTCTTCCTCTGTAACACAGAGCGCTTAAACTCAATGGCTACTTTCAGATGTTCGCAATAAGTCCGATGTCGAAGTGATCCAGCAACCCTTCCCGCCATGTTCACCATTATGAAGTTTTCATATAATAAGCACAAAGTGTCTTCTATCGACAATGGACAACTCGTTAAATAAAGTGCTTAGCAGGGTGCTTAGTTTAATTTTAGATGAGACGTTTCAAACATTTCGGGAATAGCCACTTTATCCTGGGCAGTCGCAGGGTGTTTTTATATCTCTACCCAAAGTAGACTAAAGTGTTTACCTGTCATCTGCATCTCCACCACATTTCGTGCCCATTATATGACAAGTTCATCTGTAAAGGTGGATGGGAACTGGAGCGAGCAAATATGGCACTTAAGAAAGCAGTCAAAAATAGGGTACAATACCATGGGGAACGTTGTAATAGAGGGCAATTCATAGCACTGTGGAATACCACGTTTTAAAATCGTATATAATCGACTCTCTAGGACGCACAAACTTTTTTATCTCGCATTACACGAAAAAACCTAAAATTTTTAGTGATATGAGCTGTTCTTTTAGTTTCTGAACGGTGATTTTGCAGTATTTCGTATCCGTGGTGTAGTTAACGTGCAAATCTGTCACCGAACCACCATGGTGCAGCAATGGCTAAAATCATTCTCCCGTTACCAATCTGGATTTATCCTTTAGAATTGCCTCTTGGTCCCATTGTTTATCAGAAAGTGGTTTTGTGGCGGGTTTATGAATGATTGAGACCATTGGCCGTAGACCTTACTTGATCCATCTTATTTGGAGTGGTCTCAAAAGTTGATGGCCTAAGGCAAGCTTGACCTTCGTTCATGTAATCTACTTTTTATTGCATCAAGGCTTGATGCCAAGTCTGATAGTTTAGTTTCATGGGATCGAGAACCTGGTGCCACAGCTGTTGATGCTTTCAGTATTACCTGGGCTAATTTTAATTGTTACGCTTTTCCTCAGTTTTAGTCAGCTGTCTCGACTTTCGGCCAAAGAAAAAGGTAACCAAAACGTGTCCTAAGCCGTCTTCGCCATCTCTTTACAGTTTTATTTGCAGTCACTCGTAAGAAAGCCACTGATGTTATAAAGACTCCTTCTACTCACTGCGCCGCCTTATTAACGCCTGTTCGCTCGGATCTCAACGACGGAATAACAATAAAACAGCGCTGTCACCTACTTAGGCAGCAGAATGAAGTGAAATGCCCATAGTAACTTAGTAGATGTCATGGATGGAGTCTTTCCTTCAAAAGAACCTTTTTTAAATAGTGAATATCTGATTTTGGGTGCAAAATTGAGTCGATGTAGATTTTCTTGCCGTTGGCAAACTGACCAAAACAACTTTTCCAATGGCTTATGAAGCCGAAAAAGGACGTCTTACCTTCTCGTTTTATGTGATAAAAAGGTTCACGCAAATATTTGTAAAAGTTAATCAAAAAATGAAAAATGAAAGGGTGTTGGAATCTTATTATAATATTTTTTACTACCAGTTATCATCTTCGGCCGGACTTACTCTTCTCTGAAGCCACCCCCCTTCTATGAAGGGTGTTTTGAATTTTGTTATCACAGATGCAATCGATAGTCAGTTCTGTTAAAGCTCTTTAGAAAGCTAAACTCCGGTGGTGAATAGGGTTTCCAAAACGTTAGTTGTGCTTAATTATTTACTTAAACCTACTCTATCATGTCAAAAAATAGATTTTCTTTCAAAAAAACACTTTTTTTAAAGCCATGAACTTTTAATACTAACAAAATGACACATGCTACAATTCTTCGAAAAGAAAATGGGTCCTGCTTAAGTCGAATCGGCGTACAATATTGCTTGTAATCAAACTGATAAAATACAATTTAATTTCCTTTTAGTGGTGTTGGAAAGATTGTCGACCCTTTATTTTTTTACGGCACGATTTTAATTGGGTACCAAGGTCACACATGTACAAGATGATTCTTAAGTTAAAAAAGCTGGCAAACATTGTTTTAAAGAATAATACAAAGAATGGTAAAAGAGGGTCAAAAACGAGATTCATCCTGTGCAGATTCACCTGATCGGGATTCGGGATCGGCACCTGATCACAGTAGTATCGGTAATAAAGAGGTTAAGTTTATATGAAATTACTCTCTGGGGCCGAGATTTCGTGTCCGTTGTCCGTATTAGAGAGAGTCGGTATTATGGAGGTTTTTTTTTTAAGAAAATATATGAGAATTTCTGGGGACATTGGAAACTGTCCGTAATAGAGAGGAGTCCGTATTAGAGAGGTGTCCGTACCGAGAGGTTCGACTGTATTCTTTTCTACCACTAATTATCATGTGAAAGGTTTAAATCCAGGAGTCATTTCAAAAGTAGGTTGAGTTTCATCGTCCGAGTAAACGTAGTCCTGAATAGAACTGTTGTTGTTGATATTGACTAATGTTTCGACAACCTGTGCGGTCATCTTCAGAGTCAAGGTAAGTTGTATCACGTCAGTTGATGGTATTATACTCTGGTTATAGGGCAAAACTCTGGTGGTAAAAAGGTTACTTTCCAAAATGTTAGTTTTCTTAATTATTGACTTCAAAATACTCGGTCATTTCAAAAAAAAAAAACTTTCAAGAGAAAACCGTTTTTAAAGGCATCATTTTTTGACACTTTCAAACTGCGACATGCTATAATTCGTCGCTAGTACTCTCTAGGGTGGATACCGCTTTAGTCAAAGCGGCGTACAATGTTGCTTGTCCTCAACCTAACGGAAACACTTTAATAACTTTATACTGTGCTAATGATGTTACGAGCTAAAAAAAAAGTTCTAAAGAATAATACAATGAATGCTAACCTGAGAATAGTATGATGAATGGTAAAAGAGGGTCAAAAATGTGACTCTACGTACCGCGCCACGAAAAGCCTTTCCCCTTAATAAAAAAGGAGTTTTAAAGGAAATTGATCTTTCACAGTTTAGCCTAAAAAATTGCTACATTTGAATGTAAATAAGGTCAATTCTCGTCGAAATATGTTTTTTAGGAAAATCGAGAAGATAGCTTGTAAGCAGCTCGAACGTTTAAATCGTTGTTGTCAAAGGAAGCACAACGTTCAACAGACAGTCACTATTGACCACTCCAGAAATACCATAACATACCATAATGCTCTTTGTTTATCACCCCAAAATTTTGCATAAGCATTGTTTTCAGTTTCTCTTGGGGCCATTTTAACTCCCAAGAGAAACTGAAGACGATGCTTATGCAAAATTTTGGGGTGACAAACAAAGAGCATTATGGTATGTTATGGTATTTTCTGGAGTGGTCAATTCTTTTCTAACACCGAGTATCATCTTTGGGCCTTATTCTTTCCCGAAGCCGCCCTTCTTGATGTATAAAGTTTTCATTTAAATTTACTCCAAGCTTACAGAAAGGTAAACATCGGTGATGATTAGGTGTCAAAATCGTTAGTTTTTCTTTTTATCGGTAGATTTCTTTTCACAGTTTCCAGTCCTGGAAAGAATGTCCACACACCCACGTCACCGTTATATATGCGGATAAAAAGTACACGCATCAAAGCAAGTTCAACTTCTTTTACCTTGTAATAACAAATAAACTAAGATATGGATTGATTCACACAGAATAATTCAATGAAAGGTGAAGGAGGATCATAAACGAGGTTCTACTAACCACGTCCATTAAGAAGCCTTTTCCGTTATTAGTAACAAATATAAATGGGTTATTTTCAAAGATTTCGCTAAGAATTCACCAAACGTATACAAGAGAGAAATGCTTCTCCCAAAACGGTGTTTCAGAAAATGGAGGAGTTCAGATGTTTGACTCGTTGAAACGGGTTGAGTAGAATAGAAAAACAGCATTTAGCCGAATGTTCTATTTTACCACTAGTTATCATCTTTGACCGTTCGTATTCTTCTCTGAAGGAAACCGTCTTTGTGTATCAAGAATTTTTGTTTATTCTCAACCATGCAATCAACAGTCTTTCTGTTAAAGATAACAGAAAACTAAAAACTGGTGGTGAATAGGTTACTTTCCAAACTGTTAATTTTCTTAATCATTGACTTCAAAATACTCGGTCATGTCGAAAAAAGAAATTTTTGCCAGAGAACACTATTTTCAAAGGCATCATTTTTTGATACTTTCAAACTGCGACATGATATAATTCGTCGCTAGTACTCTCTAGGTTGGATCCCGCTTTAGTCAAAGCGGCGTACAATATATTGCTGTCCTTAACTTAACGGAGGCACTTTGATTTCCCTTTATGCTGTGCTACTGATTGATGTTGAAAAGAGTGTGGACCCGTTTACCACGGTTTTCAGCTGATGCCAAGGTCACGCACGCCCAAGATATCTCTTCCGTTATAGCAACAAATAAGCTCAAAACTAAAGTTCTTAAGAATATACAATGAATGGTAAAAACTTGAGAATAATTTAATGAATGGTAAAATAGGGTAAAAAAGGTGACTCTACGTACCGCGCGCCACGAAAAGCCTTTCCCATTAATCAAAAAAGGAATTTTAAAGGAAATTGATCTTTTACAGTTTAGCCTAAAAAATTGCTACATTTGAATGCCTGAATAAGGTCAATTCTTGTCGAAATATGTTTTTTAGGAAAATCGAAAAGATAGCTTTGTAAGCAGCTCGAACGTTTAAATCGTTGTTGTCAAAGGAAGCACAATGTTCAACAGACAGTCACTATTCTTTTCTACTACCTAGTATCATCTTCGGGCCTTATTCTTTCCCGAAGCCGCCCTTCTTGGTGTATAAAGCTTTCATTTAAATTTACTTCAAGCTTACAGAAAGGTAAACGTCGGTGGTGATTAGGTGTCGAAATCGTTAGTTTTCTTTTTATCAGTAGATTTCTTTTCACAGTTTCCAGTCCTGGAAAGAATGTCCACACACCCACGTCACCGTTATATGCGGATAAAAAGTACACGCATCAAAGCAAGTTCAACTTCTTTTACCTTGTAATAACAAATAAACTAAAATATGGATTGACTTACACAGAATAATTCAATGAATGGTGAAGGAGGATCATAAACGAGGTTCTACTAACCACGTCCATTGAAATTAGTAACAAATTTAACTGGGTTATTTTCAAAGATTTCGCTAAGATTTGACCAAACGTAACAAAAGAGAAATGCTTTTTGCAACACGGTTTTTCAGAAAATGGAGGAGTTCAGACGTTTGACTCTTTGAAACAGTTTGAGTAGAATAGAAAAACAGCATTCAACCGACTGTTCTATTTTACCACTAGTTATCATCTTTGACCGTTCGTATTCTTCTCCGAAGCAAACCGTCTTTGTGTATTAAGAATGTTTATTCTCAACCATGCAATAAACAGTCTTTCTGTTAAAGATAACAGAAAGCTAAAAACTGGTGGTAAAAAGGTTACTTTCCAAAACGTTAATTTTCTTAATCATTGACTTCAAAATACTCGGTCATCTAGAAAAAAGAAATTCTTTCCAGAGAACACCATTTTTAAAGGCATCATTTTTTGGTAAGCTTTCAAACTGCGACATACTACAATTCGTCGCTAGTACTCTCTAAGTTGGATCCCGCTTTAGTCAAAGCGGCGTACAATATTGCTTGTCCTGATCAACTTAACTGATTTTCCTTTATGCTGTGCTATGGATGTTGGAAAGAGTGTGGACCCGTTTACCACGGTTTTCAGCTCATGCCAAGGCCACGCAGCACAAGATATCTCTTTTCCGTTAAAGCAACAGATAAGCTGAAAAGTAAAGTTCTAAGGAATAATACAGTGAAAGGTAAAAATTTAAGAATAATTTGATGAATGGTAAAAGAGGGTCAAAAAGGTGACTCTACGTACCGCGGGCAACGAGAAGCCTTTCCCATTAATAAAAAAGGAGTTTAGGAAATTGATCTTTCACAGTTTAGCCTATAAAATTGCTACATTTCAATGTGAATAAGGTCAATTCTCGTCGAAATATATTTTTTAGGAAAATCGAGAAGAAAGCTTTGTAAGGAGCTTAAACGTTTGACTCGTTGTTGTCAGAGGAAGCACAGCGGTCAAGAGACTATTCTTTTCTACCACCAATAATTATCTTCGGGCCTTATTCTTTTTTGAAGCCACCCTTCTTGGTGTATGAAGGTTTTACTTAAATTTATTTTGAGCATACGGAAAGAAAAACACCGGCGATTATTAGGCGTCTAAATCGATCTTTCTTTTCATAGTTTCTTATTCTGGAAAGAATGTCGACACTTCTACGTCACCGTTATGTTCTGATAAAAAATACACGCATCAAAGCAAGTTCAAGATTAGTTCACCTTGTAACAACAAATAAACTGAAACATGGATTGCCTTACACAGAATAATTCAATGAATGGTGAAAGAGGAACACAAACGATGTTCTACTAACCACGTCCGTTGAAAAGCCTTTCCCGTTATTAGTAACAAATTAAATGGGTTATAATCAAAGATTTCGTTAAGAATTCACCAAACGTATAAAAAAAGAGAAAAGCTATACTCGAAACACGGTTTTTAAGAAAATTTAGAAGATGTCTTTGTAAGGAGCTCAGACGTTTGACTCGTTGAAACAGTTTGACTAGAAAAAGAGCATTTAACTGACTGCATGTTCTAAATTTTTACCACTAGTTATCATCTTGGACCGGTCGTATTCTTCTCCGAATTGAAGCAAACCGTCTTGGTGTATTAAGGGGTTTTAATTTTTTTTTTCATCCATGCAATCAACAGTCTTTGTGTTAAAGATTACAGAAAGCTAAACTCTGTTGGTGAATAGGTTACTTCCCAAAATGTTAGTTTTCTCAATCATTGACTTCAAAATACTCGGTCATGTCGAAAAAAAAAAATTTCTTTTAGAGAACACCATTTTTTAAAGGCATCATTTTTTGATACTCTTTAACTGCAACATGCTATAATTCGTCGCTAGTGTTCTCTAGGTTGGGTTCAGCTTTAGTCAAAGCGGCGTACAATATTGCTTGTCCACAACTCAACGGAGACACTTTGATTTTCCTTTATGCTGTGCTATTGATGTTGGAAAGAGTGTGGACCCTTTTACCACAGTTTTGCGCGGATACCAAGGTCACGCATGTACAAGATAACTCTTACGTTATAGCAACAAATAAGCTAAAAAATAAAGTTCTAAAGAATAAAACAATGAATAGTAAAAGCTTAAGAATGTGATGAATGGTAAAGGAGGGTCAAAAAGGAGACTTTACTTACCACGCGCAACGAAAAGCCTTTCCATTAATAAAAAAGGAGGTAGAAAGTTGGTCTTTCACGGTTTAGCCTAAGAATTTGATACATTTGAACGTGAGTAAGGTCCTTTCTGGTCGAAATATGGTTTCTAGGAAAATCTAGAAGATACCTTAAAAAGGTGCTCAAACGTTTGACTTGTTGTTGTCAGAGGAAGCATAACGGTCAAGAGACTATTGTTTTCTATCACCAATAATCATCTTCGGGCCTTTTTCTTTTCTTAAGTCATCTTTCTTGGTGTATGAAGGTCTTATTTAAATTTATTTCAAGCATACAGAAAGAAAAACACAGGTGGTGATTAGGCATCGAAATCGTCCGTTTTGCTTTTCATCGGTAGATGTCTTTTTCAGTTGTAGTTTCTTATTCTGGAAAGAATGTCGACACTCCCACGTCACCGTTATATGCGGCTAAAAAATTACACGCACCAAAGCAAGTTCGAGAATAGTTGACCTTGTAACAACAAACTAGAACCACTACGTGGAACTTACCGGGGCCCAGTGGGATACGGGATTGCATAGATATAGTTTACCTCTCGCACCCCTCCCCCCTCCTCTGTGGAGGCTAATACTTAGTCTGAATTAACTCATGCAGAAGAAAAGCAACAAAATGCATGAGAAAGGAGGATGTTGTTGTAAGTTTGTTCAGTGTTATTACAGCTAACGGTCTGTGTTATAGTAGTGTTTTTAGTAACACTGTGATGTCAATAAGTGTGATCTGTATAAGGTTTTCATTTGTTTTTAAGTTTGAGTGAAAAAGCAAAAATCACTGACAGTTTTGGGTTGAATGGTAATGACAAAGTTTGCAAAGAAGTTTGTTACAGAATTATCACAATTTCACATTTTCTCAAGTACGTTATCATCAGGTTTATCATTGAGATTTATTAATCACATTTATCTATTTTTTGCGGAAACACTGTGAATTTGAAATGATAACAGACATAAGACATTTTTGAAATAGATCTTTGTGGTCATGGATTGTTGTCTTGCACTGTAAAAAATGTCATCCAGTGTTATATACAGACATAATAAAATGCTTATTTATTGATGACTGAGTATCATTTGTTAATTCATTGCACATTGAAATGGAGGCACTTGATTGTAAGGCAGTGGTTGATACATAGTGGCATTCATCAATATGGCCTATAGTAATTATTGTAGAGGAAGTATTTCTTTCCTGAACTGGGTAAACAGTAGTATATCTGCAACTGCTTGAATGTGCATCAGCCCATGTACCTTGAATACACATATTATTCAGATATCTTATCCATGAATTTTCGGTATTGCTCTCAATAAATCTCTCAGGATTGTCTCTCATAAATTGAACCCCAGCAGTACGTATATGCATGTGATGGTTGCTTTTGCCATATAATTGATGTGATACAGATCTAAAGAAACAATCACCTGCACCGCCAACATCTATTGATTGTAAACAAAGTGCACCTAATCTTGACTGCATCAAATTCTCAGAGGAAATAGGAGAGTTCAACTGCATTGGTTGAGGTCACACTAGAGAAAGTTTACTATAGTAAACTCAAGTTTACCATAGTAAACGGCGCCGTAAGTGTGACCGGCATTTTTCAGTTTACAATGGTAAACTCTACCCTGGTTAATTTCCATGACTACCGCGGAAAGAACAAAGATGACCCATCACCGATAACCATCTGGTTACCAAAAAAAATAGGTGGGTATATCTCTAGTCTATCTAAACTTTGTTTGTTTTGTTGACAGTTTGTCATGATTTTTGAGGAAAGTAGTTTCAAAAAGGGTCACATAACAGAATAGCTTTAGAACATCGGTGATTGCTTTTTCCACAGTGCTTGAAGGTTTCTGTTTCTGTACATTTCTTCAAACCATTCCTGGGGTCGAGGTTAAACCCACGCTTGCCTTCGCAATGCCGCTCCGTTCTCTAAGAATACGTCTTCGATGAGTAATCAATAAACCTGTCACTAAAACATCTTCACTAACTTCGTATTCGAAACCAAGGTAGGTAATAAGGGAGCGCATTCTTCTTGCTCGTCTGAGCAGCAGAATTAAAAGCAAAATGCTCACAACAGAAAACAATACTCTCTCACATTGAAGCATCTTTGTACACTTGTGAGGGTCACGCTCAGGAAGTTACAGTTCAGTAATTTCAATTTAGTCAGCTCTCATAGCAGGTCATCATTTGTTTTACTTTTCACTCTCACGTTACCGATCACGCGAGAAAAAACGCCTGGAAAGTTTCAAATGCCTTTTTAAGTGGACCTGTCGGGTTTACTACGGTAAAGAAGACGTTGCGAGACTTACCATAGTAAAGCCCTTTTTACCATAGTAAAGTCTCTAGTGTGACCTCAACCAATGTTGAGCTGTGATTTTGCATAGAAGGTCTAATTATTACTTCATGATGATCAGTGTTGTATTGAGTAGGTCCTGGATTCTTCTCAACATCTTTACTTAGTTTGAAATTCACATAATTGGTCATATGACTCACGCAATTGCAAGAAAACAATGATAAAGATCGACGTGCTTTACATTATTTTTAGTTTCATTATCCTGTGATAATGCCTGCTAAAGAAAGACAACAAATAAGCTTTCTTGGGTATAGCCATTTTATTTAAGTTAATTATCTTTGGATCGCGTTTGTTATTACATTTATATCGTGCATGATAAAGTTTTCTCACCTTATTAACATAGCGATGGAGCTTTGAAGTCTTCGGTATGTCAATCATTGAAATCTTTTTGAAGACAAATTTTGATAAGTGTTCGCTTTGATTCTCGATAAATTTCACGATGGAAGGTTCACTCAATTTCTCGATGAGTTTCACGATGGAAGGTTCAGTCTCAGAAGTGATCGCTCGTAAATTTGTCTCTCCAAATATTCACTCTTAAATTTTCGCTCATAAACTAGTTGGGTTGGGGGAACGTGTCGTTCCCCAAAAAAGCTATAATCTTTCTCTTGACTGTCCTCCATGCCTCTTCTTTTCAAAATGGCGGATAAGATTTCAATGAGCCAGCGATATATCTCAGTCAGCGATATATCCCTAACAATGTAACGTTGAAAAAACGGACGGTCTGCATTTTAAGACCGGTGCCAGCCTTCGGCTGGGCCCCGGTAATAAATTAAACTGAAACATGGATTGCGTTACACAGAATAATTCAACGAATGGTAAACGAGGATCATAAACGATGTTCTACTAACCATGTCCATGGAAAAGCCTTTCCCGTTACTAGTAACAAATTTAAATGGGTTATTTTGATTCAAAGATTTGCTAAGAATCCATTAAACGTAAAATAAGAGAAAAGCTACTCGAAATTCGGTTTTTTAAAAAATGGAGAAATGTCTTTGTAAGGAGCTCAGTCGTTTGACTCGTTGAAACAGTTTGACTAGAAAAACAGAATTCAAGTGACTGGTCTTTTTTTTCTTGTTATCATCTTCGGCTGATCGTCCGAAGCGACCCATTTTGTTGTCATGAAGGTTTTTTTTAATCTTCTCTTATCCATGCAATCGTTAGTCTTTTTAGTTAAATCTTACTGGAAGCTACAATCCGGTGGTTATGGGTTTCCAAAACGTTAGTTTTCGTAATCATCGCAGTGCCGTAGCCAGACCAAACGGCCAACTGAGGCAGGCGGGAGTTGCTAGGGGCGTTCGGGGGCATGCCCCCCCCCCCCCCCCCGAGAAAGTTTGAACTTTAGTCTCTCGGAAATGCGATTTGCAGCGTTTTCTGCGTTTTCAGTATTAATACGGCGAAAATTTTGGTTATATATATATATATTTTTACTGTTATATTTTGGCCACGAAATCTTTTCGGAGAGGCTCCGATGATCGCTTATGTAAAATAAAAATGATCGGCGAAATTCGTCAAAATTTTACCGAGGCGAGTGCCTCGGTTGGCCTCATACTAGCTACGGCGCTGCATCGACTTTTAAATACTCGGTCATTGCGAAGAAAGAAATTTCCTTTCAAGAGAACACCGTCTGTAAAATTCGTGAACTTTTCTGATACTTTTAAACTGCCACATTCTTTTCGATGTTACTGCAGTGGCGGACCCAGTCTAAAATAACATTTTCTGCTCTTCGAGCCTCATTCCGGTTTAAAAATAATGGCCCAGGCCCCTCCCCTCGATCCCCCACTGTACTCTCTAGGTTGGGTCATACGGTATGCAATATCACTTGTCGTAAAACTTAACGAAGACTTAAATTTCCTTTTATGCTGTGCTATTGATGTTGGAGAGAGGCTGAGTGTGAACCTTTTTACGTCACGGTTTTGAGTACAAGGTCACGAATGTACAAGATGATTCTTAAGTTATAACAACAAATTAACTAATAATAAAGAATAACAATGAATGATAAAAGAGGGTCAATAACGAGATTCTAGTCAACACGCGCAGTGAAAAGCATTTCCAATAACAAAAAGGAGTTTAGGAAATGTGTGTTACAAGGTTTACTGAGCCTAAGAACTCGCAACATTTCAATGTGAATAAAATCAATAGTGCTTGAAAAATGGTTTTTATAAAAATAGAGAAGAAAGCTTTGTAACGATCTCTAATGTTTGACTAGTTGTTGTCGAAGAGGAAGCACAACGTTCAACTGATTATTCATTTCTACTACCAATTATCATCCTCGAGCCTTATTCTTTTCTGAAGCCACCCTTCTTGGTGTATGAAGGTTTTACTTAAAATTATTTTTAGCTCACAGAAAACTAAACACCGGTGGTGAATAGGATCCCACGTCACCGTTATATGGGGATAAAAAGAACATACATGCACCAAAGCAACAAATAAACTGAAATATGAACTTTTAAAGAATAATAATTACAATGAATAGTAAAAGAGAGTCAAAAACGAGATTCTACAAACCACGCACAACGAAAAGCCTTTCCCAATATTATGAGAGAGGTTAATGATAATGATTGTCAATGAAGTTTTACCTAAAAATCACCTGCTCTTAAAAAACAGAATCTAGTCGAAAAATGGTTGTTTAGAAAATAGAGAAGACGCCTCTGTAAGGAGCTTGGACGTGTGAGTAGTTGTTGTCTAAGGAGAAACGACGTTCAAAAGTTTTTTTTTTAATACAAATGAATACACCATTTTTAAAAAAAAAAAAAAAAACTATTGATATTTATTTTTCTTAATGATCTTCTTTCATTAATCACTTTTCGTCTTCCTGCAACAAGAACAACAACAAATCCGTTATAATCTTCTCTGCTGTATGATATAGTTTAAAAGCAGTTTTAGTGATCGAAGTATTTAAGTACATTGTGGAACCTCGATTTAACATGCAAAGGGACTGGGGAAATGTGTTAGTTAAGTGGAGGGTTTGCTATATCGAACACCTCTATATAACGAATGCTTGGGAAATGTTACATCCTTAATCGGAGATAAGGTTATAAGATGTGTATGACTGTGTATATAAACACTTGGATAGTTTGCCAGACACAAGTTCACAGATCTTTGATCTCTTTCTCTATCTCTTTGGCATGTTCTAGCCATTTCTAATACTTAATCCCCTGATGGACATCTGTGAGCAATTATTGATCAAACCTTTTAATTTCTAAGGCTTAATTTCAGGCAAATAAAATGAACTGTTTGAAAAAATTTAACTTCTAATAATTAAATCTTTTGTAATGGTTTAAAATAAACTATTCTCAAAACAGAGAATGCTTTCAGATCATAGCTGTGTAAATCGAACTGAAACAGTGCATGGAACCTTTCGTTTCCTGTTTTTACTCTCACCTTCTGTATAGAATATGTGTGAAAATCTTTGATCATGAATTGGTGTAATTATTTCAAAGAGCTACATAGCCTGCGTAGCAGGCGTCGAAAGGGGTAGGGGATAGGGAGAAAGGGAAAAAGGGAGGGGGCCCCTTTTTGCACCTGCCACGCAGGCTAAGAGCTACACAATGACCAAGACTATTATTGACCGACAATATACAGAGGGGGTGGAGCTGTATTGTCAACTATTACTAGAAAAGATTTCTTATTTGAGGTTAATAGAGGGACGGCTTTTATTTGAGGAAATAAAATATTTTGTATCATCTTACAATAGAACTTTGATTTCCACTTTAAGGTCAAATCCACAGAGCTTAACTTCCAAGGTTTCCATATTTGTTATAAATGTATGGTTCAGCTACATGTAACAAAGACTTGCCAAAAAACTTTTGAATTACTCAACTTGTTCATTTATATAACCACAAGTATTTGTTAGTTTTGCATTCCCTAATACACCTTGTCTGTCTGCCCCCTCCCAATATTGTTGCATAAACTTTGCTTTCAGTATCTCTTGTGGAATGCAAAATGGTGAATACTGCTCTTCAACAGATATCTTTCCATCATAATGAAACAATTCTCTTCATCGAATTCTCATTAACGTATTGTCTTAAAAGTTAAATGACTAGAACGCCCAAGAGCAATGTGATCAAACATTTTAAATTAAAAGTAAAAGAGAAATAGTGAAGAATTACAACTTCTAATCAAATCTTTGCTTATATTTTAAAATAAAATATTCTCGAAACTGAGAATGGTTTGATCTGCGCTGCTTTAAAATCGAACTGAATCACTGCATGAAACTTTTTGTTTTGTGTTCTTATCTATGTATGCAATATGTGTGAAAATATCCATTATGAATCTGTTTTTTAAAAATCTACACAAACAAGAAGACTATTGACCGACCACGATACATACAGAGTGGGGGCAGCTGTAGGGCCAACTATTGATAGATAAAGTATGAAGGAGTGCTGCCATACATTTTTTTGTTATGGTCTACAGTTCAAGGTTGCTTTTTGATTTCCATAAATGGAAATCAGCTCATCCTCGGTGTAAGAACCTGTTAAACTCACAAGTGACGTAAAACGGAGGAAACAAAGAAGTCAATGCAATAGAACGTAGAGAAACAAAAGGTGCGAAACAAAGAAAAAGTTCACAGGTTCTTACACGGAGGTAAACCCTGGAAATCAACAGATTAGACGCCTTACACTACTACATGAAAAATTACTGCAATTTGATTGGCTTAGAGCAGTGGTATTTCAGCTTAATTTGAAATACCTACATGTGAAAATTACAAACCTTTTGCAGGTAGTAGTATAAACAAATAATAGCATGATTTGTACGTGATATTTGGCATAAATACCACTCGTGATATTTCAAAATTGTCTCAAATTTGAAATTACGTATAACAATTTCGAAATATCACTCGTGATATTCATGCCAAATATCACTACAAATCATGCTAGTACAAAAACAAAGCTCTTCATGTCATATGTCGTGGTAGCTTGCCCTCGATCATGGAAAAAAGAACATGTTCCCTTTTTAACGATGATCAACTCAGTAGTATAATAAATATGTTAGCTTCCTCGCGAATTAAACGCTTTTTTCATTCCAAAAAATTTGAACTCGAAATCATATGAGCTTACCCCTAATACGTGAAAAGGTGAAAAGGGGTGCCATAACAGAAAACAAAAAGAAAGATCTTACCAAATCTTCATCCACTTTGCTGGTTGATGAAGAAGCACTTTCTTTGCTCTTTTTTATTTTTCTCTCCCCGTTATCTCTTCAATCTCTCTTTGCGGGAGAACGTTTTGGCATGGTACAACAGCACCTACAACGCGACGGTTGACAACTGACAAGCGATCGACCAAGCGAGCGGCAAACAACCCAGCAAGTACGTCATGTAAGGTCACCTATTGACCAATAAAAACGCGGGCTCGAGTATTGGAGGGTCATGTTTTGGCCCTCTATTACAATTTTCCCCATGGTAAAGTACCCCCTTTTTGAACGCTTTTATAGCTCAATATGGCGGCGAGAGTGGTGAGTTTTCTTCGTTGCAGACTATGTTTAACAAAACTATCGAACGGAAGGGCAACCAACGTAAGATACTGCACCGCGTTAGGAGTAAGGTGGTGTTCTACGTCTTTACAACCACAGCAAAAGCTTGAAGAAACAAAAAAATTCAGTGGCGACATTCACAAACGTTTGCACGTGGACGACATCCGAAGGCTTTGCCAGCAGACGGATATGAAACGTACCAATGTTTTGCAACTTTTTAATCAATTCTTACAACTTCCCGAGCAGTATCGGACAGAATTTGTTAACTCTGCGTTATACTGGTTTTCTTATTACGGCAAGGTCAACGAAGCTCATGAACTTAAAACTCTAATGGAAAACAATGGAATTCCGAAGAATTCATCAACTTACTCTTCTCTTGCAGTCTTGTATTCTAAGTCCAGTGATTTTGGAGACATTAAGAGCCTTATTGAAGAGATGAGAAAAGATGGTCTGATGCCAAAATCTCGACACTTTGTTCCGTTCTTTAAGGCAGCTGTCTCTAAAGGTGACCTGACATCTGCGTTTCATTCTTTAAATGAAATGCAACAAACTACCGCTCACAGTGAACGAAACACTGATAAATATACTGCAATTATTCGCGCTTGTACAGGGTATAAAGATGACAATGTAGTGAGCAAAGTATTTGCAATGTTCTTTGAGTTTCAAAAGTATCGAGACTTGATGAGCAGTGACACCCTTGAGGCAGTTAAGCTGTGGTTTGACAGGTAAGGTTAACCATCTGGCCAGCAAAATGGCAGTGACATGTAAGCTAGTCATATGCACTCATGAACTATACAGATGTAACTTAAACTAAGGGCTGGTTAATAGACATTGGAGGTTATAATGTGTTAATCACTTAGTTATGACTTGAAGATTCATGAATGTTTCATTGGTTTGCAGGCAAGAAAAACCCAAATGGGTAACTTCCTGGTCAACTGCATCCACAACGTAAGTGAAAATATCATCTTCAACATTATGTAGCCTATGTGTACTTATCTACTTTTTTGTGCCTTGGAACAACAACAACAAAACTTTATTAATGAAAAAAATAACATTGCATAAGTTTTGCCCGCAGCTAGCAAGGCTATTTGAGGTGGGAAAATGCATGCAAAATATAAAAATAAAGACTAAGGCTATTAACTAAGGAAAGTTTACAGTAAATGAAGTAAAAATTGTAACTTGGATGATGACTAGATAACAGACTAAAGAAAAACAGAATTAAACAAATAAATTAAACAAAGAAATTGGAAGGAGGGGTGGCAAGGGTTACTCAAGTATTAAGGTGTCAAGGAGAACCAGGCCCAATAATGTCACACCTAAAAAGGGTCTCTAGAGTAGGTGCACTATGGCCATATTGGAGGAGGAAAACAATAAAACGGTTTTCCTTTGGTAAAAAATGTCATTTTCCTGCAAATATTTTTTTATTGTTTATTCCTCCAACTTGGCGACCCTGTGTGGGCTCTATTACGCCAAAACCGGACCCCAACTTGACCCAAGAAAAAGCGTTGTCTGTCTCCATAAAAATCAGTTGAAAAATATCAAGAGACTTGCAGTTAGTTTTGCAATCTTGTTTTGGCTTTCAGTTGTTTCGCATAAAAATGAGAACCCCGGGGTTTGCTTTTTGTCGGTCCTGCTTAGTCTGCGGTGAGTTCTTTTGCTGAAGAAAAGTTGCTGCAAAATTCTAATGGACTAGGTGTAAGAAATCTGTATAACCAGATGACCAAGATTTATTCCTCCTACCAGTGATCAGTTTAAGGACGGCAAACAATACCTTGTTTAGACCAAACATCTCCTGGTTTTGTACTGTTTTCTAACCCCTGGCCAGTAATCACTGATTTGGGGTAACAAGAAAAAAACTCCCTTTGCTCAAAATGTTGTTGATTACTCCAGTATGTTAATTTTTCATACAGTGTCTCAATTTTAATGTTAGACATGTAGTAAAGTGTTGCTGTCAAAATGTCAATTAGCATGTCATTCATGTACTCACTCCTTTAAAGAAAATACAATTTAATAGTGTATTTTTGTTTTTCATTACCTTTGTGGGACTGGAGCTCAGTCAGGGGAAAAAACTCAGTAAATGCACATGCAAAATGATGAGTTTAAAACCCGACAACATGGCAAATTTATACTGATGCTAAATGCAGAGTGTATAGCGAGGGAAAGAAATCATGTATCTCCCTAGGTTAACTGCTGTATTTATCATTCCCACTTGAATCTACAGATGATACAATGGTAGTTCTTTATTTGTCATATTGCTGAGTTTTGTTTCTACTGCACACAATTTAAATGTGTAATTTGTAAATTTTTTTCTTTTTAAACTTTCCCCCTCACTGTATTTTCTGAATTAAATGCTGGACCCTGATTAAATGCCGGCCTCGAAAACACACCAGGTCAAAACTGCTGAGTTTTAAATGAATGCCGGTGTGCGTTTGATCAAGGTCCCAGTGTTTATTTGCGGTTGAGGTCCAAGGACCAGTTACAAGTAAATATAACCTCTTGAACAGTACTTTTACAACATACCAAGTACATTATGCTGTTTTGGTATTTCAATAGACATTCAAAGAAAAAACCATTTACTTGCTCCTACGTTGTTCATTTCTCTTTTTTAATCAGTGTCATAACCAAAGAGTTTTGCTTTTTTCTCGGAAAAGTTTTTTATATAAGCAACAGAAAACTTTTTTCCTGTGTTTACATATCCTAATATAAACGTTTGAGAGGTTGGGAGAATTGTCGACAGTTGTGCAAACCCTCGACTTCGTCTCGGACTGTCTCGAATTCTCCTAGCCCCTCTTATGTTTATATCAGGCTATGCAAACACAGAAAACGTTTTCTATTGCTTACTGTGCTTTTAACAAACATGCGAACTCTAAAGTTCAAAGCCGCCTTCACAATTGCGTTTTTCGCTGCCGTCAATCATAATTACGATCACAAACAACGAACCTTGAAACAGAGAAACACACAAAACGTGTCGAAATCCACCAATCACAAATCACAAACCTTGACCTTTTGAACCCATTAAAGTAAAGTTTTGTTTCCTAAGAGGTCCGTTAAGATGATTGACGGCAGGGAAAAACGTAAACGTCAGCTGGCTTTTGAACTTCAGAATTCGCATGTTTGTGAAAAGCGCAGTAAGTAATACATGTAGATTATGCATAGTTTAAATATTTTTACTTTTATATTGTATAGGTAATTGGGTTTTTCCCAAGCTATATGGCTCTGACACATTAATTGATTTTATTTACTGTGTTCTATTCTATGTATTGTTTCTTTTTTCATTTTGTTAGGGATTCAAATCTTGATTGCAACATCGTACACGTACCTTATGTATAGTACCATAATACTGTTACTTTGGGTAATGGGTACGCACGGTTATCATCTTTGGAGGTCCAGGAGACCCAGGGGTAGGACGAATGGAAAAAGCGTTGCCCTGACAAACTGCTCCTGGGTCTCTAAGGATCAGTAATAATAAATCAACCTGAAAAAATGACAGAAAACTGCATTTCATTAATAAGCACTGGACCCTGATTAAATGCCTTCCTAAAAAAAATGCCGGGTCAAAACTGCTAATTTTTAAATAGACGTCGGGGGCATTTAGTTAAAAAAATACGCTGCTTTCTAAATTTTCTTTGTTCTTTGTTTTACTCATACGTCAGTGATTTTCAAATGTTATAGGCTAGTCATTTTGCTACTGCACTTACTACTGTAACTTGAGTTGTCTATATAGAGTGAAGGTCCCCATAAAAGTAATGTAAGCTGTATTTTTCTAAACCCAGATTTCACTGTCAAGTCTGCAAACAGAAGCTGGAAACTGGTGAATTTTCTGAAGCAGAATTGGAAGAGTTAAAGCACCCCCTTGCCAAACATCTGTGGAAAAAACACAAAGCTGTTAAGCAAATAAAGTGCTTTACTTCAGCTGGAAACTACATTGATTATGTCCGACCAGAACAACTGAACAAGGCCCCTCAAAGTGTAGAGTTGTTTATCAAAACCACAGGACCGTATGATGTTGTCATAGATGGACTGAATGTTGCATACTTCACAGGATTTTTTGATCCTAGAAAGGTACATGCACATGTAACCACCAGGCATGGTTATTTTTAGACATTATGTAGAGCACCACAGACTCAATAATTTTTGGACTTGTTGTCGTGACCTTCCAGGATTTTTCTTGTATCAGACCAGGGGCTATAAAAAGCATTGGTCTCGACTAAATAAAAGTTTAATTTTTGTGCAATAAAGTCGAATTACTCGCATCAAAGTAGTCTTTGGCCTTGCCTAGTCAATGTTTGCCATATACCGTATTTCTTGTAGAAAAGCCTGGAAATAGGCTTTTTATGTTTCATGTTTCATTGAATTCGTTTTTAAAAGTTTTAGTAACTGAGCATTGGGAGGGTGAACAGAGTGTATTATGGGGAAAAGGAAAATAATCAATAGTATTACATGTACTACAAACTGGTACAGGCTTACTTGCTGCAAGTATTGGTGAATAACTTTCTGTGAGATATTTTCACAAACAAAATGCTTTGCTCCATTATAGGTAGAAAACACAGTGTTGCATTTTGTGAATCAAAAGAAGCGAGTTTTGGTTGTGAGCTCTAGTCCAATGACTCTAAAGGCCAAAACAAAGAAAGGCGCTCAAACAGCCCTGGGATCTCTGATGAGTTTTTTGAGTAATCATGAGCAGTGTGGTGTATTTTGTTTGGCGGAAAGGTAATTAGTTGTTTGTGTCATGATCAGCTACTAGTAACTGCTTTGGGTAATGATAAAAAGGGCAACATTTTCAGGAAGTGGAACAAGAACAATAGAGATCAATATGGAGTTTTAGTCTCTGGGTAACTCAGCCCATTTCTCTGGTATAATGTACCTGCACTTAACTTACTTGTATACTGGTCAAAGTAAAAAATATTAAGTCTCAATTTCTATTCACCTGAGACCACCCACCCCCACCCCTCCCCCCACTTCAGACTGAAAGTATAGTTATACCTCATAACTATCAAGGATATATTCATTCACGTTAGGGGGCATTCATAAACGAGGCCTACAGAAGTCCATGAAGATCAGCTGAAAAAGTACGATTTGAAAGGCGTTCAAACTTTTTGACGCTTAATATCAATTTCCTTTTTTGACGGTTGACAGGAAAAACTAACCTGTTTCAACAGCTGACGGTTAACACCATCGAGCCCCTCTTCTTGGAGAGTAGAAAAATGCTATAACTTCTAAATTGAAACAATTATTTCAACAGTTCGGGGTCATGAAGCGATTTTGTCACTTGTGTTTTCGGTCTTTTTGGAACACTGTATTTTGTTCTTAGAACCTGTTGATGTCATCTGTGATCTGTAACTGAACAGACACGTAGGCAATATCTACAAACTATTTGTATACTGAGTTTAACATTGAAGTTTGCTTGCCTTTTATTTCAGCTCAATGGATGACTTATATTTTCTAAGCGCTGCAATGCATTGTGGTGCAGGAACACAGCTTGTGTCATGTGACCGGTTTTATGATCACATCAGTGGAATGGACCCACTGATGAAAGTTCAGTTCAGAAGATGGCAAAATCTCTATCAAGTGGAGCTGGACAGATTTGTTGGGAATGACCCAGTGTTTGCCGTATGTATTGTTTTTGTTGATGTTTTCCATTAGTTTTAACTTTTGGGATTGTGGTGTCTTGTTGTTGCGCTCATTCCAACGAATCCTCTTTTGCCGTCCTTTGCACCGTACTAAAAGTTGCTATTTTCTTCTAGTTTTGAACGTTATGTGTGTCTCTTTTCAAAAATTTTTGTTTTCGCATTGATGTTAGGTGCTTGCATTCCGCCTTTTCTCTTAAAATCCATCTAGTTCTTTTCTTAGCCAGCGCGATAGGGACTTTACGATCCGACGACGCGACGGCAGCGAAAACGTCACTTAAAAAATGAATTTGCGTTCTTTCGGTCTTTATCGCGATTATTCCAACTCACCTACTTTGTCAAATGTAGGCGAACCCTCCAGGAGTTGAATTTCTAAAAACCATATCCAAGTTTAGAAAGAGAATAAAGTTGTGTCGTCGCTTGTTTACGTCCTCCCTAAAACGTAAAATTAGGCAATTTTCATGTCGTAGTCGTGCAAAAACGGCAAAGAAATGTAAAAAAAAGTGAGATGCACGTGCAAAGTTGTTGTTTTTTCTCGTTGCCATCGCGTCGTCGGATCGTAAAGTCCCTAGTAAGCGACTGGGACGCGGCTCGCGTGCTTGGTACTTTCGCGTGCAGTAACTTTGCAAAGAAAAACATTTTTTATAAGAGACTGCTCGCAGTTTACATTGCTGTCAATTGGAAACGTTTGCTACGCAGGCTAATTGAAAGGCTAGCTAGAAAATAGCCTCTCTGGCTTTGTTTTTTTTTGTGCTTTGGGTCCTCCTCTGCCTTCAATCAAAGATAGCGGCTAAACACAATATAAAATACTAAGCGCTTCCTACACTGTATACTTGATAGAAGATGCGGCAGAAACATCGAAACTACTGCTTAGCGTTGTTCCGTTTGAATAATTTGCTGGTTAGTTATATATATAAAAAAATTGAATGTACGTTTAATTGTGTTTTCTTGTTTTGGTCGTATCATGTTGTTGCAGCTTACTTTTAGAGTTGTGTTTAAAGGGAGTGTACGTTTTGTTGTCCTCAGACTAAGAAGCCGTTTGACTACGCTGTTCAAACCACTGGGGACACTTGGCACTTCCCAGCGAAGGACGAAAATCGTTGGTTATGTGTCCGAAAAGCAGAAAATTAATCTAATATCTGCACTGACACAGTATAGCACGTCTGGTTATAAACGATCTACTTTGATTTGGCTCAGGAAAGAATTACTTGCAGGCTTATTTCGCCCACTGCCTGACTCTGTTGCCATATCAATGGTTATTCCGCTTTTCATACCTACCATGACGTCCTCAATGAAGACGTACCCTCGATATCAAAACCAAATCTAGCGGTGGAGCGCCAGATTTCGCTGGTGACTGGCAGAGAATTCTTTAGTTGTTCAGACGCGAAGCGATCACAAAAACGCGTCCTGTGCAGTCAACTGAAAACCGATCGAAAATTACTCAGAACATTTTTAAAGGATGGATACGAATGAGGCATATGTGCATTTTTGAATAAATGATCCGCAGAAAAAAGCATTTGTTTGTCTTGAAGCGACTTGGGTTTTCCTTATCTTTCTACCCAAGTTATATATCCAGGATGAGTAAATAAGTCTTTTAAGTTGATGTGAAGTGTCTCTACACTGTAATTAGGTATTGTCGACCGCGTGAGGTCAAAACTTTGCAGCAGGTTTTGAAGTGAAATCGTCGAGACTTATCTCTCGAATTTTGGCGTTACTGACAAAATAGATTCGAAGAAAACCCTGAAATAATGGTTCAGTTTTATACAACATTACCTCTTTACTATACTTAATGCAGGAGCGTTTGTCTGTGGCTTTCGATTGCCGGGATTGAAACGGATTTCAAGTTAAAAAATGGGCTCACTTTTTCAAGTCAAACTCCTTGAATGACAATCCAATACAGTAGAATTAAAATATAGCAACAAACTACGGGTAAATGGTCATTTCAAGCCTGACACACTTTTTAAAAACCTCATCAGAGGAAGAGTTTCTAGTTTCATTGGAGATACTAAAGCAGAATGTACGCTGTGTGGTAGAACACAGTGAAACTCTACCCAGTGGTTTAACTCAGTCTACCCAGTGGTAATTTAGGCTCCCCGATACCTGGCGAGAGTTTGTTTCTACCCGGATAATTTTCTGCTTCCCCAGTCACTTTCTTCACGATCGTGACTTCTACAAAACCAATGTATTTCGTTATTCATACTTGTTTAAAACAAGCAAAAAATATTAAACATTTTTACCACTGAGAAAAAAAAAATAAGAAGGAACAGCAATCTTAGGAAAAAATCAAGCACAGCTTGCCAGAGAGCATTTAAATATTTTTATTACTCTTGGCGTAAGTACCTTAAATACCTCTAAACGGGTTCGTATTTCAAGTTTGGAGGCCTGGTCACCAATAATGCACTCGACCGAACAATAGCTTGGGCTGCCTGTACATTCAGCCTTCACACAGTGTTATGAGCAAAGAATTTTACTTTCAAATAAAGTAAACATTTCAAAGTTAGAATTTGTTTATGTCATTATTAACTGGTGGTGGTTGTGTTTGTTAAACGCCACCTGTTAACCGCAAACGTTTTCAAGTGTAATAATGGGTCTACCCGTCACCGGTTAACGAAGCCTACACGAATGAAAACAACATTGAATTATATTCCGATTTTTTATCTGCAAGCCTAACAGTAAAACACTGGGTGTGTCAATTCTGAGGAAATTAAAAGTGTTTTTGCTTAATGTCATATACTTTTATTAATGTTTACCCAAACGATTAGACTACGTTTTGGCTAGGGGAGTATCGTACAAGCACCAGAGTTCATCATCCATACAAAAATCTTTTTCTTAAACTTACTAAAGATTATATAATTTTTTAGGTGTCTTCTAACTGTTTCAGAGCACGTCTTACAGCATGCTAATTCTTCCTTCCTCCGCAAGACGTATAAAGAACGAATTTATTAATAGCACTTGCGTACTTGTTTGACGTTCGCATAAATAATTTAAACGCAACTACTGGCCCCAACGACCGCTTAAGTAGAAACATATTTAGATTAAATTACTCAGCAAGAAAGGTTATTATTCACAGAGAGAGAAATGGCTTTTTGCTGAGATTTTTTCAAATTTTTCCCGTTTTTTTTTCTTGGATTGAGTAAGCTAGAAGTCTCATCATCAGGCACTGAAGACATACTTTACATCATTATTCATTTCCATGACTACTATATGAGAGTACTTGTATTTTAAGTCGAAGTGTTGGATTATATTTGCTTCGGTTAAAATAGCGTGTTCTGGTAGAATCATGAGGCGCTGGAAAACCTGGGAAAGTTTATCTGTTGAGGATTATTTCGACGAAATTACGCAACCGACTCGCTGGAACTCATTTGAAACTCTGGACAAGATGTCATTAAATGACGGTGGATTAAAGCTGGCACAGAAATCCACAAGTAACCAAAAAGTTATAAGCGACCCGTCTGCGCTATGTTCTGTTTGCAAGCAGCCCTTTCATCGGCCTAGGTTTCTACGATGTCTTCACAGCTTTTGCAAGAGCTGCATCGAAAGTCTTGCTGGAAAAACAAGTGGAGAAGCCGAAGGAACCGTTGTCTGCCCTATATGCTCATTCCCGAGTGAACTTGGAAGTAAAGGAATTGAAGAACTGCCTGTGAACTTTCTTATACTCAAAAATCCGAGTTACGTGGTAGAGGAAAGAAAAAGTCCCATCAAGTGTGGAAATTGTGAAGATAACTCCGAGGCTACCGGCCAATGCAGTGAATGCAAGGAATATTTGTGTGACAAGTGCACAGCTGCTCATAGAAGAGTGCGTGTTACGAGAGACCATCAGATAATTCCTCTGAGTGAGTTAGGGAAAGAAAATGACGATAATAACAATGTTTGGAACCCCGATAACTGCTCGGAGCACAACCGTGAAGAAGTGACGTACTTCTGCTCAACATGCAACATACCTATTTGTCGAGAATGCACTGTTGTGAGTCATCCAAAAACAACTCACTCATTCGAACCACTTAAAGATGCATCAAACAAGCACAGGCAAGAAATAACTGCGCTCTTGGATACGATTAAACTAAGGACTCCTTTTGTAAAAAGAGCTTTGCTAGAGATCGAGGAAGCATGTGAAGATATACCTCAACACACAATTGCAATGGAAGAGCAAATTCGAAGTTCAACAGCACGCTATATAAGAGCGTTGAAACAGCGTGAGGAACAGTTGTTGGACGATCTGGGAGCTATGAGGGAATATAAAGCCACATTGCTGGAACAACAAAAGGAACGTTTATACAAAGGATTTAGGGATATTGAGAGCAACTGTGGTTTGGTGGAAAAGTTACTTCAAGAAGGAAACGCAGCTGAAGTCGCCAGGGTTAAAGATTTTATGACAGGACGACTTCGAGGTTTAACAAGCATGATTCAAGACATGTCACCATCCGAGGGACCTGAATTTGATTACGTCACTGAAGAGGACCTACTGTTTGATGTCATCAGCCGAGGTGGAAAGCTGGAGAGCCGCACCAGGGCTCCCGCTGTGCGCCTTATCGGGGAGGGACTGTATAACGCTGCAGTAGGCAAGACCTCAAGTTTTGTTTTAGCTGTGCGAGAAGATGCTTCGATAAACAAAGCAAACTTGGATGTTCGGATTGAAACTCCCGATCTGGTTATTCTCACTTGTGTCATTAATGAACACAGCTCAAAGATTTTCACGCTCAGTTACACGCCTAGAATTCATGGTGAACACGTGATTAGCGTCCTGGTGAATGAAGAACACGTAGAAGAAAGCCCTTACACAGTGAATGTAAAGAAAGGTCACATGTGCTTTGCTACTAAGTCGCTCCCAGTTTGCTTACGCTTTGGTTACAGAGGCAAAGGACGGGGCGAATTCAGAAACCCATCCGATGTTGCCGTGGCCAGTAATGGAGTTATCGCAGTTGCCGACTCACTAAATGATAGAATTGAACTGTTTACAAGCAAAGGAGGATTTATGCGGCAGTTTGGAGGCTCTGGAGATGAAGTTGGCAGGTTTAGCTCGCCAACTGGTCTTTGCTTTTCCCAGAGTGGACAAATAGTCGTCGCTGATCAACAAAACAACCGCGTGCAAGTGTTCAGTTTGGACGGATTGCTTTGTGAAGTAATTCAAAATAATGGGCGAAATGGGGGGAGTTTTAAGAATCCCACGGGTGTTGCTGTTGACGAAGAAGGGCAGCTGCTGGTAACAGATCAACAGAATCACAGGGTCGTGATTTTTAACAACCTGGGCGTTTATTGCAACCAGTTTGGGTCCCTTGGAACTAAAGATGGTGAGTTTAACAACCCCTCCTACATTGCCGTCACTCAAGAGGGCGAGATATTTGTCACGGATACCTCAAACCATCGAGTGCAGATTTTTGACTCGATGGGAAAGTTTCAACGAAAATTTGGGAGGCCCGGAACTGGGGATGGGGAGTTTCACTATCCCTCGGGAATAACAGTTGATTCATCCGGGTATATTTTCGTTTCTGATCGCACCAATCGCGTTCAAGTATTCAACTCTCACTTGCGTTTCGTCACCAAGTTTGGCGGGAAAATAAGTGGCGACGGACAGCTAAGCAACCCGCAAGGCATTGACTACACCCCAGAAGGCCGGATTGCTGTGGCCGACACTGGAAATAATTCCGTCAAGGTTTTCTACTTCCCAAACGAGTAACTAAATAGTTTTGAAAGTTTTTTGACCTCTTCTAAGTGGCGTACATCATGAGTGACTAATAGGGTTGAAAAAATGTAAGCTAAGTCCACCTAGGAAGTTCTTAAATAATTTAAAGGAAAACTCACAGTAACAGGGAACACAGAACTCCAGAACTTCTCGGACGCCTCTCTAATAAAGCTCGACTCTCCGAAGATAAACGAAGACCAAGATTTCGGGGAAAAAGTGCTTTCCAGATAACTCAAAACCTATTTTAGCTACCCGAATTTATTTTAAACGTTTTCCCCGGTTTTACTCTGAGAGTTAAACTTATTCATTTTACTAACCTACAAAATAAAATAACCACAGCTGATTATTACTTGGTTCAAAGGAACAGCGGTAAAGAGATGATAAAAATGGTTAGAAATTTCATAGAATTTTTGACTACGTCAGGCATAGTTACTGTTTTCATGCAAAGTAATTGAATTGATTTTAGAACGTACTTTCGTATGTGCTCTCAAATCAAAGGATAGACGTTTTGTTGAATGCATTAAAAAAAATTAAAATTTTGTTTTAAAAAATTTCACTGAATTCAGTAAAACCCTTTTTCATTTAACAGCCCAAAGTGCTAGTTTTTTTTAAAAGCTGTATCCAAATTCATTTAAAGTTGGTGGACTCAATAGGCCGTTTGCACTAAGAGGTCATGTAACATCGTTTTTATTAAAATGAAAGTTATATGATTTTGCCTTCCGTTCGAAAGACGATTAGTGGGTCATATCTTAAACAAAATAATGGTGATTTGGTTTTTCAAACCCGCATCATTTTCTCAAAATGAGTAAGTTCGTAAATGGTCACGTGACCAAAATGTGTTTTTTAAATTTATCAATTACCTCCTTGTGAACACAAATTTTACACTTAAACGTCAAGAAAAATGTTGAAAAGATGATGTGGTAACGTTTACAACACATCTGAGCGCAACTATCAAACGTTTAACAAGATATAAGCAAAAGCAGTTTTGGCCGTCATGTTGGAGGGCAAGAGTATGCCCTCCAACATGACGGCCAATACAACTTACAATACAACTTTGTTGAAAAATCAAAGCGCCATAAAATATCTCCCTTAAATGCTTTTCCTCTCAATATCGGGTGTTAGATGATTTTTGTCAATTTTTGGCATCAGCAAGGTTCCAACTCGTTGTTTAAAGAAAGCATGGGTCACGTGACCTCTTAGTGCAAGTGGCCTATTATATCGGCTACGAGAATCAGGCTATTAATAATTTCTTATTGCTGTATGCTAGCTACCGACCTGTACACACATTTAGTTGTATATAATTTGATAAGAGTAATTATTGAAAACTGAATCACTGGTTAATGCAATTCTAGAGCTCTGATTGGCTTAGAAATTATACACTTAATGTCAGATCCCGAGGGAAACAGTTTGTTTTGTTTTCCCAAGAGTCCTGAAGTTTCTCTCGACTTCGTCTCGGGAAACATCAGGACTCGAAGGACAACAAAACAAACTGGTTTCCTGAGGGACCTGACATTAAGTGTTTTGTTATACACCTGTATTTATATTTCTAGACTTTCACTTCAGCACCAACAAAAGAATAACCGGAGCGAACCAAAACAATCGACTCGGTACTTATAACAACACAAATTTAATTCTTAAAACCACTGAATGAATGATTTACAAAGTACATCCCTTATATTATCTGCATCTTTTTCCTTTACTAGCTGCTGTTTCTCTTGTGTTGTGTTCGTTCACGAAAAAGAAAACTGGTAGTGTTTTTCCCGCCTTCTGTAACACCACTTTCCACCACGCTTTGATCACGTGCTGTAATGTATCGCGGTCGTGATACATTGCTAAATGTATCACGATCGGGATACATTTGATTTTAGTCAAGGCCACGTGGCCAATAATCAACCAACGGCAGTCCCTTTAAAGTTAAGTGAAAGTCAAGGAATATAACAAAAGCCATTATACCATGCTCTCTAAATATAGTAACTGTACGCGTCTGCTCAAAATTAAAAAAAAAAAACAGCCGAAAATCGGTTGTTTTTACTTATAATGTTAGGAAGAATTCTCGATATCACTGGGCGTTTTTAACAAAACAATTATTCCACTCGCCCCTGTTGGAAATTATACAACTATCCCCCTCAGGGTCGGTAAATAGTGGTGGACGCTTCGCGTCTCGGTATAGTCACCACTATTCACCGACCCAGAGGGGGAAAGTTGATTAAGTATGTACCAAATCAGTTGGATAAAGGTGAAAAAAGTAACTTTTTGTAAATAAAAAACGTCACTTAGTGGGAACTTTGTTTACAATTTACAAACATTTCTGGGATTTTGTCAAGTGCCTTTTTACAATTTTGTTGATGCTTATGGCCTCCTGTCACAGGCTAGGCTTTTCTTAGACTAATTATCAAGCTTTTCTTGGCGGATCTTGGAGGTGAGGGAAGAGGTGATTGGAGTCTCCCCTTTTTCGTTTCTCTCTTGTCCTTTTCCCCAGTAACGCCTGGTACTCAGACTAGGCTTCCCTTTGGGCAGAGACGTTAAGGACGAAAGTCAATTCCGTTGGCATTAAAATACCGGTATACGAGTAAATGAATGAATAAATAAATCTAGGCTGGTCTTATATCCCAGACTACAAATACATGTATATATCTCATCCCTCGTCGTTTCATAAGTGCCAACCAGTTATCAACTGTGGATCGCTGTGGATCAAAAACACAATCGATAAAATTTGTCACGAGGAGACAATTCAAGTTGTTCCAATCCTAGTTCCAATCTGATTCCAAAGCAGCCTCTGACAATCAACTGCAGAGTCATTTTAGGACGATCACCTTTCCAATTTAGTTCACGGGTTTTTCTGAACAATTGACGGTTGAATTACCCAATAACGAGGTGAATGAAGCAAAGAGAAAAACTAATTCAAAATGAATTGTTATTTTTGTCCAGCGAGGCAAATGAACAAGCGAATCGCCTATCGAAGCGAGAACAGAATGTAGGTTTTCCTGTTCATTTAAAATACTTGGTGACTTAACAAAGACTTTTATTAACGTTATGAAGTAAAAGAATAAATGCAGCAGAAACGTGATGTACCATATGATTCATTGAAGATGCTTTAAACTCTTTTATTTCACTATAAATAAGCCCAATGGAAAATTGTTTACTGCTAACAAGAACCCAACCTGATGTTCTTAAGAAAAATGACCGAGCGCGTAGTCGAAGGCAGAGGAGAGAGGGCATTTTTTGATTTAATGCATTTGCCTTTCCATTGTTTTAGAACCAGCAGGTCATTATTGTGGCAGCTGAAAAGGAACAGTAGATTATTATTCGTAATAGTTAGCTCTTGGTTCACCTCAGTGACTTCAGTGTTCTTCCATTTAACTATTTAATTAAAACAATAAACTGTTCAAATAAATTGGAAAGGTGCATTAAATTGTAATTAAAATCGTTGATAATTAATCAAAACCTTTGAGCATTCATGGTTTGCATTATTATGTTCTTTGTTTGTGTTCATTTGGACTAATGCCTTTAAAGAATAAGCACGTTCAGAATTATATAACTGGTCTCTGTCATAGGAATTGTGACCATTTTCATGCAACCAGTTACAGTAACCCGTACAAAGCAATAAGCAATTTGCTCCACTGATATTTTTCGTTAATGAAAATGAATTTTCGTCCATATAAATTCGAGTGGCTGTACTAAAGCGACTCCCGATAACTCAAACCAAAATTTGCCCTAAAATTTCAAAATTTACTGTAATTTTACCATGGATAACTCGAAGCTCACGCTAACGAAATAATTTTTGTCTCCCCTCAGATCATTTTTATATAGTTTTCCCTCGATATCTCGAACCATGTTTTGAGCGCTAAAGTCGGGCAAAAACAGTGAATTTTGAATGTTCCATAGACGCGTTGCAGGCATATTTTGTTAGTGGAGGCTGATGTTGTTTGTTACAAATCTAACGTGAGACAACTTCACTTCTTCCGCGTGATGCGGCTCTATTTAGGCTGTGATTCATGTTGCATTAAGTTGTGATTTAAAAATCTGGAAGTATTGTTCCGTTTTCATTTGACAGATCTGCTTAAAATGTTCACTGTAGGATGAAAACTGTTTTTTTTCCTTAGTTCAAGGCTATTTGCTTCGAACTCCCGATAACTCGAACTTTTTTCCATTTCGCTTGAAGGTTCGAGTTATCGGAAGTCGACTGTAGTTCAAGTTAGTTTTTTCTAAGGGAAACTAAATTTCTCCGAGTTTCACGGTTGGACTTCGCTTTCGTTGTCATTTTTTTGGTACAAGCTACTTCCAGCTTTACGGCAGCTTCATTACAGTCTGTCCAATAGGTGCGTCTAACTGTTGCTGGCATAATCGTCGCCTTCCATATGTTCCCATTTCTCAGTTCTCTACAGCCTGAGGCCAACATTTTGAATATAGTTTTCTCAATTCCCTTTTGAAAACAGAGTTGCGTGCTCCATACAATATTGGATTACAGGCACTATTTCCATAGCCAAACAACAACGATATCATGTGTACTGTCCGTGGCAACGGCGTTGAGTAGTAGACATCGAAAAACATGGTTACAGCAAAAGGCGCCCAACAAAAAATAAAAAGGGCAACCATCAAAAGAAACGTGTTTGTGATTCTAGTTTCCTCCGTTCCCCTACTTTCAAACAGTTTATTCGGGATTTCCACTTCGGCCTTGCTGCGATCTAAATTAAATCTTTCTTCGCCGTTCTTTTTAGGTTCTACATCAGAGGCAGCAGACCGGTGCTGAAATAGAGGAGGTGTCAAGTTATTCCTTGAAGCTGCGATCTTTCTTCTCGCATTCCTAGTAAACATTAAAATCTTGAAATAAGAAAAGGCTATAACTAAAAGAGGACCGAAAAAGCAAACAGTGATCATGAAATACACAAAGTAGACGTTCGCAGGCCAGTAAACGAAGCAATAGGATTTTTCAGGGATAAAGCGATATTCTCCCCAGCCGAAGAGCGGAGGACAAGCCAGGGATATCGACACAACCCAAACGGCTGCTACGTAAACTGATGCTTTCCTTCTTGAGAAAGTATTGTTGTACGTATTCCACTTTACGATGTGAAAATACCGGTTGATGGCGATCATGGCAAGAGACATGACGGACGCAATGAACGATAAAATTGTGATATAGCCGGACACCACACAAGCAGGGAGTCCAAACACCCAACGCTGTTTGATAATGGTGATCAATGTAGTTGGCATACTGAGAACAGACACCAAGATGTCAGCCGCAGCCAAGTTAAGAATAAACATGTTGGTGACGGTCAAAAGATCTCGTTTCTTGTAAACGATAAGAAATAAACTCACATTACCAATCAAAGCAGATGTAAGTATACAGGACAGGAAAGTGGTCTCGAAGACCGTGCCGGCTACGGACTCACTCAGTGTCATTGTTTAAATCTCAAATACACCGTCGATTTATTAGGTAAGTTTGTGAAATAATACCATTTCGCGTCAAATTTAGCCGCCTTGGATCTCTTTCTTTCTTTAGTGGGCTTAAACCATTAAAAGTGTGCGCAAGTAAGGCGGTGTCTGATGTCGAAGGTTTCGTTTAGACTGGGAAGATACTGAAGATATTTTACTTGTATTTATATTATGCAAACTATCAACTTGGCAGTCGGCTATTATTGAATGTTTAAAGCTGATTATGCCAACACAAGAAATAAATAAGGCACATTAGTGGATTGTTAAATTCGTCTTAAAATGTCTATTGTGTATTGTAAACCTAAAAGAAGAGTTCATTTCCGGGGGCGGGTGACCAAAAGGTTGATGACGCGAGTCTGTTGAGTCGGCAGGTGAATGATATTGCGGCTTAAAGGGAAGGTTCTGTAAAATAAGCATGGTTCGTTGTTTCCTTTGCCGTTTTTAATCTAAGAGCGCTGTTGGACCATAGCACTACATAATCTTCATATTTACTTCTATTTTCATTATAATTTCATGATAATTTAATTTGTAGATTCATCAACTATGCTTTGACTGTTTCAGCTGCTGCTGCTATTGTTGCTGTTGTTGTGTCTCTTAATGCCAAATCTGAATATTAAAACAGTTGAAGACTTATCCCAGGCGGCCTAAACTCTAAAGGAACAGGGAATCGTTTGTATTTGAACTTTATAAGAGAATATCGGTGGGTAAAAGAAAAAACATCTTAAAATAAATTGTCCCTTTTAAAAGAGCTTCGGAATAGAATGGACTTGCTTTGAGCAAGAGATCATAATCAGGGCCTGGTCCTATTAATATAGTAACTATAGATTTAGCCAAGGGTAAAAGCGAAGCTCTCGTTAACATACTTATAGTTTATTCAAACAAAAATAATATTGTCTAATGCTAAACGGCGACCGCAAAGAGAACGGCAAAAAAATCAATAGGTCTAAAGAAACCCTTTTGTTGCTAGACAAGTTCGAACTTCGGTGGTAAAAAGTAACAACATCGCTATTCAACTCGTATTGCAGCAATGTTGCAAAGCAATTATTGCCCGTTTTACTGTGGTTTAATATTAGCAAAAAAAAAAAAATAACAACCACGACTTTGCATGTGCACATTTTTTTGTACATTGCTTTGCCTTTGTTTTGCAACTACAAGGTGAAATTTCTTAAAATTTCCTAGTTACACGTTTTATGGAGGAAATTACGTATGTATTCCTGTTCCCTATTTTGTCACTGCCGCTCATTTTCACCTCGGTGGCCATTAGCATTTTTCATTTTCTCACCGCCGCGACAAAAATAAATTGTTATGTTCTTTTTTTTTTCAACGAAATTCGCCTCCTTTGTTACCCATCTCAATCTCCGTCCTTTATCGATTTTATATGTCGAGGGTTCATTTTTTAAAATTTGAAACGTTTGGGGATTTTCAAGAGATTTATTTTTGGTGTTCATAGTATACCATGGCTCTTGAGTATACTCATTTTCACAATACTAGTTAATCAGGAAACAAGTCCCGATAAAGCACAATAAATACATCTTATTCGATGGTTTAGCATATAATACGTGCGGATATTTTGCCAGTTGCGTAGTATTTTTTCCTAGCCGAGCAAATAACTGCCTACAAATGATGGTCTGCTCATGCGCAATGCCATCCAACTGTGTTTGGAAGTGTTAGGCTACAAGTAATACTGTGCACATGCGTAAAGGAAACCGTGCTTTTCTCCTTCTTGTGATCGCTCTTGCGTGAAAATGGCAGATAGCTTCGCTTCCCGAGGATATTCATTAAAAAAACAAATTCGGTGATCGAATGATAAAGCAATTATTGAACTCGGTTATCGCAAAATATCGTGATTTGTCAGTGTCTCGCAGATCAATTATTTGCCGAAGCCGAATAATTGATCTGCTCACCACAGACAAATCACGATATTTTGCTCAACCTCGTCCAATAATTGTTAATTATTCCCCCCCCCCCCCGCCAAAAATTATTATTTTGCAATTGGCTTCTAAGTTTTCGATAAGAGTATTCAGAAACATCCCGATTTCGTCTGTGAGAATGACGTTAACAATGACCAAAATGTTCGCGCGTATTACACGCCACACTGTTAATTATTTGTCGCTAAAAAAGTCCAAAGGACTCAAACAAGTTAAAATTAGGTTCGTCCGCCGGTTCGTCCAGTTCAGCCATAGTTGCTCCTTTTGCACTCGCCCGTATTCGCCCGGTTGTAAACCGGTTAAACCAGGACACTGCAGTGTATTACGCCCTCGTATTGTGCGCGTTCTCTTGACCTTACCTATATGGTAAAATGGCATAAGTAGTGGAATAATAAACACTGGTAATATCGTAAGTAATGACCCCACTAGTGCAATGACTCCCCCACTAATGTTTCAATCAGTGTCGGGGCTGTGGTAGCCTGTTCCAGGCGTTTAGATGGTAAAAGGCGGCGGTCAGATGGTGGGGAACGAGTTACAATCAAACAATGAAAACCGTGAACATCAGAAATATTTCTGGAATGTTATTGTCTTGCAAGAAAAAAGGCCAATCAGGCGTGAGAAAACTGAACCGCAAGCAAGAACGTTAATTAGTTATTGTTTCTGTAGCTTGCTCACATGTCCTGATCTTTGCTGTGATTTGCCGGTCATACCACAATAAACATTCCTGACATATTTCAATTGTTCGCGGTTTTCCCGGTCGCACTGTGAATTGTACACCAGGAAAACGGAAGAAAAAACAGGCTAGGGCTGAGGATGAACGAGATAAAGGCCTTTTCTCTATCAGAAGCGAGTTTATTATTTTATTTTCAGTGTACTTTTCCTAAACACCCCGACAAAAGGTTGGATATTTTTCTTTTGGAGTACCGTTATTACAATAAAACTGAACTTTTGTCAGTCTGGCGCTCCTCACTCGCTTAAAAAGCGCGAAAAAACAGAAAAATAAAAAAAACATAAAACATAAAACAATCGACCCTTGACATCTGGCTCAAAAGTGGGACTCAAACAAAAGACTCAGCTTTGACAACTGGTAATTCATCTTCTAATGGATAGCATGTATAACCGACAGGCTATCGTCAGTTTCCACGTCAATGGGCTCCTGCCATGCCTTAGTATAGTAATTTATTCTCAACTGGAAAACCCATACACAAAGCCAAACGAGCCTAAATGCATAAGATGTGGAGCTATGCGAGTCGGTGGACCAGGAGAGAATATGTTCCATACCAGTCCATCGCTGCGGAGAGGAGGGTGGGGCAAGAACTACTAACGAGGGTGCCGAGACCTAAACTTTACTAAAACTGGCTGAATAATCAAGCAGGCTGCTCTTTAAACTGAGGGGAAAGGTCTCTGGGTATGACGTGTATTCCTCCACACCACGCTGAGAATGTTAAGAAGTGAATAAGGTTGCAAATTTTTGTGCGTTGTCCCCATTTCGATTAACACCCCTCCCTCTTGCCCTCTTGGGAACATTCGTGTTAAGCCTCTGACTGACCGACTTCTTTGAAGCCAATTTCACCAGGCCTTTTCTTTCCATCTTTCACTTCGACCATCCCAGGAGTCACGTGCCATTTAATCAAACACAATGTTTTACAAACTAGGCTTAACTCCTCGCTTTTTAACCCGGAAAATGAACCGTAGAAATTAAGAATACGTCTACCGTGCTTAATGTGTTTGCTAGTCAAGCTTACGAACAGATTATGATCCCCAGGAGACCGGGGACAGTAAAATATTGAATAGGTTCCGTTTTTGTTGTCCAGGACCTGAGCAGAAATGACACCACCGTCGGGCGACTCGAGCTGAACCGCGACTTCTCTCGGACGACCTCGACTGTCAGTCGTCGGAATCACGAATTCCGTTGGTGTTAGTTTGCCAACAGGTTCACTTGCCTTTTTGCCAACAGTTAAGGCGGGAAAACTAAAACGGCGACCCTTTGCCTTTTTGGTGGACTTTGGATCATTTAAAGAGGGCACACTCGCAGCCAATCTCGTACCAGTCCTAGACTCTTGCGATTCTGAGGAGAGAGAACTGGCACCAGCTTCTTCATCTTCGACAGACGCAAATGAGACGGAGCTTCCACCATTAGGCAATGATCCTTTTAACTGTATTTGGTCCTCGTTAGCTTGTTCGGGTGGTTCGTGTCCCACACTTATCGAGCCAAAAGCGTCTTTAATAGCTTCTAAAATAGGCCTCTCATCAGGATCAAACCCTATTTTGACACTGTTCAAATCTCCCCCTGTCTTAATCTCTTGCAATCCGCAAAGTCTTTGACAAATCAAATTGTTTACCATCAGTATGTCCGCATCCCTTCCCTGTTTGAGAATCTCTTCGGAAAAATCACACCCGTCGATGGTACAAACAAGGTTTCTTTCAATTTCTTCCTTCTGTTTCACTAAAACCGAACATCGGTTATCTTTAATAGTGTTTAGCTCTCTTAACAACTGATGCTCCCTCTCTTTTATAGCTTGAATAAGGCGACGAGAAGTTCTTCGAATTTGCCACGAGATGTCATCGATTTTGTTTTGCCACCGACCGTATACCTTAATAATCTCGTACACCGACCTCTGAAGAGTAGGAATGTTTTTTTGCGTTGCATCCAGTAACGACAAAAGTGTTGGTTTAGTGGAATCCACTGCATTTTGTAAAGAGACAATTTCATGTCCTTCGTGATCGACAGTTCTTCTACACTCCTTACACGTCAATAAATCACAAGTTTTACAATACATATCTATATCCTCAGTGTTGTGATTAGCGCAAGTCATAAATGACGAATCGTCCTTAGGATTCGTTCGATCTACAAACTCTTCAAGAGACAAGATTTCATGTTCTCGAGTAAACTTCACTCTCCGATGAGCCAGGGTGCAATCTCCACAGAGAAATTCTTGGCATTGTAAGCACCTATTAGCTGCTATATTGCGACCATTGTCGCAGCCACTACAGTCTTCTTCTCGTTGTCGTAACTTTTGCCTGTCAAATTCTTCGAGTTTTCTTAGAACAATAACATTCGATTTTAAATCTTCGACGTTTTTCGACGGTAGGGCAACCTCCGAACGGCATATAGGACAGAACAAAGAGTCACCATTTTCTTCGGTAATTAAGCCAATACATCGTTTACAAAACGTATGTAAACAAGGCAACAGTTTTGGATCATCGTACACTTTGCTGCAATATTTGCACCAGATACCTTCAGGACCTTCCTCTCGAAATGCCACAGATTTTCGAGTACCTCGATTAGCCATTTCGTTGCAAGAAAGGGCTGTCTTGAAAGGGCCTTGTAAATAATCTTAAAGATTTGTGTTTCGTAAGAAGTCTGGTCGTGAAACACAGCTTCCCCACTGGTACATCGACGTGCAGTGCCAGGAGTTTCAGCTGCAACGATTGCAAAAGTTAAGTATGAAACTATTTTGCACTAGAAATTTTTACTTAATTTGAAAACAGCCGCAAGCTGAATCGATTTGCTAGTCACAAATTGAAGTACTTCCTCAGGTGTGGCTACATTTCGTATGGTAAAAGTCAGGATCTTAATTCAGCATCGATTCAATTTCGCTTGGATTTTTAATAATTTATGAGGCGCGTTTTTATGAGTAGCAGGTACTACAAGCAAGGATGAAGGCAACACGTCAAACAAACGAAAGCTTTTAAGAGTAAGCGGTGTAGTTTGACTTAATTAAAACAAATCGTGTGATTTATTTAACTCCGACCTTCTGTTCGTGTTAATGTCTTATCTGTGATTGTTAGTTCTGCTCACATATTTGGTGGTGGTCGTGGCTATCTATTAAGTAGACCAAACAAAAACATTGATTTCCTAGGAACACCTTTATCTATTCAAGCATAATTCTTTTGCTCTTAAAGTTCACTCAACACTCATAATTATTGAAGCAGGCATTATTGATGTGGGTTTACAATTCTAAAAGTCAAAGCAGTTTTAGATATGTTTTATTTTCATTTAAAAAAAGGGAACTGAATACACTCAAAAAAAATGATAATAAAATGAACAGAAATATATTGTTTTGATATGTGGATATTACGGTAGTACAATAAGTGGTTATCCACAGCAACAAAGAGAGGAAAAATCTCAGTTTAAATCTCCAAAGCTAGACGAAAACATAAGATTACGATGTTTATCGCCTCTTTATAGTTTCTGTAACGTTTATTATCTTGAAACAAGGCGGATAGAAAATTGAATCCTTTGGCACTGTTCAATTTGTTTATTTTTAAGACTTTTTGAAGGAAGTCCTTTAGTGACCATTCGAACGAAAGCTTTCACGTCGTTCGTTCGAGGTGATTGTACATGTTTATACTGGTTCGCTTTAAGCTCATCTACCCCAAACCAGTTCAACCTGTTGTTCAGAAGATGAATATCTCAAGTCTGTCTCATTGATAATCTCAGGTTCAGTATTGTATTTTGATTGATGTGTTTGAACTTGGCCCTTTTTTAAACAGTAAACTGGTAAACCACAAGAGAGCTGGTCTGCGGTATAGTAGAGGCGCATGAAAGAGAGAGGAAGCGGAGAGAACGAGTAGAAAGCGGCTGTTTTCAAGTCGTCTGGCGCGCAAAAGCTGAACCGAGGGCAAAAGAGAAAACGAGTTAAAACAACCTGCACGGACGCTACGAACCCTCACTCAATGACACCTAACAGCCTAAGGTCTAGGCAAAAAGTTGAACTTTTTAAGACGAACCAATCTAATACATTAAAAATTTGTTTGATAATGTATATTTAGCCAAGTTCAGGAGAAAATTTAATACATGGATTTAGCCAGGGCTAAAGGCAAAACACTCGTTAATATTAATATTTGTAGTTTATTCAAACAAAAGATAGAATCGTGTAATGTTAAGCGGCGACGGCAGCGAAAACGTAAGACTAATTAGCAAAAAAAAAACAACTTTGCTCGTGTAGCACACTTTTTTTTGTACATTTCTTTCCCGTTCTTTTGCACGACTACAACGTGAAACTTCCAGAAACATCCTAGTTACACGTTTTATGGAGGACTGGTATCGTATGTGTTGCTGGTAACTTTTTTTTCGCTGCCGCTTATTTTCACCTTGCTGGCCGCTAGCATTTCTCTTTTTTTTTCTCTGTAAACGTCCGGGTGGCCATGCGATTTACCGCCGAGACGCGCTGTTGATTGAAATGCAACATTTCACTCCGCCTTACATGAAGGGGTGAAGTACAAAATCGTCCACCGACGTACGTCCGTAAACTGATCAGAACCAAAATTTCTTGGATGCATAGATAGCCAATGTTCTTACCCACGGTGCTCCGCTGCGCGCGCACGAGAGCTCTGCTATTACTGTACTGATTTCTCTGATTTAGTTGATTGGTTCGACCAGGAGCCTCCTGGTTCGACCTAAGTTCGACGTCTGACCCAACAAAACTAGAGTTTGGTTCGCCTCATGTTTGGCCTAGGCCTCAGTCTCTTTTTAGGACACTTCAATAGTATCCCCCAATTATAGTCTAGTTAAGGAAAGCGAAATAGCATACCACTGTTGCATTAACCTTCTACAAAGCACATCGAAATACTTTCCTTTCGTTGTCGGTTGTTGTATTCTAAGGACTATAGCTAATACTAATTAGAGGAAAGTTAATCACCACAAGAAAAAGAAAAGAAATCAAACCGCACGTAATTTCCCTTCTCCCCCGGGGGGGGGGGGGGGTACTGCCATATATGGGCTATATAGGTATGTGCCGCTGTGAAGGGTATGGTTTCAAGCAGTTTACTCTAGGATAGGGTATATATATCAGAGAGTTTGGGTCTAGAATAGGGTATCATTTTCAGGAAACTGATCAATTGGTTGAAGATTTTATCCAGACTAGGGATTGCGGTATAAGGTTTTGTTTTGGCTAGACTGTGCTAGTAGTGACCTCAGTAGTTTCTGGAAAACAGCTACTCTAGGATAGGGGGATTTGGGGAGTTTACTCTAGTATAGGGTATCAAAATTCAGCTGAACTAGCTCTGGTATGGGTTAAGGGTTCCAGGGTCCCAGCGGCACATCCCCACCCACAAATTCCTAAAGTACCCCCCGGGTCTTCTCCTCTGTAAAACAGACCCTGTCTATCATGGCCGTACTGTACTAGGAAGACCTCATGTAACTAGGATACTAGAAGGTGAAACATGCCCTTTGTGTCATCCGAACGCTGGTCAATCCAAAAGTGACAGATTGGTTGTCGTTTAGACCGCAAAACAGGCGGTTTTTTCCTCAAAATCAGTAAAGAAATCGGTAAAGCGTGGCGTAAGAGCCTTACGCGCGCGAACCGCGCGAGCCTCACACGTGTGAGCCGAGAGAAAAAACCGTGTTTTTAGCGTCTCTCCCCAGTCTCGCTCCCTGTTTCCAGCCTCGTTCCACACCTTTTGTTTGACTGCTCGCGTGTACTTGAATACGCAAAAATACGGACTGTTTTGCAGTCTAGTTGTCGTTACACTAGGCTGTTAAGTAACACTTTCAAGCTCTTTTAAAAAAGAGCTGCTAAGTGTCCTAAGTTTTACCACCAAAAATGCGTGTGTGAAGGGCTAAGTAAGATCTCATTAAGTCGGAAAGTTGAAACGATTCAAGAAAGTGCCTTTTCTTTTTTTTTTCTTCAGATTTAGTAAGGGGAGTGCCTCTCCCGTCTCGCACCTTCAGTCACGTTCGTGGTCATTTGCGTGTCTCGGGTGTTATGATCGACGGACCAAGAAAAAAGAGGGACTGCTCGTAGTCTACCGACTTAGCGAACTTGCGGTTCTTGGCTAAACTTTGAGAAAAGCGAAGCATGTCAATGAATCTTAATTATGTTGCGTCGGAAAATAGGCTTAAGTAAACCTGAAGTAAAAAAGATAGGTTGTGTGTGAAGCTTTCTTTTACTTGAAGAGTTTAAAATGTACTTGTCTTGAAATATTTCTTCGTTTTTCTCATTCTCGTCCCCAGAGCCACTCGGCTTAATTTGTAACCGACCACATGACCAAGAAACGACGGGCTCTGGGGACGAGAATGCGTTTTTTTAGGCTCTAGTGTACAGTGTAAAGACTACCATTGATTTCCTATGGGGCTTGATTGTCCCAGGAGAGCTTAAAGTTTGAAAATGGAAAATCCTTTTTTTCTCTTTAGTTCTTACAAATCCTCAGAAAAGCAAGCTTCTTTTAGAAAGAGCACAGTGCCCCCTCCCTGGTAAAATCCCAAAGACAATGCGACACTTGTCAGAAAAGAGAACATGAACAAAACATATGACAGCTTGGTGGCGTAACGCAACGGGTACTTTATTCAAATGCTAATATATTCCGAAGCTTTTTGTTTCTGTGTATAATCCTAATTTGAATATAACAAGACGCACGCGACGTTGAAAAGAAATTTTCGAAAGAACTACACATCTTAAGTGACTTTATAACTTTTTCAAAACAATGGCTCGTCTCAACCGTGAAGATAGAAATTTTACAGGTTCGTTGCCGGACTTGAAAGCTTCCGTAAAAGCCACTGAACACCAGACAAAGGTCATAGACAAGAAAATATTAGTTGCCGAAACTCATTTTCCTAAGCTGGCTGCAATGCTTCAACGGTACGCCGTAGGGACAGCAAAATTACGAAACAAAGGTGACGAGCTGGCGAAAACAATAACAGCATATGCTGAGGAAGAATCGCCTTCATTGAAACAAGGGCTTAATGGTTTAGCTGAGTGTCTGTCCGCGATACAGGATCAAAGAGACAAAGAAGTCAGCCGTATTGAGGAGAAACTCGTTCAAGGGTTCAGTGTATACGATACTAAGTGTAAACAAGCAAGGAATGATGTTAGAGTAAGTTCGTCGCTTTCCTCGAGGGAAGTAAAGTCGTTCGAAAGCCTTGAAAAAGCGCAAATGAAATCAACGGACCGAACACGGATCGCCCGAGCACAAGCTGAGTTCCAAAAAGCATCTGGCGAAGCGAATCGTTCCCTGCGGGTTTTGCGTGAGCAAATGAACGAATTCGAAAGCCAAAAAATGCGGGATGTCAGGCAGATTTTATCGGATTTTGTAGTCGGTGAAATGGAATTAATAGCTCGCTCTATGGAACTTTATACTCGGGCTTATCAAGGATTAATGAACATTAGCGAAGAGGACGATTTGAATGAGTTCAACAAATCCATGACTTTTAAACCACCCCAATGGGGTTCACTACCCGTTCTATCCGGACGTTATGGTAAAGGAACATCCATGGACAATGTTTTAGAGGAGGTCGAAGACGAAAGCGATACTGATATGAATCGTACAATGTAAAATTCTTGTTTCGAAAATAATGATAATTATGCACATAAATTTCGATTCAAAATATGTTAGTACAGTCAAACTCCGTTAATACAGACACTGAGGACCCGGAGTGGTCAATTGATAAAAATCGGTATCGATAAAAATCGATAGCAATCATGTGATTTTTATCGATTGATAACATAAATCGGTAAAAATTGATAAAGTAAATTGCTGTATCAAATCGATATTATCGAATATTCATGATTTTAACGATTTATAACGGAAGTCCGTCATTGTAGTTTAATGGTATAAGTTAGATAGTACAGCTGAGAAAAAACATTATACACACAAGTTTCTCTCTAAAACCCTTTTATTTTGTACATAATAACAAAAACGGTTTTCCTAGACAGATTTTCACCCTTTTCTGTTATCAACGGATAAAATTACTAACGATTTTTATCTGTTGGCTACTCCGGGATGTAACTATAGCCGGAACTACAGGCAGAAGATCTAAACTGTGAAAAACTGGGCGCCTACAAACCTCCGGGCCAATATCAGCCATCAGAGGAAGATTTTAAACCTGGTTTTCAAGAAAAGATAAGATTTTTAGGATTTTTTTTAAAGTGATAATTGTTTGATCCTTCCACTCTCAATTGCAACTCAATTGTCAACAAATTTACTGCTTGCATGTGATCAGTTTTCATATTTGGATGAACAGATGAACAGATGTATCTTCCGATATAAATCGATGAAATCGGTAAAATCAGTAATCGGCTCCTGGTAAAATCAAGATAAATCGATTAACGAAACGAGTGTGTCATCGATTTCTCACAATCTCCAAAGTTAGTTGCTATATTTCAGGCTTGTTGTTCTAATTTTACCAGGCAGGGGCACCCAACGACCGAATGTTTCCAAATTCGCCAGAAGTGTGTCAGATGGTTTTCTCTAAGCTTTAGAAGCCTGTTTGGTTAATTTGGAGTAGCCCTAAAAACCTTTTATCTGTTCCGATGTCTTAGGGGAACTTTGGTTGTCACGAAAGTTTCAGGTGGCTTTTTCGTCTCATCCGAAAGTGTGAGCTACCCTTATGGGTCTGGTCGAAAGTTTGAGGACGTGAAGTAGCCTTGTTTTCATTAGGAAATTATAGGGGACGCTTTGTCTTTATACCGAAAGTTTTAGGAGACCTTTTTTTAACAATAATCGCAATACTTTGGTATTTTAAAAATTGTGAATAACACAACCTCCGAAAATCGTAGTTAGTACGTGTAATCAAATGGTGACGAGTGAAATTAGGGAATAATTTCACGAGTATACCATTTGATTACCTATTAATATCATGGGTGACTCTTGGATTTTTGACATGTTTATCCTGTTATCATGGATCGTATCGATCGAGAACTCCTGTACTCTGTCGAACGTTTAGAGCTTAAATTTGGCTTAAGTTCAGAGTTTTTCGACAAAATATCTGTTAGAATCCTTCTTGGTGTACTCTTTGGTGCGTTCAGGTTTTCTAAAGCGTCTTTTTGTGCCCTGGCATCTTCATTCTTGACATTTTAAAACTTCATCGCCATCTTGACACTGAGACGTACGGACGGTTGCCATGGCAATTTTGTAATTTCACATGTGCAATTACAAATTAACGCTGAAATTTCGCGCCAAAATTAAGGAGTAATTCGTCACCTATGATATTAAGGCTGAAATCAGGGCAGTTGATAGCCAATCAGATTTGACAATTTTGTTATAGTTATGATTAATATAATAATCAACATTCGAAATATGCCTAATTCAACAACTAGAGAAAATAAACATCAACAAAAATTCCTCTTTTCTTCAACGACGATTTGCCTCACAACCAACATCGGACATCGACTTCAGCAACAAAACACGTTCAACAATTTGGGAACGAGCGACTGGCTATGGTCGAGGGAGGTTGGGACCCAGAATTTCTAATAACAGGGCATGCTGGGAAATAGAGGCACGAGGAAACAAGGGGCGCTTTCCATTTAGTCCAAATTTTCGGAATTTCCGGTTCGGCGGTAAATGGAACACGTTTCGTCGGTTCGTCCCACTGGAAAATTCCCAGAAAAAGTGGAAAATCTAAAAAGGTGGTCCCGTTTTCCCGGTTGGAATTTCCGAACGGAATGTCCTGTTCCATTTACGTTTCTCGTAGTTTGTACCAGTTCCAGGTCCACGGTCGGGCACCGCGCCACGTACCGGGGTTTACGACCAAATGGAACAACTTTTTGCCAATCGGAAATTCCACTTTTGCTACCACCGAAATTTCCGGGTTTTTTTCGTAAATGGAAAGCGCCCAAGAATACCAACTGCGGACGCTTCCAAAAGCGACGAGACTGGATTAGGCAACGCTTAAAGTTTACAGTCAAAATTATCTTCTTCGATGCAGCGATAGGCAGCAAGAATTATGCACTTCAAGAACATCTTTCCAAAGACTCGGGACAGCCGATCAGCCTTTACACGAGGAGCAACAATGGGTTTTACAGTAAGCTTTCTTCATGTTTCTTTTACAATGAACAGTTTAGAACAACGATAATGTGTGACATGTTTACGGAAGCGTTACATTTGTAAACACAATTCTTACATTTACTTCCCCAAAACCATCCCAAGTAAAATATATTGTCATTGTATAGCAGCCTCATACATAATCACAAATGTTTCTTTCAAGTCAAGCATAACAAAAATTTATTATTGCTGGCCACCTATTTTCCATCCTATTTAATATTTGAAAAGAACATCTGCATTTCGGATCTCGTCACAATATTAGTGTGTGACATGTGAGGAAAATTAATCATTCCCATTAAGTCAAGTCAGAGACTTTCAGTATAAGTCAGGGAAATTAAATGTAAGTCTTTCAAAGAAGCCAGAGGGAGGTAACATATTTCTGCATACTCACCGAAGTTAAACATGTTCCATTGGCAGAATATTGTATCAAGAAATCAAACGACAAGCAGATATAGGGTTTCCTATGAGATCCATCCATTCTGCACTTTACATTCACGAGAAATTCATGTATTGACTAGGTGAACAGGTTGGCTGTGATGGGAGTTTGGGCATGTGTAACAGGCACAGATGACATATAAAACAAAAGAACAAACCATGAAAACATACCAAGCAGATTTCCTTGAACAGAAAACAAAGAAGTCTTTTGCTTTACATCATCTGTGTCCAGTACACGAAGTTTTGACTGGAATTTAGAATCCATTAATATCTGCACAAATTGTCAATTCATTTGGTCAGGGAAAGTGTACATTTGACTGCCAGTCTGGGAATTTAAAAAAAACTATGCCTCTGGCAACCATGTCTCAACAAGCTCATGCATGTTGATCGAGAATTGAAATACTGATCACCTTCAACATCACTTTTAGGTGGACATTTTATACACATTCACTCTTGCATGAGTATTTGTTTCTCATGCATGTACACAAAAATAACTATATAAACACTTTCATAAATGATTTGGCATTTTTACTGTGATAATTCAGTGCTAATGAGGGTACCGCATATTCAGTAATCATGACTCATGATCACTTTCATAGTTCTCCTCAACTGCATCCTTAATGACATAGCCTGGGACCTTGCTCTGTAGTGGGGGAAAAAGGAAAAAATAGGGGTCAAATAGGACAAATATCACATATTACACATTAAAGATAGCATGTGTTTGCCTCATATTCGCCTGCAGTTATTCACTCTCACACCCATTTTCTTTTGCTATATTACACATGTACATTTACTCCAGTTCTCTCCCCCTTCCACCCCTGACATTATATGCGCCCCCCCTTCCGAGCTTCGCGAGGTTCTGCGATACACGTATTTCTAGTTGTTATTGAAACGAGTCCGTAATTGTAGTGACCAAACGACAAAGACAATTAAAAACACATACTTTTACAACTGAAACATGACAATTCATCCAACTTTACCGCCTCCTCCAAAACCGTTCCCCGCCCTCAAAATAGGTTTGACATTCATCCCCAGGCTAGAGTCGGTACATATGAAATCAAGATGGCCGCTCATAACGCAAAGGGCTCGATCTCGACGATAGTACGGAAAACAAGAGAGAATGAGCTATGAAATATTCCTGGAAGAAGAGAAAAAATATCTTGCACATTTGCATAAACAATTGAAGCCAGCCGCTTATTTAAGGTTTCTTATTTGGCCGGCCGTGATAACATTTCCCTTTGGCTTTCACGGTGTGTCAGTATTCAATATTCGTTACCAGCCGCACGGACCTAGTTGGCCCCCCTACTTCTACGGACCTGAAATTGATGTAAAAAAGTGACAAGACAAGTGGTAAAAGAATCCCTTTTCAGCCTTCACATTTTAACAAGACAATGTCAAACAACACAGATTCCGATCGTGACCCACCAAGTACAGACGAAGGAAATGTTAAACTTCGCTTTTACATTGCTTCTCTTCTCTTAGGTTTTGGAGGTAACAGTTTGGTAATAACAGTGATGTCAAGAAAAAAACAGAAACGTTCGATTCCCAGACTTTTTATTCTGAATCTTGCTATTTCCGATTTAAGCTTCATCCTGATAGCTACACCTCGATGCACCAACAAACATCTACTCTTACATCAGCACAATTTACCAAAACTCGTATTATTGTCGACTTTTAATACCTCTGGTGACAACAATCTATTTCGTTAGTATCTTTACCATCTTTTCCATGGCGGTGCATCGCTGTAGGTTGATTACTAACCCCTATAGACCAAAGATGAGGGTGCGAAATGCATACATTTGGATCGCTGCCATTTGGTTTTCGTCCTTGATAATTGTCCTTCCCTTATGAGTCGTCTCTGAAGCTAACAACGGGATCTGCTACGAGAACTGGCCGTCCATAAATCACCGAAAAGCGTACACTATTGCTCTCTTCATTCTACATGATTTGTGATGCCTTTGTTAATAATTGGTGTTGCGTACGCAAGGATTGGTATCTATCTCAGGCGATCGACCGTTCCTCAATGCTCTTTACCCGCACTTAAAAGAAGAAAAGAAAACATCCAAGTTATCAAAACACTAGCCATGATTGTGATCCTGTTCGTGATTTGTTTGCTGCCTGGACAAATCGCCTGTGCAACGACGGCAAAGAAATGTAGAAAATAAATAAAAACATATTATTTTTCGCCGTTCTCCTTGCCGTCGCCGTCGCCGTCGTCGTTGGTTCTGTTGTCATCCAGAAATAGTGCTACCATCGTAACGTGACGTCACACTCCTCCTCTCTATTGTATTGTGACTTGAAAATCGATAGCCTCATGATTTCTTCCAATTTTGCGGTGCATGAAAGCGTGGCTAGTCATCAGGCTTCAAGAGTTTTGATTCGATTGCGCGTCTTAGCGACTGACTCGATCGATACGGTTTTCTTCGAGTTGTTGTGTACTTAGGAGCCATCAAAAAGGAGATTTTACTCCAGCATTCACAGTAATTTTAGGGAGTTATTATAACTCCAAAAATGGAGTAAAAAGTGTTAGGTGCCGGGTAACCCCTTTTATAGGCTTACTTTAACTCCTAACTTAACTCCAAACTTGGGGTCATTTGTACTCCTCAAAAAGAAGTTCTTTTAACTCCCAGTCTGGAGTTCCAATAACTCAAAAAATGGGGTTATTTTTACTCCTTACATGGGTTACTTTTACTCTTTTTAGAGTTACTTTAACTCTTAGGTACAGGATAACTCCTTTTTTGGGGTTATTTTTACTCCTCAATATCAACTCCAAACCTGAGGGGATTTTTACTCCTGAAAAAGATGTTCTTTAAACTTCTTTTTGGAGTTAAAATAACTCCCCCCAAAAATAACTCCAGTGTAACAAAATTGCAACTATTTTTCAAGGACCACCTACTAGGAATGTAATTTCACGTATTTTACAGAAATGCACATTGCCAGTCCATTCTAATAAGGCTTTAAGGCTTGAACTGTTTGCCAGTCACCAACTTCTCTACATTTTTCACGTTACTTGTCTTCAATTGATAGTCATTTATTGCATAAAACATTGAGCACTTTACGTAAATAACCTTTAAATTCTCTGAGCTATGGTTTATATTCTGTCTTGGACAACCAAAAAGCATCAAAATACGCGTTCCAGGCCACTACATTCAAAGCTGAAGAAAATTCAAGAACTTTTCAAGACTGTGCGAACCCTGTGTAAGGAGTTGAATTAACCCCACTAGAGGAGTTATTATAACTCCTTGAAAATTACTGTGCAGGACGAAAGTTGATTACCTTAACTTTGCCAAGGTCCTTACACGAAGAAAGTAATGGAAAGAAGCTACTGGGGGGGGGGGGGGGGGGGGCGATGCCACGCTCGCTTCACATCAGAAGAGAAGATGCACCAAAGTATTTCAATGAGAGAATTTTTCGCAAGAGATGGTGCTGGCCTTGGTGCTGGCCTGACTAGTTTCACTTACGTGCAACTAGACCCGGGCCGGACGAGTGGTCCGCGTCGTATTTGCATTCGGTGTATGTGACCAGCAATCAGGATATAGCTTCAGATTTAGCTCGTGGGGGGGGGGGGGGGGAGGGGGAGGGGGAGCGTGTTTGAGGACAAGTGTTCGGACGACATGAAGGCTTCGGAAGATGTCGCGTACATGCGCCAAGTCTTACGCTCCTGTTGTAAACTGAAGGTCAATCAGTCATGGCATGCGTGCGTGTCGTAAAATAGGTCATTCTTGGATAGTTCTTGTTAAAATGAGTAATCAACCTGCAGCGATGCACCGCCATGGACAAGATAGTAAAGATGCTCACGAAATAGAAGATTGTCAGCAGAGGTATTAAAAGTCGACAATAGTACGAGTTTTGGTAAATTTTACTGATGTAAGTGTAGGTGGTTACTGGTGTAGCTATCATGATGAAGCTTAAATCGGAAATAACAAGATTCAGAATAA
>OZ037776.1:17662003-17664503 GCA_964035525.1 Porites cylindrica | reverse complement strand
AAAACATAAACCCGTGTGTAACTGACAGCAGTTACGATGAAAAGCAAATGAAGAATGCTCCTGAATATTGTTAGTTCGCTTCACGGTATAAAAAAATTCCACTAATCACTTATTGATGACTGAAACCGCATTTAAAGGAAAAAAAACCTGCGGACAATGAAAAAAAAGCACTTAACAGCATAATTAGGAGTATAAAGTAAATTATTCATGTTTTTTAACCGAGAAAAAATGGAAACCGCCTATCATTTACTGTCCAAAAACAAAACAATAATCAACTGAGGGATTCGGTCATCATCCTAAACAACAACGAATTGCTCTCCAACGTTAGAGATCATGATGTAACGATCGTTTTGATTTGTAAGGACCCATTTAGAATCACAAGTTGGGAGGAAATGGAGCCAAAGGAACTCGTGTTTAATTTTGACAGCACTGCGAAAATGGACGCAAGTGACGAAGAGATTGTAAAGGTAGCACTAAAGCAAGTTGAAAGAACTATAAAAGATCTCAGTGAAAGATCATCACAAGGATACGCGATTGGATATGAACTAGGATACATAAAGGGTGTACTGGAACATGTGCTTAAAACGATACCAGACTCACAGGACAAGGAGGCTTATATGAAAGGATATGTGAATGGTTATATCCAAGGAATGCTGTACTCATTCAAACAAGGGGACTTAGAGAGAGAAAAATTCAACTTTCATTAACCTCAGCACTCAGACGATTCCTTACGTCGTGACTGTTATTTTGGTACGCTTATAATCCTGGCCCCGGTTGCTCAAACGTTGGATAGCGCTATCCACCGGACAAATCACTATCCAGCGGATAGCGTAATTGATTTCCGTAATACTTATCCGCTGGATAGTGATTTATCCGGTGGATAGCGCTATCCAACGTTTGAACACCCGGGGCCTGGAAGTTAACAAAAAAACTTCGGAAAAAATATGAAAGAGAATATGAAACGGTCAGGGTATTTTTAAGAAGTACCAATGGATAAATTTATCTTCAGATGTTCGGTTGTAAACCTCGTTTGTAGAAGTAGTTTGGTCACAAAAGAAAAAAGGACGAAATTCCGACTGAATTTGATGGATAGTCAAGTTATATCTTGTACCCAACAGAATACAAGGACGATCATTATGAACAAAAGTATTTTGATTGTCATCAAACTTTTGAAATTCTTTTTGATTCAAATACAAAGTAAAGAAGAATGGAATATGCGTGAGAAACAGAAAAATATAATCTGTGGTTTGAGATCCACACAGCAGGTTATGAGATGATTGGCTATTAGGTTCATGCTGCATAAACAAGAAAAGTGGTGGATATTAGTAATTAAATTACATTCACATTGTGACGATCACATTCATTTCAAAATATTATTTTATTTACTCGGATGGTTAAACCTAGTTTAAACAAAAACGTTTGGCTATTTAAGGCGGCTAAGTTTCTAATTTGTACTGTGTCACATAGAGCGATTTTCGTATGACCTTGAAAATTGTTTTGGTAAGTGTTCGTTATTTGTTTTATCAGCCAATTGATGAAAAGATCAAGGCATGAACTCTTCGTTTTACCGCCAAAGAAAACCCTAATATGTCAAAGCCAAATATCGATTGATTTCTAGAAGGTTCTGGGACATGAAGTTTTTTCAGCCCAGCGTTCGCTTAACCAACCAAAAGCCGTTTGCGTTTGTACCCATTCGACATTTCTGTTAGTTTGTTGTTTCTGTTTGTTAGCACGTTTTCATTTCAAGGTCATACGAAAGTCGCTTTATCAGTGTCCCTTTTCTTCGTTCCCGGTCTCGCAACTATTTGAGGTGGCACGAGAAGTGACAATTTATGGATTTTGTGCATTGAACTTCTTTTCGAGTAGATAAACGTACACGGCATGCACTTTTCGGCTACTGTTAACTGAAAGGACATCAAACTATTGGTATTCAAACAGCTTCCCCGACAGATCACCTTCGCAATATCGCGTACTTTATCGATGCTTAATAATTTACAGATGCTCATCAGACATCATGCGGAAAAAAGTTATGTTCGTTTAGCAAGTGGCGTAACAAAGACCCTGCAAAAATGCATGTTTCCTTTGTGGCAAGAAAGTCAGGCATTTTACGTAGCTCATTGCTAGAGTACGGTTCGGTTCATTTTTGTTCGCTTTAAAATCCCGATAGAAGAGTTTGACTCTTACACAAGGTCCCAGAAGTTAGACTTCATGCTTCCTGCAACAATTCATACAGATTTTTGCCTCCCTCGCTTAAGGTTACCATGGTTACCGCAGGATGATCTTGGCAGGCTTGCCTTGCATGATGGGAGGGTATACTCCATGATAAAGATCATACTCACGGCGAAGAAAAGCGAATAAAACATCAGACGTCAGAAGGATCTGAAAAACAAATCAAAGCAAAAAAAATCAAAATAAATGTCTGCAGGACATTTCTAACAATTTTGCAAGGGGATTTGGCCAGAAGATGGAGGCCCGGGCCCCTAAAGCCCTTTTCCTAGAT
>OZ037776.1:17567003-17657003 GCA_964035525.1 Porites cylindrica | reverse complement strand
TGAGAGTCCTAAAGCTTTTTTAGCGTGTATCAGAATGTCTTATCACGATAAGTCCGCCACCCACACCACCCCGCGGCGTACTGTTTTCACTCAGCGGCTGGTCAGCGGTCACCTTTATGAGGTAAACATGGCGATCACCTCCGGATCACTGTTCTTGTCGATCAGAAAATCAAAATACCAGCGTGATATGGCCTCGAAGATGACGCAGTTATGTTGTTTGATTCGTACTTCACATTCGAGTCGAAGCTTGGGTGGCACAGGTTATTTCTTACGGTGGAATCGACAAGGGAAATTCAAACACTAGTGATCACTAGTTGTAGTGTTTGAATTGTTGGAAGAAATGGTCGCATGGCCGGGGATGTAGGAATGGTAGGTTTAACGAACAACTTCAAATTTTGCCCCTTGAATTGAACGTGAAGTTCATTTAAATGCTTTCGTACGTATCTCTGAGTGTTTTAGATCTACCTGCTCGATTTATATCTGCTACGCTTCATGTTGACAAGTACCTCAAAATGGCGGCAAAACTTGGAGATTGCCGAAAATTAGGTAAGTTCATGGAGTTATAAAGTTTTAGTAAAGGTCGGGCCGCAAAGTTTTTTTCTGTAGTTACCTTTTCTATGGCACCTACTTCGTAGCTATATTAGTTGGATCAGTTAAGAACGCCTCACTTTTTCAAAAATGTACCTTGAATTTGATCGGTTTTCGCGTGTGTGACTTAAGCGAACCGATAAGGTGTCGTTCAAGTCTTCCTGTTTGCTTGATTGAAACGTGATGTTCACGAAAGTCGCCTTGATGGATAAGATAGAGTTAATATACATGGCTGTGGTATTTGTTTTTTGCTGAGTCCCGTAGTTTGTTGTAAATTGTCCGGCAAAGTTGCCTCAAATTAACGTCTTGAAAAGTGTCACGACAGGCCTTCGGTCGAGTGAAATTTAATTTCCGTAAAACTCTGAAAAATAAAGAGATCCGATCAAACGGATTGTGGTTTAAGTATAGGTACATGAATGTCTTACAACACACAAGAAATGAGCTAAATCTATGTCTGAAGGAAAATCGACCGGACCGCTCTTACAGAGACACTCTCTTAAGCCTTTGATAACAAGACGATTGCGACTCCTTGTTCAAAGATTTGGACCTGGTAATATCGGATTTTCATACGGCAAGCGTTCACCATTAAAATTTCCACCAGGAGTAAAATATCTGACCATAAAAACCGATATTACCTGGGCAGTAGAGTATGCTAATGTGATTGCAAAGAAGAAGTTAGCGTTCGCACTTCCCGCATAAATCCACAGCTGCCAGAAGACTGGGGCCAAGAATGAGCTACAGAGCAGCATACAAGTGATCAGAAGAGTGTTTCTGAGATCTGAAAAACGAAAAAAGGGAACTCTCGCATTGAAGATTGTTACACATAGAGTACAAAAAATCCTACAAAATTCCCATGTAATGAATGACCTTTCCATTGCGTTCTTTATGGAGTTTTTATTGAAGCGGTGTATAACTCTTAATACGCCGAAGTAAAGCTATTTATGCATGAACTGTAAATCGTTTGAAAATTATGTGCAGAGATAGCGGCATGGTGAACGACGAGACATTTGATCATTGCTCCGAGATATTAAATTGATGGCTTCTCTCTTCTTCGTGCTTCCTCGTGCGCGCGGTTTTCATGTTTCACGTGCTTAGCACGTGTCGTTCCGAGTGAGTTATAATCTGTGCTTTGTTGAACTCTTTCCCTTCTAATAATGGCCAAAAACGTAACGCAATAAAAAGTAATGTGCAAACGTTCCGTTTAAAAGCTTTTATTTGAATGGTAACATCAGATTACTTCGTTCAAACCTTTGATTGGCCTTGGATTTTAAGAATAAAAAGCTGCCGGTAACTATGTCAACAAATAGCTGCACGATAGAAAATGTATCACTTACAAGGAAAGATGTGCATCCAAAGTGCAAGAAGAGCTAACGGAACAGCGGCGTCACCCAGACAAGGATACGACTTCATGATAGCCATCACTGAACATAGCATACACGCAAGAAATGTTGGGTTATCCCTGGAAATAACAACAAAAAAAGATTTAGTAATAAAAAATAGCCCTAAAAAATTACATAGTCTAAGAAAGCATACAAATAAGAAATGAAATAAATGTAAATGCAGTTTCTTTGCTCATGAAACATTTACTTAAGAGCTCTCTTAATAACTCTTTTCACATCTGTTTGTTCGTTCCAAAGGCAAGGAAACCGGAATATCCGATGAAAACGTTTCGGGTAAGAGAGAGAAGCAACAATAAACTCGACCGCGTCTATTTTCACTGAGTGTTGTAACGAAACTTTATGCGCACTAAAAGTTTTAACCCAGCACTGATGAAAAAACACAAAAGCCAAGGAAAGCCGTCGCTCCATGCGAAAGATCTGGTACATGAGCATGTAAAATTCGTTCCTCAAAAGTCTCGTTTGTTTTCGGTCTCCGAAAGCTGTTTTATGTTTATATAACGCATTTGGTGCAGAGAACGACAGTTTTGTTGGTTTTGCAAGGAGAGCAATAAAGGATCTTGTTAGGGAGCTACAATATGGCTTTCAGGGGCCCGTTCCTCGCAAGTCGGGGTAATTCCCAGGCCTGGAAAGCTGTTTTGTTTACAAAGACCAAGGTTCAATAATGGTTTCAATATATTTGCAATTAAAATTATAAACCAGTCGGTTAAAAACGGGTAAATGGACTGATTTGTCAGCCAGCTTTTCCGTTAGACTTTGATTTCGGGCTTCGGACACAAAAGGAATAGGCTTCAGGCCCGAAAAGTGAAGAGTGACTTTCTAGAAACGAGTCCCAGTACGCACGATCAACAGCTATTACATAACCATACTCACTGTATGTTCCACTATTAAATGAATTTACTTTTTATGTCGTACCTTAATTTGATGGTCAGCGGAATGCAGTAGAAGAAAGCATTCAATTGAAAAACCCAAAGAAAAAAATTCCTAAAATGTTCAAACATCTCGGTGAAGAAATACCAGAAGAGACCCATGTTAGGCGTCAGATCAGAGACCTGTAAACTGGGGAATAAACAACAAAGAATAGTCAGATTAAACTTATTATAAAGTACAGCAATTACGTACCTATTGTTTGTACACACGAAATACTAACCGCTATAACTTGCCTTACGCTTCTTAGCTTACAATTATTGGGGACACAATTTTGAGCGATTTCTTTGAACAAAGGCCTGGTTTTAACGTCGCATTGCGCATGTGTCGCATCTGTTTCACGTGTCGCTGAATTTGGGTAATTCGTCGATAGAACCAATTTGTCGCAAAACTAAAACCTTCAAGCTGAAAAAGAACTAGTGGGAGCTTGAAGCGAATTGTGATTATATGAACCCTGCGCCACTAGTCTACTGGTTCCATCGACGAGTGATCCAAATTCAGCTTAACTTTTCCATTCCAGCAATCCCATACTTTAATGGATCTTTGCTTTTTATAAGAAATTTGAACTTTTGTCGTCAACCTTGACTTTGCTCAAAGCCAAGAATGAATGGGTTAAAAAGCTTTAGAAGTATTCACGTACTTTATCAATTGACCAGCAAACTGCAATGCACTGCGCGTTATCTTAAAAAAGCTTTGAATAATCTCTCCATTTGAATCGGAGAACCCAAAGCCCAAACGCAGTGCCAGGATGGTTGCTAAAAAACCCAAGTCATTTTAAAAGAAATGAATGTTGATAGAACCTTACATTAATCCATGTGTAGCTGAAAGAAAATCCCAGGACTGAAACACTTGGTAGGACATTCCAAGCAAAAGAACTATCCACGTGACAAATGAAGCAATAACTTTACAAACAAACACAAGTGACTTCTTGTTGGATTCGGCATCAATTGACCGAACCTAAAATGCAGAAGAATAATTATACTTATAAGCTATTGTTCAAACTAACATAGAGGACTGAAAAACTGTCGTTCTTATAAGGATTAGACAGCAAAGCCATATTTTTTAAGGGTCGTTAATCAATTATAAATGCTAGGAAATATTTCCGCACGTTTTATTGTTAGACGACATAACGTGACCACAAGCAGACCCAAAGAGTATCAGCGTTTTTGAACTCAGTTCGCCATTTTAGCCCCGGGGGGGGGGGGGGGGGGGGCTCCCATATGAAAGGGGCGGGGATAGTCGTCGGAAATTTTGAATTAAACCCCAAAAGGAGACCAATCTGGGCGTGGCCAAACCTTTTTTTGGACCACTAAAAGAGACTATTTTAAACTTTCATTACATGAATGGAGTAAATAAAAAAAAAAATTGAAAATATATATAAACGAGATTTTTACGGCTACATATAATGGCATTTTGCCCAGAACACCCTAAGTGCGACCAAAATCTGAAATTTACACCCCTAATTAAGCGAGATGACGAGCATCCCCGCCCCCTTCACAAGGGAGTACCCCCGGCCATTTTAGAACTAACAAAAAGGGAGCTGGAGCGTCCGCATTTGTTTCTGGGATGGTTAACGAGAGAAGCATTAGTCAATTATTGGCAAATTTTGCAAAACTCAAATAGGCTCAGTTTTGTTCTCATTTCTTATGGCGAATGGGTTTTTAAGGGCAACTTTTAGATTAAAGGAAAATCTCGTTCCCAGGGACCCGAGAGTTACCCTTGTCAAGAGAAGCTGGGAACGAGATTGGTTTTTGGAATGTGGTTGTCATAAGTCAGACCAACCTCGGAGTCCCAGGGGAAGAAAGTCGGGTTGGCACAAATGGTGTCACGAAAGCTCTGCCCGTGCTTGAAAACTTTTGTGGCGCCGTTTCTGCCGAGCCAACTGTTCTACCCTGGGCCTCCGAGGATGCTGTTAAACCAAAAATTTCTTTTCCATCAACAACATAAGTTTTGACTATTTTCTTCTTAACACAGTTTCGAACTACATGTAGTAAATGATAGTTTTTATTTCTCATGAAAATGCATTTACCTTGATCAGTATAAGGATAACAGGTGGCAGTAAAGTTATAGGATACAAAGAATGATAAGCACCAAAGGCAACTCCAAGAGTGCTGACAAGAATATTCCCTACAATGCAAAACAATCATATACAATTTAAATTTTACAGTTGATAACCTGTGGCTGCAATCCATCTTCTACAGTTGTATTTGATCAATGCTTTTAAGCATCTATAAATTATGTACTGTGTAACCTACAAAGAACAGCTCAAAGCCTTTGTATTTGTAGAGGTGCTTCTTCTGTTAAGATTTGTTATTTCTATAAAGTTCTGTATCCTAACGAAAATGAAAAATGTTCATAATAGAGGTGTCTTGGTTGTAGAAGTGTCTGTGAGGAGAGGTTTGATTGTAATACTGTCACATCGACTGTGATTACTTTTGACACAAAAAGTTTATTAAAACAGCATGAGCAACAATAACAACAACAAAAGAAACAATGCAAACAGAGGCAATTTTGAACTGACTCTGGAGTTTGAAACCATCATTAAAACAATTTAGATCTGTTCTAAATTAGTTCTTCTCTTTGTTCAATAAGGTAACACCTACCGGTATTCTCTGGTCTACATCCTACAATCTACCCGGTAATTATGTTTTGTCTCTACTGTCTCCAAAAACTACTACTTATGGTCCGCATTCCTTTTCCTATATGGCTTCAAAACTTTGGAACTCTCTTTCAGATTTTTTTCTAACTATTCTGATTTCCAGCACAAGATTCTACAGTATGACTATTTCCAGTAGTGTAAAAGTTTAGAATGTTGTAATTAATTTCACAAGTTTAGTAGCATTTATAACTATACTATTCTTGTCTTGTAACTTGAAGATACATATACTACACTGAAGCTTATCTTCCGCCACTCTAAATTCAAGGTTAAATGAAGTACATGTACATGTACGTATGTATGTAAGTATGTATGTATGTATATGTGTATTAAAAATCACAGGAGTTCAGGCTTCAGGAGTAATCATTGATCGTTTATTGCGACAGTGCTGTTTTGTATGGTCTGAAATTGTAGGACCATACTCATCAGGCAACTTCAACGATTGACCGTTAAAATTAAAAGCTGGCAGTAAATATAGGGATGCGTTAAGAGATAGTATCTAGGTAACTGTTTATTGTTTATTGTTTTGTTTGCCAAAAATTGTACAAATCAAATAAAATCTAATTACTTAAACTCTCATGGCGAGGAAGCCCAAGAGAAGCCACCCAGCTTATAAGGAATGGGTTCCCTCAGTTAGATAATTAGAACAAAATATTATCATAATTATACATGGGAAAATCAATGGCAGAGTTACAGTAAATCTTAAAATAAGTGTATTAGATAGTCGTACTAATCATAGTTCTAGGCTAAAAAAAAGGCGAAATGACAAAAAGAAAAACAAAACAAAACAAAAAAACCAAAACAAAAAAACAAAACAAAAAAGCAAAAGAAGTTTGATGGATTGTGTCTTAGTTACGTTACTCTAGAGTTCTGAAGTACATATTATCTGTTTCTGTGGGGGCATGAACTCGCTAGTTCGTTTCGCCTGTTCAGGCTACAAAGCTCTTTTCTACAAATGATGATGAACTTTTCATAAAGACAAAGATTACATTTTTTGCTAATGTTGCTATAGGCTTTACATTTCTTTAAAACTTTCCATTTTATCTGGAAAGGTTTGTTAGAGTCTTGTAAAGTCCAAATATATTTTCATAGTTTCGTTTTATTTCTTATTAATAGTCAATGCTCTTCAATTAAATGAATTGAGCGCTCTACGAAATACGTTCTACCCAGAATACAAGTATGTATGTATGTATGTATGTCCCTTAGGTTTTTAATTGCGTCCTCATTTAACAGTCCGCCTAGACTACATAGGACACTACAACATAGCTGGCAAGGCTGATAAATTCAATTCAATTACAATAATTATTAATGACTTCTGGGAAATGAGAAAATAAACCTACCTTTTAGAGCCCAATAGAGTGCAGTTGTGACTGCCAAGTTAGTGAACATCACAGTTGAATGTGCTACACAAGAGCCAATAGTATAGGGGTTTAACAAATAACTACAACACAACAAAGAAATAATATTGTGTCAACAATATACCTACTATAATAATATTTTCACAGTAAATTATCACCAGTTTGTAAGTAAATAATTATTATAGATCTTAAACTTTGTTTACTAGCCCCAAAATTTTTTAGTTTTTTTTTGTCACAAAATCTGGTAACTTTGATCTTGGCACTGGCATTGGGAACTTCATAGTGCAGAGAACTGTCTTCTCAACATTCAAAGAAAACTAACAAAAATGCAACACTATTCACATTATTTTGAGTACTGTTTATTTGCAGTGCATCAAGAAACATTTAAATTCTCATATATCCTTTCACACAAAAAAATGCACCCCCTTATTTCAGGATTATGGTTACTCTATGTTTTGTTGTTGAGGAGGAGAAAGCAAACTTACACAGATGATACTAGAAGAGGAATGTTGTTCACTGCTTCCCGCTTGATTAAAATTGGGTCAACAGACTTGGCATAGAATTTTAAATTCGCTGTCTGATCACTTAACTGTGAAAAGAACAACAAAAACAACAACAATGTGATTAATGAGGTCATACAAACATGACCAGTCAAAAAAAGAGTATGTAAGACTATCTATTAGGAATGGACTATTTAATTTTTGATGGGGGAGAGAAGAGTGGGCAATTTCTTCTTAACAAGAATTTTATTTTTCATCACCAGCAACATATCCCTTTGCTAGAATTTTTAAACATGCCTATTATACAAATTCCAAAAGTAGGTGGGATTTGCACAATTGTTTTCCCCTATTTTTCTAGTACAAATTTTTTTTGTAATGGACCAATCCTGCCACCTCAAAACTTAAATGGTCCATTTCTTAAAAAGGATTCTGCTTATTTTTACAGGAACATCAGTTGCCAATAGCCCTGAGCCTCTGGGATCAACAAGACAAAACCATTTCAGCTTGACAAGACTGAAAAAACTCATCATTAAATGTGTCTGCGATGGTTAGATCATGGATACAATGCCTAAACAGGGCTTGAAAAAAAAACTTGAATTCCAGTTTGTCTTTTGGGCAAGCAACTCTTACATTTTGTTTGCCCAGAACCACTTCCTCCTTGTCTTAGTTTATGATTTTATTAGAGTAGTCTTGCCTGGACCCTAAGGTTTAAATTTGACCTGCCCTACATGCTATGAGCTCCTATGAGCCCTGCTGACTGGTATCTGAATGTTCATGGGTAATGTTCTTGTCCAGGAGTTATTTTTTGCCCCAAGTATTTGTAATAATGAAAACTTTATTAATTTCTTATTTGTTGACTAAACTTAAAATTGACCATCTCTTTCTTTTCAACACAAAACAGAGTGCAATATTGACATTGCAGTAGATATACGGGGTGAAATAAGTTTAACAAAATAATATTCATACATTCTAGCATTAACGATATCATCCTGTTCCAAGTGACTCCCAATAACTCAAACCTTCGCTAACTCAAACCTCACGCTAACTTGAACCAATTTGAAACATTGAATTTAATTACAAACATCCGTGCCAATAATATACATGTATGCTTTGTACTTTTATACCTTTTTTCAGTCCACTTCAAGTACGGTGTCCAGCTCTGTATAGTAATCAAACTTCCTTTTTCAAATACTATTTTATTTCTTGCTTCCCCTGAAGTAAACTTTGCATGGTACTTCCATTGCTTCCCCATCCCATTTCCTTACATGTACTTCCCCATTTTCGGTTATTGCTTTGAACTCTCAATAACTCAAACTTTCTTCGATTTCCCTGGAAGGCTCCAGTTATCGGGCATTGACAGTACTTTCAACTATTATAAGAAGTCTTAGTGCTAGTTTCCTTTTAAATTTCTTTCAATATATACTTCTTATATTTATAGTAACCAATCATTAAACAATTTGAGTGTTAAATGATCATACCAGCATGTCAGAGTGAAGGCAAGCGAGCCTGTAAAGGATCCATCCAATTATCAAGTCACCCACCTACATGTGAAGAAAACTATATAAATACAAAAAACTGCACAGGTCTTTAAACACATCATTTCAATATCATATGCAAACAAGTAAATATAGTCAAACCCAAGAGTTCTCATTGGTAATCTTTACAGTAGAGCCTAAATAAGCTAAGAAATATTTCAAGACAAGTAAATTTTAAATTCTTCCAGTGAAAGAAAGCTTCACACACAACCTATCTTTTACTGCAGGTTTACTTAAGCCTGTTTTCCCATGCAATGTAATTAAGATTGATTGACATGCTTCACCTTTCTGAAAGCTTAGAAACCGCAAGTTCGCTATGTCGGTCTAGAGGATGGTTTTCAAGTCACTTGAAACTTTCTTGAATCGTCTCAACTTTCCGACTTTGCGAAGTAAAGTTACTTGAGATTTTACTTAGGCCTTCACACACGCACTTTTGGTTAAGTAAAACTTAGTAGCTCTTAAGTCTTACTTAACAGCCTGGTGTAAAGACAGCCATTGTCCCTGAGGAAAGCCCTTACATTTTCTGTAAATTCAACTTGCTTAATATGGACACCCCTCTGATGTGGACAATGGACACTTGGTTTTTGGCTGATCAACAGATTCTCATAGAAAGTTAAACTAACTAATGCAGATGCTTCATTGTCAACTGTGTGCAATAATAAAACTTTCCTTATTGAAGATAAAAACAAAACCTTTAGCTGACAGTATGTCAATGTTCCCAGTGCTACAGTACACCAGATAGGATGAATATCATTGTAAATGTCAAGCCAGTTATACAGAAAACAAGTTTTGATTAAGTATGCAAAAATTAACAACTTTTGAGTGTTTCTACAGACATAGTCTATGAAATGATGACTTTGTGAAGGTATGTTTAAATTAACAAAGTTAACGTCCTGTTTTATTTCTTTAACTTTTGTCTTCTGTACAATAATAGGTGTACTTTTGTCTTAAATAATGTGACCCACTTAACAAGAACACTTTTGATGACCCCCTCAGTGTTTACATTAACAGGGTTTGACTGTAACCAGCTCCCAAGTGAAAAGGACCTGGTAAGCTAGAAATGCTTATAGTTGATAAACTTATGTTCCGACTCACCACAAAAACAGCAGGAAAAAGTGTTTCTGATACTTCCTGTACTCCAAGAAATGTTGTTAGCACCAGTGGTGTCTGGTAGAAACAAACAAAACTGAGATAAAGCAACACTATTTTAGAGTAGCGTACCAGTCAATTCCAAAACTGCCCATCCCTGTGGCATATCTTGGGCATTATTTGACTGGTGTTTGTGCCATACAGAGGGGAATTTGACAAAAATGAGGCCTGCCCAGTCATGCATTTGACTTTCGTGTCAAAACGCTTGTTAGCATCCCAAGCAAAAGGATTTAGAAATTCTTTCTACATTTAGCTTGTGCACCACAGGTCATTGCTCTTATATTCACCGCAATTTTGGAGCATTTGAGAGCCTTTGGAAAAGCGAGTTAAATGTGGGCTTACTTTTGAATAGTCCCTGGTAGGTGGGGGATTTGACAATTTTTAAAGCCCTAGGCGGTGGAGCATTTGACCATCTAAACTGCCAAGATACTGGCGAATTTCACCAAAATTTTTCGAAAAAGTCAAATGCCTAGGGTGTGCAGGGGGGGGGGGGGGGGGAGGGGATTGACTGGTACATAAGTTACTTTTGCTTATTGCTAAATGAAGAAAGATAGAAATATCAACAGCAGAAATAGGATTTCATGAATGTTATTCATCTTTTAAGATCTATCTCACCTCATGTACAACATCTCCAGAATAAGGTGAAACTCCAAGTTTAACAAGAGAGAGGCCTTCTTGAACTGTAAATATATATTGGCAAGTTTACTTAAAAATAAGTCAAGTCATGAAAGTAAGACAGAAAGATGCAGTTCTTTCAGTTGACAGCATTTTAGTTAATTTATGTGCTGAAGATATAAATAGAAAAAAAAGGTAATATATCGATAAACAAATTATACTGTCAGTCAGGATGTAGCTAACTGATACTTGAGACTTGATAAAAACAGATCAAAATCTAGTAATGTATCAGAAATAAATGAAGAGAACATCATCATGATTAAATATGCAACTCATGCAGTTGCTGGCATTCGAACACAGACGTCTGCGACCGCTCGGTAACCAGTCATTACGCCCGAGTTACTTGGCCCACTATTTTCGAGTCATTTAGCGTTCTTTAAATGAAATATTCCTCGTTCTTTAAGCCATAAACCAAAACAAGCACGCTTCAAATATAATATTCCTCGTTCTAGAATAGAAGGACTAAGTAACCGGGGCGAAATGACTTGGGGGCGAAATGACTTGGGGGCGAGATGACCGGTAACCAGCGCTCTTTAACCAATGGAGTTACTAAGCTCATTGGGAGTTTGTCATTAAATTGGTTCGTAATACACTCGGGAAAGTTGAAGTATTGAGGAAGAAGCTATGTCCCTGTTGGTATTTTTCTTATGTATTCGTAATTGTTTCCACCACGGTCACAGTTTCAACCAATCTTCTTGTTATGGCCCATTTTTGACAACTACAGTACTGCTCACTAATTGCACGCTCATCTTTGAAAATTAGTCATCGTTATTTTCCAACACAAGTTTACCTCTGTTCCATGCATTCAGTGGTGTAGAAAGCTCTATTCGGTTAATGAACCAATCTTTAACGGGACTGTATATGAGGAAGAGACGCGAAATGAAGGCCAAAAAGAAGAGGGAAAATACTCTCCTTAAATCCGCCATCTTGGATTTAATGCTAGTTCTTAGTCACACGCGACTTTTTCGGATTTTAGTTCCCAGTTTCTCGCGCTCTCTTTAAACTTGGTAGACTTGGTCGAGGTTGCAATTTTTTCAGTTTAATTTTCTTTCATCGAAATGAAATGTCATGAGGCTAAATCCCCAGGGGCCCCACTCACATATTTTAATGACGGGGGGTCCGAAGGATTTTTTTGGGTCTGACATTTTGGCCAAAAGGGATTTTTTGGGGTCTATGAGAGACGCCGGGATTTTTTTGGGTCGCGAAAACAACATGAGGGATTTCTATGGGTATTGTATTTTTCATCAGCTCAAATCAAAAATAACATAAGCGCAATTTATAGTTTTGTTTTTGACCAAAACCAAAGTTGAAGTTGGCATGTTTTAGCTTTACAGAAGATAAATAATAAAATTTGCTGATGCAAAAACACTGGGGGATTTTTGGGGGTATGCTAAAAAAAGTAGGGATTTTTTTGGGTAGACAAATTCTGAAGTTGGGATTTTTTTGGGTATAAAATATGAACCTCTGTCGGACCCCCCCGTCAATATGTAAGTGGGGCCCCTGGGGCTAAATCTATATGACGAAAAAATCTACCGCATAATTACGGAGATACGGATGACTTCAAATGACTGAAGAGAAACCTTTCTCATTTTTTTCTTCTTCTTGGATTAATGTGGGTGAAGACAAACTTTGAAAAATTCTCTATAAACCAGAAAAGAATGCCTTGCCCGTGTGACGAACAGAAAAAGAAAGGAGGCGGTTATTGGAGAAAATGTGAAAAAAACGTTTTAATAGAGCTACTCACAGAGCCTATAAGTAGAGCTCTTAAAAAATTAAAATTAACAAAACGTAACTTATCTAATTCAATAACTTCAATTGAAAAAATTTGGATCACATCCTTCCGTGTGACGCACTCTGTCATACTGAGCTAAGAAAAGCAATTTTTTTTGCCATGGCCTTAAAACACGCGCAAATTTAAGATATCAATCGAAATATCAATCTACAGCCTACATTTATTGGTTTTTGCAGCAATTGGTCTTTTTAAAGGTATGTATTTTGGAGAAAAAAAAAGGATTCGGGAAAGCGATTAAAAAAGTGCGGGATGCGGGATTTTCGTGAAAAAGGAGCGGGAATGCGGGATCAGTACTCCGCTCTCCCCTTCAAGACCCTGTAAGAAGAGAAAGGGCTGCACAAAAATGAAAAGAAAAAAGTTTCGCCAAAATACCGGTATACACCGTATTCACAAATGGCGGACACGCGGGAAAAAACTGGTGCCTAGTCATGAAAGCGAGGCGTTGGAGGGTAAACAAAAATTGCAAATGAAGACTTTCAGTGAACTTGCAGAGTGTTTAGCACGGATTCCACCTAAAATAACTTTGTACGGACTTCTTTTTAAATACAATTACGTGGGATGTCTTCTGCTTTTAATGTTTAGTATTGATTTGCTGTTTGCAATCAAAAGGGACGCGTATATCTTCAAGGAAACAGGATGATTTTGTAGGTTTCCGAAGCATCAGAAGCTCGACAAGTCGGCGATGGCTGGAGAAAAGCGGCAAACATGTTGGCCCAAACTTCACATTGAAACCGAGTTCGAAAGCCAGCTCACTGCAATTCGGTAAAACAAAAATATAAACAATGCAAATCTTGGTGGAAAGAAAAAAAGAAATAAGCGATGGATATATGGCCTACTTGTTAACGCAAGAGACGTGTGCCATTGAACAAAACAGTTCAAATCGAGATGGAAAAAAGGAAGACAGGAAAGAAGCGATGACTGAGGTTTCGATGAAGTTATGTTTGGTTTTTGTTTGCCAGGGTGTTATTCTCTGGTTTTTATCGATGACGGACATCAATTAGAACTATCTTTTTGGTATAAATGCAGGAGCGATCGAGTGGAGTACGCTCAAAATTTCAACTTGTTACTCGGCAGACTCGGTAAGCCGGCCACATTTCATTTCAGCGAGTAATTTTCCTATTTCTTATCTTTGGCTGTTAAGAGTTTTAACTTCATGTTCCATGATATTTTAAAAGTCAAGAATACATAAATAAATAAAATGATGGTCTTCTTAAACGGATCTAGACTCGCAGTTAATGATTCGAAACAGAAGCTTGCCGTGTTCAGTCCTGACACAAACGTTGCCTTAAAAGTTTAACCTAGTAAAATGTGAGCTTTATACCACTTTTTTACCAAGACCTCCCCGAGATAATGCCGTAAAGGAGACCAGGCAAATAGCAAGCCATAAGATTCACACACTAGAGCTTCTAGTTTTGATAAAATTATTTTATTTCGCAATGACAAAGAAATCAAAAGATTTTAAATTTGCACTGAATTTGCTAAGCTCTGCCAACGTACCTCTAACAATTCACTCCAAAGCGACGGAATTACTATCATCCAAAGGAAGTTGTAAATACAGACATACATAGATATGCGTAAAATGACACTGACATGAATGAATGAGTCTCGTGAATGAATCTTTCACCCGCTCTCGACTTGACCTGTTTTGAGTAATGGCGGAGGTCTCTTCCGTTGACAAGTAGGCCATATATCCGTCGCTTATTTCTTTTTTTCTTGCCACCAATATCTGTTTTTACTTCTGTTTTACAGAATTGCAGTGAGCTGGCTTTCGTATTCGGTTTCAGCGTGAAGTTTGGGCCAACATGTTTGCCGCTTTTCTCCAGCCATCACCCACTTGTCGAGCTTCTGAGGCTTCGGCAACCTACAAAATCATCCTGTTTCCTTGAAGATATACGCGTCCCTTTTGATTGCAAACAGCAAATCAGTACTAAACATTAAAAGCAGAAGACGTCCCACGTCATTGTATTTAAAAAGACGTCCATACAAAGTTATTTTAGGTGGAATCCGTGCTAAACACTCTGCAAGTTCACTGAAAGTCTTCATTTGCAATTTTTGTTTACCCTCGAACGCCTCGCTTTCATGATTAGGCACCAGTTTTTTCCCGCGTGTCCGCCATTTGTGAATACGGTGTATAAAGCAAGAATATTTTTATAACGATAGATATCCCACAATTCCTAGCGTTGTATATATTAGCGGAGTCCGTCCGCGCCACAGGCATACCAATGTAAAATAACTCAATCAACAGGTATGGCAACCCAAATGCAACTCGAGGTTATTTTGACGGGAAATCGCATAGCCACCCGCGTCTTGTAAAGCAGAAACAACTAAATAGTCAATGAAGAGGAAAATGGGAAGCGGAAATTGTCTCTGTATCCGTGCTTTCTAAAGTATTAAGCTCAGATTAATTGTCATGTCCACAAATTTGGAATATAGAGCAAGAGTAACACAGAGAAAAAGAGAAAGTAGGCGGCAGGCCAGCAAAGATTTAGAGCGAGAGTTAAAAAACAAAGCAGACATTTTTTTGTTGGAAGAACAACACCAAAATTTTGTAACGGCGGTGACAAAATGAGAAATGTTAGCGGCCACCAATGCTTCGCCGCTTAGCATTACATGATTTTATTTTTTGTTTGAGCAAACTATAAATATTATCGAGAGCTTTGCTTTTAGCCCTAGGTAAATCTATATATTACGACCCACCCTCCCAGCCCCCAGGCATGACGCAGTGCACCGCCTTTTCAATGCGTGTGAATGTATTGCTGTCCACACCTGTGGACAGTGACTATTTGGATCATTATACGTTTCTAGGAAACTGCCCACCTACCCCTCCCCTAAGCCAACATTTTGTTCTCAGTGAGAAGTAAGTGTTAATGTTGGCTTATATTCATGTCAGTTCATGAGTATTGTAGCTGGTCAGTATATGTTACTTTTGCTTTTGTGCTTTTCTTCTTGTTTCACTATTATTTTTTTTTGAGATGACGATTTATATCTTTACATATCAATCTTTGGCACCGCACCTTGCATTTTACCCTTAAACTCTGACCCGCTGACGGCAAAGAATTGCAGTTTTTATTTTTCCGCCATTTTCAATAAAGACACAACGGGAATATAAGCGGTGCCAATCTCATGCGCGGAAAACATTGTCATTTTGGATCGTGTGAATGGCTATTGCCGCCTCCATAAGTCGACAGTACGGTGCCAACAATTTGGGATGCCTTGCTCCTTGTATTGCTATAGATTTGAGTATCTTAGTGTTTCTTGATTCATAAGCGTAACTTTTGTTTCCTCTTCTCCCATTACATTTTTATTGATTTTAGTGAAACACTGAAATCGTCGTGTTTAAGATTAAGTCAATAACTAAAAAGTCGTGTCATTCACTTGCATCCGGCCTTCGTTTGCAATTTGCTTTTGGCTATAGATAATTATTCGGCTATTAAATATCATGTTCCTTTGGTTTCTAGTTAGTCAATACAAAACCGGAAAACAGCAATATAGAGCGGTTTTCACTTGACTGTCGAAAGGGATTGGTTTTGGTTTTGGTTTTGGTTTTACTACGCCCTTTGGTTGGCTAGTGTATTTACTTTGGTTTTGGTTTTACGACAGTCAAGTGAAAACCGCTCTAAAACAGTTCACTCAATCATACATACTTTCAGGTAAAACTTGAACACGAACAAACAGAAAAATATCAAAAAGAAGAGATTGAAAGTTGGAGAATGTTCCTTTACTTTCTTGAGAAGAAATGAGTAACAGCTTCTTTGATTCAATTGATTTGATTTTTCATTGGTTGGTTGTAAAGGTCGATACACGCGAGGGATTTTGCTCCCGGAGCATTCCCCAGGGGCACGCCCCGGGAGCAAAGCTCCTCCGTGTGTACCAACGATTTCTTGGGTATACTTCATCCTCAGGAGCAGAATTTCCACCCCGCAAAATACTCCACGATATTTAACCGGTTAAATATTTGAGAGCCAGCTCCCGGGGCAAATTGAGCGAACTTGAAAACGCTCCCTCGTGTGTACTGACACCTGCAAAATGAGATTGCACCATGCTCCGGGAGCAAAACCCCTCGAGTGTATCGGCCTTAAGTCTAAGCGATGCAGATAGGGGCTGTTTCAGGAAAATACAGAGCAAGATTAACTTGAAGTTCAAAAAAGAAAATACTAAATATTTTAACTCTAAAAAATCTTTTGTTATCTAAAAAGAATTAAAAAAAGGAAAAAAGCAAATTTAAAATAGGCCAGCATGTAAAGGAAGATGGTGAAAAGAACGTCAGTTTTGTAATGTTTTAAAGTATAGATTGCTGAGAATCCAAAAAGTTAGTAAAAGTTGCTCGAAGTACGAGAAGTTGCCAAAAAGTTGTCAAGCATCTTGTAGAAAGCCCTAAGCATCCTTCAACGCAACAGCATTCACATTGATGATTTTTACGAAATAGCAAAATTTAAATATAAAAAGATATAAATGAGTCTTTAAAGTATACTAAAGTAACACAGGTGATAAAGGTATTCAGTTTAATCATCTAAAAAATGATAGGACCCGGCCCGGTTGCTAGTTTGGTTCAGGCCATCCTATTTACCCTAGGTGAGACCAAATTCTACACTTTCTAGCCCTAAGAGAGACGACGAGCGTCCTCGTCATTTTCATATGGGACCCCCCCCCCCCTCCGCCAACCCTGGGTGCGAAAAGCCAAAACCAAACCAAACCATATAAAATTAGCCTGTCTACAGGCGCCCCCTCCCCTTATGAAAACAATGTCCCTTTCCCGATTTTTTTCCTGAGGGAAGGGAGCAGATGTTTGTTACAAGCTTCAACGCCATAAGTAAGCTAATAGGCAAATGCTTCATGATCTGCTGCAGAATCAGAAAATGAAATAATATTTATTGACACACAATGAGATTAATTACAGATTTCATGAATTCAAGGTTTTACCTGAATGCAATACTCGCGTCCAATATCGCTAATCCTTCTCGTTTTTCCCTTTTCTATTTTTGTGTTGTGTTCTTTAACAACAGGAAGGTGTTATTTTGAGTAACTTTTAAGTAATCAATTCTGTGATCGTTTGGTAATTCGTGCTGCGATTGTCTACTGTACAGTAAAGTGACAGCGGCCCTTTTAAACTCGCTCAGTTATGTGGTAAGTCAGATAACGGCAAATCGCATAATACAATACAGCCCTGGTAAAAAATATCTTATACAATATCAGATCGAAACTGTGAAGGCGACGCAAAATATAAGAACCAAAACACTTGAAAAGAAGCGAAAAAGGGTTTTATAACGGTAAGTTAAATAGATATGTAGTTTCATTTAGTTGTAAAGCAATAATTGTCAGGATTCAGTGACTTTTCACTGTTCCTCGAGTATGGATCATTTACAAGGTGTACTTAAGATCAAGTGATCGAGTTTTCGTCCTGTGAAAACCTCGCTATACGGAAAGCTTGTTACATAAGTCGAGCAGCTGAATTCACCGTAAAAATTACAGCTCTAAGTTTGACTGAAACAAACTAGTACCATTAGGCACCCTTTCTGTGGACCATTGGGACGTTACAGTTCCCTTGATCTAATTGGTAACACTTAAAGAATTATTGCTTAATAGCTTTAGTTCTTCACAAATCTTCACAAATTGTTGGTATTTCAAAAACGAGCCCAACATCTGATATTCTTCCCTTCTACTTAGGCCAGGAAAGCATGTTAAGTAGTACATCTTTTTAAATAAAGATAATTAAGAACATCCCCGCCGCATCCTTCTATACCATCTATAACTTCAGAGTCTTCTATACCATCAGAGCAAAATGTTCGTGCAGTGTTGTGTCTGCTGCATGGAAAGGAGTTGCTTGAAGTCGGATTAAGATAATCCATTAATAGCGAGAAATTATAATATTCAAATCAAAATCCAAAGAGTAAGAGTGCGGGTCGTAGCTAACAAACCAGTCCATTTTGTTTTGTTAATTGACAGTTTTATCATGTTTTCTGCAAAATTAAAACCTTCAAAGTCCTTACAGTGGAGCATGAATAATCAGCTCACAATACATCATATACAATCAAGACAGAAGCTATGCTAATTAGGCAGTCTCCTTTTATTGGCCCACTGCCTCCTTTGGTCTGGTTTCATACGCTTGGTTGAATCATTAACCTACCTGGGTGTTAACCTTGGGCGCTTTCCATTCGTCAGAACTGACCGGCCAGCCCGTTCCCATCGTAATGAGAATTTCACTTTTAATCAAAACTAACCATCCAGATCCGTCAAATCCTAAATTTTACGCACAAAGGAGATTGTTTTTCAGCAAAATCTCTTAGAAAAAGCCTATTTCATTGCCAAAATGTCTGGTCCGACCAAGGTTCGACCGGTCAGCTCTGACTTTTGGAAAGTGCCCCTAAATAATGGACTTTCACGGTCTGATCATATTTTTCATGTAAGAAAATGTTTTGCACAAAAGGCTGGTGCACTGAAACGAATGAAGTACCTTCCCGTGAAGACTTTGCAAGAGATTTATTTCAAGACATTATTTCCCAGTGCACCTTATTGTACTTGTTCTGGGGAAACTGCTCCACGGCTCGGCTTCCTTCACAAACAACAAGGGGCGACAAATATAACTGACAACCGACAAAACGGGAAAGATTACTGATTACCGACAAGAAAATATCAACCGACAACTGACATGGTCCCACTAAGTATACAGATGGTTGTATTCAAAAACAAGAGAAAATTCTGTCTTGATTTGATATGTGCTTATAGGTTAGGAAAAGCATGCAATTTAACAAGTCATAGGCTTGTGGTATCTTCTTGAGCGGACCTCATAGGGTAAATGAAACGTTATACTAGATTTCTAAGGGCTGTTTACATGGAGGAAGGAAGATTCCTGCACCAGGAAGATCCTAAGAAGGTGAATCAGCCTGTCGTAGGCGCTAGGATCTTCCCAGCTGATAGGCAGGAAAATCCTAGCACTATGTAAAATACTCTCGCTAGGAAGATACTATAGTACTACGGACATACCAGACACAAATGGCAACAGGTCGTTCAGTGGGTAAGGCAGACAATTTTGGTCGGTGTTACCATGCTCGAACTGATGATTGTGATGATTCTGCCAACTGCTGCTGAAAGGTAATAAGATTGTCCCATTACTGATTTCCCTTGAAGGTAGTTATTAACGCTAGTAAAGAGAGCATAAGGGTCCAAATTGCATGTTTGGTATTGCCGCCAGTTATATCTTTAATTCCTTCCAGAGGCGTAGCCGCGTGACCATTTGGCAAGTACACACACGGGTTCATATGGTCTCAAAAACTTTGTACAAAATAACGTTTTTGCTTTCCTTCACTACTGTATATATTTCGGCAGTTTACAGACTTGTTTACAATAGACTGGAAAGACTAGACATTATCAAGCTGTTAAAGACTGGAACAGTGAAGATCTGTGTTTCAGAAACTAAAATCAACCTAGCATCGAGTCTTTTAAGCGCAATTTTTATGATCATTTTCAAAGTTTTTTTAAAACTCTGGAATAGTTTACATCTTTTTAAGAAAATCAAATGACATCGTGACTTTTTAACGTTAATTTTCATAATCATTTTGATAGTTCCTTGTGATCATTTAGGTTTTTAGTGCAGGAAATTTTTTGTGGCTTTTTATCTTTTTATGCGTTTTTTTTTTCAGGACCTCTCTGAAAATCACCCTGGTGAGAGTCTCATAGATACAAATTATTATTGTTATTATTATTTTCTAAGCATGAGGCGAGGCGCCCCCCCTTTTGTTGCGCAAAGATGACGTTATCAACATTAACATCTTTTCATTTTATCCCTTATTTCGATCATGAGCATGGAAAAGGAACAAACAATTATAGTCAGCATTTACGTATTTTCAGTTGTTCTGAATATCACTAATGTTTGTCATTGAAATCAATTCTACATCTGTTCGCTAGAAGTAAACTTCCTCCAAAATTTTAGTAGATACCGCGCCATACGTGTAGTTTAGCAGTCACTACTCAACGTGTCTGCCTCGAAGAACGATTTCGTTTCGCAAGCACATGTTTTTTTATAGACATTCGGCCCGTTGTCACTTACCGCGATGTCTCGTTACATACGTTGTCCATAGATAACACACGGCAAACATATTGGCAATAGAAAGCAGACGTGTTGAAAAAATAAGGTACACTGAGTGTTACAAAATATTAAATAATTTAAATTTTCTCTTAGGAAAATAATTGTCCTCGTAGCACACGCCGTTTAACGTGAATGCCTCGGACCATAGGTATCCGTTATCGCCCTTTTCCTCGTACAAACTTTTCATTGCCAGTAAGCTCATGTCCTCTCAGAGGACAATTTCTTCTCTCTTGCAATGATGTAATGTCTCTCGATTTTTGTTTATTTATAGACGATAATCGTCGTCCAATACGATATAAAAGATGAATATCCTGAAGAATATTCGACCGTCGATAAAGAAGAAAGTGAAAAACTTTTAGCAAGGAAATCTTTTTTCATGTAGAAAAAATCTCCTCCTTATCTAGCTCCAAGCAAGCGAGACTTTCACGCGTTTAGAGCGTTCTTGTTCGTGTAAAAACGATGCAAATTCAATAACAGTGAGACGGAAACAAAATCAAGTCACTACACTACAAATAGCTCTTACTTATAACAGAAAATCTTTAAAATAATCTACCAAATTCTCAAGTACGCAAGTGCGTATTTCGTAAAGGACGCTACGTCCCCGCTTTCTCTATACTTGTTGCTAACCACACGGACCCAAATCTCTGCATGTAAACCAAACGAAAAGTTGTTTCGCCTTCGAGGATCTTCCTCCCTCCAAGTAAACAGTCCCTAAAAACCAGTTGAGGTGTATATGTTGTTTTAGCACAGGTCGCCAACTCAGATGAACGCTTTTGATGTGTAAATTTGAATGTGTTTCCTTTGTTGTAGTAGTGTCATTAGCGTAATTTATTCATGTGTAGGCGTTTTGCCTGAATCAGTGTATTTTGTAGGCCGTCCCTTTGCACAGAGGCAAGAAATTATTCTTGGAATGGCTCTTTTGGTCTTTGTTCGATCGATTGCCGCGATTACTTAGTGTTTTCAGTCCAAAGAAATCCCAGTTTTATTAGTGTAAGGATTATTTAGGCGGGTGTTCGATAAAGGACCGCATACAGTTATTTCAAGAAAGGCTGTCGGAAAAAAATGAGCACGCGACAATCCCGAAAGGTAATATGGGATATGATCAATCCACTCTTCCTGACCCAGTAGCTGTCGAACTTACTTTTGTTGCTTTCGTTTAGCACTCGCAAACATAGGTCCATTGCCTCTCGTGCCATTCTTTCAAATTTCTATAAATAACAGTGAACTCAAAACCACCCACAATACCTTTCGGGATTGTCGCGTGCACTTTTTCCGACAACCTTTCTCGAAATAGCTGTATATAAAAGCCAGTTTTGCTACAGGCAGCCCAGACTACGTCGACTACTGTATGTCAATTCTGGTAACATACTGAACAAATTATTAGGATTATAGATCGACAATGCTTCAACAATGCATTGACAAGCAGCACGTCTGGGCTATCTGTGATGGGTGTTAGTCCTATTTGCGATCTTTGTAAAAAGCTCAAACTTGTCTTCGCATCAATAGAATTCCAAAATAATGGTCCAAGTTATGTTACCTACACAAATTAAACCTGTTTCCTGTCGTTTGTTGCAACGGATGGTAAGAATGGAATGAATTGAAACTTGAAAAAATTGGGCCAACTTTTTCATGTAATGCTATATGTCAGCAAAAATTACCTAAAGAATTATTATGGTTAGTTCTCCCCGATAAAATTTGTTTGCTATCTTCTTTACAACTCTATAGAAATATTGTGTATGTGTAGAGGCACTGAGTGATGACTTCAGCACATAATTGACTTAAAACAGTAATATCAGTGGTGGACCTGGGGGAGGGGCCCTGATCCTCCCGCCATTTTTAGACCAAAATACATGTACTTATAATGCCTACTATTAATGCCTTGTCTCAAACATGACTCGTTATACATTCAACCGTGACATCAGCTTCTTTACCTGTCACGAATGTGAACATTGTTACTTTCAACCCGAGTCATCTGAAGCCAAGAAGAGCACTCTATGGTTACTATCAAATGAAATTCTTCTCCCAAAACTTAACTTCTGCCTCCAAATAGATTAGCGCGCCAAAGTGTACACGTAGAGACACCCAACGCGAGATTAGGCTCGCGTTTCCCTGCCCGTGCGGCTATTCCACTTTCCTTCAAATGGATTTTAGCGTTATTTATACTTTTTTTATGACATTAATTTTTTTATTAAACAATACAATAATGGTATCAAACGAATGCCTAATTATAACCAATACGTTATAGTATTTTTGAACATTAAAAGCTACCCTATCAAAGCAAATCCCAGTCTCAAACACGAGCCAGGCGAAGGTCCAGCTGTTTACAGGGCAAAGGAAGCACCTTCATTTCTACATTATTTTAAGACCCTGAATATTGGTCCAGTCCCGGAATCGAACCCGCGACCTCCCGCTCTGCAGTCAAGCGCTCTGCCGACGGAACTAATCCTGCTGCGGTTAAAAACAATCTGAAACAGGTTTTAGTTAGCTTAGCGCACTTCAGTCTTCTCTCATTAAGTGTTTTGGGCCTCTATCAGCCTGGTTAGGTGTTTTTTGAAAAAAAAAAGCGCGTGAAGGCAGCTCGCTGCATAATTTCTTTGCTAATTAGTTGAAAATTATTATCAAGATTACTCAGATTATTGAGGCGTTCAAACGTCTCTTTCTGATTTTAGTTTTTGCAGATTGATAGTGTTGCTGCCGTTCTGACGTGGTACATCATTATGCAGTCTAAACAGCAGTCATTTCCATCTTTGGACTTCGAGAAAGAAGTTGAGAGAGCAAAGTGGTTCAAAAGCGACTTGGAGAAAGGCGGCTGGAACCAAAGGTACAAAGTTCCTGGCGAATTCGACTCTTGGAGCAACACGTTCCCTCAGGAGGAAGTACCCATCAAAACGCTGTTCATGTTTGAAGCTTTGCCCCTGACTGCGGAGAAATTCGCTGAAATGGTGCATCCTTCAAACATGGACATACGAATCAAATGGGACAATGCCTTTCAGGACCTGGAAACGCTGGAAGTTGCCCCAGATGAAGGGCGGATCGTGTACACGCGAGCTGCGTTATCGTGCCCACTTACCGACCGCACCCTGGTATTGTACGTTTCTCCCCCTAAAGAAGTGGATTGGTTTGGAAAGAAAGCATTTGCGATGTTCGTAAAGAATGCCACTCATCCTTCCAAACCAAAAGAACCAATTAGTCTCATTAGAGCTACAAATGGCGGCAATTTCTATATCGCCGTTCCAGATGAGAATGAACCCGACATCAAGTGTAATGTTTTCGGATTGACCAACAACAACTACAATGGATGGCTGCCAAATACAGGCATCGAATGGTTGGTCGGCGGCAAAGCCTCCAAGGTTTTCTACAAACTAAGGCAGAATATTGTGAAAGGCTATGACCAGCACTTCAAGAAATAAGGACAAATAAAGTAATAACAGTTTTCTGAGATAACCCTTAAGCTCCCTTACGCTAAGCTCATGATATTTAACACAAAGGTAATATGAATCTAAGGGGCTGTTTACGCGAAGGGAGGAAGATCCTAGTACCAGGAAGATCCCAGAAGGCGGATCATCCTAGCGCCATATGTGTTCTGTATTCGGTTTACATGCAAAGGGTTGTACTTGTTCCTAGAGCTGGGATCTTCCTAGTACTAGGATTTTCCTAGCTGACAGGTAGGAAGATCCTAGCACCATGTAAACTGCCTTCGCTAGTAAGATCCTAGTACTAGGGAAAAAACAGACAAAAATAGCGGCGGGTCGTTTAGTGGGTAATCACGGCAATAAAGGCCGACCATTTCGTTTGGCGTTACCACTAGCTGATTATTGTGATAATTCTGCTGAAAGCAAGTTGTTAACGCCAGTAAAGACAGCGGGAGGTCCCAATAGTATGTTTGTCTTTGTCGCCCGCCATTTTAAATTACTTCTCAAACATTCTATATTTGGGTAACACACGGACCAAAATTTCTGCAAGTAAACCCAACGTAAAGTTGATCCGCCTTCTAGGATCTTCCTTCTTTCAAGTAAAGAGGCCCTAAAACAGTCGACACTGTGAACCTAACATTTCATACTTCTTTTTTAAATAACGCTGTTTCTCAGGTTTCTACTATTAAAGGGACGCCTCTATCGGGAGACAATATATAGACATTATGACAGGCTAGCTAGAAATCTGATTGGATAAGAGCCAATCACGTGAAATAGTCTAAACTCTGAACTTAACATTTCATACTAAAGTACAGTGGAACCTCGAAATAACGACCCTCTATATTAAATAACGAAGTCCTCGGTTTAATGGCCAGTTTTCTTTTTTTATGGACTTGCAGAAATGTTAAGAGGTGTAAAAGCTCTTCAATCACGCAAATAATCTGCCAATGGTTTTGAAAACTCACTCCTCCATGGACTTGCAAGCCATTCTGAAAATTTTTAAAAACGGGTAAACTTTGTTGTTGTTGCTGTTACATAATCAGCTCGACGTACAGAAGAATTAAGCTGATAATTTCTTTAAATTTGTAAGGAAACTTCGGAGTGCCATTAAATAATTTCAAACCAACGTTTGTGGCTGTTTTGTCGCTGCCGGTATGGCATTTTTTTTCCTGTTGTTTCGTCGGTAGAATGCTTGCGAAATGTACTTTTTTCCGCCGCTTTGTCAGAGAAAATTTTGTTGTTTTCCATATAAAGTCAAACTAAGGTATATGAGCAGATAAGCGAGATTGAGTGAACCAATCAGAATGCTAGAAATGCATTCCGAGGGTCTGAATGAGGGGGGGGGGGGGGGGTGGGGAGGTTCCACTTGTCCGTTGTCCGTTAAAATTCAGTTACTTTGTCCGTGGTCCTTTAAAATTTTCGATCTTTGTCGGTTGTCGGTTAATCTCAGTTAATAACTAAAATCACTAAAGTGATTAATATTTGTTATGTATTTCACTCAGTTTGAAGACTTTAATACCTATAAAACGTACAGAACTTGTAAAAATGCATCATTTTATTGAACTTAAACTTCATTATACAAGATGATAGTTTATTTCACCTTTGTTTGCCAATATAGTACCGATTAAATCACCAAAGCTGAGCTTCTATTGCAAATGGCGAACTTGGTTCCCTGTTGATTACAGGGCACTATAAAAAGTAATGAAGAGAGGTTAATTGGACACAGAAGGAAACGCCCACTCTAGCATTTTGGATGCGTAAATTATTTTTGGTGAAAAACTGCAAGGGGTGACAGGCTGCGCATCTATACCTGCGTGAAACCGTGTGTTGACCTTTAATACTTTGGCTCTAACAAGCATGTTCTTTGCCATGATACTCCTTTCTCGTAGGAAGTAATAGGTGGTTCTTTAAAAATTTGGCAAAGTAGTGGTTGGTTTTATATGAGATTCCCCTTTTCCATTAAAGCTTCTTTCACAGTAGACACTAAGGGCTGGTATTGTGTCACGAAAGGCAACATTTCGTTTTCTTCCTCGCTGTATTGTTTCAGGAGCGCGGACTTCCAGTTTCTGTGAGTTTCATTTATTTCTGATAGCAATTTTTCTTTCAAATTGTGTTGGTAGCCTCTGTTCATCAAGCGTTCTTTTGAAATATGAAACACTTTCCTCAAACTCCTTCGACAATTAGTGGGTGACAAGGGACGAAATGTGTGCTGGAAGGTTTCCGTAGTCTTTGCATCAAGGATAACGTTTTCGTTGAATCTTGTGCTTTAGTATACAACTGTGTCTTAGAACATAGTCTCAGTGAGTTTCGGTTGTGAATTTAATAGCAGGGTAATTTAAGTTTGTTTCTTTGAAGAAAGCTACGATGTCTAGTTTAAAGACGGTTTTGCTTAGACTTGGTGTGTTTCAATATATGGCATGAAAATGTTGGCAAAGGAAACTGATGTCTTTGTGCCCATCGCGGTACCGTGGGTTTGTAGGTAGAGCTTTCCATTGAACTGGAAAGAATTTTCTTTAAGGCTTAATCTAAGCATTTCTCGCAGGTAATGTGTAGGACTAGGTGGGTTGCTTTGTAGAAATTTTCATACGCTCAGCAAACCGATTTTAATACCCTCGCTTTCTTGTATATTTGTAAAAAGACTTTTGACGTCCATCGGAATAAGAAATGTTCGGTTTTTCACCTTTGTCTTTTAGTTTAATAAAATTTATAAAGTAAGTGGTATCTTTACTTACTTCCTAAAAAGGTAGAAAAAATACAATATACTCTCCCTTCTGAAAAAAAAATGTAGATTATGTCGGTCCATGTCGGTAATATTTTTCCTGTCGGTAATCGGTAATTTTTTTCCCGTTTTGTCGGTAGTTGGTAATATTTTTTGCCCTTTGTCGCAAGTCGGTTAACCCCATTCACACTCTCGTATCCGAGGTTGAGAATTCTAAAGATTATACATGCAACTGACCGAACGTCTATATATACCTAATTGCAATAAGGTTGTCGTAGAAAAATGAAATAAGGAAAAAGCCAAGGAAAAAAAAGCCGGATGGAAATTAATGAGGTTAGTTCACCAAGTATATATTCTCAGGGTGGAGTCATTTGCAGCCGTTGTATTTCCCCGCTGGAATTTTTTTTTATCGTTTTTTAGCTTTAAAACACTTAAATAGCAAATTCCAAAAGGCAAATATTGCGTCCATGTGCGGATGCTGTATATAAATTTAATTTATTAGGCTTATTAGCCTATTTGGCTTTTACAATTTTCCTTTTTGCATTTTTCTTAGACAACGATATTGAGATTAGGTGTATGCAAACATTTGTTTTTATCAAGAGAAAGACTTGGTTTTATCAATACCAAGGGAACGATCGTTTATTACGTCCTGGGGGGAGGAGGGTTTCAGAAAATTGTGGCATAACAATACTTTACCCACCCCCCTCCCCCCAAAAAGGAATTTTTATATAAAAATTGTACCCCTTTCCTTTTCGAATAATAGGTTTTCAAATGCATCCCCTCCCCCACAGATTACTCGTTCTTCTCTTCTTCCATCCTTGGACACCAACTTCATAACTAAGCTGTGGGATACCGGTGGCTAGGTAGGTAGAAATGGTTGATAGGGTTCTAGGGTAAGCTTAATTAAAAATCATTCATGTGAGGTGGAGGCATGAGAAAAGGTGTGAAGTTCGAGAGAACCAAAAATAGGGAAACTATTTTAGACCTTGGGGGCTTTCCAATCCGCCCAAAATTCCGAAAATGTCGGTTAGTAAGTATGTGTAATCAAATGGTGACGAGTGAAATTAGGGAATAATTTCACGCGCGTTTTGTCTAAATCCTTATAATTAGATTAAATTATTAGGATTTGGACAAAACGCAAGTGAAATTATTCCCTAATTTCACGAGTATACCATTTGATTACCTATTAAAATCATGGGTGACGGGTTAGCAATCTTGGATTTTTGACATGTTTATCCTGGATCGTAACGATCGAGAAGTCCTGCACTCTCTCGAACGTTAATAGAGCTTAAATTTGGCTTACGTTCAGAGTTTTTCGACAAAATATCTGTTATAATCCTTCTTGATGTGCTCTTTCGTGTGTTCAGGTTTTCTAAAGCGTCTTTTTGTGCCCTGACATCCATTCTTCACATAGGCGTACGGGAAATTTTTTGCCGGGGGGGGGGGGGTAAACCATTTGCCCAAAACATATCGCAAGTTCCCCAAATTTTTACGAAAGAGTCGAAAAGAAATGAGGGCCATATGGCAACAACATAGGCCGTCCTGGCATATGAAGGTGGCTCGATACAGTTTTTCAGGGTCAATACCAAGTCTGAGCATAAACTACGTCGCCATAAACAAACATTTGGAAAAATTGCGACCACAGTTGTATTAAGATGAAAATTTGTCATCACCAGGGTTGCAATGACATCGGAGTTGTCATAGCAACGAAATGACTCAATTACTTATTTTACTTCAGCAGTGATTCGCGGGACGGGAACCTTACAAAATCGTTCACAGGAGCTTTTTTCTCCAATACGGTGGCCTCGATGTCCGTGAAGTTTAAGCAAAACCTTAAGAGCGTTATCGAGATATTTTCAAGAAGTGTTTATTATTAGAAATACGGTAAGAAAAGAAAAATCTTGATTTTTGGCCGTTATCTGTAGAAAACGAAGTGCTTTTGACCTGCAATTTCACCTCATAGTAGTTTTAATCTTTTTAAAAACATGTGTGAAAGATCGTGGAGATAGCTCTGCTTGATTGCTAGAATCGAAAGAAGGATTTGATTAGTATGTATCCAGACACTCTTGTTAGCGGTTTTGAAAACATTTCGGTCTACTTTAACAAATTAGCGAATAATTTTAAACCGCTCGATAGATTTTTTAAACGAATTAAGATTCTTCTCGTAATTCAAACTGAGAATTATATTTAGTCAGCCACTTCTTCATTTTCATACCCATTGTAGCCTGCGTAGCAAGCGTTTCCAGTCGAACTTGCGCGGAAACGCTTGCTATGCAGGCAATACCCATTGCTAAATGCTATCTGCCATACACTGTTCGTCGAGTGGAGATGATTCTAGAAAGTTATGCGAAAGTTTATTTTAATCAATTCTCGACTGGAAATAGCCCATTCCAGCTGGTGCAGTGCAGTATAGTGCCCAACCAAAAAAACTGCAAATATGTAAATTACTCATCACATGCTAAGCAACCACTGTAATGTAACTGAATTGTTACGCCGACTTCAGGTTAATATCCAGGTCTTTAAAATACTTAAATAAAATGGAGACGTCTTTATAAACTGGCTTTGCCCAAATTTTCTCTCGCTGCCCAAAAAATCTGAGTTGCCCAAAATTTGGGGGGGCTGCAGCCCCCCTCGCCCCCCCGGCCCGTACGCCTATGATTCTTCATTCATGATATTTTAAAACTTCGTCGCCATCTTGACACTGAGACGTACGGAAGGTTGCCATGGCAATTTTGTAATTTCACATGTGAAATTACAAATTAACGCTGAAATTTCGCGCCAAAATTAAGGAGTAATTCGTCACCTATGATATTATCAAATGGAACGGGCCATTTCGGTTTGGTCCGATCAGAATATTCGGGACCACCTTTAAAGGTGGTTCACTTTGACCGGTGAGCTAATTTTGTCTCGGTCAGACCAAAATGTCCTTTTCCATTTGACAAAATTGTTGTCCCTAGTAACGCTCTTTTGCCTTCTGCTTACAAGAACAATAAACAAACTCGCAGTGGCTTGGGCCGGGTCTGTGCCACCGGACTAGAGTGTTCCGTTTCCGAAATTTCAAACCGGAATTTTTTAGTGTTGAATGGAAAGCGCCCCTTGACTCCAGCTGTGTCTTGGTAATAATGAAATGTTTCGAAGTCACCTTCTTACAGAAAAGAAGAAACTGCAGCAAATCGAGCAGTTCGATCTGCTAAAACCATGCAATTTGAAGGAAGAAAGAAAGGACGGCAAGAAAAGGAGAGGGAAATTCTTTACAGGGGCATAATGACGGACACTAACGCACGCTTCAACCAGAAAACGAGTTTCAACTTTACATTTACTAATATAAACGTTTATTTTTCATTTGTTAAAAGTTATTATTTTAAATGCTACCATAAAAATCAAATGGTGATCAATTTGTGTACAAGGGGAAGTTTTAAAGGGTCATATAAAAGAATAAAAATAATCAGTACAAACTCCAAAACCTCTTGAGGTATAAAAACTCAAGGGTTCAATTCAGCGCTGCACTTCGCGATTAACACACAAACAAGCAACAACAACAACAACAGCAAAACACATTTTCATTAAAATTGTCATTATTCCCTTCCAAACTCTGTTTTGGCCTTGAGACCAGACTAAAACGAGAAAAAAGGAGGTTTTTAGCTTCTCATACACGACGGGTTTACAAGCTCAAGAATGGCCACGGTATTGTCTGGGAACAGAAACTCATAAGGGGTTTTTCAACCCCTTATGAGTTTCTGCTGGGAAGCAAGCTTACAAGAATCACACACGTCCGATTATAGCTCAGAAAGAAAATCACTGAAACCGTGACACATGATATTCGTTTCCGCCAGATGGCTTAGAGTTCGGGATGGTTGAAAACGCAACAGTGTGGACAGGCCAAAAAGGCTATTATATGCACCTTTATGCACGACCAGCTAATTTCTTCACCAAGCAAAAAAGGCTTAGTTTTAATTGAGTAAGGTTGAAAAAAACACCAACATAGTAAAATCACAGGGGGCCTACACAATCTGTTTGTGTAGCCGATTGTTATTTTATAGTAAATGTGCTGGATTTACCGTTTGCTTCACCTATAGCGATATATCGCTAACTATGTATATAAATCAATGATAAATAAACGTAGAATTACCTTGCCTGTGGTGTATAGTCGTCCTTTTGCCTCAAAAGCGGTTTTTGAGCGATTTTGAATGAATTTGAGTTCGCCGTTGACTGTTCATTCAAAATCGCTCAAAAAACCGCTTTTGAGGGAAAAGGACGACTATACACCACAGGTAAAGTAATTCAACGTTTATTTATCATTGATTTATATACATAGTTAGCGATATATCGCTATAGGTGAAGCAAACGGTAAATCCAGTACATTTGCTATAAAATAACAATCGGTTACACAAACCTATTGTGTGGGCCCCCTGTGGTAAAATGCAAAGGATATCGAGACTTTTTGGTGAAATTAGCGACACTAAATTTAACCTAAGTATTTTCAAATTTAGTATAAAATGCACATTTCAATTTATTTTGTACGTACTCTCAATGCTGGTCTGTGAAGTGAATTGACATCAATTGCCAGATCAGCGTGGATAGCTTTTTTTATAGCATCTTTTAATAGGGCTGTTCTATTTTCATTATTCTTATTTTTTATTTTTACAATAATTGTATTAAAATAAATAACACTGTAACGCGTAATTGGTCATCATATCATGTAAAAATCAGTAATTAATTTCCAATATCAATATAATTTTATCTTTATAACTACTAAATTACGGTCTAAGAGTTTCTTTCCAAGTATATGGGTTACTCCATTACCCTTGCTAACCCTTGCAAGTTTCTTCTTTTTTAAAGCGTTGTGTTTCCTTGGCCGCCTTGGGTGATCCTAGGACTACGGTCATACAAGTCACAATCTTGGACCAAACACAGATGGAAGATTTAGACCCTGCGGGCTTTGGCTTTCGCGCGGCTTCATCCCTTATTTCGGGAGTGTGGGGGTTTTCTGTTCCTTTTCATTCTGTCCAAGATTGTAGCTTGTAAACAAACCCTACAACTAGTAATAATTAAAGCAAGCGTCATTTTCAGTAATCAAACATCTGTCTGGTCGTAGCTGGGTATCTCCCAGGAAAAGGATTCCAAGCAATCATGTTCTTTCCAGCGCGTGAGACTACGCGCTGACAGGTTTCCTGGCATAAAACAAACCCCATCTCTGCTCTCCGTCACGGCATCTTGAAAGCTTGTTTGACCAGCTGCTCAATATAGAACTATAGTCTTCCTCTGAGAAGTCCTATATTGACCAACAAAGGAAAACGAATCAACCAACAGATTTCAGATATTAACTACTTACTAGCAAGTCCGACCGAGAGACCTTTAATTTACTGGCTGTTTAGCAACTATTAGATGAGGCTGAACATAACCTGAAGAATAATGCTGAGGAGGGTGTTACAGATGTACCTCGGCGGATGACCTCCTCGGTGATTTGCATACACCTTCAGATCGTACAAAAGCCAAAATATTCATTCAAAATAATTCATACTTAGAAACAAAGGGTGTCTATGGCTAACTCGTGGATAAAGTATTTTAGAAATGAAAGCTAATAGTGAAAATGCGATTAGTCTACCGGCATAAAAGCTGTCAAAACATAGGTCATACTATACAAGATCTCTCTTCCAAACCTAGGGCCTTGTTTGCCGGTTTTCGTTGAACACACATTAGTATAAATCATATTTAGATGGAACTTGGACTTTTCTGGCTATTCCAGGGAACATATGTGACAGTATGTGCTTATCTATACGAGGCTGAACCCGTTTCAGAGAGAGTACATCACTGTTTACTGACTGTAGTATTGAGTTTCCTGTTTTAAGACAGTGGCTCATCCCCACTTTACTCATTCTGCAAGTTTAGAAGGAAAAGATTCTTGCAGAACCATGGGCCAGTACGACTTCATATGGCTAGAGTCACCTCTTTTTTCGACACGGAATATTTTTGGAAAGCGTCGGAGCTACAACTATTAGGCAAATCGCCAGGCGAATGTGACGGGCTTTAGCATAGAATATTTTGGGGGTCAAAAAACAAAAGAAAAATCGATAAATGTCCTTTCAATAGAGTGGACTCTCAAGCTTCTGGCCACACGTTCCGCAATGTTCGAAAACCATTCCTTCAAGGGCACTTGCAGATACAACACAGCTTATAAGATAACCTCCCCTCAACTAGCCAGTACACCGTCTTACCTTCACAAACTCATCTTTTGTCTTCTCGAAATTCTTTAGTTCGCATTCAAGGATTTCTCCAAACTGGTTTGTCCTATCTTCAACTGACACTTCCTCAAATCCTACTTTACGAAGGAGCTGTAACAAAAAAATCCAAGTGATAATTAGTCACGATAGCTCGTCACGCGCTCCGCATGGAAGGCTAACTGGGAGCCTGGGGGTACGCTGCCATCGGAGGGGTTAGTAGACTCACCTGTCCATAGCTCTCTATATCAATCAAGTGATACTGTCGTTGTTCCTGATATGTTTTAAATTGTTCTGAATGTTCGCCAGGACAACAGCAATAATCCGTGATGAGCAGCTGACCTCCGGGCTTTAACCAGTGCTATTAGAAATGGATAAGTCGAAAAGTCAAAATCGTCCATCGAACTAAGTAAGTAAGAATTTTTATCTCTTTTTATTAAACTTACGTATATTCTTTCAGATCGAGCTATCTAGAGTTATACAAAGCAAATCAACACGCCAGATAAAGACTGGCCTTTAACCCTTCAAACCCTAAAAGTGATCAGCATCAAATTTCTCCTTATAATATCAATGCTTTTTAAAACATAGTGGTCATGAGAATTAAGGACATGATCACACAAGATCTATTTGCTTGATACTTTATCAACTTCTCCCCACTACTTCTATAGTTAATGAATAGGGGTGACACTGAGAATTTGAATTTTGATCTTAGGATTTAAAGGGTTAACGGTTGAAATGTTGTAATCAGTGGTAAGATAAATAATAAACAAAGCTATTACTTCAAAACACAATGGATGACAAGTTTATGACAAATTTTGTGTACTTCTATCTTGTAATTCCCAGGGCAGCGTACTATGGTTACGTTCACATGGCAACGCAGGAATTTTCAACCGGTTGAAAATTGGTGCGGATAGGTGTTTTGTTCACACTGAACCATCCTAACCATACCATTTTGCTTGTTCCTTGGCAAAAGTCTGATGCCAAAGTCAATGTTGGTTTGTTGAAAACTGCCCACCTCCCCCCCCCCCATCGATAAGCCAGCATTAGCACTTACTTCTCGTTTAGGGCAAAATGTTGGCTTAGGGGAGGGGTAGGTGGGTAGTTTCCCAGAAACCTAAATCTACCAGATATTTATCTTCAAATAGCAGTTGTCGTTTGTCGAGTTGTATTTTTGCTGTTCTTGCTGTGGTTTTAGCCAGAAGATCAGCTTTCTCTTCTCCACAAAACGTGTGAATTTTTCGCTATTTTCCCCAGCTCTACCAAAACAGCTGACCTAGCGCAATCTCGTCGCTTTTTCTGGTGATATCCTGAACAGTCCCGATGTGAACGAATTGTCCGATCACATTTTTTCAGCTAACTCTGACAGACCGTTCACAACTCAAGGTAACAATGGCCTGTGTTAGTGAGTTTGGGAGGACAATTAAAACTTTGATCTAGTTTTATTTTTAAATAATAGGTCTAACAACTTTGCATTACGTTGCTTCAAAAACACTCACCAGTATTTTTGTGAAAAGAGATTTTTTGTCTTCTATGTGAAGAATGGTGTCCCTACTGTACACTGCATCAAATCTCGCTGACTGGAATTCCCGTTTTGTGCAGTCACTCACTTCAAATTGCACCTTTAAGAGAACGTCACAAAAAAAATGCTTAAACAGAGTTCATGATCAAGGCTACAACCTTCCCTCAATCTGCAGTCTCATCAAAACGAGGCTGCGAATAACAGCAAACGTCATCACTGATCAAGGAACCGGATGGGTGCCGAAAGCTCTGCTAAACTTTCATCAAATTGTTGGCGTTGAAGAATATTTCTTCCGTAATGTCCCAACAGCAGAATCTTCACTCTGTCACGAGAGTTCAAGTTTAAACATGTGGTTGAATTTCTCTACAACGGCCACCCTGGGGACAGACGAAAGTGGCCATTGTAGAGAGGTGGCCGCAGTAGAGAGGTTGAAACAAGAGTCAGTGTAGGGACTGTCCGCCAAAAAAGGTGGCCGTTAGTGGAGGTTCGACTGTGACAGTGGCTAATTCGCATATTGCTTAATTTTAGTGCTGCTGACGAGTGTTAAACACACAATACGGACAAGTTTTGTTCAATATTTCTTGTACCAGGACGTTCGGAATTCTTACTAGACCCCGTTATTATATGGGTCCGGACAAATTTTTGAACGGACGAATTTTTTACCTGTCCAACAAAAAGGCACGTAACTATGCACCAAGCCTCTAACTTGCACACTTCAGGTATTCACGGGAATCCCCGTAAAAGTGGAACTGTACCGAATTATTGAGCTTAAATTCTGATCCAACGAAAGGCGGATCCCTGCAAGATTTTGTTCGCTGTAAAATAAGTCCGGACTGGTGCAAACGGGGTCTTGAACACTGCATACATGTAAATCGGAATACTTTACCTCAAGCAGATTTCTGCAAATAACAATGCAATAAAATAATACCAAAAGAAAGGATTTTTATAGTTTATTCCATTTAGTCTTACTTCGAAATAAAGTCAATCGAACAGGCCCTAAGAGTTTATTGAACGCAAAGGTCTTTGTGCCCCAACCCTACCCCCCTCCCCCAGCAGACCTGCACTCTATAAATGTAATCCCCATACTGATCTATTAACATGCATTAGAATAAATATATACTTATAGCATACCAAACTTGTTTTATTTGACTGTTCATATGCTTGAAAGGCAAAGTTGATCATATTTGCCGAAAGATCCATTCCAAGAACATAAGCATGGAAGGTCTAAAAAGAAGAGAAAATGTTGAAAAAGAGCATTTGCTTCTGATGGTCGAGATGCAATATAATAATCTTTAAAAAATGATATAAAAACAATTATTAAAAACTGAATCATTGGATAATGAAATTCTAGAGCTCTGATTGTCCTAGCCATCAAATATGAGCCATTATACCATGCTCTCCAAATATGGTAACTGTACGCATCTGTGAAAGGTTTGAACCCAGGAGTCTTTTTAAAAATAGGGTTGAGTTTGATCGTCCGGGTGAACGTAGTCCTGAATAGGACTGTTGTCGTTGACATTGACTGACGTTTCGACAACCTGTGCGGTAGTCATCTTCAGAGTCAAAGTGAGTTGTATCACGTCAGTTGATGGTATTATGTTCTTTTTATTGATCTGATTGGTCAATTACGTCGCGATGTTATTGGTCGTCTGTCAGTTAAGCCGTGATGTTATTGGCTATGAAGACTCGTAATCAGTAATTGGTGCGTTTCGATCCGTCTTTTGTCACAGTTAAAGAGTCATCTATTGTTAGTCAAATTGTCAGTTCTCCAGTCGTTCTCTCAATACTAATAATAATTTATTCATTTATAGTGCGCTTTTTAACATGCTAGGTGATCAAAAGCGCATTACAACAATAAATAACCTACAAACTAATACAAATATTAGAAATATACAAATATATTTAATATCTAAGAGATATTAAAAGCTAATTTAAAAAGATAAGTTTTAAGATTAGATTTAAAAGTAGAAACACATTTGATGCTGCGGAGGCTAACAGGAAGAGCGTTCCATAAAGTGGGCGCAGCCACACTGAAGGATCTGTCACCAAATGACTTTTTCATTTTTCCTGACGGATGCTTTAATAAAACACCTTCATTAGAGCGCAGCAAATAGCGCGCATTAGTCTTAGTATGAATTAAATCAATGATGTAGCTAGGTGCCATGCTATAGAGGGCTTTGAAAGTAAGTAATAAAATTTTAAAATTAATTCTATATCTTACTGGTAACCGGTGTAAATTTATCAAAACGGGCGTAATATGGTCATACTTTTTACATGACATAAGCAGCCTAGCTGCAGCGTTAGTAGTTAGTTTTGCTTGATCTCGTCAATAAGTCGTTTGTATGGCGCTGGTAACTGTACGCATCTGCTCAAAATTAAAAACAAGCTCAAAATTGGTTGTTTTTACAAAAGTCGGCAAGAATTCTCGATATTTTGTGGGTGTTTTCAATAAAACAATTATTCAACTCGCGCTTGTTGGATATGAGATGATTATAGCCAACTTATATCCAACGTGCACTCGTGGAATAATTGTTAATAAGTTTGTTACAAGAGTAAATATCCTGCAGCTCCATACCCAAAAGAAAACTACTGAGCACACAGGGGAAGATATCTAACCCACAATCAAGGACACCCAACTTGGGTCACACTGCTCTGGTACCTGTCTTTCTCCCTTCCAATGTTGTTTTGTAATGGTTTTTTGGTGGAATTGTCCAATTTCAAGGCCAACATTGAAAGGGAGAGCACAACATGTCAACATTAGTACTACAATAATTGTAGTACTTGGGTCAATTATTGACCCAAGTTCTAACGTCCTGAATTTTGTTTCCTTAAAATTGTTATATACTTACATCAGCTAAGTAAAAGGTGCTGCCACCAGGACCACACCCAAGATCCAGCACCTCTTGATCTTCCTGAAGGTTTAGACAGCTCGCAAATTCCTGAAAAAAAACACAAATATTTGATCTTCGGCACTGAACGATGTCAAATTCCTAGTTCTGGAAGGACTGTTCCATCTCAAAGAACCCTACAGATGTTCGTTCTTTTCCTCACACTATGCTTGCTCTCTCTTGAAAAGAAAAAGAAAAGAAAACCCTTGGTGGGCAGGTCATATAGAAAAGGGGCGTTTCCTGCATCTTATGGAGGTTTATAGAAGGAACCCCCCAAACAATCCCTGTTATGATAAGTAACTGTTTGATTGCATCAACATTCTGCGACCAGAGCAAAAACTGTTTGGGGAGAGGTTTGGTTTGTGTTTGAATTGGTGGTGGTGGGGTGGGTCAAAAATGGGAAAGAGAAGATTGGTATAAAAGTGAAACCTCAGATTTCCAGGGGTCAGTATATAATCTGCAAGTTGAAAAATAACCAAATTATACATAAAGTACCTTTGTAGTTGCCATTCCCCCAGGAGTAACAAATCCTTCACCAAAAATTCTTTGGTACATCAAAACTCCTGCATTATTGTACTGATTAGTATCAAGGAATTCCTGCAAGCGAGTCCCTTTGCTACCATTTTTGAATGACACTTTATTCCACAACCAAGAAAACTGATGTTTGTTTCTCTTATGCTGTGTAAATATACAATAGATTATAAATTATGATTGACACCGAAAGGTTCATTTTCAAATACATCTGTAAAATAAATCAATTTTGTCCAAACTTACTGGGGAAGAGGTGTCACTGGCTTCTATTACTAAGCTTAAGATTCCGGACATTGATTAAGAAGAAAAATCTATCACCAGAAAGAACAGAAAAAATTCTGCGATCCAGGTGAGAATTAAATCAAGACTCTCTGAGTTCAACTAGATTGGACGCTCTAACCACTGAGCTTCTCAAGGCTCTATAGTGAACAGGGTAAAAAAATCACACCATCCACTCAGTGGGGACCAGTATCTGGACTTGCTTGAGATCATCCGTCCACCAGCATACAAGATGACAAGGCTGTACAATATTATTAAGCCAAGAAGGAGAAAGAAGAAAGAAGAAAGGCCAGAAAAAATTCTGAGCTTCAGGTGCATGAGAATCAAACTCTTGACCTTCTAAGTTTTAGATCGGATGCTAATGGAGGCTCTATAGCGAGCAGGGTTGAAATTTAATTATAATATTATTACACCAACCATAGGGGACCTGCATTGGGGACTCGGCAGTTCACAAGCGTACAAGACCAAGCTGGTACAATAATTATTATTTAGGAAAAGAGAAAATATCTATCGTATTTGAGGTTACAATATTCTCACCTGCGGAGCTCACAATTGAATAATTAAGACTGTAGTTTCTTTTTGCAGCTGTTGCACGTACATAAGTAGTTCAAAATGAAATTCTGATTAAAACCTGGTTCGATTCTTAGTTTCTTTTGTCTTTTAACTCTCATCATTTCCTTCAGAAATATTCAGGCAGACAACACCAAAAGGGCTTCATGCGCTTCCAGTTTTTAAAATATTTTTGTATCGTATGGATATTTTGTGTGTTTGACTGGTTGCTAATCAAGGTTCCCAGATAGGTCATTCACTATTTCATCTCTGATGTCATGCCTTAATCCTCATGTTTAACTTCCATAGCTGTACCCAACTTTTAAAAAGTAGCTATGTCACGCTTTCTATTTTTTAAAAAGCTAAAACTAATTGATTTGTATCAATGGAACTCCACCAGTTTTGGCATCGATGAAGACTATTTTTAGGCACTGAAAGTGTTTCCTGTTATCTGTTGCAATGGATTAAGAAAGGATGGACATGGATTGAAACTTGAAATCACTGGCTATAGTTTTAATGCTATGCCTACAAAAATCACAAAAAAAATATGGTTAGATTTCCCTGATATCTACTTCATATCTACAGAAGTATGGCACTAAGTGATGAATTCAGCACAGAATTTGACCTAAAATAGCAATACCCATGTAACATAGTCCCTTTAAACAGCAACGATGTTTTCCAGAGTTTTTAGGAATTTCTGCTATATCTTAATATAAAACAATACTCCCATTTTGTTACCTTTGTATAAGCTTCTACTGCTCGTTTTGTGATCACCTCGAAGACTGAAATATCTCCATTGGACTGTGGCTGTTTCACAGCAGAGAAGAGATCTGTGTAATTCACAGGTGTTCTGTAGACAGTTGGGTTATCGGAGTTTTTCATGTCTCCTGATGAATGATAACATGACTCACGGAAGAACAAGTGCCCACCATCTCTAAGCCAGTGAAGCATGTTTTGAGCCAGCTTCTTTACTTCTTCATCGGAGAGGTACATCAAAAGCCAGTTGGAGAAAATAACATCATAGCTGAAACATATCACAGAAAGAATGAAATGATTTGAAAAGAGAGGTTAGAAAGGCAAGGAACAGATGAAAGCACCCCCGGAAAATGTCAAGGTCAATTTAGACTCGGCAGCAAATCATGAGTTGGTAACAGTCATCAGTGAGAGGGAGGAATCAGTTTTCTTTGTTCTTTAACTCTGTTCTATGTTGTTTTGTTGCTGCCAGCTCTTTCCTGGCCCTATTTACTCTTCTTTTGAAACAACTAATTGTAAACTTGCTTCAATTAAATTTTTCTGTTTTTCTCCACTCCCCCACTGTTGACTTCAACTGTTCCTTTCAAATATTTTTTTGCAATTTCTAAATTATCATTATAATTACCTTCCCAAACCCAAAATGGCCTTTGTCAAGCACTATCTACCATAAATCACTATCCAGTGGATAAGTATTTAAACTAATTGCATTATTCACTGGATAGAAATTCATCCAGCTAGTGCATTAAGCATTACCTGCCTTTTAAACAACTGAGGCCTAGGCGATCATTTACAATATAATTTAGCAGTTATATATTGCAGTAATCATCATTCATGTACCTATCTTTAGGCAAATCAAGCTTTGTTACATCAGCACATACAAAATCAATGTTGTCAAACTTTGCTCCATTGTTTTTCCTGTTTTTGTCAATAAATGACTGCATAAAATCTACAGCAGTGACATGATGGGCTTCCTCTGCAATATCTCCAGTAAAACGCCTGTGTGAGAAAAGAAAAGAAATACATGTACTACAATCATTTTAAATCAGAAACTGCAATCAATGCAAACATCGCGTCAAATCCTTGAAAAGGCATCAACCTTGTGATCAGATGATTTAGGAATTTCTGGGTGGGGATGTACCGCTGGGAGCCAGGAACCCTTAACCTTTACCAGAGCTAGTTCAGCTGAATTTTGCTACCCTATACTAGAGTAAACTCCCCAAATCCCCCTATCCTAGAGTAGCTGTGTACCTAGTCTAGATAAAATCTTCAACCAACTGATCAGTTTCCTGAAAAATGATACCCTATTCTAGAGCCAAACGCTCTGATTTATATACCCTATCCTAGAGTAAACTGCTTGAAAACCATACCCTTTACAGCGGCACATACCTATATAGCCCATATATGGCAGTACCCCCCCCCCCCCCGGGGTGTGTGGGGGAGCAAGCAGAAGTAGCAATATTCATTGTTTCTAAAAATGTCTAATTTATGGAACAGAAAACAGGATATTCACTCCACCAAATCATGTGAGCCCCAAGAACTTGCCGTATATCTCCTTTGCAAAACATAATACTAAACGTGCAAGTGCCCTTGTCAGTCAGTGATGTGTAATAATTTATTCATTTTACCTTATCATATCGTATTATGATCAGGAACTACTGCTACAGTCAGAGGAAGCCTCTGCAATCATCACCAAAGGTGGTGTTCAAACAAGAGGCTCCTCAAAATCAGTGTTGGGACTGAAATGCGGCAATAATAATACAATCAAAAGCAAATTATTGGTAACAGCTCTTTACAAATTGCAACTATAAGCCTGACAAAATCACACACATCAGCTTTACCTTGAAGCTGTAATACTCTAATAAGTAAAGAAATGAGAAGACAAAAACCCAGTGTTAAAAAGCAAAACAAAAACAAAAACCTGACTTATCAAAATAAACATCCAAAACACTTACACTGTAACTCCAAAAACTTTCAGATGAAAATGATTATATTGATTTACCCAACTTGACAATGCAAAAATTTCTTGAAAACTCGGCTTTTTATGTTTGCATTTTTATTTTCCAATATACACGATTGTAGACTTAATTTCTTTTCTTTTTTCCCCTTGTCTCTAGCCTTGTTTGAGAGCTTCACATATATATGTGTAACCACCACTTGCATCAACTAACTATTACCACCCCTTGAACTAGTAACTACTTCACAAAAAATTGACTACGTGATTGCTGCTTAATCAACATTCCAGTAAGGCATGTGAGGCAAAACGTAAAGAAATGTGTTACCCAATGCCAGCTCCAAGTTCCAGGACATCTTTTTCTTTGACAGATGGCAGCATTCCCAAGACCTCAGGTTGCTCATGCTGTGTTAGAACCTCTGCTTTGCTGTCTAGCATCATTTCTTCAACACTTTGTGCAGTGGAGTGCTTGTTCCAAAATTCAGTCATCTGTTCACGAGTCTGAGGACTCGGTTCCACAAGATCTGTCACTGAAATTGCAGAAATGCTAAATCATCATATGACCTGAATGGCCCCGCGCGCAATTTCATTAGAAAACCATATGAAAAGAAAGTCCCGCATCTGAGGGCCATATGCTATGCGTCAAGTCATAGGCGTACGGGCCGGGGGGGCGAGGAGGGCTGCAGCCCCCCCAAATTTTGGCCAACTCAGATTTTTTGGGCAGCAAGAGAAAATTTGGGCAAAGCAATTTTTTAAAGACGTTTCCGTGCTTTTATTTATTAGTTTATAAAGACAAATATTTTCTATTTTAATCTGAAAAAAATCCTGAAGTCAGCCTAATAATCCAGTTACATTCTTTCAAGACACTCACAGTGGTTGCTTAGCACGTGATGAGTTTCTAGTTATAGGGAAGGGTATCATTATTATTTTGTTGATTTACATATTTATAGTTTTTTATTGTTGAGCACTGTACTGCACTGCACTGACTGGAATGGGCTCTTTCCAGTCGTGAATTGATTAGAATAAACTTCCGCATATCTTTCTAGAATCATCTCCGCCCGTAGAACAGTGTATGGCAGATAGCATCAGCAACTGTGGGTGTGAAAATGAAGAAGTGGCTGACTAGTACTCAGCTCGAATTACGAGAAGAATATTAAATGTTTTTAATAATCTATCAAGAAATAATTTATTAAGGTAGACCGAAATGTTTACAAATTAAAGCCACTAACAAGAGTGCCTCGATACATACTAATGAAATGGAATCCTTCGGCCGGAGCTTTAAAAAGATTGAAGCTACTATGAGGAGAAATTGCATGTCAAAAGAGATTCGTTTTCTACAGATAACGGCCAAACATCAAGATTTTTTTTTAGCATATTTCTAAAACTTCATCCCAAAATATCCCGATAACTCTTTTATAGATTCCGTTTTAATTTCACGAAGATAGACGCGACTATTGGAGAAAAAAGTTCCCGTGAATGATTTTGTAGGAACAGTTCCCAGTGCCAAGAAATATTGCTGCAAGTAAAATAGACAATGGCGTCATATCGTTGCTATGACAACTCCAATGTCATTAAAACCCTATGATAAACGTTCATCTATATCTTATAAAACTATGGTAGCAAGTTTTCCAAATGTTTGTCTATGGCAACGTAGTTATGCTCAAAATTGCGAGGTATTGACCCTGAAAAACTGTTACAGTATCGAGCCAACTTCATATGCCAGTGCGGCCTACGTTGTTGCATCGTATGGCCCTCGTTTCTTTTCTACTGTTTCGTAAAAATTTGGACAACTTGCGAGAATTTTTTGGGCAAAAAGTTTACCGCCCCCCCCTGGCAAAAAATTGCCCGTACGCCTATGCGTCAAGTGATAGGAATGGAAAAATGCATACACCTCTGCTAGAAAAACAATATTCAAATTAAAACACAACTGTCATAATTATGATAAAATGCTTAAGACAGGTTTTCACTAGTGACGGAGTTGGAGTCGGAGTTGTAAGAGTGCTTATGACCTTAGTGGCTAATAAAAAATGGGAGTCGTAAGTGGAGTCATAAGCGGGGCGGAATCGGAGAGTCGGAAGAACCAGAATGTTTCCATTTCTTCCATTAACTCTGCTTACAACTCCGTCGATTACATTATGCTTATGATCTAGGGAAAACCAGATTATCTGAGTTGGAAGCAGACGAGGAAGAACAAACCAATCACAAAGTACGTTCCCATACTTCTGCTTCCAACTCTGACAATCTGGTTTTCACTGGATCGTAAACGGAATGTAAGTGATGGAGTCGTAAGCGGAATCAGAACACTGTTACTAGATCAAAAGCTCTACACATTTGATTATGACTCCGACTCCAACGCCACTGGAAACCAGCCTTTATTGACTGAGTTATAATAATTTACCGTCTGGCCCTCCCACTCAGTCAATAAGTACGGATCTCGTGTAATTTGTGCACCCCTTGGTCGAGTATCAGTTGACACTGTTGGTCGATACTCATTGGCCAATACTCGACCAAGGGGTGCACCAATTACACAAGATCGATAAGTACGTAGTATGACCCCAGTTATATTCCAACATATCTAAAATGATGCACAGAAGCAACAGGGCTGTACTATTAAGCAAACTTTGAGACTGCACAATCCTGGGAGGAAAAGAAATGAACAGAAGCTTGGGTGGGATTAATGTCATGGAAGCCTTCAAACTCAGACCATCTGTTCATTTCACTACCCTGATAAAATAGTGTATTGTCGGGTTTAGGAAGCTGAGAATTTAGAGCCAATTTTCCAGTTGGCCTTTCCTTCCATTACGACAAATGTCCTCTCATTCCTATACCATGAACTTAACTGTTTTACACCAGAGCACCCTGTAATACCCATATGGGTGCAATGATGTGCAAGAGCCTCACTCCCCACTGGTAAAAACCTGCACCCACAAATACAAATTCTAAAAGAAGAACATCCAATATCACCAAGGCTACTATTAAAATATGCTTTTTATAGCAGCAACTGCCCTTTGTTTAGCAAGTTTCAAGACATACTTTATAATACATGTTGTTGGCGTGCGTGAGATGTCGACGTAGCGAAAAATACTGTCATGCATATTAAAGCTTACATGTGGCTCTGAGCTTAGCTTAAAGGTCTTACTCAGCGACTTTTCTAATTTTCAAAAAACTCAAATTTGAAGATTTACGTTCTTTTATCTCAAGGGAGGAGACGAAACAATGATAGTACTATGGTTATTTGAACATAATTGTTTTGTGTAGCGATTTCAGTCGATATCAAAGAACAATACGTGCACTCAAACAATGGTTTTGACGGAAGCGTAACTTTCAATTTTTAACTTCTAACAGATTGACCATTAGCTGACTTACTTTATAATGAATTTTACAGTTCCTAGGTTTGTGTTCTTCTCTACTTGATCGTCTTTATGGTCGTTTTAGGGACAAGCAACGCCAAAATAATCCTCATCGGCCGGAAATCCCCTGGACCGTCAGGCTACTTTGACATCCACGTGATTATTCATAACCTTGGACGCAAAGGACCCCTTCTAAAGGATGAATAATCGCCATCCCCAAGCATAATAAGATCGCAAAATGTAGCCGAAGAATATGTTTTTTGCGAATAATTGCCAACTTTAAAAGAATCGACTCGCATTGAAGCTCCACAGGGTCCCAAGCTCACCTCGGACGTTCACCTGGGAGGGGGGGGGGGGGGGGTATGTGCCGCTGTGGCCTGTTCCAAGCGTTCAGATAGTGGAGAGCGGTGCGAAGTAAAGAAAGCGATGGAACAGGCTAGTGCCGCTGGCCTCTGAGAGCCCCTAGACCCCATCTTAGTCACTTTTGAGCGAATATGTAATTTTCGCGATCCCAACTACCTACCTTATATTGAATGAAGAACACTTTACTTTTCACAGTACAAACATTCTGGTATGTTTGCTAACCGTAAATATGAAGAACTGTCTTACCCCAAAAATCAGAAAATGTGCGACCTCATTCTAGTAACTCTATTGAACACTTCGACCCCATCATAGTCACACCAGTCGTGAAAATGCGACCCCATCCGGCGGGACATCCTCATTAGCATATTATAAGGAAGTACCCTCCGGGGACGTTCATCGTCCATTTTTCCTTTCTTTTCTGCTTTTTTTTAATTCACTTGTTTTTTGGGCAGCTGATCTTCAAATTGGAAAGTTTTGTAGCTGTCTTTTAAATTCTAATTACAGTTCGACCTTAAAGCTTGCTTTTTTATAGCCTTTATAAACTTTGAACCACTCAAAGTCCGTTTCCGTTTTCCATGTTTACGTCAGTACGCTGATCGGACAGGTAAGGTTTACAAATTTATTTGCCCAATATTTCGACTAAACAAAGCTAGTCTTTATCGGGGGCTAGAAAAGCTAAGCGAGAATAGAATAAACGGTTACTGTATATAAAATGTAATACAAAAATAAAAAATAAAATGTGATAGGTGGAGGACAATAGACAAAAACTTGCTTAAAGAGGTTACATAAAAATATATGTCAATAGCTCTGTGTCAATAGATTAAATTTCATCTCGTCTCTTCATCCCACAGGATTCAAGTGTTCCCGGCATAGTAAATCGAACCCAATCGAACTAAATTTCAATCGAACTCAATCGAACTCTATCCGAGGATTGAGTTCGATTGAGTTCGATTGAGTTCGGCAATCGAACGAAATCGAACTCACCGAAAAGAAAAAAAATCAATCGAACCCAATCGAACGTTCGATTTTCGAACTCGTGATTTATGTAACACAGACGTTGAAAATCCATTACCAGATCTTAGAAGCTCGAGTTACTTCAGCCCTGAGTGTACGTAGCGCACGTGTTTTTCGTAAACGAAGAAATTCCGCAGAAATGGCTTCAGATGCGTTGTGGATCGTAAGCTTCAAATGTATAGTCAAAGGCTACAAGGAATGCGGCTATGACGTCAAGGATGGCGAAGTTTTCAGGGTTTTAAAGAGAATAGGCGAGAAAGGCCGTGCCTTCCGAAATGCAAACGAGCGCGGACAATTACGTCCAATATACTGACGCTCGCTCACCTCTTACTCTCTTGTTCACTGTTAATTGTCCAAGATGAATTTGAGAGAATCATGTATATCGTTACTAAGATATTTTTCATAATCATCCATCTATACTTTATGCCGTAGCCTGTGTCGCGGTTAGTAATTTGCTTGTATTTTTGCATAAAAGTAATCATTCGAGTTGTCTTGCCGCTATTGTAAGTTAGCTAAAAAAAGGAAAGGGTGCGACAATTTCCAAATACGCCGGCGGGAATAATGATAGCTTTGTTTTGTTCTATTCTGTTCTCTTAACTGCCGTGGACAGTTTATAAATGGGGTTTGTGTTATTGAATAAATAGTAAAAAAAGCGCAAGAAAAACTTGCTTTGACGGGCTTGCTTTGGGCTTGCTCTGTATAGGTTCACCAGAGCCAATCGAACGAAATCCATTTAATTGTGTTCGATTGAGTTCGGTTTCCGAACTCAATCGAACACAATCAGACGGATTGAGTTCGATTGAGTTCGATTTGTTCGGAAATCGAACTCACTGAAAGTGTGGTGTTCGATTTCGTTCGATTGCCGAACTCAATCGAACTCAATCCACGGATTGAGCTCGATTGAGTTCGATTGAGTTCGATTTACTATGCCGGGAAGTGTTTTGCCTTTAGATATTTTTAAAAAAAATCCTTCGCGGGCCTTACGGATACTGTCCCTGTCTGACCAATTAGTTCTATGTCCCTGATGGAATGATCTGGAGGGGAGAAGGGGTATGAAACGGCAGTAGGATGCCCGGGGCAGACTTGTACCTTCTCGTGTGAAGGAACGAAGGAAAAAATAGCGTCGCTATTTACGCTATTTTTCCTTCGTACCTTCCCATGACACCCCGTGCGCCTCAACCTAACCCCCAATCTTCTCTCACCCCCAAAACATATAAATACTGACTGGGTACGAGTCTGTGCCCGGGGTAGGATGATAAAAGGACACGCCTTCTTTCTTGTACGTATTTAGTATTACAGCGGAAAGCTCCAGGTGTTTTGGTGGGTGGTCTGCGGTGTTTGGTAGATTATTGCAACGGCGGTAGGATATAAGAGGAGAAGAAGGAACTTCTTCTTTGCATCGTTGTGAAGAATGAAGAATGAATTGCCAGAAATAATATGGTTTATGTTGGGAAGAACTGGATTGAATGTTACTACTACAAATAGTACTCTGTCAGATTCCTGTCTTGTGGATGTTTTGAGGGCGTGGCTGCGTCGAATAAGGCGTACTTTGCCGTTTATTTCCTCCTGGATGAAACGGTGTTTATATCCTCTGTTAATGAGATGTGTGGTGAGTGCGTTGAGACGCGGGTTACCCTAGGTGGGTACCAGAGGTTTTTCTCGCATGCGGCGGGAATTCCCGCTGTTGGCCGAAGCCATGAGCGGCGAAGAAACCGGAAACCGCGCTAGAAAAGTCTCTGGCATCCAGGGTAGACGCGGGTACGTTTGTTAAGGAAATCATTTGTCGGCATGTCAATTATCACTAAGGAACCGATTTTCTTCATGGGCTCACTCCGTTTCTAAACCACACCGAGAAGGAAGTCACTCCACGATGATTTAAAAATAGTCGTGTTTCCCAAAGACGGACGTTTAAAAATTCACGAACATCATTAAAAAGATATTTCTTTATTTTAAAGCAATTTTAATAATATTCCACATACACTAGGTAATCAAGTAAATGAAGTTTGACAAAAGCACATTTAACTCCATTGTAAAGCCGATTACTTCCGCACTATGCATGGCAAAAAGAGAGACTGTCGCTGATCATTCTCGAGCGTACTATATGATAGTCAGTTGTCAGTTGAATCATTAAACAAGAGGAATACTGCATAATATGGCTGCAAAATGAAAGGCCTTGATTTCGGCGTTGTGGCCTTGTGGTTCTGATGAAAAGTTTGTTTTCAAGGAAACCTTTCAAAAACTTACCTGAAAGACTAAAGATAAGAAATTATGGGCAGGAAATTTCTCACCACCAAGTTAGAAGAAATTACACGCAAGGACAGTGGAGATGTTAAATATTATACCTCAAAATTTACCTGCCTTGACGTCCGGGTGATGACATTAAAATATTTTTGACTTGTGATAGACCGGAAAAATGATTATATTCTTTTAGAACAGAACTATCATTCCAGTAATTTTTTCTCAGATAAATTAAAGTCAACTTAAGACATCCCTAACAAAATAATTGACTATAAGTATAAGAAAAGTTCGCAGATATAAACGTCATACTCCGTCCGGCTCGTCACCAGTCTCGCTGAGGGCTGTCGCGGTCTCTTTGTAGTCTTCAAGGGAGAGGATAACCAGAGGGTCTACATAGGACTCGCAAGTTTTGAAATCTAAACAAGGAAATGGAAGAAAGAGTTGTCAATTAAAAACTTAAAAAGCCTCAAATGCTTCTAATATAAAAACTTTTTTTGGAGCTTATCTCTTTATAGAAACATCCCCTCTGGGGTCGATGGTCGCATATTGATAGCTGGGAAAGATTTCACATGGGGAAACAAATTGATTTGGACCGTCCAAGACTAACCTGGGCTTGTATAACTAAAACTCCTTTTTTTTTTCATCTGTTGTTTGAAGGAAATAACAGACGACCGCGGAAAAATGATTATTTGCTTACCAAGAGACTAAACAGACGTAGTGAAGTAGTACGCGTGAACGCGGGTGCGTTCGCCCAAAAAGATACATCCGTTTTTTGTTTCACACGCACAAACGCACGCGTTGTCATTTGTTCTTTCTCCCACGTGTTTCGGTTGATAGGCCTGGGATTAAAAGAGGATGCCGCAGTCTATTCTATTTATTACAAGATAAAGATGGCGAACTCAGTATTTCGTTCAGTTTTGGTTTGACCTGGCTCTTACTGATTATGTAACTACAGCGCAGTTACCTGTTGTATCAATACGGGATGGTAGCTGGGAATCTTGTATCGAAAGTGGAATTTGGTCGGTCTCCTCAACAGGGGGCGTCGAGGGCTCTAGTGCGGGGGGAGCCACAGTCAAAGGTTCTCGGTCGTTTGTCTCCGTTTCATTACTTTGGCCTGGTTCCAGACGTTCTATCTCCTCAACGGATAAGCCAGTTTCCCTCTCTTGGTATTTCCGTTTTCGGCGGTAGTAAAATATTGCCAAAAATACCAAAAACACAAGGAAAGCAACAGCAACACCAGCACCAGCGGCAATCCAGTAAGAGGAAGTGGCAGCCGAGGCACTGAGACCAGACGGTTCATCTAAATTCTTTGTTGTGGGATACGTTGTCGTTGGCCAAGGTATGCCGACACTGGATGATGGAGTCGGGTGCTGCGTTGGCGAGGGGCTGATGCTTACGTTCCTCACCGCTACTTTGCTGCACTTTTCAGATCGCGCAAAGGTACACTGCATGTTTGCCGCGACTCCAGGGACTTGACATCCGGCCTCTAAAATATCTTCGCCATCATTACAGCAAGGAGAACATGGCTTGCACCTTCCCACGGTGTTGTCGAAGTAGGCCCTTTGCGTGCAGTTTCCACACTCTGCATTTGATGTCAGTGTACAAGTTTTGATGGTTTCTCGGTACTCATCACAAGTTTGGCACGTCTTGCATGCACCAGCTTGATTTCCACCTGAATAAGTTTCACCGAGTACACAAGGCAGGCATTTAACGGGAGTTTGAGATTTAATGACGTCTCCGCAGTTAACTGACAGTCCCTCCCCTGCGGGGCAAGTTTGACATTCCCTGCATTGGTACCCATCAAGGACCTCATCAAGGATTGTAATATCGTTGCCTGGACAGACAGGGGGAGCCATTCATGTAACAATATCTGTAATAAAGAAGATATAAACAGCGAAGAGAATTCGTTTCGTACGGGTGCGTTATTTCCATTATCGTTTGAACTTAACACGTATCAGCCGTGTCGAAAGGCAGAGCAATGACACTAGTGGAGCCTTTCTGGACCCTCATGGTATAACTATGCCTGATGAACTTAATTACTGACATGTATCTTTTTTATTAGCCTATCATTTTCGGTTTGCCATATATTCAAATCTCGCATACCATGTAATGTTCATTCTGTCTAACGCAACAGCCACAAATTAACTCCAACTTTGTCCTATTGTAAACCGTTTTTAACTGAAAATGCGACTGAAAATTAGTAATGTACAGAGTAGTTTTGTTTTTATTATCCCTCGGCAGGTCATTTGTGACTCTGGCATTGCCAACATTGAACTCAGCGTTAAATCCGTTCTCGACGATCTCAATAACTCTACGCTTTTTAAACGGTTTGAAATTTTCGACAGCGCCCCGCCTCCCCTTTAAGTGTCCCCCTCTCGATTCCCAACCAAAGAGAACATAGAGACGAACGTCCTCTGCGCCTGCGCAAGTCATTTGAATTACATAACCATAAACATAACCATGGATCTACAGAACACAAAATAGTTCATGTTGAAACATAACAAAGTTTATAACATCTGATGTTGTTATTTCATATGCAACCTCAAGACCAGAATAATTACGGTTTGCTTATGTTAGCAGATATGCTCAGGCAAGACAACGAAGATTGCTGAGGCGGAAATACTGTTTTGCAAGATTGCATTTTTTTTGCCACGTAACGCTCAGGCTCGGCTTGAAACATCGCTAGTGTAGTTCAATTTGTTTAGAAGTCAGCGCTGAAACTTACGGTTGGGTTTAAAGCGACAAATCGTTTACTGCCGAATTTAATTGAAGAGGTAATTAAAATGCGGAACGCCTCTAACCTCAGAAAAATCAGTCCAAGTTCATGGACACGTTTTGGATACATAATTGTGCATGAGAACCCTGCACGATTGGAGAGATTTAAAGCGGATTTCATCGAATAGTCCAAACTTGCGGTACCAATTAAGGTAGACATATTTCTGGAGAATAAGACTTACCTTAGTTAGATCTACGAGGAACAATCAACTTTAAAAAGTCAGTTCCCGGAGTCAGTCCACTCATGGCATTCGTGTCTGTTGACTCTCAAAGACTCAGTGATTCCGTTCCGTATTAACGAAAACGATATCGTTTTTCCTTCCTTATAGTTAGGGAGTGTGACAGGTTTGTACCAGAATTTCCTGACAGATGACATCAGAGAATTTTATGTGGCAAACTCCCCTCTAGAAAATTTTAAATAAAACTTCCTGTGTCAAGAGACATGGGAAGACGCTCAATTCTAGTGCACGGATTTTGTTACAACGTTCAGTTTGTTTTAATTCGCTTTAAGTCTAGTTATGTTTTGGGAAAAGGGTTGGCTAGAATGTAATTAGTCAGCAATGGTTTTAGAATGAACTAAATCAGTTCCTGTGGTAATAGCTAGTATGTTCCCACCAATGAAGAGAAAAGGACATCGGCGAGGTGACTTCCGCATTCAATATCGACTCGATTTCCTTAAGAAAGATCACGAGACAGGAAAGTGATTAAGAGAATCTGTACTTTTATCTTAAGCGTTGATGTTTCAGCACATAAATATAGCCTAGGATGTTACTTTATTCCGACTCGACCCGACTCCTTATCCATTTACTTTGGACAGCAGCTTAATTAGACTGCCTTATACAATCGAACCTCCATGTGCGACCACCTCTCGTAAGCGACCACCTCCCTTAAGCGACCGCCTATCCAAAACACCAAAACTTTCCCAGTAAAAGCCTTACAGTTGGAACTTCTAGTAAACAACCACCTCCTGTAAGCGACTGCGACCACTTTTTGAGCCTTAAAGTTTAATGATCTTCCATTGTTTTTAACCTCTTGTAAGCGACCATTTGACTCAGTCTCTGATCTCTATGTTCGCTGTGTGCACTATGCTACTTAGAATATGCGAAGAACTTAATTAACAACATGGAACTACACATGGCCTAACTTAGAAATTGCATGCAATAAATTATCTTCTATAAAGAAGATGTGCCCAGACCACTTCTCGGAAGATGACCCTCTGTGGTTCAATTCTTGTATTCTTCTAAGCGACCACCTCCGGTACCTTTGCATTTTAGGTGGTCGCTTACAGAAGGTTCGACTGTAGTTAATTTTTTTACAAACCATTTCCTCCTCCTAGTGTTAGAAATTTCAGTAAAATTTCACGTATTAAATTATTAAACTTTGGTTGCTTTGCACAGGCTTGTGCATTGACTTCTTGCGCTACGCGAAATAGCCTCCCACGCAGGCGTTTTTAGGTGCGCTCCTTCCTGTGTGGGAGGCTAACTGCGAAAGGGCACTCCACAATCAACTAAAAATGTCGATCGATTGATTGCTGTGACAGTAAAGTAACATCAACTTGGGAAACGCCAGAAAAACTTCTACGGGTTAAGAGGTCTTAGAGAAGAGAAATACATGTACATTTTTTTTTACCGGCTTAACAGAAATAAATGTTTTGTATATCCGATGAGTTTTTCAGTTTGAAATCATAAAACATTTAAGGCTCACTATCCCCGGCAATCTGCCAAACTGAAACAGTCTCGTTTGTCTACACCAGACAACCAAAGATTCTGATAATATTCTGTTCACGGGTCAATCATGGATCATGCTCATATATACACTTTCATAAATGTAAATACATCAGGAAATTTGATTGCATGTTTATCATTTGTCTAATCAGGATGCAGGTCGCGTTCCATTTTAAGCCTTCCTTGTCGCAAGTATTTTTATTTTTTTTTATCCTTATAAAAGGCCTTGTAACTTCTGAATTTTTAATAACCATGATTAGCAGAATAAATTGAATTTGCTGTCCTATATCCGAAAAACTAACGGAAATAAGAAATTCTTTCAGCATTCCTCAGGGAAACTGCGGAAACTTCTCAAGCAAAGTATTAAAACAGATGATTTCTTTAACAAACGTCTCAACGCACTCACCACACATCTCATTAACAGAGGATATAACCACCGTTTCACAGAGTACGCCTTCTTTAACGAAGCCACGCCCTCATAAAAAAAACATAAGACAGGAATCTGACAGAGTACCATTTGTAGAAGTAACATTCAATCAAGCTCTTCCCAACATAAACCATATTATTACTGGCAATCGTAACATTCTTCATTCTTCACAACGATGCAAAGAAGCAATTCCTTCTCCTCCTCTTATATCACGCTTCCGCAGTTTCAATAATCTACGTGACATCCCACAGGTAACCCAGGCTCTCTGTTTGGGTCACGTACGGGATATGTTTCATAACATGAGTAAATATAGAGAACATGTGGGGCGAAGTTTTAGTCTGGAAATTTGCTAGAAAATGGAAATAAAAATCGATGAATCTTACCATGTGGCGAGTTGTTGTCGTCCTTAATATGTACACGAAGTTTCGAGAAAAATAGTCCAGGGAAAAAGTGCCTTCCTCCATATACATGTCAAATTATTATTGAAGTGAACTTCATAACTAACTGCTGATCCTGATCTACACCAAGATCCGGCTTCTCTAGGCTGTGGTTTATCTGCGCCTTTTACCCATTTCTCTAAATATATCGGTCCGCAGGAGCATAGGCTCTTTGGGTCTACTAAAACTGAACTCACGCGTTTTTTCAGGAAACGGACGTTCGGTAGTAAAAAAGAACAAATCTGTTGCTCTAGGAAAAAAAATTCAAAGAAACGAGCAGAGATAAATATATTGTCTAAGTAATATTTTGCGTTTTTAACTTTTTTTCAGATAGTTCCATTTTAATTATATATATTGATTATCGACTCTTTCAGGTACGCACATGCGTATCTAGCGTAAAGGTAGCTACGCCCCTGAAGGGCCTTCGAACAGCTGCTACATGACTTCCCTGGAAACCATACTCTGTTCAGAACAATGAAACGGCGGCCATGTTGGTATAAAAACTTTCTTTTGTTCCATTAAATTTGCATAGCTGCTACTGGCCACGTGAGTGAGAACGCTCTACTGATCATAAAGGGTCGGCGTTTCACTAGTTGAGATACTCTCTCCTCTGCTAGCCTTCTTTACGGGCGCCTTGTGAGCCAAGCAGGGCGAACACGGCATTTTGCGTTGGCGCACGTTTCGCGCTTCGTTCAAAATGACGAGTTCGCCTCGTTTGGCTTATAAAGCGCCTGTTATACAGGCTACTCCTCTGTAGAGGCTTCCGCTGTGTATCCCAGTAAGACCTCTGCGGAGGAGAGAGGATGAATAAAAGGGTAGGGAAGTCTGTCATTTAGTCTGTAAAAGGACTTAAAAGGGCTATGATTAAACAGACGCATTTTATGGCTGTGAAAAGTCAAGAAAACTTCCTGCTTTAGTGGTTTATTCATATTTAAAGGGCAAGGGATTGGACCTTGGGCGGGAGCATACCTGTATAAATCTTTGTTGAGTGCCCCCCGGGACACGTTCAAGTGATTGCCTTTTATCAAGAGAGTTGCTTTTATTCAGGAAAAGAACTGAGTGAAAATCTTCCCGCCCCCTCTCTGTACATAAAAGGGTTAGGGTAACGAGAGTCACCCCCCGCCCCCCGCCCTCAACCCACTTCCCAGGGATTGAGATGTGGCCTCCAAGGAGCTTGGTTAGCAAGATAGCAGGCTACCAGGAAGCCGTAAGAGACTCTAGACCTTGCGAAAGTTTGTTGGAAACGCTGAAAAGGAAAACGTCACGTGTTCTTCAACGTGTTCTTTACCTCTTTCAATTAAAGTCGTCACGCAATCACGCAATATGGTGTCGAGTCTTACCCAGTCTAAACCGAGCGTGCAAAACAAGATGGCGTCAAACCGGGGAGAGTATTAAAGTTTAGTATTTAGCAGAATAGAGTCCCAAGTCGACAAAAATGCTGCCTTCTGTTGGGGTAGTTGACACTGGCAACTCTTCTCGTATACTGTTATCGCTTTTGCGTTCTGCTGGTTTTACAGTAAGTGGTATTTGGGGTTCCACAAAGCAACAAGCTCAAGAAATGGCCGATGAATACAGGGTTCCTTTTCATACAAGTAAAATTGACGAGCTGCTGCTGAGAGAAGACGTGGATTTGGTTTGTGTTTTATGCCCACCTCATGTTCGTGCCGAGGTAGCAGTGAAGGCTCTTTCTATTGGCAAACATGTGTTGTGTGATTCACCCGCTGGCCTCAGCAGAGAGGAAGCTGTAAGAATGGTTAATGCTGCTCAGTATTATCCAAAACTTCTTTCGTTAATTAGACACGAGCTTAGATTTCTCCCAGCCTTCATAAAAATGAAACAATACCTAGAAGAGGAGGAATTCTGTGGAGAGCCTCTGATCTGTGAGTGTAAGATTGAAATGGGTTCGTTGATTGGTAACCGGTACAACTGGATGTGTGACCAAGCCATGGGGGGTGGTGTTCTAACCAGTGTTGGTGCTCACATCATTGACATCATCTCTTTCCTGACCAATCAAAGGGCCGCTGAAGTGCATGGCACTTTGAAAACCTTTGTTACTCAAAAGGAGAGTATATCCAGCTTTCGGCACATATCAAGTGATGATTACACAGCTTTCCAGATGAAACTTGATGGTGGTGTTTTTGCTACTGTTACTCTTAACACCCACATACCGGGACGTTATTCTCAGACACTTACTATTTATGGCACTAAAGGTCAACTTATTGCCAGAAATGGTAACTTGTATGGAATGAAGAATGGAGGAAAGGAAGAACTCATTTATGGTGACATTGCTCGTATCCCTGGTTCATTTAATGTGGAAAAACTTCCACCCAGCATATTTTTAACAGGTCTTGAAGCATGGGTATCAGAGATTAAAAGAGCATTTGAAGAATCCATTAACAAAGATGATCGTAGGATTGCTGACTTGCAAACTATTTCCAGTGCAGCCTCCTTTGAAGATGGTTAGTAAATGGTACACTGGTGTAAAAATTGACTAATTTATTTTTAATCTAAAGTAAATTGAAATTGTCTATTTTGTGAGTCAGTACAAATTCCTTCCAGTTTAGTTATAAAACTAATTTTTTGACTGTGTGCTCTTTAATCCATCCAAACCTTAGCTGCCCATAACATCCAGTTTGTTTAAATCCTTATTGCTTGTACCACTTCTCAATTGTATCTGAATCTTTTTCTTGAACCATCAGGGCTTGTTCAAAACACTGTGTACATGATCCCTTCTAACAAAATGACATATTCATTACACCTGGACTCTTTAAAGTTAAGAGGGGTATTCCTGTCACAAAACCATGAACCCATCAATTATTTCTGGATTTGATTGTGTTTCAAGTAAAGAGCCCGGCCAATCATTAATGTGGTAACACAAAATGTCAAACAGCAATGGTAGTTAGTTTGCTTTTTTGTGGCTTGCTCACATGTCCTGATCTTTGCTGTGATTGGTCATTACATACTCAACATTCCTAGAAAACGCCAGGTACTCACAACTTTGTCAGTTTGACGGTAAACTGACTTCTGGTAAGAGACACTGGCAACAGCATTTGGGCTGCCCCTCTTACAGGGGTTTCAACAGTATTTTCAGTTTTAAGGTGTCCTCAATAAATTAGAAGGGCCTTTCCTCCTTAACTATATATTACCCCAGTGGGGTACTCCAGATTTAAAGTGATGGGGTTGATCGAAGGATCTTTTTGGGTTTGAAATTTCAATTGCAGGGTTTTTTGGGGAGGAAAATTTGGCAAGTATTTTTTGGGTGGCTTGATTTAAGTAGGGATTTTTTGGGTATTCCAATTTTTCAACAATCTGAAGATTCGTGGTAGTGCCCAGATTAGCTCTGCGAATAAAGTACACATTCAATTTCTAATGTTTTTATTTTCACGTTATATCTTTTTTTAATTGGTTAATTCAGATTTACAATTTTATTTGCTCACTCATGCTTTCTACAAATTTTCAGGCCCGGCAATTTAGCGTGGGATTTTTTTGGGGGTTCGATTTTGGTCAGGGGATTTTTTCAGGCTTGATTTTTGCCCCCATTCAATCATCTCTGTCACTTAAAATTCAGAGTATCCCCTGGGTACATTACACATAAATTAAAAATCATCATCACAAACAATTTTTTTCGCGTATAGGCCTGCATACACGTGCTGTTCTTGATGCAATTGCAGAGTCTAGCTTAACTGGTTCCTGGTGCCAGGTGAATTTCATCACGAATAATGGATCAGATAAATCAAGGATGGGCTCTGAGGAGAGTATGGTACAAGTTAGTAATGAACAAAAGAAGGAGAAAGCTGGTGAAAAAGAATACCCATTGCCTGTCCTGCGAAAAATGCTGACCCAGTAAATAATGAACTTAGTGGCAGCCACCTTGATAACTGGCCTAGGAATTTCGTGGTATCTGTAAATAATATCCCACTAACCAGTTTAAAATTAATTGAAGTCAGTATGTGACCACCCAAGGAGTGAGGATTAAGTGTTCACTGACGAGAGTTATTTGCTTGCGAGAATCGACCCACAGGGGGTCTATTCTGAAAAGAGGTTCTCACACATATACCTTTTGGAAGAGAATTTATTGCATGCAATTTCTAAGTTATGATATGTATAGTTTTATGTTGTCACTGAAGGATCTTTGTATATTGTGGGTGGTGTAGTATATAAAGCAAACGATGCGTCAAGTGGTCACTTACAAGAGGTTAAAAAACATCAAAAATTTTAAAACTCCCAGCAAAAGTGATTGTGGTGGCTCATGAGAGGTGGTAGAGCTTTGACTGGGAAAATTGGGTGTTTTGGATTGGTGGTCACATATTGGAGGTGATAGCTTACAAGAAGTGGTCGCACATGGAGGTTTAACTGTATTTTGAGCCTGGAAACAAACCAAAGTTGCTTCAGAAACTATCACTGATATAGAGGTATTCTATTATATTATATAGTGTCATATTTTAATGGAATTTTTCTGTAACATTGTCTACTCTTATTGATTAGTTTGAGATCGCATGGCATCTAATAATAAAACTGTTTTTCCAGAAAAAGTCTCTGAGCAGGCAAAATGGCAAAATCTATGACCTGAAAGGGTAACCGTTCCCCTTTACCCATGAATATTGACTGCTCACTGAAATTTATTAAGTCACTTCATGACTGGTCCCTTGGGAAATAATTGTTGTTTTACTAGGGACCAGTCAAGGTCGTAAGTGTATCATAAAATTTAGCTTTCCAAAAAATTTCTCGTTTTTTTTTAAATAATAAGGCTTTTGTTGCAGTTGACAAAATACTCTACACCTTGATATTATGAAGGGCCAAGGAATTGGCAACATACATTGTAATGTCCACTAGAAAAAGGTTTCTTGATAGATCAACGTTAATTACACTGTCTTTACCATTTCTTCAGGGTCACCCAACGACGGTTTCCTCCTTAATGCATTGAAAAGTCTTTTAAGGCTATCCAGAGTACTTTTAGATCCCTAGAAATGCATTCTAAGCGGCGCTATAAAATTTGTTTCTGTTCGGTCATCCTTGAGACCGTGAGGATTTTCGAAATTACAAGGGCTTCACTGTTATTTTTCCGAAAATTTGAGATGCAATTGAACGTTTTACGGAAGTGAGAATTTTTCTTATTCCTCTCTCTATCACATTTTTGAATCCGAAACTTTTAAGTTTCCTTTTTCTACGAAAATTAGCCAAACACAAGGAGTAAAATATGAAAAATTAAACTTCAGAAAATCGTACGGAATTTTTTAGATAAGCTTCAAAAATTGTATCTGAATGGAACGCTCATCTAGAAATGTCTGGCCCTATTCAAGCAATAGAAAATTCTAGGGAAAATTTGCTTCTCCGAACAGATATTTTACAGAAAACAGTTGTTGGGTGCCCCTGTTTATTTTACTGTCACTGGCGCAAGTGTCCGTTATACTGAGGACTTTGTTATATAGAGGTTCATTTTATCGAAGCTCCACTTTATTTTAGAAGAACGCTGTGGGAGGAGTTTCCATGGCTCTGATTTAGGCCCTTTACTTTTCTTAATTTATAGTTTTGACCAATAAGCTCAGTTTTTATGAATTGTTTGCTGATACAGACCTATTGTATTCTGAAACGAATCTGAATTCCTTGGAAACCTTAGGGCCTGTTTACATGGAGTGGGGGACCCCGGTATAGTGGGGTTGGTTTCTTTTGTTTTCACGCTCTGGGGGAGACAAAACAAAAGAAATCTACCCCACTAGACCGGGTTCCCCCACTCCATGTAAACAGGGTCTTAGTTACTTTAATTTTTTGCATTTGGTTAATTGCCAATAAAGCAACTATTAACGCAAAGAAATCTTTAGGCTTGTTTAATATAGATTTAAGTGTAATGTAACTTTCATGAGCCATGCCTGAGAACGTAGAACAATGCAGATGTGATACAAATAGGTTTACGTTTCCTCAATGCCAGGATTATTTTAAATTCCTAGCAGTAGTAATAATTGATAACCATTTAAGGTGGCTTCGTTATCAAGCTGAAGTTTGAATGAGCTGAAGTTTGAATGAGTTTCTAGCGGGGAACCCAACGTCAATTTTCGGAGAATATCTGTTTGGAAGACGATTTGAGGGCTAGAATTTTCGGAACATTTGTTGTAAAATTTCTTGCTTGCCTGCCTTTCCTAGGATTTTCGAACATCTAAAAAATGGAACAATTGCCCATTTTAACGGATTTTTACCCTAAAAACGTCACCTAGAATTTTCGGGAGCCTTTTTCTCTGGCTGAAATTTTCGAAAAGGTAAGTTTTGATCCCTAGAATTTTCGGATCACTGGACTTTCAGCTAGTAAATCCGAACAGATGAAAAATGTTTAGGGGATAGTAGTATGCCTGTATCTACCGTTTAAATACTAAAATACGTTTAACAATGCTACGTTTAAGTGGTTTTGAACTATATTCTCGTTGGGTGCCCCTGTTTCTAGTTGCAGACTTCTGCCTTAACCGGACACCTTGTCTTCTAAAGGCAGGGTCCACTCAAGCCGGTGCTGATTTCGTAAAGAACTATTCACCACCAGTAAAATCGGATTATTTCATATTATTGCCAAATAATAGCTTTAGTTCTTTGCAAAGTTTCGTAGGCATCGCGTTAAAACCGAAAAAGTTATGATATAGTTCATCATAGTTCAATCCCCCTTTTTTCTTATATAACCGAGCTTTGTTTGACTGGGTCGAGCGGCTGCCCAAGAAGGACGAATGTTTCTAATATGTGAGAAGCTTAAGAAGTCGAGTGAAAAGAAGATCAATATTTTTACATTTGGAAACCAATATGCTAACGTCTATTTTCTTCAAGAGACGTTTTCAAACCCTATAGATAAGAAGTTTTGGTCAGCGGAATGGCGTGGCCAAATTTTTTTATTCGCTTGAATTAGATCATATTCCAAAGGCATGTGTATCCTCATTAAACCAAACTCCCCACTTCCTGCAGAAGTAGTGGAGCTCGATATAAATGGAAGATTTATAATATTACGTTTAAAATCACTCTCTCCAGAGGCGTTCGAGGCATTTTCAAGTAAAAGATGAAAGAGAGCTATGAACAAGGAAAATGCTACGAACACATTTATTCTGTTTGTTTTTTAAAAATCGTTTATAACCTGGTCTTACAAACACTGCCCCAGCTTGTAATACCATAAGTTAGATGTGGATAAATTCCATATTCTTTGTTCTTAAGCCAGTCAACACTTTGTATACTTGCAATTCACCTCTTTACGGCTGCCGTTCTGTGTGACAACTTTGGCTGTATTCTCCTTGTACATGATTTCAGTGGCATAATAAGAAGAGTTTGTGGCATCACATGTGCATTGAGTATCTTAAACATTCTTGACCTTCTGACAGAGTTAAAGGATTTGCTAGGATTCAAAAGGTGTGGTGTGCAGGTCTAAATTGAAGACCATTGATCGTTTCACTACGAGGTCGCCGTATCGCAGCTTGATGTGATTGACATAAAGACTTCAACCCCCCTTCAACCGTTTCTTGGGTGAATCTAAGGTTTTTAGGTTATTATGGTGGATTCTGATCAAGATCCTTTGTTGGAAGATAGAGATAGAGAGCTCGGTATTGTCTATATAGGGCACTGGCTATCTGCGAAGCAGGCTATAAAAATGCATAATCGAGGAAAAAGGTTGTGATAGGGAAAATGCTTTGATTGGTAATTCTCTCGACTCATTCTTTAAAGAAATGTATGGAGATCAGTCCGGAGAATTTGTACATTTGGCTGTTTTTGTTCTAACAGAATCCTTAACACGAGTATACAGGCATATTACTTTACCAAATTTTTCATTCAACATATTTCTCCTTTTCCTGATTAGCTTAAATTCTCCGGCTAATTCTTTAAAGCCAGTTAGCATTGTCCAAATATAGAAGACGTTTGCGATACAGACGACTCTCTCTGAACGGACTTGAGTAAAACGGAGACCTAGAGTTGCCCCCCCCCCCCCCCCCCCAGTGGGTACTTAAAAGGTACATCCCTTTTATTAATAAATGGTACCCCTTTCACACAATAGTTTAAAACAACTGTTAAATAAATCTTACTAAACGAGGAAGCGAAGAGGAACGAGGAGAGAAGGCCTCGCAGGCTAGGGCCTAGGGGCAGAGGAATTTTTGATTATCGTTTTCCCGTTGTTTATGTGAAGCGACAACCGGAAATACGTCTGCGTTAGCTGTCTGGATTATTAGCTGTGCGGGCGGGAACCATTGTTACCAGAACGAAGCACGTCGAATGAAGTTTACCTTGGACCAGAAAGAGACGTCTTGGTGAACTAAGCAGAAGATTGCATTTTTAAAGGTATGAATTTATTGCATCCCACGACGCTTCCAGCCTGTTTTGTTTTTACTGTCGCAACGCAAATTTTAAACCTGAAATGAATATCAAAATTCTGGCACTTTTCTTTTCACGGTGTCTGCTACTGAATGATTCTGTGTTGATTTGAAAGCGCTTGGATTAGGCTTTTTTATTTTACTTCGAAAAGCGTCAACTTTTTCTATTGTCGTTTCCTGATCACCTTTAAAAGGTTTTTGGTTCTCATTGACTATTCGAAGGGGACTGAATGAAAACAGTTGTTGCTGCTGGAAATGTCTGAATGTTTCTCACGCTGAGCCGCCCTAGTAGGTGTTGCAAATTTTGAGTGGCCCCTATTAACCCGGGGGTACTCAAGAAAGTTTTATACAGGGAGGCTTCTTCCCGAGGTCCAACCACTTACCCTTTTATATTCCAATTTCGACTGAAAAGGTACCCCTTTCGTAGACCTTCTATTGACAAATGGTATCCCTTTCACATACCTTTTTTAGAACTTCTCATCCTTTAAACTGCTGCAAACGCACTGTCTTTGAAATATGAATAAATCATAAAACCACTACGTTTTCTCGACGTTTCAGTTTACAGCCATAAAATGCAGCTGTTAGCCCTTTTGGGCCTTTTTACAGACCGAAATGACAGATTCCCTACCCTTTCATATACTTCAACTAGTGAAATCACTACCCTGTCATATTCCAGTAAGCCTGAGATAGGTACCCCTTTCGGGTGGAGCCTCTCTGTATAGGCCATCATGCCGAGTCCCCCGGGGTTTGAGGCACGATATAAATGTCATTTCCCCTTCAATAATGCGTTTGTTCGACTAGTGACTGTACTGTTTTTGCCATTTTTAGCTTATGCAAGCTTTAGCTGTGGGGTTAACGTCTCTCGCTTGTTCTTGGGTGAACGGCAAAAATGGAATCTCGGATGGTGACAGCCTTAATAGGAGAAATCACTGTTTAGAAATATTGTTTTTGTTATTCAAATTTGTAACGAGTGAAACAAAAGAATCTTTTGTTACAAGAATCAATGCGCCTCTGGTTGACACATTATATCAATAGTCGGCCGCTATTTCTCAATTTGAAGACACAGAATAAATAAGCCCTAAATTTGAAGGACAAAGGACACCTCCCACAGAATAAATTAGAGTTTTTGATCAAGTTGAGCACGTCAACCGGAAGTGAGGCGTTTTCCCTCTTTATATCTTTTTATATTCCATGAAGCTACCATATTTATATTGCTTAGTCTCTTAATGTTAAAAAGAAAATTTGCCGAAAATTTGGGCAAACCACTGCTCAACTATACGAACGATAGCGACGCGAACGACTCCGCACTTGCCTGCAGAGCGAAAGTTCTGCTCGCTGGATACTTCCAGTTCACGTGCATCGATTGACACGTGACAAGCTTCGACCATCTCTCTCGAACTCTCTCCCTGGAACGGGAAGAAGAGAGAGATTCTAGGGACGACGTTGTTACCTTGAGCTCCCGTAGTGACCAGTATCAAATTTCTCCGCACAATATCAGGGCATAATCAAGACAAGAAGTCATGAGATTTAAAACAACGATCACTTAAAAAAGACTTAAGCCATAAGAAGTTGACGAAGGCCAGATAGAAACATTTTTTGGTTGATATTTGGGCTTAAAATATTAGTCGTCCAGTGTTTGTCTAATACAGTCCTTTATAACAAATATAATGGTTTTAGCAGATATATTGGGAAATTATTTTTACCATAGGAATCTTTCGGGACTGTTTTTATCTGCTTATTTTCTATAATTTCTGAGAAATCCTCAACTTAACAGGGGCACCCAACGAGATTATAGTTCAAAACCACTTAAATGACATAGCATTGTTAAACGTAGTTCTGGATTTAAACGGTAGATAAAGGCATATTTTTATCCCCTGAAAATTTTTCATCTGTTCGGATTTCCGAGCTGAAAGTCTAGTGATACGAAAATTATAGGGATCAACACTTACCTTTTCGAAAATTTCAGCCAGATAAAAGGCTCCCGAAAATTGTAGGTGACCTTTTTAGGGCAAAAATCCGGTAAAAATGGGCAATTATACCATTTTTTAGATGTTCGAAAATCTTAGGAGATGCAGGCAAACAAGAAATTTTACAACAAATGTGCCGAAAATTCTAGATCTCAAATCGTCTTCCGAACAGATATTTTCCGAAATGACGTTGGGTGCCCCTGACTTAAGTCTGACGTTTGCCGTTTGCTGCGCACGACATACGTCTCGGTGTTTTCGGACATAAAATGGAGCACCATTGCTTTCACCTATGACTTTTTTTCTTTGTTCTCAACCGACCAGCTAATTACCTTGAATTCGTGACTAGGATCACTTCAGCGATAAGTTCTTATGCTACGTGTAAATGAACGCAACAGTTCTCAACATTTTTGGCCCAACAACGTTGGGAGTTCTCACGTCCGTTTGCACGTACCTTTACAACATGCTGCGGAGCGCGACTGGCATGGCCTTTTTCAAAATATCTCGGTTCATAATAACAACAACAACAACTTTATTGACTTTATCTTCGACATGAAGATTTCAGTACCAAAACAATGACAAATGAAACAAAGTAAAATAAAAGTTAGATAAGAGCAATAATATATAGAGTGTGAGTGACCCTGATCACAAAGAACACTGAATAAAAATGCAAAACCACTGGAACAGTCACGAAATTATGCAGCGCCAACGATAAGCATTCTTATCGCCCTCTCCTCGTTTAGCATACTATTTCGACTCCACAGGGATTGAAAGTTAATGTCGTGTTTTACGATTGACTTCCATCTTTTCGTAAAGTTACGCCAGTGGGTTCTGTGGGTCAAATTTACCCTCCCTCCTCCCCTTTGGCGACGTCGTCTTACACTGAGTTTTATATGTTAGTATGATTACTAATCATTTGCCGGCCGATATTTTTCAACCTTAACTTTACTATACTTGTCAATAAGTTACTCTTGTAGCAGTGAAGAAATAGCGTGTTTGCCCGAAGTTTGATTTCAAAGAGATGCAAACTTGTTCCAAGTGAGTTACTAAATATATATTGTCTGTGATTGATGGCGATTATGCGAAAACCAATCTTTATGTAAATTTTCAATACCTTGAATATATTAGAATTTTTTAGGAACCACAAATTGATGGTGCAAGTAGCTTAAATGTGTATGCAAAATCAGAATTGGAACATTATCATTAATGCTTGGACTTGACTGTTTCTTGACTCCAATGGCTAATTGCTGGCTTATCAGGTACTCAATCGACCTTCTCTTCATTAGTATGTTGATTGGAGTTAAAATTGTATTCTTTGTTCTGGGATTCAACGTCAGCTATATTTTGCTTGGTTGATGAAAATGTGTCTCCTGAAAGTGCGAAGTCATTTAAACTTGTCATTAGCTTTTTGTAGAAAACGTAAGCTTAATTTCAACGTGATTTAAGTTATTTTAGTCGTATGTGTTCTTGGACTTTTGCTTACCCCTCTGTGCGATTAAGAAAAAAAAAGCAGAAAACAAACACAGCGTAGACTGAAAGTAAATACGTCATGTCTTGATCCCTACGCACCCGTTAGGAAATGTCGTTCCACACAGTGGAGCCGGCTCCATTGCGTGCATCAGTGATGGGTTTTTGTCTCATATGTGACCGAAGATGCAAAGATGTGCAAGAGTCACCAGAAAGGTCAGAAAACACGTCTTATGTAAAACGTTGTTGTAAAGATTAGCTTGGTATTTCGTCAAAAATACACTTTTATGTTGTATTCTATTGTATTGCACTTCCCAGTCAAAGATGCTCTATAGCGACAAAAATGGCGGCAAAGTTGTTAATGATCGCTGTGTGGACCGTTACGGCCTTGGTAGGAGATGTAACCGCCATAAACAAGACTAACTGTGATGTGATTCGAGGCAGTAGCTTCTGTATACAGTCTCCCTGTATAGAGTCTCCTTGTACGATGCAATGCGGACTGACAGCAAAATATGGCAATTGCCAGCAAGTTTGTCATTCAAGAATATGTGAGGTCCTTGCATGTCATGCTTCAGAACTCTGCCAACAGACTGTTGTACAAAGTACGTTTGCGAACATGATCTGCGATGCTATGAGCTGCAGGCAGTCTTGCAGCCTTGGTCAGTGTGGGAGCATGAAGTGTCCTAAGTCCGTCACCAGCTGTGTGCAAACATTTGCAAATAAAATGTCTTGTGAGGCGAATTCTTGCACACAATCCTGTCCAAAAGGAGGCTGTCAAATGACTTGTCTTATGGGAAAGAATACCTGTACCCAGGGGGCAATGAAAGGCAGTGCAGTTATGGAATGTGAACGAGGTGCATGCGAGCAGAATTGTGTATCTAGGGGACAATGCAGAATAAACTGTTCATCGAAAAATGTGACGTCAGGAAGCTGTCGGCAAGTGTGTAATGACAGCAATTGTGAATCAATGGTCTGCAATGCTGCAAAATGTACCCAAACTTGCTCTTATGGAGACTGTAACATGATCTGCCTTCCCACAACAAACATTTGCTTCCAGCGTGCACAACTAGGAAGGACAACTCTGCAATGTGATGGCGAATTTTGCCAGCAAAGCTGCTCTAAGGGGGACTGCAGCTTGGTGTGCCCCGTTGGAGTTAAAACATGCGAGCAGAGTGGGGCTGGTGGGAATATAACAATGAGATGCCAAGGAGATGTTTGCAGGCAGACTTGTACAAGTGGTAGCTGCAACCTGATATGCTCTGAAAATGTGAAAGAATGTCATCAAGCATGTTCTACTACACACGGAAATTGCCACTTCAAGTGTGCAGCAAAAACGTGCGAACTTACTTGTTTAGGTCCGGGGGGATCATGTAATGCTGTCATTAGCGATGGCAATCTTACAATTAGGTCCTTGGCGTTTTTGGAGTTACTGTTAGTAGTAGCTTTTATTGCGATTTTAAATAACCATTTGATTTTGAGAAAATAGCATCCCTAGCATCGTGGTAGGGTGACCATGGCTATCCAATAGAAAATTATGCAAGGCTCCCTACTGCGGTATTTAAATGTCTTTCTTATTTATATATATATCTTCTAGTCTGACGTATGGTTTGATAAGTGGCGAATACAGCAACTGTCATTTGTTTGAATTATGAGTATATGATGCAAATACTAGGATTTCAGTTATTTCGTCACAAATTTACTTTAAATATACCTGTGCGATTGGTCTTAAAAGGGAGACAATATAATTAACTGAACTGTTTTCGAGGTAGAGCAGGCCACGATGCATAATGGTTTTTGTTGGAAAAGAGGAAAAACAATTCAGAACTAGCGCCAAGTTTGTTAACTCGCTTTCCACAATGCAGTGAAATCGTCGAACGGGTACTTTTTCTGCCCCTTTTTTGTGTCAATGACCAGAAGAGTATTCCCTTTTATTTTTAGCGACTACGAGACATGCACAGCCAAGGGAATCGCCTATAGGGATGTGTAACAAATGGTGCTTTAAAGCGTTAAATTACTGCAAACTCTAATAAAGTATTGTTTGTCATGTGTATATATCTTGATGAGGTTTCAGTAGATGTTTGAAAGCTTGGGACTAAAGTGTTTATTTTAGCGTTCGTATACCCACCACAAATGATTCAGGATCTACCTTTAGTAATAGTCGCTTATTGACAGAAACAAAATCAAAGTACTAGCTCTGAAACCCGGGGGGGTACTCCCATACATTACCTATACGGGTACGTGCCGCCCAACGTGGTCGTAATTTTGAAGCTCCTGATTTAGAACGGGGTATCCATTTCACAGGCGTTTTCTAGAACGGGGTATAATATTTCGAACGCACGAAAGCACCAGTTTTGTAAGCAGCCATTTGAAATTATTGAAGGACAGATTGCTTTTAAAAATACGGTTCAGTGCGTTACTAAGGAGACTGTTGTACTCTTGTTGCACCCTAGAACGGAGCATAAAAAAATTGGCCCATTCCTAGAACGGGGTATCAGTTTTAGGGCAAATTCTAGAACGGGGTATAAAAAATTGGCCCATTTCTAGAAAGGGGTATCAATTTTAGGAGAAATTTTTTTTAGAACGGGGTGCCAATTCGGAGTCCCGGGCGACACATACCCACCCAAAAAATAACCAAGTGCCCCCCCCCCGGGCTCTGAAAGTTGTTCCAGACACTTTGCGACGACATGATGTTGAAAAGAGGTTTCGACTCAATATGGCTGCGAAGACAATGGCTGTATGTGGTGCTTGCTTTGCGGGAGAGCCTATAAACTAAAGTAGGCGCAAACAAACCTATGATCTAGAAAAGGCTTTATTGCCGCCTCAGGGCCAAAGCCTTTTTCCGCGGTTCGTTGGCACTTAAACACTGCGTCTATGCGTTTCCAATACATAATATTGGGGCTCCCTGCTGATCCACAGCAATATCGAACTGAATATTGTTATATAAGCTGTTTGGCTGCTATTGTTGAGAAACGTGACCGCTTTCCTCATCTGAACATTCAATATCCTGGGGCTTGAGAAATCAAAATGCATTTTTCAACATCGATACTGTCTCATTTCTCGAAGAAGGCAGAGAAGGTAAGGTTGAAGGTCTTTACGCTGATTTGCACCGTACGTGGACCCCGTAAGTGACTGAGGACCCGCACTGAGAATCCTAGTTTACGACGCCGACATCATAACTTACAGTAGCTTATCACTGCCAACTTATGGTCTACATTTGTATTTGACAAGAAATTAATGGTCCGAAATTTTAACGTGTAAACTCAGCACCTGTTTTAAACGGTGTAGAAGTGTTACCTGAGTGCAACACAAACATCACGTCATCTCATCATGGAAAAAGATGCACTATCTCAGTGCAAGGCTTCAGTAACCATAGCATTTGTTAATAACGAAACTGTTTCTTCCATCCTGTTAATTAAGTACGCGTTAGTAACAATTTACTTGCCGGCAACATTTGTCCTAGGCCAACATATCTGAATGCGATAATAGGCTTAAAACGCATTAAGTTTTGAGTGGCTTTTGGCAGATTGCCTATGTAAGTTAGTCATCCATTGTCATAATTTTGATTACTATGAATGCAGATAACTAACAAATTAAGGTGAGGGGATTTCAATTCGCCACTTTACAAACGAGAAAGGAACTGGGCCTAGAACACTTTCGCAAAGACGTCTGGGGTTGTTACCAGGGACAGGGAAAAAAATTGACTGGAGCTTCCCCAGTGACGATTCCACAAGCAACTGCGCGACACATTTTGGCTGCAGTTCCCTTACTCGTTTCTAAGGGGCTGTTTACATGGAGGGAGGAAGATCCTTGTACCAGGAAGATCCTAGAAGGTGGAATCTAAATTTACGTTGCATTTACATGCAGAAATTTCGGCCCGTGAGTTGTCCAAGTAGAGAAGGTTAGAGAAGGAGTCAAAAATGGCGGACGACAAAATCAAAAATGCAATTTAGGTCCTTCTGCTCTCTTTACTGGCGTTAATCACTACCTTTCAGCTGAATTAACACAATAATCTGCTCGTGGATTACTCCAAACGAAATGGTCGGCATTTATTGCCGTAATTATCCACTCAACGACCCGCCGACATTTTTGTCGCGTTTGTCCCTAGTACTAGGATCTTCCTAGCGAAAGCAGTTTACATGGTGCTAGGATCTTCCTAGTACCAGGATCTTCCTACCTGTCAGCTAGGAAGATCCTAGTACTAAGAAGATCCTAGCATTAGGGACAAGTACAACCCTTTGCATGTAAACTGAATACAGGAAACATATGGCGCTAGGATGATCCGCCCTCTAGGATCTTCCTGGTACCAGGATCTTCCTCCCTCCATGTAAACAGCCCCTAAAGTGGCGAATGAGACAAAGCTGAGTCACAGTTAATTTCGGTTCTATTTTGACACTTGGAAACTGTAAATCATTCAAATGACGACAAATGAGACAGGTACTGCTGTAATAAACTTGCGGAGGCTACTTTCACCGTCACTTTGAAGACACTAGGGACCTTGGCCCGGTTCCTCGAAAGACGGTTAAATTTAACTCAGGAATAAGTTTAGGCAAGCTTTTCTAGTTTAAGAACATGAAACTCGAGCTTACAAATACCGTTGCGCCTTCACTTCGAAAAAAAGAAACGATAGCACAAGATGTTGCTCTAGGCAATGCACAGGAAGTTAAATACAAAAAGTGGAACAAAATTTTAATCGTGGATTAGCGCTTATCGGCCTCTCAGGAACCGGGCCCTCTTGGTCCTTAAGATTCGACGACGGCGATGGCAACGAGAACTTCAAAAAAGCAATAGGTTTGATAAGCAAAACAATAACTTAGCACGTGCATAACGCTTTTTTGCAAATTTCTTTTCCATCACTGCAAGACTACGACGTCAAACATCCCAATTTCACGTTTTATGGAGGAAGTGAACAAACGACGACAAATTTCCTTTCTTTTTCTGAACTTGAATATTGCTCTTTTGAATTCAACTCCAGGAGAGTTCGCCTTTATTTGACGAAGTAAGTGAGTTGGAATGATGTCGTTGACGATTGATATAACGCGAGTTCACTTCTTAAGCGACGTTTTCGCCACCGTCGCCGTCCTCAGATCTTAAGGTCCCTACTATTTTTACATCTCCCATTGGAGACGAGATCGCCATTTTACGTGGTCATCCGCGAAACGCGAAGATCAAGCCGTTTGCAAAGCAAAGGCAATACCTTTATTTCTCAGTTATTTTAAGGTTCAGAGTACTAGATCGAGCCCTCGACCTCCTGCACTACAGTCATGCGTTCTATCGACTGAACTAATCCTGCCGCGGTTAAATAAAACGAAACGAACACTCCTTCTCACTGATTAGAAAAGTCGGCTCCAGATGCAAAGTGAAAACAATGATATCTTTTTAATCTTTTAAATTTGTTTCATTTAAGTGAAGGGCAACAAGAAACTAGCAAAGAACGTTTAAAAGAAGTAGAAGTATAGTGCAAAGGCATGGCAACTCCATAAGTGCATTGATGGAGAAAAAGCACTTTTCTCACCTAACACTCCTCTGGCATTCACTACGATGCTAGGATGGTTTATACTTTTTATTAATTTTGAGTGATCGCGATCTTTTTTGATCCAACCTTTAGCAAGATTGATCGTACACGGTGTTTTGCAGTGGTCTTGCACCTTAACCTTTCATGAGATGTCCTTGTTAACCTTAACAAAACTTTTGTCTGTAATGCCCGCCTTCATCTCACTGACTCTCCCTCCGATCCTGTGGTGTTTTCACCTAACATTTATTATATATTGTGATACGCATTAGATGTGCACGACTTCGTTGTACCTTAATCGGTTCCTTTATAACCGTTTTACTCTGCTAGGTTCTTACATGCATGCTCTGACTTGGAAGGACGATGTTTCTCTTGGTGTTTGCTGTGTTCTGCGTTTCGTGGCCTCTGGTGGATCCAACAAGCAACAAAATTGACTGTGATACAAAGCCAAACAATAACTCGTGTAACCAGGTATCATGTGCAGAAACCCCTTGCACAATGCAATGTGGACTGGAGACCCATAATCAATATGACTCATGTCGTCAGATTTGTCTTCCAAGCAGGTGTGATGCTCTTGAATGTCGCGCTTCGGAATACTGCTTACAGTTATGCTCACTGAGCAACTGTGGGTCCTTAACCTGCGATGCGATGGCCTGCGATCAGTCGTGCTACATGGGGAACTGCAGTAGTCTTACATGTGGTAAGACTTCTGCCAGATGCAAGCAAAAGTCAGGGAGTGAACTGACTTGTGAAGCAAATGCTTGTACGCAGTCTTGTTTCAGGGAGGAGTGCCGACTAACGTGCCCTTTAGGTGGAGCCAACTGTACACAAGAGGCAAGGGAAAGTAGCGCAGATATGAAATGTGACAGAAACGTATGCGAGCAGCAATGTTCGTTTGGTCAATGTAACATGAACTGTTCATCAAGTGTAATGCCAGCAGGACTTTGTCGACAGGTGTGCAATTTTGGGACGTGTGAATCTATGACCTGCAATGCAAAACAATGTATCCAGGTTTGCCAAGATGCAAAGTGTGCTATGACTTGCCCGCGTGAAGCTAAAAAGTGTGCTCAATTCGGATATGTTCCTCTTCTTGGAAGGATAACAATGAAATGTGATGGAGTCGAGTGTCAGCAAAGTTGTTACAATGGGGACTGTGACATGATCTGCCCTCATGGAGTATCAACTTGTACCCAGGAAGCATACGATGGAAACATGACACTAAGATGTGATGCAGATGAGTGCCACCAAGTTTGTTACCGAGACAACTGTATCATGACCTGCTCTGAGAGAGTTAAACAATGTGATCAGTTCTGCTTTAAAGGAAATTGTCAATACGAATGCTATGCCAAAATTTGTAAACATTCTTGCTTAGCTGGTCCGTGTAAGGAAGGCAATTCCCTTGCATCTACTCTTCCTGCCGTTACAACCACTACAACAAAGTTTAGTGGTGCTTCACTTCAAACAACATCCTTTCTTTGGGGTGCTCTAATCATTACGTATAATTCACTCTTTGTTTAATAAATCTCCTGCACAAGCCTTCTGTTAAATCTCTTAGAAGCTGTGTCATGGTAATAATTCAGATTATTTTAGGACTTTTCTGGGCCAAAACTTAAAAAGGGAGAAAATTGTACTTGTTGTTGCCTTCTAGATCCTAGAGGGATGAAATAAAGTAATAAATAATAAAAATGAGACACGATAAGCAAGTCCTTAGTATCAGAAAAGAATTAGTAACAAAAACGATTTTTAGACTTCATCGTTAAGCATAAATAAGCATATATTTAATAGCAGGGGTTAAACTGGACTAGGAGCCCCGACCAAAAGCTGCAACTTATGGCCGGGTGGGGTGTGTCTTGGACTTTGATTGCCATGAACTACCCGAGGGGAAAATAATTTTGACGTGTGGTGGGTGGGAAAACTAACTTGTACAACTTTCCAACGAAAGATACCTCGAAGCTGTTTTTTAAATTAAAACTTATTCAACTGTCTCTTGTTTTCTCCGCCCAATTATTTCTTAGTGCAATCAGTTTACTGACATGGAGAGCACAAACAGATTGCATGTGCAGTCGAGACTACATTAAGATCTCAAATCGCACAACTCACAACCTGTGGAAATAATGATAATAAAAAAACGACTGAGTTCAAGAGCTCACTCTTGAGAGGAAGCGTAATGAACAATCCTGTCGTGATTCCTGACTAGCTCAGAACAGGCAGAGACAAGTTAACTGAGTTAATACAGCAAAAACCCCGCGACTAAGGATCTGAATTTTAAGAACCTGTTAAGCTAAAATTTTCCAGTTAAGCCCCCTCTATATAAAAATCTGTTTAGCTTAAAATCTGAAACAGAGTTTCTTATTTTCTTAAATAAATGAAAAAATTATGTACAGTTGGGCAAATAAGATAAGCCAACGTTCAGAATTCTCATAGCTGCCTTATCACTCCAACTGCAATGTAAATGCTAATGTGTAAATCAAATAAAATTGGTATTGAAACAATTACAAATTAAATACAGTTTTACTTTTTATGTTCATTTGTACGTAACTTCCTATTTGGTATGCAGATTTTATTTGAGGAATTAAGCTAATCTCGTACCCAGATCTCCCACGGCCAAGGGAAAGTGTAAAACAGAGCGAGATCTGGGTACGAGATTAGAATTGAGCTAAACCACTAAATACTCTTAGCTATTTTGTTTTTTTTTCCTCTTCAGCAAATAAGAAGCTACTGTATTTAAGAACCTAAATATCCTAGACTTGTGTTAACTACCATTTATATAAGAACCTGCTTAGGCAAACTTGGAAAAATCTAGGTTCTTAGTCGCTGGGCTCTACTGTATTCTTACTAAAGGTAGATCTCCAGTTACATCACCTAAAAGGTTACCGAATGGCTCCAGCTTATAAGTAGTTCAGTTACTGATTTTTGTGGCTGTACCTTACGGCAAAAGTGAAGCAATTCATTGGCATAGAAAACTCTTTTGAAAACGTTAATAGTTTATGCGACAAGTAGAAATTCATTCATATAAAACATAGCCCATAGACGTCACAGACGTACATTAGCTATATGCATTACAACCACTGTGAGGTGTAGTTTACCCAAAATCAGTTACCTGTGACTCAAGATCAATTGAAACTATTTTCATGTTCCCTTCATTGATCTGCTATATATCCCCTCCTTTCTCTAACCCACAAGCCCGGGGAAGGGGGGGACTCCCATATAAAAGTGGCGAGGATGCTCATCGAAAAGTTCAAATTAAACCCTTGATGGAGACCAATTTAGGTGTGGCTCGAGCTTAAATTGACCCCCAAAGGAGATTTTTGTGTGGTCAGTCTCAGGGTATTTTTTGTAAATTTCTTTATGCACAGTCATAAGCGATACCTGAATGGGCAAATATAGTGACTTTCCTCCCAGACACAAAATCTACAGTTCAACACCCCAAAGTGAGACGACGAGCATCCTGGTCACTTTTATATGGGACTCCCCCCTCCGGCTTCGACTGTTACAGAACCAAATCTGTGCTAGAGATGAAACGCTTTGCCGCTCAGGACCAAAAGGTAACGCAGGACGACGGGGAAGGCATGGAAACCGCGGGAGACCTGGTCCCCCAGGGAGACCCGGGCCTGAAGGGCCTCCTGGTAAACACGGACCAATAGGACATCCAGGGCTAATGGGTATAAAGGGGGATCTTGGAGTTCCAGGTGACCCTGGTCCCGTGGGGCCTTGGGGTCCGCCAGGCGAGAAAGGCGTAAAAGGTGAGCCGGGCCAGTCCATCTCAGCTCCATCTCTGCTGCAGCGTCTTGTTGAAACCACAGTCAATGAAAGTCAGACAACCATTTTAAAATGTACAGCCCACGGTAATCCATCACCAAAAGTCACATGGTCTAAGCTGAACTCATCACTTCCTGTGGGGCGCCATATTGTGGAGTCCAGTGGCGCTTTGACTATGAAAGACGTTAGGCCTGGAGACGAGGGCGACTACAGCTGCAGAGCTGAAAATTTGCTGGGGAGCGTGAACGCTACAGCGAAACTTACTATTCATTGTAAGTTTATACTTGGCAACTATCCTTTCGATTTTCTTAGTGCTTACCATATATAGCCTTATTTGCTAGGATCTGGTCTGCAAAGCACGCCACTCGGTAGACATTGCCCTTCTTATTCCCCAGCTCTCCATTCCTTAAAGCTTAGTTATGGCCAGTAGACCCATTCTGGTAAAAAAGTTGAAGGCACATCGCGTTAATTAAAAGAAATGTCTATGTTTCGCTTTTTCATTACAAAAGGGAATAATTCAATTGTATCTCTACACTTCCCACGACGTCTTTAAACTCCATGTTTTATTTGATGGTTTTCACAAAAAACGTTCGGAAACTGCTTGATGGCAAAGGGCCGGTCATTTAAAAAGAGTATGATCGACGCTTTTATCTTGACTCCGTTAAAGTTAGACTTCTATTATATATTCGACCTAGGGAGTTCTGTTTGTAAATAGCAGGGCTAAACTTGTTTTACTCGTCTGCAATTTACATGGATGCTGAGTGCAATACTTTTTTTTTTTTCATGATTTATTTTTTGGGGCAGTTACTCCTCAGATCTCTTTGTCATCCCAAACACTGATGACAGAGGAGAAACAAAACGTCACAATCGCCTGCACTGCTACTGGTCAGCCGCAACCCAGTATCTCGTGGTCTAAGTCGGTCGTTTCTTTGCCGAAAGGTAGAAATCAAGCGAGCAATGGAGCTCTAACGATCTACAATTTAACAAAGAAAGACAGGGGAATATACATTTGTAAGGCAGAGAACACTCTGGGATCGGCGTCAGACACGGCTCTCCTTATGGTATTCTCTCCTCTGCGTTTCAAAGTTCTCCCTCCCCGGGTGGTGACTCCTTTGACTGGTTACACTATTCGCTTTCCATGTGTGACCGAGAGTGATCTGAGACTGTCAATTACTTGGAAAAAAGACGGAATGTCCTCACCTCCTGAAACCTCAAATGTTCATAGGAACGGGACTTTAGTTCTTGCTAACATCAAAAAATCACACCAAGGATCTTACACTTGTAGGGCGAGTAATGCTCTTACAACAATAGAAGCTAAAGTTAAAGTCAATTCTCCAGTCACAGTTACCTCCTGTTATGTGATAATAAAATACGTCAGCAGAAAAAGCGGAAATTACGTTATTGATCCAGATGCCGAGGGTGGCCTGGCACCCTTTTCTGTATTTTGCAACATGACTGCCAAGAATGGTGTTGGTATGACAGTCATCAGTCACGACAGTGAGAGCAGAACAAAGGTGCGTGACGGCCTTGGTTGAGGAGGTCAAGGTAGCTACTCACGTGACATCCATTACACTGGAGCGAGTCTGTCTCAGCTGGCGAGTCTGAGCAGAGTCTCCTCACACTGTGAACAGTTTATCAAGTATGAGTGTTATGATTCGATGATATTCAGGGGCGGATATGCTTGGTGGGTGTCACGTGATTCTTCTAAAAGGACACACTGGGGTGGAGCATCTGTCAGTGGTAAGTGCGCATGTGGGATGACCAATTCATGCGCAGACCCCAGATATGGCTGTAACTGTGATAAGAATGACAAGGAATGGCGTGAAGACAACGGTCTCCTGACTGACAAGACAAAACTTCCAGTAAAACAGCTCAGGTTTGGTGATGCAGGGGATAGCGGCAATCAAGGTTATCATACTCTTGGAAAACTTAAGTGCTACGGTTCATCATAGATGATAACCCCCTAACATTTTGCGTAGAAAAAACCTTGGAGTTTGTTTCAAGACAGTGAAAAACAAATGCAAACACACAAACAACAAATACTTAATTAAATATAACGGCAGCTCAGGAGAGATAACGGCCAGCCTTACAAAACGACAACACTGTCACCTTTTCTATTACGTTTTGCGTCAGTTTCATCAGTTTAATACCAGCAACAGCTGCTGTACAATAGATTTACCTTTTATATGAAAGTAGATCATCGCAGTTATAGACGTCCATAACTGCGATGATCTACTTTCACGTACAGTTCTTCACCCCGCACTTCACATATATAATTTTCATATACTCATAACTCCAGATTTACCTTTTAGCAAATGTTTAGTTTAATTCACCCGTAGAGTTGCTTTGGGACTGATTCGTTTTTTGGTCCTAAGAATGTTTTCGTTAGTAAGTTCTGCCTCTTTTACCTCTACGACAGTGTAAGTAAGAACTGAATGAATCCAACGTACTTGTTTTAATGAACAAAAAAAGGCAAGGAACTGCAAATTGAAGTCTTTTTATATCAATAATAATTTTGAGGTAACTGATCCATTTTGAATGCCTTGCAGATGTTGTGGCCCCTAGTCAACCATCTGTAAGCCTTCGAATACAACCATTTCCCTTTTCTCCTCGCCGCTAGGGACGTTTCGCCAGCAGGAAACGTTCCTAGCGACGAGGAGCAAGAAGAAACAGTTGTCATTCGCACGCTAACCATGCTGTAAAATTTGAACCCTTGACTCCTAGAAACAAGAGCTCACTACGGAAACTTGTCTATTTTACAGGTTTAAAAACCTGTGATGGAAAAAGAGGCTGGTGCCGGTGAAACGGCTTGAGAATTGGCAAAAATAGATCTAACAAAAAGAAACAACTTTGATGACCTTAGCCCAAGAATGAAAAACAGTGAGTTTAAAATTACTTAAATCCTCAACAAATCTTGACTGGCGGAGTGGAGCAGTCTTTCAAGCAGCTTCTTAATGATCTCCAATTTTACATTTACGTATAGGCCGTTAAGTAAGACTTTCGAGGTGTTACGTTTTTCTTAACCTAGTAAACGGACTTTACTATTCATCTCACTGAAGCAGAAAGTTGAAACGATCTAAGAAAATTTCAACTGGCGTTGCGATGGATGAAAAACCTAAAACCAACTTACGTGGTCTTCGACCGACTTGTGGGTTAAGCAAACCCCTCCTCCCTCAATAAAAAAATTGGTGCTAGTTTTTCCTGTCTTTCAGCCCGGCCGTGGCTGAATTTCCGAGGGACCAGAGACGTTAGATCTGACTTCAGCATTTATTTATTTATTTATTTATTATTTTCCCACAATAAAGATTACACAAGCATTACATTATACAAAGATGTGGCGAGGGGACCTCAGAAAACCACAAGGCTTGTACGAGGAGGCCCCCTCGTTACAATAATATTAAGCAATAGAACTATAACAACACACAACAACGGACAGTACAAGACGCATTATCGATATAGTAGAAAATCAAAAACTTTCGTTTTAAACGATTGCAATGTAAAAATCGAAGTGACTGAGTTTGGTAAAGAATTCCAAATTTTAGGGCCTTGGAACAAAATAGAAAATTGTTTGGTGTTAGTTCGGCAGGCATGAGAACGGAAATGCGAGGAACTTCTAGTATTATAATTATGAATATTGCTACTAGTAACAAAAAGGTTCGAAAAAAGCGGTGGCAGTAATTGATGATAATATGAAAACATAAATTGTGCAGTATAGAATGAATTAATGTTGTATATGTCCAAAATCTTTAAACGGAAAAATAATGGTTCAGAGTGCGCGCGAAAATCTGCATTTGTAATAATTCGTACTGCTCGCTTTTGTAGAAGAAAAATTCTATTAAGGTTTGTTACATAAGTGGAGGACCAAACTGTGGTACAATATGTTAAATAAGGATAAATTAAGGTGTAATAAAGAGACTTTTTTGTTGTTTCAGAAAGAAAGAAACGAGACCTAAACATGACGCCAATAGATTTTGAAATTTTCTTACATATATAAGTAATATGCGGCTTCCACGTTAGATGCTCGTCGATAAAAACCCGATACGCATATGGCAGAAAATGGATTTTGCAAATGACTAAGCAGGAATTTAAATTTATCTAAATGACCGATTAGGCTTCGTGTATTAATATGAAATACAGAGAAGCAAGGAGAATTTGAACTATTAGTTAGCTTAGCATTAATTTCATCCTCAGCATAATAATTACTAGGAGGAGGAAAAAAAGTAAACTGTTGATCTGGATCTAACTCATTAAAGAAAAACTGATTAGAGACAGACGAATTATCAATTGGGTTGTACAAAAGAGAGCTTAATCGTTCGCTATCATAAGCATGTAAGGGTGCACTATGCAGTTGCCGCGTGATTCAGTCCGTGTTTGATGTCACTCCAACCACCCTCAGGACAACGACGACACAAGTCAGATAGACCTCGACACCGGGCCTACTTCCCCTTGGCTATAAATGCCCACCAAATGTTCGGGGATTTTTTATGCCCCCTTTTAACCAATGTGTAAGGATGAAGAAGACAAGGCCAATGACGTAACGTCATCACCCTATGATGTTATAATCTGAATGAGTTTAGACAGGATATTTACTTGAAGTATGAAAAATAGTGACTTGAAATATCCCTTGGCTAGTTTACTCAGGGAGTCACATCACTCTCTTCAGTGTTGCGATCTATCGACTACCACACCATGAACCACACTTTTAAGGGCTGTTGCACAGCAACATTAAGAAATTTAGAAACTGCAATAGGAGGTTCATTAGGGGTATACTGGGCTTTAAGTGTGCGTATTTTTAGCTCTTCAGAGCCAATGGATCTTCTTATCAATCTCTTTAAAGTTTGCTTCCTGCAGCAGTTTATGTTACCATACACATTCTTTACAATTAACTAACGCACACAACACGATGACAACAGCAAAACAACCACAGCAACAATTTACCTTGAAGGATTAAGCAGGAAGCAACAAATTATAAACAGTTAAAAACAAATCCAAACTACCAAACTGAAACGATCAATTTTTCAAAAAGCTGATTAAACAGCGTAAAAGGGCTATAAGTAAACCACACAAAAAATCAAGTTACTAGAAATACGTTATGGCAAAAACTGTAAAGGGTCAGCAGTAAGAATAAAGGTAAACAAGCCAAAAGACTAAACAGAAAAAAATCTTACAAAGAACAGAAAACAGCGTCACCCGGAGTCGAACCTGATTCATCTACACGTGCAATTAGCAACTCCTTAATCACTGCACCACAGTGCCAATCACGTTTCGACGGATTAATTTTGTTCTATTGAAACCATTTTTCTCTGCCATAGACGCTGTTTGAAGCTGGTGGAGCTGTTAGCCTGGTTTTCACTAGCGCGTAAGCACAAGCCTTTTACACAAGCAGCATTCTCGTCCCCAGAGCCCGTCGTTTCTTGGTCACGTGGTCGGGAAACGAAACTGGTCAGTTACAAATTAAGCCGAGTGGCTCTGGGGACGAGAATGCACAAGCATAAGGACTTACGCACGCGCAGAATGGCATATTTGACTAAATTCTTGATACCAGCTCTCCTCAACCCGATGATAAACAAAATGGCGTTTGATAGCGTACGAAGCTGAAGACGATGTCTTGTGCTTATGCTTGTGCCCCAGGTGGGGGGAGAGGGGGGAGGTACTCTGGATTTCAAGGATGATCGAAAGATTTTTTGGGGGGTTGGAATTGTCGATTTCAGGCAGTAAGTTAAATATTGGCAAGTATTTTTTGGGGTAGCTTGATTCAAATAGGTTTTTTTGGGGGGTATACAAAACAATCTAAAGATTTGTGAGTGTTCCTGCGTATCCTGGCCGCGTAGTTCTGAGAATAAAGTCAATTAAATATTTCAAGTAGGGATTTTTTTCGGTATTCAAAACAATCTGAAGATTCGTGATAGTTCCCGCGTCTCCCGGCCGTGTAGTTCCGCGAATAAAGTAAATTAGATCAAACTTATTTTGCGACTGTTTTAATGTCAACGCATTACATTGCATCTTTGTCATAAAACCGGTTAATATACAATCAATCATATCATGTCATTATTCTGCAAAGTGTCCCGGGATGTAAACTAACGCTTCAATCCATTTTTGTTGTCTCCGTTTATCGCCCGGCTTTTAATATATTCACTTGAACTCCCCTTTTGCGGCATGCTATTTTTAGGGGTTAAATTTTGGTTCAGGGTTTTTTTTGGGTTTTAATTTTTGGCCCCATTCGATCATCCCTGTCACTTAAAATCCGGAGTACCCCCCCCCCCCCCCCTTCGGGGGGATTCTGCTTATGTCAACCCCGTTCTCACAGTAGTCAAAGCTACGACATAAGCATAAGCACAAGAAGAATGAACGTGTCCGTTCTTGGGTTTCCCTCGGTGTAAAAACCTGTGAACTTTTTCTTTGTTTCCCACCTTTTGTTTTCTTAGGTTCTATTGTGTTTGACTTCTTTGTTTCCTTTTTTTTACGTCACTCGTGAGGAGTACAGGTTCTTACACCGAGGATGAGCCGAAAACTTATGCGCTAGTGAAAACCAGGCTGTATTTGATTATCGTGAATTCAAATATACGTTTGAGGAAAATTAGCTGAAGCGCGTATTTCAAAGCTATTTCGCTTTGTTTCGGGTTCAGCGATGAAGATAATGGATCAAACTGGTAATTTGATGGAACTTAATTGTAACTTAATTTGATGGAAAATTAGGAAATTAACAGAGGCCCACACTCGAAGGGATTGATATGAACTACGGTCGATTTAATCCGCGAAAGAATATATGGAATATAAACGTGTGTGATTCCTGAATCGAACCTCCTATTCTGGAGACTAGACGTTGCCTATTTTAGAGAAAAAAGGAACTAATTTTTGATGACCTTAAGGCGATGCCGTAGGCCATTTTCACGATGACGTCATTTTAGTACTATTAAAGACCAGAATTCATTCCGTTTTTTCCTTCATATTTAGATTTGTTAATCCCATTGAGGTTTAAATAATAAAAGCCCCAATTTGCACAAGAAAGCAGGTCTGGTAGTAGTAGTAAAATGACGTCATCGTGCCAATGACCTCAGCGTTATATAGCAATATTTGCTGACGTTTTATCTTTTTTCTGACCACTCTTGTTCTAATGTCTGTGGTGTCCCAGCGGCCCGAGGCTCTCGCCCGTGACTATGTGACGTCATACAGGCAAGCGGAGTGGGAAAACTTGCACATCTCAAATAATGCACCTTATTTGCCCCCAAAAGTTTGCGTAAGCATTGTATTCATTTTCTCTTGGGACGGCTGTAATACCCAGGAGAAATGAAAAACGACTGAGTTCAAGAGCTCTCTCCAGAGAGATAGTGTAATGAACAAATATTCGAATAATTTTTTGGCAATCTCAAACACGTTTGACTTCAGCAAAATTGATATTCACTTCCTGTCGTGATTCTTGGGCTCAGAACACGCAGAGACAAGTTAACTGAGTTACTACAGCAAAACCCTTGCGACGAAGAACCTGAATTTTAAGAACTTGTTAAGCTGAAATTTGCCAGTTAAGCCCCTCTATATAAAAATTTGTTTAGCCTAAAATCTGAAACAGTTTCTTATTAGGCAAATAAGATAAGCCAACATTCAGAATCCATATAGCTGCCTTATCACTCCAACTGCAATGTAAATGCCAATTTAAAAATTAAATAAAATTGGTATTGAAACAATTACAAATTAAATACAGTTCATCTTTTTATTTTCATTTGTACATAACCTCTAATTCGGTGTCAGATTTTATTTGAGGAATTGAGCTGAACCACTAAATACTCTTAGCTATACTGATTTTTTTTCTTCTTCAGAAAATAAGAACCTACAGTATTTAAGAACCTAAATATCCTAAACTTGTGCTAACTACCATTGTATAAGAACCTGCTTAGGCTAACTTGGAAAAATCTAGCTTCTCAGTGGCGGGATTTTACTGTATTCTTACGTATGGTAGATCTCCATTTACATCACCTAAAAAGTTACCGAATGGCTCCAGTTTATAAGTAGTTCAGTTACTGGTTTTTGTGGCTGTACGTTACGGCAAAAATGAAGCAATTGATTGGCATATAAAACTCGTTTAAAAACGCTAATAGTTTATGCGACAAATAGAAATACATTCATAAAAATCATTTATAGATGAGGACAATGGACGCTAATGAGAAAAGAGAGTCAATCCTATTGAAAGCCTTTCCATCAGCACTAACCGCGTCTATAGCGCAGCTTGACTTAAAACCCTCTACTGAACCCCTCAACCCAGATTCAGTTTATTTGACTTATTAATTTATGCCGGCAGTGCTATTTCCTGTTTATGCTTATTAAATCTCTATAAGTTAGTAAGCGTTCAGATCTATTCAGGAATACAACCCATCTCTCTTGGTATGACTTAAACTCCAAAGAGTAACACCCATTCAAACCGGCAAAACAAATTTAAACAGGAAGTTCGTTAGCGTACCACCCTTAGCCCATGGACATGCATTAGCTATATGCATTACAACCTCTGTGAAGTGTAGTTTACCTGAAATCAGCTACCTGTTACCAAGGTCAACTGAAACTATTTTACATGTTCCCTTCATTGATCTGCTGTATATTCCCTTCTTTCTCTTACCCACACGCCCCCCCCTCCCCGGGGGGACTCCCATGTAAAAGTGACGGGGATTCTCATCGGAAAGTTCAAATTAAACCCTTAAATGAGACCAATGTGGGTGTGGCTCGAGCTTAAACTAGACTGGCTTCTAAACAGGAGACTTTTGTGTGGTCAGTGTTAAGGCACTTTTTGTAAATTTTCTTGCGCACAATCCTAAGCGATATCTGAATGGGCAAATATAGTGACTTTCCATCCCAGACAGAAAAATCTGCAATTCACACCCCAAAGCGGGACGACGAGCATCCCCGTCACTTTTATATGGGACTCCCCTCTCCGGGCCCACACGTTCTATAACTGTTATTAGGAGTTATTAGCTCGGTCACCCAAAATCAACTATTTCTCCTGACAGACGATATGATGGCCAAATATTCTAGTTTTTTTCAATTTGAAACACGTTTGACCTCAGAAAATTTGATACTTACTTCCTGTTTATGCTTGAGGTCCAGAGCACGTAGAGACAAGTTAAACATTTTGCAAAGGACAGTTCTTTATTATAACCCGAGAAGAATTACTGAATCAGCTGATTCAGTTAATGTTTAAAGTTAGTAGCTGTCAAGGCAAAACAATGAAGCAATCGGCAAGGAAAGAAGAGAACGGAGCGAGTAGAAGGCAAACAGTGAACAGCTTGAGTTGCAAGTCAGCTTTGCTGTTATCTGTTGTATGTTGTATCGCACTGATTCACGTGGAACTCAGAATACAAGAACATCATCGACTGATATCATCTTCAGTAACATACTGTGGCCAGATGGAGAAACACATTCTTCAAAAAATTCAGCAGAATAACAAAGATTGGCAAATGACGAAAGGCAGCCATTTAGCGGGTCAAAGACAGCAGGCAATGGGTAGGTTTGTAAAGGATATTAATGATCAGGTTATGTTTGAGCCAAAAGGAGCAGTTATGCCCCAATTTTGTTTTGAACCAATGTGTCTAATGTGTCATGGAACGCGAATAATTTAAGTAACTATAAAATAAAACCAAAAATATTTCATGGAGAGAAAGCAATCTTTAGTGGGCAATTCCATATTTTTACGTTTTCATTTGTTAACTTTATTTTGTTCTTTTTTTTGGCTATTTTTCAAGGCCCGGAAGTCATCAACTCAAGACAAAAGCGTGCATTGCCTGTTAAATCACAACAGAAATCCGCACAAACAACCTCCAATGTAAAAATGCTGATTAAAGAAGAACTTCGACTGTTACAGAACCAAATCTGTGTTAAAGATGAAACGCTTTGCCGCTCAGGACCAAAAGGTAGCGCAGGACGACGGGGAAGGCCTGGAAACCGCGGAAGACCAGGTCCCCCAGGGAGACCCGGGTCTGAGGGGCCTCCTGGTAAACATGGACCAATAGGACATCCAGGGCTAATGGGTATAAAGGGGGATCTTGGAGTTCCGGGTGACCCTGGTCCCGTTGGGCCTCGGGGTCCACCAGGCGAGAAAGGCGTAAAAGGTGAGCCGGGCCAGTCCATCTCAGCTCCATCTCTGAAGCAGCGTCCGGTTGAGACTACAGTCAATAAAAGTCAGACAGCTACCTTATTATGTATAGCCGATGGTAATCCATCACCAAAAGTCACATGGTCTAAGCTGAACTCATCACTTCCTGTGGGGCGCCATATTGTGGAGTCCAGTGGCGCTTTGACTGTGAAAGAAGTTAGGCCTGGAGACGAGGGCGACTACAGCTGCAGAGCTGAAAATTTGCTGGGGAGCGTGAACGCTTCTGCGAAACTTACTGTTCATTGTAAGTTTATACTTGGCAATTATCCTTTCGATTTTCTTAGTGCTTACCATATATAGCCTTATTTGCTAGGATCTGGTCTGCAAAGCACGCCACTCGGTAGACATTGCCCTTCTTATTCCCCAGCTCTCCATTCCTTAAAGCTTAGTTATGGCCAGTAGACCCATTCTGGTAAAAAAGTTGAAGGCACATCGCGTTAATTAAAAGGTAGATGTGGCAAATTAAAGGAGGTAAACACTGTTATGTTTTGGAATAATAGTCCAGGTTCGAATAAAAAATCACCGCTGAATACAAACATTAACGACACATTCATACAGGGTTAGCCTCGACGTAAAGTAAAATATTCAGAAATTCTGGTAAGTAAGTGTTTGAAATTTGAATATATACAATAGACTGAGTAATAAACAGATCTTTTTCTCGTTGGAATTTGTGAATATATTACTTCAGATGGAGGCTAAGCCTATGAAAAATGCGTCTTCACTTCTTTAATTCAGCGGTCATAGAGAACTCGAAAATGGGCTATTCATTTGACGTCTATAATCCCCATGTTCTATTTGATGGTATTCATAAAAAACGTTCGAAACCCTCTGAACATTTAAAAATACTTTGCCCGACGCCTTTATTTTGACTCCGTGTTTTGTGAAAAGGTTCATGGAGGTTGGACGAGAGGAACATTTTTACCTTCTTAAAATAACCCAGTTTGGAAGAGATCTGGAAGTCCAATGATTTCTTACACCGCGTTCTAATTTGGACTTCTTTTGAACAACCGACCCAGGGGATCATGTTTACACATAGCAGGGCTAAAACTGTTTTACTGCAATTTACATGGATTGTGAGTGCAATATATATTTTTTTCATGATTTATTTTTTTGACAGTTACTCCTCAGGTCTCTTTGTCATCCCAAACATTAATGACAGAGGAGAAACAAAACATAACTATCGCCTGCACTGCTACTGGTCAGCCGCAACCCAGTATCACGTGGTCTAAGTCGGTCGGTTTTTTGCCAAAAGGTAGAAATCAAGGGATAAACGGAGCTCTGACGATCTACAATGTAACTAAGAAGGACAGGGGAATATATATTTGTAGGGCAGAGAACATTCTTGGATCAGTGTCAGACACGGTTCTTCTTATGGTATTCTATCCTCTGCGTTTTAAAGTCCTACCTCCCCGAGTGGTGACTCCTTTGATTGGTTACACTATTCGCTTTCCATGTGTGGCCGAGAGTGATCTGAGACCGTCAATTACTTGGAAAAAAGACGGAATGTCCTCACTTCCTGAAACCTCAAATGTTCATAGGAACGGGACTCTAGTTCTTGCTAACATCAAAAAATCACACCAAGGATCTTACACTTGTAGGGCGACCAATGCTCTTACAACAATAGAAGCTACAGCCCAAGTCAACTCTCCAGTAGAAGCTACCTCTTGTTCTGTGATTAGACAACAATCCAGCAGTGTAAGTGGGAATTACGTCATTGATCCAGATGGCAAGGGAGGCCTGGCACCCTTTACTGTGTATTGCAATATGGCTGACAAGAATGGTGTTGGTGTGACAGTCATCAGTCACGACAGTGAGGGCAGAACAAAGGTGCGTGACGGCCTTGGTTATGGACGTCAGGGTAGCTACTCACGTGACATTCATTACACTGGAGCGAGTCTGTCTCAGCTGGAAAGTCTCACCAGAATCTCCTCACACTGCGAACAGTTAATCAAGTATGAGTGTCATCATTCGGTCTTGCGACTATACAGTAGCAACCCATACGGATGGTGGGTGTCACGTGATTCTTCTAAGATGACGTACTGGGGTGGAGCATCTGTCAGTGGTAAATGCGCATGTGGGATGACCAACTCATGCGCAGACTCCAGTTATGGCTGTAACTGTGATAAGAATGACCAAGTATGGCGTGAAGACAGCGGTCTCCTGACTGACAAGACAAAGCTTCCAGTAAAACAGCTCAGGTTTGGTGATGTAGGGGACAGCCTCAATCAAGGTTACCATACTCTTGGAAAACTCAAGTGTTACGGCTTATCATAGATGATAACTATTAACATACATCATGTATTACGTCGAAAAAAACCGCGGAGTTTTAAAAAAACATTTCAAGACAATGAAAAACAAAAACAAGCAACAGATACTTAATTAAATATAACAGCAGCTCGGGAGAGATAACAGCCTTACAAAACGACAACATTGTCAACTTTTTTATTTAGTTTTGGCGTCAGTTTCACCAGTTTAACACCAGTAAAAGCTGCTGTACAATAGATTTACCTTTTAGCAAATGTTTAGTTCAATTCACCTGCAGAGTTGCTTTGGAACCGATTCGTTTTTTGGTCCTAAGCATTTTTTAGTTAGTAAGTTCTGCCGCTTTTACCTCTACGGCATTGTGAGTAAGAACTGCATGAAACTAACATACTTGTTTTAATGAGCAAAAAATGGCAAGGAACTGCAAAAGTCTTTTATCAATGATAATCTTGAGGTAACTGATCCATTTTGAATACCTTGCAAATGTTGTGGCCCCTAGTCAAAAACCTGTTAGCCTAGAAATGGGGGGGAGGGGGGGGGGGGGAATGAGACTTTTGTCTCTCCGCCTTTCCCATGATACCTAGCTCGGAATCAAAATTGCTCCAGTCACTCCAGAATATGCCAGAATGTGCCTGCGTACGAGGTTGCCTAGTCCCTAGGCCTCATTATTCCGCGTGTTAAAAGCGTTTTGGGCCACGTGGTCAAAGTGAAAATGTAAGTTGACGGAGAGGGACTTAGAAAACGTTGTACAGGGACTAGGCAAGGAAAGAAAGAAAAGTCCAGTAAGCGAGACAAGGTGTATTTCCGTCTCATGAGGGGTAGGCGAAGGAAAAAGGAAATTTCTTTCAAAGTTGGGGATGGGGTTGATAAGCGACTTCGAAGGAGGAAGGCTGAGGAGACTTTCCTCTAACATTTTCAGGAAAAAGTGTGTATGTGTGAGGGCGTGGGGGGGGGGGGGGGGTGAACTCGCCCTCTTAAAGAAGTACTGTATTATTTGACTTGTTTGACATCAGTAATGGTGGGAAACTCCTTGGTAACTAGCCTGTGTTGCAGATGAAGGTGCTTGGAAGAAATGGGTGCAAGAAAGAACGGGTCGCGCAAGGCTTCTTGCGCCAGTTACTTCCAAGCGCCTACTACGCAGCAGTAACAACCACTTAGTCCCATTGAATTAGTGACCTCCAAGATCTGATCTACGATTATACCATTTTGTGATGTAATAAGACCTCCACTGTCTTGTTTTGTACTACCAGTTTACAAACGATCTCGTGTTTTCTTAGCCTGAATTTCAGACGATCTCTTCGAGTCGTTTTTACTACCTCAGTGGAGAAAACGACTCGACGTAATCGTCTGAAATTCAGGCTAGTGCTTTCTTTGATTGACAGTTTTCTTGCCTAACGCGAACACGTATCCCCTCGGGGGCCTCATTACCAATAGGAATTTTCCGCTCTCTCAGAAAGGGAGTAAAATTGATTTTCGAGGGCCTCCGCGCCCCCCTCTCCTTTCGCGTCGCCTACTACGCAGGTTACTGTAGGTACTGGCCTGTTCGAAGCGTTCGGATACCAGTGGAGTGTGACAAAAAAGCCGGGGTCCCCACGATCTGGAACAGGCTGGCTACGTAACGGGGTACAAAGCCGTAAAAACAAACTGCCGGCAGTTCCGATCACGAGATCATAATTATATCACGAGTTGTTACTTGTTTTATTGCTGTTTATTGTTGTTTGCGTTGTAACCATAACTGGTTATTCCTGTCGTGTAATATATTTTTTTATTCTGGGTAAACAAGTTTCGATTAGAAGCCTTGTATTAAAATACCTTTCCACACAATATTCCTCTTTAAATCCGCGCATATTACTTTGAAAAATAACTAGGAATGTAAAGAGAGCAAATTTTCCTTTTAAATTTTGCTTTATTTTCAGTGGAACATTGCGTGAACTCGTGTTTGTCACGCGCCCCATGACGAATGGTCCGATATGACGCAGAGTCACGCGACCAGTCAAAAACGCATAAGAACGTGGGACTGCTAACGGGAGTCTTCAAAATGGAGTTGTATTTTTGTTCTTCTTGATCAGCCGAAAGCTTTTTCTCTGATTTTTCTGTACTTCTAGTGAGATAATCTCAAAGTAGGCCTAAATTGCAAGGATGTCAAGTAAAGGAGAATCTCTTCATAAAGAAAAATTTAGATTTGCGATCGATCGAGGAGGAACTTTCACGGACGTTTATTCAGAATGTCCAAACGGAGAAGTAAGAGTTATGAAACTGCTTTCGGTAGATCCTGCATATCCTGATGCACCGAGAGAAGGAATAAGAAGAATCCTGGAACAGGTAAATCGTAATGTCATGCTGATTTATTAGTTTAAAAGTGAAGAAGGCCCGCCCGCGAGATTAGTGAGCGTCCATCCTTGACAGAAAAATTGAATTTTTGACAGAGGGCACTTGATATTAAATAATTGTGACCACAAACAACTCTCGCAGTAAGTTATATCCGCGTAAAAGAAAGTTAAAGGAATATTAAAACGGTGTTTGTGAAAAAAAGTTTTAACCCCACTCATACATATGTTGATTTATTTATAAGATTTTTCTTGTTGAGTGATGGGCAAGGCCAAGCGCGCTCACCTCAATTATTATATTAGGCTGATTTAGCAATTGAACGGGAACGTCAGTTGACGACGGCGCGCGCAAATCAATCAACTGGATTGACCAATGTCAGAGCGGCAAATTGAGCACCGGAAGTCGTGTTTAGTCCTTTCCGCGCGCTTTCCCGTCGTCAACTGA
>OZ037776.1:17469503-17562003 GCA_964035525.1 Porites cylindrica | reverse complement strand
GTTGACCTCTGTGTTAAGGTCTTAGAAATGTATATAATTTTACAAGAACTGCTACTTTTTTTCAGCTATGATGTGCATGAGAAAGAAGTTGGTAAAATTGCTCTGGAAATGGGTTTCGAGCAGGTGTCGCTGTCATCAACAATAATGCCCATGGTGAGGGTTGTGCCTAGAGGGTATACAGGTAAATTAAACATTCTGATATGGTGATCTACTTGTGCACTAACAGTAATCTTTACCCAAAATGGGTGCAGCTTTCTGTTTGGATTAAAAATTTCAAACTACTGTAGTTTGATCTTGTTGTCATTTTTCTTAGTTTGTATATAGCTGTGGAATGAATCTAGAGTAAAAGAGAAAATATTTCATAAAAAAATCGATATAATACTGACTACCTTGTTTTTCAGGTAGATTTTCTGTTTGAAGTTCTCACCCCACTGTACATGATGATGCTTAATTTCCATGAATATTATTATTTTTTTTTGTATTGTAGCCTCTGCAGATGCCTATTTGACTCCATGTATCAAGAAGTACATTCGAGGATTTACTGCTGGTTTCAAAAAGGGTATTGAAGTATGTGTTATGGCAAACAGGGTGAATTTGTATTGTGGAAAAAGAGTGGTATCTTGGGATACAAAATCTTGGAATATCTTGCAATGATCAATACATCTATTATGGCCCGATCCACATGCATCAGGATATCCTCCCTTTTCAATAAATATACATCCACCCGTAGCATATTCAAATCATTTTCGCCTGTCCACACAAAAAAGCTGAAACGATGGAAATACGAGAGCATCCCTTTCGGAGCATGCATCATGCTAGAAGTATATGATGTATGACATCAACATATTTGAAAACCTCCATTTTTGTCTGTCCACGTAAACGAGAAGCCAGCGTTTTCAAAAACCCTACTCTGGAGAGTGTTTTTGAAAAGATGTGTTTTCGGTGACTGTTCTCACTGGATACGTGTGGATGGTAGGCCAAACTGGAGATAAAAATCTCCATTTTCAAACAAAAATGGATATGTGTGTGGATGCATGGGGTTATGTGTTGCAACAGTGAATTGGGTTCAACTGGCATGCCACTGTAATTTGCCTTAAATGTCTTGACAAAATTGTAAACTGAATTCTTACTAGTCAGAGTGGTCTTAAACTATCAGATACTAATTAATTAAGAGGCTTACATAGCTAACCCGAAGGTTATTGAAGCCTCTGTTGGTGTTTTACATTTTGTATAGGTAATAGCATGATTTGTAGTGATATTTGGCAGAAATACCAAGAGTGATATTTTGAAATTGTTAATAGACGTAATTTCACGAGCCGTTAGGCAAGTGAAACTTGAAACAATTTTGAAATATCACGAGTGGTATTTATGCCAAATATCACATACAAATCATGCTATTATTTGTTTATACCACTACCAGCAAAAGGTTTGTAATTTTCACATGTAGGTATTTCAAATTAAGCTGAAATACCACTGCTCTAAGCCAATCAAATTGCAGAAATTTCTCATGTAGTGGTATACCTGTACAAATACCACCCAAAAAACCTTATAGGAAGTGAAAATAAATCTGTTAGTTACTAAACTTTTATTAGTTATAGTTTAGCTGTCACATTAATTCCTGAACCTTAATTTAACAATGAGAGTTGAGTTGCTCAAAGCATGGTTAACTTTAGCCATTGGTTAAGCAGTATCAAAACCAATACGTTGTCAAGGTATTTTACACTGGTTAACGCTAACCATGCTTCGGGCAACTGGGCCGAGGTTGTTAAAATAAGAAAAAAACATATTTTGATCTTTTCTCTTCCAACAAGGAAAAAGTTCTTTTCATGCAGTCTGATGGAGGTCTGACTCCTGTAGCCAAGTGAGTTAAAATTTGATATCAATAATTTTGAACATACAACATGTTGTGCTTATTAATAAAATTTTATACTACCACAACCAGAGCAGGGCTGTCACCAAGATTTCAAGTTGCGGGGTAAATACAACAAGAAGGTGGGGCATCAAACAGATAGGGATTCCTTTTTATTCTTCTTTCCTATGAAAGTAGCCAATGGCCACATTCATAGTAGCCGGGGGAAGTCCCCGGCCCTGGCCTCATAATGACAGCCCTGCTAGAGAGCTGCAGAAATTTCTCTTAAGTGACTGGATGCAATGATATCTTGGGCACTGCAGAATTGACAATTCTGCCACAAACCTCTTGTTTTAACCTCTCTCAATTGGCCTCCTCTATCTCCACAACAGCAACAGCTACTCAAGAGCATTGTAATTGCCTTTTAAAAGCAAGCAAATATGTATCCAATTTGGCTGGGAAATATATTTATGCAAGTTGATGTCACATGAGTTTTGTACACATCTGTCTCAGGTTTTATGGATCAAGGGCTATTCTTTCTGGACCAGCAGGAGGTGTGGTAAGGTTAAGATCTATTAATTTAGCTAAAGCACACATCTTAAAATTTTTGTGGTGGACCCTAGGGGAGGGTACTCAATAGAGTTTCACATGTGGAGGCTCCTCTGAGAGGTCCAATCCCTTAATCTTATAAACGATACCCCTTTCACTGTCTAGTTTAGAACTTTACATCTCTTTCAATTGTTTTAAATGCACTGTCTTTTAACTACTGATAAATCACAAAACCAGAATGTTTTCTTGTCTCTTTCGAACACATGACATACACCTGTTAGGGCCTTTTTATAGTCAGAAATGACAGATTTCCTTACGCTTCTCTATACTTCATTTAGTAAAATCCCTACCCTTTCATATAACTGAAGCCTGAAAAAGTTACCCCTTTTGGGTACATCCTTCTTGTATTGGCCATTATAGGGAGTACCCCCAACTCCCCACTCCCCACCCCCCACTGCCCCATGCTAACAATAAAACGTGAAAAGAAATTATAGTTAATTTAATGTTGCAAGCTTTTCTTGAACGTCTAGAAGTAAAGATAATAATTATTAATGCTATTCCTGGAGTTCTTTGAAAGGGAATAGTTATTTACTTATTCATTTGTGATAACATGACTTCTCCAAAACTGCATGTATGAACTGTTTGGTGCAAGTGTTGAACCTGACAGAGGTGGCTTTTTTTTCTTAAATTGAAATCCAATTATTCTTGGTGAAATGCTGCCAAAATCAACAATATTACATGTATTACTACAGTTTCGCTCATGAAATGAACTGCTGAAAATTTTTAGTGTATTTTTAACAAAGTCAGGAAAGCCTTTTAAGTAAACCTCCCCTCAAACCAAAGCCAGCAATATTTTCACTTAATACTGTGGGTGGTTTAATTACCCAGGTTGGCTATGCAATGACAACTTTTCAGAGAGAGACTGATCAGCCAGTTATTGGATTTGACATGGGAGGTAATGTGGGACTCGGAGACTTAATGAGTTTGTATTATAAATGATCAGTTCAATTACAAAACAAATTTAAGAAGATTATATTAATCATCGCTGATTAAATGTGTCTTGCTGTCCACTAGTAGATGAGAGTATTTTATGATCCCCATTCCACTGCTGCTATTGTAGTAAATGATGAAATCAGCCATCTTCTGTGAGATTCTTGCATACCAGGCTATGCCATGCTGATCGGTGCTTAAAAGGATGATGGGGTAATATGTCTTTGCCCTTGTATACAGTGTAAGGGGCTCACACAACGTGAGTGTTTTGTTGAGCCGAGTATATATGTAGCTGGAGAAGTAGTCTAGCATGAGATAAGACCTTGCTGCAATCCAGTCCACAGGAGTAACCTTAGGGATGGTGAAGCTTGACAATACCTCTTACTTCTGCCCAACAAGTTTTCCACAAAACAGATGTGCAAATAGACTAGACATAGTAAGATAAACATTACAGAAGCTTTAACTTCATCGTTAATTTCTCTGGTAATCTCAGGAACTTCTACCGATGTGTCTCGTTTTGCTGGTCATTTTGAACACGTGTTTGAGACAACAACAGCTGGAATCACCATACAAGCACCACAAGTAAGTGAAATGATTATTTTCATGTCCTTATTGAACCGTTTTTGACCAGTTTTAACTAACTGCACTCTTTTATTCATAGTTACTTTTCCAAATAAACCATTAATGGTGGATTCTGTTCCCTTAACAGCTAGATATTAACACTGTAGCAGCAGGGGGTGGATCACGCCTGTTTTTCAGGTCGGGACTGTTTGTTGTTGGACCTGAATCAGCTAGCGCCCATCCGGGACCTGTATGCTATAGGAAAGGTAAACAACGATTTTCTTCTTAGTATTACTACCACAAATGATCTAATGGATACTCGGGGCATTTATTTGATTTTAAGGGTCCAAAGGAGGCGTTTAATCGGGTTCGTCAGAACTAACGCATCCTCATCTTGGTGTGCCTGTGGTACAAAGCCACAAATTTTCGAGGTATCGGGGGGGGGGGGGGGGGCGACTGCTGATTAGCCGCCCCCACTGATTTTATCAGGGGCATCTCGGCAGGCAAACTGGACTCCTTCCGTCTCGATTTCGTTTCCGTAAGAGACGAACGCGGATCCGTAGTCAATGGTTCCCTATAGTGAATAGAAGGCGTTTAAAATGTAGAGTCATCTACAGTGGCGGATCCAGACCTTTAGATAAAGGGGGGTGGGGGAGGGGGGGGCAGTCATCCAGACTCTGAGATAAGGGAGGGGGACCGGTCTCAAAAACAATTTTTTTCGGCCCTTCGGGCCTCTTTTTGGTCTAAAAATAAGGGGGAGGGGCGGGCCCCCCGGCCCCCTCCCCTGGATTCGCCACTGATTTATTCACATGACTGTAGCAAGCTCAACAAAACTAATATGCTTTCGGCGAAAATATCAATAGGGTTTTTAAATTTCCACTCCAATTTCCACGTCTAGCCCTTGTCATGCTTGATATTCATATTGATATTCTTTCACTGATCTCAACCTCAATGTCAGAATCCTTATTCAGGGTTATGTGCTGTCATCATTAGCCTCTCCTTTTAAAGAACTTGACATTGAACCAGATGCTATGCACAAACCTTCGCTAATCAAGAAAAGAACTGAGTAAATTGAATAATGTTTTTTTTCCTATTCCTTAGTATTTTGGAGTAATTGGCATGGGCGGCGTCTGTTAGACCGGGGGCGTTTATTAGAGAGAGGCATCTAATTTACAAACTTGAAAGCGTGAGAAAGTCGTTTCTTAGACAAGAGGGGTTTATTTGTGAGGGGGCGTCCATTAAATCATGTATGGTACCAGTTGGCATTTTTTATTTCAAAAACGTTTTTAAGATACTCTGCATAGGAGCTGTATTAATTTTGGTGGGCAAAAAGACACGGTACATTTTTTCATGTAGTTTCTTGTGCTAATTTCCTTACTTGTTGTGTAATTACATTATGGTTTTTGTTTTTCAGGCGGCCCGCTTGCTGTGACAGATGCAAATTTGGTGCTAGGACGAATTCTTCCGGAGTAAGTTCATTCTTTTAGTTTCTTTTTCAAAGAGGTTAACCACCAATCTAGTTACCTTGCGCCTTTGTCAATACAAAATTGAAAATGCAAAAATCAAGAGCGACTCTTTCTTTCTGTTATCGTTTCTTTGAGCAGATTCTTCCCGAAAATCTTTGGAAAAAATGAGGACTTGGCTTTGGATTTTGAAGGGTCTTGGGCTGCTTTCAAGAAGCTTACAGAGGAGGTGATTTATTTTGATTATTTTTCCATTTTTTTGCTTATTTGTTGTTGTTGTTGTTGTTGTTCATGTTGTTTTGTTTGCACTCTTCTTGCCTTCACTTATTCCAGTAATAAAGTTGTTGTTGTTGTTGCCATCCCTCCAGCAAAGCGGATGGCGTTCTGGTCACCAGGATAAAGCACTCGTGCCCTCTTATATTTAGAAACGGCATATGTTTAACAGCTGCGCGGTTGCATTGAAAATGCAATTTGCAGAGGTGTGATCCATCTTCTGTGTAATGGCAATTGATAATTTGCTGTACCAAACCTTACCTTAAGAAAGTGCGCAGACGTAATCGAACTTAGCCAGTAAGTTAATCAGAGGTTTAGTTCCGTCAGTGGCGCAGGCTATGCTTCATGGGGACACCCCAAAGAAGTCTTAAAAGAACAAGTGAAATTTCCATCCTGGAAGACAACTGCTTATGTTTAGAAGTTTTTCTTGGATAGGTGGTTTCACAAGTGAAAATACATTACAAATTTTCTTACCGCTAAGATTTTTATTGAATTGTTCTGCTCCGTGGGAGGAAAGGTAGCGCTAGATGTGGGCTGAGGAGGTTTCTGATTATCGCCCTTACTCCGAGAGGTTTTTCTCAATTCTCCGGTTTTCTCTTTGCCTCTAGACTGTTCACAGTCCCTATTTTTCCGTGAGATCATTTAGATATACCGCGTCTTACCGTCACGGCTTTGTTGATTTTCAAATGTACAGAGGGGGCGGGCGTCGGGGATTATAGTCTTAGTAGTTTTGACACTCATGCAAGATGGCAGCCCGTAACGCAAAGCTCTCGATCTCGATGATCTTACGGGAAAATAGAGGACTGTGAAAAGTCTACCTTGCCTCAAACACCAACACTTCCAATTCCGATTCTATGTCGATCACGCGAACAGTTCAAACGAATTCTCGAGGACTCCGAAGCGCTTCTTGGGTAAACCAATACATGTAACACTTACATTACATTTGTTACCAGGTCAACGAATTTCTGTCAAGTCAAGATGAAGGTGCTAAAAAGGAACCAATGAGTGTCGAGCAGGTTGCCATGGGTTTTATTACTGTTGCTAACGAGACCATGTGTCGACCAATCAGAGCTCTAACTGAGGCGAGAGGGCACGACACCGCCCGGCACGTGCTTGCGTGTTTTGGTGGAGCGGGTGGCCAACATGCGTGTTCTATTGCCAGGTCTTTAGGAATGTCAACAGTCTTCATTCACCGGTGAGTGGAAATTTATATGCGTAAAGATGTTTTATGTACGATAAGTAAACGACGTGGAATGGCACATAAGGCGAATTGTTGGTTTACGTGAATAGCGGTAAAAATGTTGCATAGCGTACATGCACCTCTTAAGCACGCATTGGCATTCGGGGTAAGTCTTAAGTGGCATACCTCACACCTGAGTCCTTGCGCCCAAGTTAACACCCACAAAACAGGGTTTCTTTGTAGTCTATTAATCTTTTCCAGACGCATAACTTTATTTGTTTCGTCCGTGTTCAACCCGTCTCACCGCGTTTTTTCTCTAGGCAATAAACTTTTCTCCACTTTGTTTCTCTTCACCCAGGTGAAAAACCAGCGACATACTTCTAGGGGTACCCTGGAATTAACTGGCATCCCTTTCGGGGTGGGGGGGGGGGGGACGTTGTAATACTCCCTAAAGCTACGGAAACTGTGGTAGGCTGCGGCCATGTGGGCCGCATTGGCTCGGCGATGCGCGCAAATTGTTTTGTCTTTCCATTTTAACCCCATTGCTAAACGAACCTGTAACAGTGCCCCAGGCTATGTGTACACACTGTGGTACCCAGTAGCTATTTCTAGGAAAATTCCTCTTGTAAAATTTTTTTGAGGCGGATTTTTTCGTTATGGTGTATTGTTTGTCAGGTTTGCTGGTATCCTGTCAGCATATGGACTGGCTCTAGCAGATGTGGTGCACGAGGCCCAGGAACCTTGCGCACGTGTTTATGACAAAGGTAAATTGATTATGAGAAAGGATAGCAACAATGTTTTTTCATTTTTCCGTTTTCCAAAATTCTTCGTTCTTTATTCTTGAAGCTATTGTCTCAGCACAGAGCTGCACATATCTGACTTTTGAATGGTCGGGTTTAACGGTTTTCATGCAAAAACTTTGTTTTCCTTGTTTACAATACAGGGTCGTTTAGTTATCTTGATGAGAGGATTGACCACTTAACACAGAAGTGCGTCGAGGAATTGAAAAGCCAGGGATTTGAAAAGTAAGTTAACTGCAGAACAGCGGCGACAAAGCATCGAGCAGTAGAATTGAGAGGTGCCTGGTCCAGGCGTTCAGATAGTGGAGTGTGGCGCCAAGTCAGAGAGCAGAATAAAATAAGGAGGGAGAGGGCGAGATGGGGGAGGCCTGTGATGGTCATTCAGCTCTCACTCCCTACCCCACCCCCTTGCTTTTTTTCCTGCTCCCATCTCTTTGTGTTGTCCCCACAATCTGAAAACCCGGAAATACAGCAGAGAAATGATAACTTCATCAGTTGTACCTATCAATTACCGTAAAATTCCGAAAATAAGCCCCGGGGCGCCGGGGCTTTTTTCAAAGGCCCTTTGTGAGGGGCTTATATTCGGAGGGGCTTATGTACGGAGGGAAATTTGCGTTTCAAAATCGATTTGGCAAGCCTTCTTCTTGGAAGGAAATTTACCGGTTTTTTTGTTTTATTTTGTATTTGAGGGCAATTTTTAAGTACAAGCCCCCCCCCCCCCCCTGGGGGGGCTTATATTTGGAGGGGCGATTCAACGGAGGGTTTTTGCGTTACGATTTTGGGGGGCTTATACATGGAGGGGCTTATTTTCGGAATTTTACGGTACTTCACAACTAATTACAAATTTTAGCAAAAATGAAAAAGAGCGAATGTTACCCTAGATAACTGGGAAAGTGGGGCGGCCTTTCTTGGGAGATGGGACATAACTGGGTCAGGTACACATCACAGAAACACATACACCCAATAGATCTTCGATCTCGTATAAACAATCCTGTCAGTGTCTCAAGCTATCGCTGGCCTTTTTATAATAGCCCCAAGTGAATTAACTATCTGGACGAAGTATTCGTCAGAGGATTGTCTACAATCGGCGACAAAATGAGTTGAGGCACTTCGCCCAAAACTGGGCTTTTTTACGTTTTACGAACTTCAGAAGGAGGAAATATAGCTTTTCCTCCCCTATTCCCTCCCTGAGTGTTGTGCCCATATTCGTGCTACCTACAGGAACCAACAAACACCCCAACTGGAATGGAGGGGGCAGGGTAGGGGCTCGGATTCTTTTGTTCTCCGAAGTTACCCTATTTGAGTGCAATGACTCAACAATTTTGTCGCCGATTGTAGGTATCTCTCTGAGGGGGGATTGTGAAAGGATAACTTGGAAATAGATATTTGATTGTTACCCGTAAGAAACTGGGAAAAGTTGTTCCTGGGAAAGTCTCTTTTTCCGCGTAGTAAGAAGCAGATACTCCGGCATCTAAGGTAAACCATTCGTTCGACGCACGTTTGAACATAAGGTACATTTTGCTCTTTAATCGGCCGTACAAATTGGCTCCTTCACCTCCGTGGGTCACCGTATATTTTTGGACGAGTATGTGTTCCTGTTAAATCCTTACCTTCCACCAAACTTTGTTCAGCTGCTGCCTTCAGTTTTCAATCATGTTCTAGACTAGACTTCATATAGCCTACATTTCTCATACTAATAATGAATTTTTTTCGGAAATAATGCCCTATTATACACTTGTTTAACGGTCCATTTTTTTTCAGGGGTCAAATCTCCACGGAAGCTTTTCTTCACATGCGGTACAGCGGAACAGATTGTGCTCTCATGTGTACCGCTATACCCAAAGACAATGCACAGGTAAATCTTTATCTTCAGGTCTTCATTGTGTTGCTTGACTGATATTTCTTGCATTCTTTTATGTCTAAGTAAAATGAAAGAGGTTTATGCATTAGACGTTAAAGTTCTCAAGAAATTGAAAATAGTAAAAGTGGACAAGTTCGATAAATTTGTCCTCAAGAACTGGAACCAAAGGTCCTGCATTCTCCAATAAAACCGTGGCGAGGAATGCTCATGATTTCTGTCACACTGGACAATTGTTCTTGCAACTTAAGTCGAACTAAATTGGCAAATTCTCTTCCAAAGATGTTGAAACCATGGTCCTGAAAATGAGCTTTTTGAAAGCATTGTTAATGTTAGTTTTTTTCTCATAACGTATCACTTGGTTATTTTTTACTAAGTTTCTTTACCCAGGTTTACTCTTGTTGCAGTCTACTGCACATTTCTTAACTGTCTTTTTTTTCAGCCAGGAGAAGTCTGTCGTCATGGTGATTTTGGACAAGCTTTTAATGAAAGGTTGGAAATTGTCATGCTATTTGCTATCTTTTTAAAAAGCTAAAATTTTTCTCGCGTCTGTTGAATATCAGAAATAATAGTCCAGTTTTGTTATTGAAGTTTATCTTAGGCATTGAAGCTATTTCCTGTCGTCTGTTGCAACGGATGGTAAGGAGTAGACATGGAATTAAATTGGGAAAGTTGGCCCATCTATTTTAAGTTTGATTGCTATGCCTGCAAAAATCACCAAAAACGTTATTATTGTTAGTTCTCCATGATGAAATTTGGTCGATATCTTCCCTACAACTTCACGGGAGCATTTTGTGTAATGTGTAGAGTCACTATTTACAGTAAATGCTCGAATTAGCACCCGGGGCGCTTGTTTAATTTTCTAAGGCGAGAGGGGGGCGCTAATTCGAAGGGGAGGGGGGCGCTTATTTCGTTTATCAATTTTTCACCTCAAAATGACACTATCTTTATTTCTAGTTAACCCAAACTTTAAGATATAAAAATTCAAAAAACGTTATAGAAAATTATTTTTGTGAAACTTGAAACGTGTTCAAGACGAAGCACCTATGGAAGTGAAGTATCTATGTGCTCACATTGACATTTCTATCGAGGAAATGAGGCCCAAAGCCGTACGACTTTGAAGACCGTTAATTTTGTACTATTACGAATGTCACATTCATTAAAAGTACCTTATACGTCTCCTATATCGTACCGAGTACTGAACCTCGCTTTTTTTCTCGGAGGAGAAGGGAAGCGGTTATTCCAAAATTTAAGCCTTCGGAGGGGCGCTAATTCGAAGCGGGGCGCATATTTGAAGGTGGGCGCTAATTCGAGCAATTACGGTAATGACTTCAGTACAGCATTGACCTGAAACAGCAATATCCTCGTGTCGTAGCCCCTTTAAACCCTTGAAGCCAGAAACACTTTGGTTTCCTTTGCCAATAGGTACATGCGGGAATTTGGATTCACTATCCCTAGCCGCCAGATCCTCGTCGATGATATCAGAGTGAGGGGCACTGGGCACTCAAAGACATCATTAGCGCATGAAGTGCCAACAGCCACCACTCCGCCCCCTCTGAAAAAGGTATTATTTAGCTTCTGCAGAGGAAAGTATTATTGGTTGTGACTAGATTAGGTACTCCTAAATGAGGTAGATGCCTCATGTTTCTTACACAACGCAATACTCCAGGTGAAGAATCATTTATTGAACGCAAGCGCGCATTTATTGGGAAAAGTGTAAAAACCAGAGAGGGTTAATTGTGCAAGGTAAAGGGTTGAGTATAGGGCTTAGCACCGATGAACGGTGATAGGGGCTAAGTACTGTTTTAAAAAGTTTGACTTTCAAATACAAAAGTGGTGGCTGTTATCCATCTCGGACTTTGGACGTGGTGGATAAAGCCCTCCTCAAGAGGTCCGTTCTGAAAATACCTAGGATGAAGTAAAACCGTGCTCAACGGCTTCGTCACGAACTATCAGAAATAACATGAGAAAAACAAAAATCAGGGTATATCGTGCTCAGCCTCATCCAATAAATGTTAAATATATTCTAGAAATGTTTTTACTATTGGTTAGCGACCATTCAACCAAATAACGGTCTGTTTTTAAACTTCAAAAGGTATCAAAGTGTTATTTTGAGGATGGCTTTCATGAGACCAACATCTACTTACTTGAGGAGTTATCCGCTGGCCACACAATAGAAGGACCTGCTGTCATCGTAGACAAAACCAGGTTTGCCCAGTGACTATAGGAAGTGACACCATTTTAAAGCTTCATAAATTCGTTAAGTAGTCGCCGTATGGGCAAGTTCACTCGATCAGTTGGACGGTAAACTTGAAACCTGTTTTAGTTCCATTTGATCGCTTCTATTCGTTCCCCGGCCAAAGAAGCAGGCCCTCTCTTTTGTTGCCTGCCCTGCAGATTAGTAAGGATAAGTTATTTTCGTGACTTTAATTTTACTGATACACCAATGAAACCGTTTAGACATGTTCAAGAAATTTAAGTCCTGGCTTTAGATTTGACTACAAGTACGAAATCGAGTGGGTATGTCAGTACGAATTCGGAATGGAATTCCCTGATTTATAAATCTTTCCTGTTGCTTACAATAAACGCTAGGGATCAGATTGCTGTGATATATAAAAAGAGCAACACGAATTTCATTGGAAAACTCATAATGGTACTCAATCTCGTCCTCGTAGTCCGTAATATCACGATGAGCAGAGCATAACCAGTGCATAACTTCTACCAACGAGAGTTGCTCCTTATTATTAAAGAGTCATTTTCCCTATGAGAAATATTAAACATAAAATAACGGAGAAATATTTGTTTAAATCTGGGCACTCTGGCACGGTTGCCTTTGTAACGGTAAAATTTGATTTTGGTTTTTTTTACAGCACCATTCTTGTTGAGCCCCTGTGTAAAGCTGTTGTTACAAAATCCGGAGATATCAGAATTGAGGTTTGTTATTTTTGTGCCTGCTTCCTTGCTGTGATATATTTGTTGTAACCAAAGTATTTCAACTTGATTCCACATCACTACATAATAACGGAGTTTGTTTATATTTTGAAATAATTTTTTTTAATTCTGCGTTAAATAGTCTCAAAGTATAGATGTTCAGCCAGAAATAGCGCAAAATGACCCTAGGGAAGGCACTCGTGACCCTTTTCAGAACAATATTTGCAAAATAAGCATCGAGACAACGGAAACGGCCTGTGCAAATAAGAAGGGTATACCAAATAGCGCTTTGCTTCAGTTATAAGGTGACAGGAGAGGTAGTTGATATTCAAGAAGAGAAGGGATAGATGGTAAAGGGATTCAGGAGAAAAGGAGCAACCCTTTCCTAGAGAATACACTTTTGCAAAATGAACTCCTCTCTTCTCTCTCTCTCTCTCTCTCTTCCGAGAGAGGAAACTTCCTCCAGAGTCAGAGAAGAGAGAATCGACACACTTTGTGTTTCCCTCGTGTAGGAGGCCCCCTTCCGCTCTGGTGAACTGCTTGCCGCAGGTTGGGTTGGCATTGGTCGATTATCGTAGCACTTGCGAGGGAATTTATGTCTTTCTGCAGGGTTGAAAATAGCAGAATTTATTTATTTCAGATTGGTGGAAATCAGGGCAAGAAGAGCATTGGAACTGAACTAGATGCCATACAGGTATCATGTGTATTTGTTAACACCCTCTTAAAGGTTCATGTGTAAGGGTGATTTTTAAAGCGATTTCAAATCGCTCTTGTAGACTGCGGCGATTTTGTGGCGATTTATTCCTGCGAGATTGCATTTGATTAGTGCATTTCTTCTCGAAGGTAGCAAAAGTCGTAGGTGTTTTAGCGGTAAGTATTTAAGTTAGATGCGCTCCCTTGTGAGATTCACATAAAGAGTGGAAAATCGCCTCGAATTCGCATCAAGAATCGCAGCAAATATCGCACACCTTTACATGTAAACGTTCACCCCGAACTTTCCAAAACCGAAACGGATTTTTTTCGCGAGTTAACTATTCGTTTCATTCTGTTCGTCTCAGTCGTTACAGTCCCTCACGAACGTAGGTGAGAAGTAGTCAGTAATTTTTCCCACTATTGTACTAATAATTATTGTGTATCGTTTCTTTATAGCTTTCAATATTTTCACATCGTTTTATGAGCACTGCGGAGCAGATGGGTCGGTAAGTGGGAAGGACTTGTTATATTTTGGTTACTTAAAATTAGAAGGATCAGTTGAATGACTTCTCTTGTGCTTCCTTTGACAGAGTTTTGCAGCGCACATCGATTTCAACGAACATCAAGGTGGGTCAAACGGATCCTCTGCAGCTTTATTTGTTAATTAACATCTACCTTGAGATTAAATTTAATGGCAGTAAATCTAGGGGACCAATGCCCTCTAGCCGTTCATTACAGGAATGGCTCCGAGCCTTTCAAAAGAAAACCGCTGACTGCGCTTCGGAAGGAAACCGCTGATCCCTCCGACATCTTAACGTGCCTTAATTCCTCGTCATCCCTCTTCCATCTCATACATCGATGTATCATATGCGACCACGTCTCTCACTCAACCAGTTGGGGTCTTAGTTATCCCTTAGCTAAAGCGTTAACGATACGTCCGTACATTAAAACGTTTTTTCTTTCGTGTTACAGGAGCGGCTTGACTTCTCGTGCGCCATGTTTGGTCCCGATGGAGGCCTGGTTGCTAATGCTCCTCATATTCCAGTCCATCTCGGTTCAATGCAAGAAACTGTGCAATATCAGGTTTGAACAATGGTTTTTTTGCGATCCAGAGTTATTGGTAATCACGCGAAAACGTGTTTTCACCAGCAGTTAACTATAGTTGTATCTAACGTTAAACCATAATGTTTTTTATTAATATCATTGTAGATTCGCACGTTAGGGGATGATTTAAAAGAAGGTGACGTCATACTTAGTAACCACCCCAGTGCAGGAGGGACTCATCTGCCTGATTTGACGGTCATCACTCCGGTAAGTAACGTCATCTGTGGCCCGTCTACGTACGTTTACGTACTGATCATATTAACTATAAGGGCGCTTAGCATGTGTGGGAACTGCCTGGCCAGACTCAATTCCACTATAATCAGGACTATCCACCCAGATCAGTCTGGACGTAAATAATGTGCACGGCAGTTATGGGTGTTATTGACAGTTTAGTGAAAGACTTATTCATTTGCTTGGTCTCTATTTTACGTCGGCAAATCGTATCAGTAATCAACTAACAAACCTGAGGCCGATGGTTCGCTCATTTTACTCCCCCCCCCCCCCCCCCCCCCATCTCTTTTCATCGGTTCTCCGTTTTACGGGTTTTTAAAGCTATTCAAAGCTACACTGAAAGGAACCATTTGTAAAATAATTTATTAAGAATAGTGTCTATTATCTTTAATATATTATAAATGTTTTGTACATTGTTGATTTAGTCTTTTATGGTTAATGGCAAAATAAGTGAATGAATGAAAGAAGTCGAAAGAAGGATTTGAGGTCATACCTGGGAATCGAACTCGGAGCCACTGCGAAAATTTTGTGAAGAGACTAACATTTCCATTTTAAAATAACCGGTTTGGCTGACCATTTGGTAACCTCCCCGGGGATTGGTTACTGCATATATTAGACAAGTGAGAGAAATAGTCAAGTTATATTTCCTGTCTCTTCTTCACATGTCTTCTGCTACCCGCCAATAATATTTGTACGTCTCTTTCGTACAGAACTATGACAGAAAAACTACGATCACTGAACTTATTTTGTTTCTTTTCACAACACTGAAGTCCTTAAAAGCATTGTATATGCTTTTTCAAACGTCTATGTGTTTTTTATTAGGTGTTTTATCCAGGACAAGCCAAGCCTGTTTTCTTTGTTGCCAGCCGAGGTCATCATGCCGACATAGGAGGTTCAGCCCCAGGTACGAACAAATTATCGTCACCCAATATCGTTACTATATAACAACTTTTTGTTTCCTAGCAGCTTAGAGCTAATCAGTGAACACTGGCAAGTTGTATTTGACCAATATATTTGCTGTACTACATGATCAAACTTTTTTTGGGGGGAGTCTCAAGGTCGGACAAGTCATGAAACCTACAAACCGAGGAAATCCTACCTACACGCGCCAGAAATGACTCGAAAACATGCATGACATTAAGGCGAGGGCCTGAAAATAAGACTCTAGAAACCACTTTTAGCTGTGACAATTGTGTGACAAGTAGTGCAAACGATAGATTGCTTCGGAGTCACTCGGGCGGGAGTCACATAATTCTCGTTGAAGAGCATTGCGTGACTCCGGCCAGAGCGGCTGCAAAGGAGACTATGGAAATGACCAACTTTTCATTTGACATTTTTTAATTGGCACATAAAAGTTGGTATGCCAGATTTTTCTTTTTTTATTTTAACAAGTGCATTTGTGCCGAAAACTTTTTAGAATTCATTAAGTGTGCTGGTGGCTGGACGGAGCTAGGGATGTGCGGGTGACGATGCCATAGCGAGAAGGAAAGGCGGAAGATCTCCATTTCTCCTTCCGTCCTCACCCCTCGCCCCCCCCCCCCCCCCCCCATACTTCCCTTTCCCGTTTTCCCTCTATGGCAGCACGTAAAAGACCTCTACAGAGGGAAGAGGTTGGAGAAGGGAAATGAAGTTAAGTTCATCTTTTGTCGTAACATTTTTCTTTCAGGTTCAATGCCTCCTAATTCTCATTCCATTTTTGAGGAGGGCGCCGTGTTTAAGTCGTTTAAAATTGTCAGTGAGGGCGTTTTTCAAGAAGAAGGTAAGGTGGTGACTCTAAATTGATTTTTTTTCATACGATCACCATTTTTCTACTGACAAGAAATTATTGATGCTTTTTTATGTGTCCACGATACGTTTGGTTCAGGCCATTAGTTCTGCTTACTCAATTTGTTAATTGTAGACGAATTTTCTGGAATTAAATTCTTGAGAGTACAAAAAGAAAATTTTCGTGGCGTTGTTAACTTCACCACAAAAAGAGGAAGTAGATAATTTTGCGACGTAATCGTGCGGAGGAACGGCAAGGAAATGCACCAGTGAGCGGGATACTCGCGCAGAGCGATGTTTTGCTTTTTAGCCTAGTACTTTTTCGCCGTTGTCGTTGTCAAGTCTCTCTAACACGGTTTTGGAAGCAAACGATTTCGTGGCATTGTTGTTATTATTGAAAAATGATTGTCATTATTCAGACAAAGGTGCTCATAGGCGCATTAAGATTCTGAGTCAGAATCATGTCAGTGACATACGTTTCAATTTCGTTTTCTGAATGAACTACTTTTTTTCCTCTAGCACTCACCGATAAGCTAAAGGAACCTGGAAAGTATCCCGGATGTAGTGGTACACGTAATCTCCATGACAACTTGTCTGACCTGAAAGCCCAAGTGGCTGCCAATCATAAGGTAACTCCCAAGTCTCTTTAGTACATTTGAATTATTTTTGTCGCTCATTTAACAAGCGATGAACGTATTTACTTTGGGAAGGAACGTAATTGTCATGAAGTTGTATCACGAAGGACGTTTTTTGTGATTTTATTGTCTCTTCAACAAGTCTGTCTGAATTGCGTTGTTTAAGATAGCATATCTGAAACATTTTATTGTCTTTTCTTCTGCAGGGTATCAAATTAATCACGGGTTTGATAGAAGAATACAGTCTACCGGTGGTTCAGGCGTATATGAAGTATATTCAGGTTAGAATTTCCACTGATTCCTTCCATTACCCTCTGCAAAGGTAACATCCCTTCTCTAAATAATTTGAATTTTCATTCCCCTTAGTCTTATCGAGAGAAGTAGTGACTATACTCAACTGAGCTACTTATTACTTTTTTCCAGTCCAATATTTTGCTTTGATGAAATGAATACTCCTTTCGTCTTCTTAATTTTAGCACAACGCTGAAGTAGCTGTCCGTGAGATGTTAAAAGAAATCGCCGTGAAAACTAAGGTAAGAAAGCACTTAATCCTTTAAGCTCCAACATCCAAATACAAGTTTTCCAGACTGATCACAATACTTTCCCTTAAAAAATAAGTTGAAAGAATTTGATAAAAGATCAGAGCATTTTGCCTTTGGTGATCATTTTATGTATTCTTTTAACTTTTCCTCTTGATAATGTATAAATATTGGTGGAAGAAAATTGACGTTGGCTACTCTGGAGACGTTAAGAATTAAGTGAATAACTTGTGCTTCTTTGACTCGATGAATCGAACGCTTTCTGTTAGCATTTGAGAATACACTTGTTTCGGCTCCATACAAAAGTTCAATTCAACCCTGGTACGCACCAGCTTAGATTTTCCACACCTTCTAAAAGCCTGTTCTGGGTCTTCCGATCAGTTGAAATTTTCAAAATTAGTTTGATGAGATGTAGCTGCACAGTAAATAGAATTCTCATGCGATTTCTCAGAAATCGTCTGCATGGTAGCCTAGAAACCCTAGGTCCTGCCGAAACTGTAGTTCGGTCGAAACCACCCAACCAGTGATGTTGTAACAGTGCGCTTTGAAAGGATAAAACGTGCCTCGCACTTAGCCGGTCCCAGGCCCTCATACGGTAGGGACTTCGCGAAATAAGTGAAGTGAAAATAAAACACGCTTGATCTGGGGAAGGGATAGTCTCCTTCGCAACCGCTCGGGCTCCGCTCGGGCCGGAGTCACGAGCGGCTGCGAAGGAAACTAGCGAAGACGTCACTCTCCCCAGTCTACCGCGTTTTTCGCATCAGTTTTCGACGGTCTCTTCACATTATGCAATGCTATCTTGGAGCAGCCTGAAATAGGCTCCTTGGTACAATATTAATCGATGTTTCGGCCTCGAAATCGTTTACTTTGCTTCTCCCAAACTATACCATACACTATTTTCCTTAGTAATGCCCGTTTTTTAGACAAGACGAGACTTTTTTGGAAGCTATAATGACCCTTTTCCTGCTGTTACTCTATTGCGGCTGTTATTTGTAGGAGCGCACAGGAAAAACTGTCCTAGCTGCAGAGGATCATATGGATGACGGCTCACGTATTAAACTGACTGTGTCCATCGATGAAAAGGAGGTAAGTGGTATAAGTAAAAGCAAACAAAACGATAGTAAAAACTGGTTGGTAGTGGAATTGTTACTTACATGAGACACACCACACATGAAACTTGAAAAGTATAATCCAAATGTAACAGGGATAAAAACATAAGTAGTTGGAATATAAGTTTAGTCCTGAATAGGACTGTTGTTGACTGGGTCTACTGCATCGGTTTTCAAAACATCAGTCACCGTCAAAAACTATTTACTATGGTCCTATTCACAGAACTTCACTAACCCCGAGGATCACATTCCACCGCGTACATGTGTACCTATGAAATAACCCTCAGGTTCAAACCTTTCAAGCGCGGCTAAAGTTGAACTCGTGGTCAGCTCCGGGACGGACTGACCACGTGATCATGAAGTATATTGATCAGTAATTCTTGGTTGGATCATTGGATGTATTTACAAAGTGTAAATGAATATAGCGTCCACGATCCTCTCTAGAGGATAAGCCCACGAGAAACAACTATTCGCCCCGATTAGATCGCTCAGATGGAATTGTCCAGGTACTCTATTCACAGTTTCCAACTAAAATTGTCTGTTAATCCTGTTACTTTTCCTTGATACAGGGTACTGCAGTGTTTGATTTCACGGGAACTGGTCCGGAAATGTACGGCAACCGTAATGCACCGCGTGCTATCACTTTCTCTGCTATCATCTACTGTCTGCGGTGCATGGTCAAACACGATATACCGCTGAACCAGGTGAACAAATCTCAAGTGTTTTAGTTTGTACACTTCGCTTTTGCCCTCTTCCACAAATTGTAATTAGCGTGCTTTTTTCGTAAAAACATATCGAAGTTTGTCATTCTAGCTTATCGAATTGCAGACCTGTTTATCGCTCAGCTAGCACGGTATATAAGTGTATAGCAGGGGAAGGTTCAGTTTTTCATTTCATTGTATTTCAACAGTCAAGATAAAAGTACGAAAATTGTTTTGTTGATGTATATGATGTCACATATTTGTCTTGTTTAAAAAAAAAAGAGCAAACGCTCGAGTTTGGCTTGTTTTTTCCTCAAGGCGTCTTTGCTTAAGATTTGAACTAACGATACTTCAAGAACCTGACAAACGCGTTAGGCTTCGACGCCTGAAAAGAAAAAAAAATAATCGTTCACAGCTCGTTTACTGAATTGTTAGCTGCTTACTTTTCCCGCCTTTTTCGGCCGTCAGGGTTGCTTAGCGCCAGTGCAGGTAATTCTCCCACCTGGCAGTATTTTGGATCCAACAGAAACCGCAGCTGTTGTTGGCGGGAATGTGTTGACCAGTCAGAGAGTTGTTGACGTTGTATTGAAAGCCTTTGAAGCATGCGCTGCGTCTCAGGTGGGTCACCATTTTGTTGATTCGCATTTTTTATGAGAGATAAGTGGGGTTGGGTTCCTGTAATATTTAGTCAGATGAGGAAAAAAAGAACTTAAGATTAACAAAAAGAGTAGCAAAAATTGCAAAATGGACTAAAGTGGAACCCCGTTATTACGGTCACCAAGGGGCCAAAAGATTGGCCGCAATAACGAGGTGATCGAAGTTAACGAGAGTTTCTTTACAAGGAAATGTATGGACGTTTTCTCCGTACGGCCATAAAAAGTGGCGGTAATAACTAGGTGACCTTATTAACGAGGTGGCCGTATGGCGGGGTTCCACTGTATTAAAATAAGGCTTAAGACTTATGTTTAAATTTTTCTTTTTAAAATAAAACCATAGCAATTACCTCTCAGCAATCATCAGTCATGGTTTTTGATAGCGACGGAGACAGATTCGGTGTGTTATCAGAAACATAGAGTGTTATAATCTGGTGAAAATCGCTGATAACTTCTTCGCTTATGATAAGTTGTGGTGAAAACTAGGCTGTCGTATTGGCTAGAAAAAGCGAAAGAACTTAACCTCTCACAGTGTACCCACAATACGCAAACGAGCATTGTGATTGGCTGACTGGAGTCGAAAGAAAATAGAAACGTTCTGTTTTTATGCGAGTCTGATTTCGAGGAGCTTGTGAATCCGCTTACGACACTGATTTTTTTTCCCGATTTTCATCAGGTCATAAGCGCTCTTAAAGGGGCTAGGTCACGCAATAAGCTCTCTTTTTGAAAAGCTAAAACGTCTCTTCGCATCAACTGAATTCCAAACATAGTGGTCCAGTTTTGTTACTTAAGATTATATTTAAGTATTGAAACTGTTTCCTATTGTTTGTTGCAATGGATTGCAAGGATGGACATGGATTGAAAGTTGAGATGGTTGGGCCAATTTTTCGAGTTTTTAAGCTAAAGTAATCCCCCCAAAATATTATGGTTAGTGCTCCCTGATGAAATATGTTTGGGGGGGGGGGGGGGATAAAGGTACTAAGTCATGACATTTAGCCTGCGTCGCAGAGGTAATTTAACCGCGAATAGTGACGTCTGCGAAGCAGCGCCGAGATTCTTTGTTCTGAACCCCCAACGGACTCAACGAATTACCGGAAGTACGTTTCGAATGTCCCTTCAACCTGATTGGCAAACCGACAAAGCGCCTTTGTCACATGGCGGCCATTTTGTCCCGAGAGACTAGAGTAGCTTTGCTTTACCTGTCTAGCCTCGCTCCCAAGCTTTTCACTGCGAGGTCGAGGGTGGTAAGAAGAAGCTTTTTCAGTCTGTCGGGACAATATGGCCTCCGTGTGAATAAGGCCCGTGGCTTTTTGAACCGGCCTATTATCGCTCGTTCTTAAATCCTGGTACACAGGTATGGCCCAGAACAAGGATTTTTGCGCTGTTTCGCAGACGGGCTTAACCAGAGTTTATTTTAGTCGGTGGCGCAAGCTAAGCCCCTTTAAGACTCGGATTTATACGGCTCTGACTTCGACTCCGTCGCCACAGTCTTAAAAACACGTTACGTTTATATTGCTGACAGCCGAGCAACATCGAAAACCGCTGTATTGTTGTACACCGCAGGGTTGTATGAACATCACAGCTTTTGGTGGTGATGATTACCAATATATCGAGACAATCAGCGGCGGAAGTGGAGCGGTGAGTCGTTTCACTATTCTAATACAATTCAATTCCTTCACGTGTATGGCAGGGTTGCATGAACAACACCACGTTTGGGGACGAAGGATGCGGATATTACGAAACGATTTGCGGGGGAGCTGGTGCGGTGAGTTTGAGCATGCGCAGGGCGCCCATTGCTTCTTCTTGGATGCCAGTAAACAAACAAGCAAATCGCTAGGACGGTTTGAGACGCTTCTGTAGGAAACAGTTTATGCGATTTGGTAAACCTTTAAGGACGTTAATACCCTATTAGAGTAAAAACAATTCGGACAGTTTGTGTCAACGTTTCGAGAAACGTGTTTTTTTATTATTGCTAAATGTTAGCAAGTTAGTAGGGCCATAAGAAAGACTACAGTCTGACTGTAATTTTACACTGTTCTGCGGCATTTTGTAATGACGACGCATTTTGTAACAAGGGTTGCGGCATGTGTAGTAACGACGGATTTTGTCATAACTTACGCATTTTGTAACAAGGGTTGTGGAACTTTGTTATAACGAAGGATTTTGTAATAACTTACGCATTTTGTAAGAAGGGTTGTGGCATTTTGTAATAACGACGGATTTTGTAATAACTTACGCATTTTGTAACAAGGGTTGTGGCATTTTGAAATGACGACGCATTTTATGATAACTTACGCATTTTGTAACAATGGTTGCGGCCTTTTGAAATAACGACGCATTTTGTAGTAAATGAAAGCTACGCAGATTGTAATAAGTTACGTCAATTGATAGTACTGTGTTTATGTCAAGGTGGGAGAGAGAATGGGGAGAGAGCGAAGGAAGAGAAACACCTTCCGTTCTCCCTCCTTACCCCACTTCCCCTTCGTCCTTTAAAACCTGCTAAGGAAAGCCTGATACCTCGTGCACCCTATTGAAAAAGTGTCATTCATTCATAGTAAATCCTGGTTTACATAAAAGGGAGGTATTGTTTACATACTGAAAACCCTTACCCTAATCCAACCTCTCCTACACTCACAGATCAAGCCTCCTAAGACACAACTGTAAAATGGGCTTTCACAAGTTAGTCAACATTCAACTGCCATGTACGTAAATCGTGAAAGGGTCTCTCGCGCAGCCATACCACAGTTACGTGTTATTTTTGATCAGCTAGCAGTTCGTATTGAAGTGTTTTGTTTTTCCTTCTCAGGGTCCAACATGGGATGGACGTAGTGGGGTCCATGTGCACATGACAAATACTAGAATAACAGACCCGGAAATCATCGAAAGGAGGTTGTTATAAATGATTCCCTTTCGTATTTTGAAATTGCCGCAGAATACAAACACCTGAGATACATTTGTTAAGGGTTTTCTTCAGTTTGGGAAAACACCTCGACTGAAGTCAGGTTTGTGAGACTGCGAGAATGAACAGGAAGCCCAGCCAAACCCATTTTACGAAAACCACTGGTCGCTAAACCTGGTTTCAGCCGATGCTCAATGCCTGCGAAGTAAAATATCCACGAGGAACTTGAAATCTTAAAATAAGACAGTCCATAGAGTTGTTATAATTTCGCCCTTTTGCAGGAATTCGACTCTCACCCGTTCAGAATGCGACCTTAGTGCTTTTATTCCGCGGGAAATGGATAAATGGCGTACTAAATATTTCAGTAAAAACTATTAAAAACTCTAGAGACTGGAGTAGGCTTTTGTGGCGTTTCGACTTGTTCAAAGAAAAGAGAAGCTAGGCGGCTGAAACACTTTTAATATTTGCGATCATTTCTTGTGAACTAGGTCGTTGGTGAATGTTTCTTGCTTTTTAGGGATCCTCGGCCGAAAGGCTGAATTTTCTTTCTGTTGTTAGCATTTTAACTTTTAGAGTCTTAACTTACACATGTAATCTGTCATATGTCCTGAGTCAATTGCCAAATTTCTTTCAAAAATCTGCCGGGAAATGCTTTTTTGCGGTGCAAGGTGTTTGTAGCATCTGCGTTTACGAATCATTGAAATCCTCAACGTGAGTGTGACGATTCAGCTGAAAGTCACCGGGCAGTACTTTTCTGTGGTGTTGTTTATTGTTTTATACAGTCTTATCTGTCTTAGCGTACACGTCCCTAAAATGGACACCTAGCGTTAGACCTTGCCATTCTTGACTTATTTTCCTTGAGTCTCTCTGTAAAACAGGCAACTTTTGAAACTGGACACTTAATGTTGGCTTCAACGGTGCGTCGTTTAAAGAGTTGACTGTTCAGGGGGTTCTGATTTGAAAAACTGCAAACGAAATCGCTTAAGAGCGTGGACGTTTCGACCTGCCCAACCACCCCTTCCCCCTAGCCCCACGTTAACAGTCGTACTGAGGGCAAAATTTTGGGTTATGGGAAAGATAGCTGGGCAGCTTTCCAGATTCTTATACAGAACCGTGTCCTCTGTGACTGTTTGTGATTTTAATTGTGGCACCATTTTTGCAGGTTTCCAATTATCTTACGCCGTTTTCATCTCAACCCTGGAACTGGTGGAAATGGATTTCACAGGGGAGGGGATGGGGTGGTGCGTGAGCTGTTGTTCAGAAGGAGTCAGGTTCTTTCAGTTCTTGGCGAGAGAAGAGCCTTCAGGCCTTACGGACTTAAAGGTATGAGACATTGATTACTATGTTGTTCAAGGAAGTTTTGTGGTTAAAATATTTCTTCTGGGATGGGCAAAGCATCTCCAGCTCACAAATTAAAGAGCAACGAGTAAAGAATGTTTCCTTTTCGTCAATTTCTTTTCCTTTTTCAATTATTCCCTATCGGTAGTAATGAGTGATCGCGCCGAAGTGGTCAATTTATGAAAAATTACAGATGATTAGTCATACGCCTTCCCGAAATATTGACTAATTGAGACAGCAATCCGCACTGCAATTAGTTCACGGTTATCTAAAGCCCGGTTTTAGTACTTCATGTGGGCGGAATAGAATTCGAATTTACCGAAATCGAATTTAGGCCGACTCAAATCAATTTAGGCCTGCTGACTTGATTCACACGTGGATCTTTATTTCAGCCGAGCTAATTAAATTCAAAAGGGAAAAATGCGCATTTCGGTAAAGTTTGGCGTCTGAATCAACGCCGGTCCACAGCTGTCATTCGCGGCTGAGCCAAATGTGAAGAACGGCTGAGCCGTTCCAAATTCATTTAGCCCGGTTTTGAATTCATTCAGACGCCGTACTTTTTCATGAACTTACTTCATAAATTCGATTTGGCGATTAATACTGAACCGAACCTTTGGAAACCACTCAGCTGTCAAAATTTTGGCAACAGCGCAAACGATAATAGATATGTTAGGTCCAGTTCAAAGGTCGAACTTTTCATGTACCGAACTCAATACCTGTTTGGGTGGACCCAAAGATGCAATTCCAACGGTCGCCGGATTCAGACGGCGAACTTGCAGAGCTTAATTATTTGGACTCAATTCATTTTTACGATGTACAATGGTCTACAATGCTTATAAGTAAAGATAAATTACGGTGATTTATGCATTAGGTTTGGCACGTGAGAAGTTCGACGTTTCAAACGAAGTCGCTCCACAGTCGAAATTCCCATGTAGGCCACTCGATCTTTATAATTCATGGGTCGATGCAAATTCGATATGTCGGACTTAACTGATTCAAACGTTGATCTCTCCATGTTCTCATTTGAAAGGGATTTGGTTCGGTACATGAAAAGATCGACGTTTGAAGTGGACCCTAGTGACAAATCTCTGTCTATTTTCACCTGTGTTTCCAGAGTGGTTGAAGAAGTTTCCTCTTTAATACGAGCAACCACCGGTCACTTTCTTAACAATGCTCTCTTGATGAATAATTTTTTGTTTAGGCGGTGAGCCAGGATCTCCAGGGCTTAGCTTGCTTCTCAAAGCGGATGGAAGAGTTATTAACTTGGGAGGCAAGGCTTCTGTCCACATGAATCCCGGGGTAAGTCATAACTCATGTGCAGGAGTAGGTACTTCGAACATCAGTTAGTTCGCCCCCTGGTGAATTAACCCTCTAGAAGTTCGCCCCCTTCTTTCGGAGTTCGCTCCGTAATGCGTTAGCGCCCTACTATCCTATTTTTAAAATAGCTCTACAATGGTTGTGTATTCGTGGATAACCAAAACGTAAACCCAGCTTAACGTTATCAATAAATCGATTATCCCCGCCTACGCGTGCGAATTTCCGAAATGTTGGCTTTACCATGCTCGCAAGCACTACAGTTTCGGAAATTGTTTGTCCTTCTTTCGCCTCGCGTCCAAGTTTAGCTTTTCAGTAAGTCTAGATTAGCTATGAAGAAGTTTTCACTGGCGACGGAGTCTGAGTCGGAGACGCTATCAGAAGCGTTGCACTTATAACGATGTAGTGAAAACAGCGAGCGTTCTCAGTGATTCCGCTTACGACTCCGTCGCTTACGCTCAAGTGAAAACTACGTGGTCGAAGTCGAAAGCAGAAGCAGAAGAAGTAAACCAGTCACAAAGGGTGGGAACGTGCATTGTGATTGGTTTATCCTTCCGCTTCTACCTCCGACTCCGACACTCTAGTTTTCACTAGATAGTAAACGGAGTCGGAAGAAAATGGAAACGTTCTGATTCTTCCATCTCCGATTCCGTCGCGCTTATGACTCTTACGACGACCAGCATTAAACCTTTGTCTTTTTTTAGGACTGTTATCGTGTTCAGACCCCAGGCGGTGGTGGTTATGGATCACCGACAGGGAGCCTGGAACCAGACAAAAATGTTGGTGACCCACCGACAAAAAGTGAGCCGGGAAATCCACAATACTTTTCGGCCTGCGGTAGCTTACACAATTATAAAATGATGCAAGAATCAGCCTAAGCTAGTGATTTATGAAAGAATTAAAGGGGTTGGGAATATTCTCAAGGACCCATTCAACTATCTCAAAATTTTCCATGGGGACAAAAGTCTTAAATTTTGTATTTGATTATCCCAAAAAACTTCCCAATCGGGGTGAAATAATACGGGATTTTTTAGCTAATTCAAAAGCGATGGAGTATTTAGCTATTTATAAATTTTAGTCTTTTTGGTACCATTACGAATTCAAAATAAATATATTATAGACGTGCTTTTCATTCAACTTCGGTTTTTCACTTACGGTAAAAAAAAATCCATATGTTCACTATAAGAACTGAATAAAAAAATAAAAAGTTGTAAAGGAACTGAAAAAAAAAAGAACTTAAAACGACACCACTAATATATTTTAAAGTAATTTCTAAATGTCTGACGCATCCGCTTGCCGTTTACCGACATGTCTAACGCATCCAGTAATTTAAATTTTGAACAAATGGCACAAATAAAAGGACTTCTTGGATGGGTGTGTTGCGTGATTGTCTGTCTTGGATGTAGCAGCCACGTTCCAGGTAACCAGTCAAGTCGCCCAAAACTGAGTCATCTCGCCCGAAATCATAATCATGTCACCCGAAATTTTATCAGGTGTAACAAACAGATAAATATAGTGGAATAAAGCGGTGTCTATAATATATCTCCTTCTTTTAGTCATGATGAGACGAAACAGGCGCCATAAATGTGTAATCAGGTGCAATGTATCTCATTCTTTAATCCTTTTTGAGGCGAATCAGTTAAGCGCGGAAAATGGGTATTAGATCTCGTTCTGAAAGCGATAGTGAGGCGAAACAAGCGCGATATTAAAATGTGCAATAGGACTCTACGATGTTGTTGAGCAGGATAAAATTTCGGGCTGCAATTTCGTTCAGCATTCGGGTGACATAGCTCGGGTTTCCGGCGACTTGAAGGTAAACCGAACCTCCTATGATCGTTTGCCTCTCTTCTCCTTTCCCACCCAACCTCAAGTGTCATGGAAACTTGATTTTCCAGTGCTCAACGGCTTCGGGTATCAGAAAAAATTACAATCAATTCTTAACGTAGCGGCAGATTTTATAAAGAGCTGGAGGAAAAAAAAAACTAATTTTGGCCCACAAATGAGAATGATTACGCCATTTGATGGTCTTATGGTAATGAACGGAACGCGAAAGTTTCTGACGGGTAAGGGAGAACGGGTAGTGTTAATCCGTGAAAAGAAATTCACCTCCGAGGATTTGAAAATGCATGATGGTAGAAAATTGGTGTTCAGTCCCATTTCAACACCCTTCACGATTATTTGTTTTACCATTCGTATATTATGTGAAAAATTTCGTCCACCTTGAGAAACTACGATTACGTTATTTTACTACGTTATTGGTTTAAGTGTTACTTAACCAAAGATACACGTGTGAAGGCCCATAAAGTAAAATCTCAAGTTATTTAACTTTGCATCTCATTAAAGTCGGAAAGTTGAAACGATTCAAGAAAAGTTTCAAGTGACATTGGTTGTCTTTACACTAGGGTGTTAAGTAAGGCTTCAGAGCTGCTAAGTGTTACTTGACCAAAGATACCTGTGTGAAGGCCTAAGTAGAATCTCAAGTTATTTTACTTTGCATCTCGTTAAAGTCGGAAAGTTGAAACGATTCAAGGAAAGTTTCAAGTGACTTGAAAACCATCCTTAAAACCGACTTTGCGAGCTTGTGGTTTCTTGAGCTTTGAGAAAGGCGAAGCATGTCAATCAATCTTAATTATGTTGTCTGGAAAAAACCTGAAGTAATAAAGATAGGTTGTGTATGAAGCTTCTTTTGACTTGAAGAATTTAAAATTATTTTACTGGTCTTGAAATATCTCTTAGCTTATTTAGGCTCTAGTGTGGAGACTACCATTGCATGACCTCGACGCGCTTGTGACAATTCAAACATTTTCCAAACCAAGACGAATCAAGGGCCATTAGGTCACTTGATTGCTGTCCCATCTTGTATTTTATTTGGAAAACCACCGGTACCAGTTCTTTTTGCATTTTTTTTTCAAAACTCTCGTCAACACGTATCGCTGTGAAATCGCTTTTGTCCGCCCACGTGTATCCGTTTCTTTTCTGAAAGCGGATATGTACATATCTTTTTAACATATGAACTGACTATAAATACTTCTGCAATAATTCCTCCTCCAAAATGATTGTTTGTTGTGTGGATTAAGTTATCCTACCCGGCACTTGTAGTACGTCCGAGGTCTTGCTTGTTGACCTGTCCTGGGAAGCGTTTCTAAAAAATTACATTTTCGGTAACCGTTTTCATCGGGTAAGTGTGGGCTGAAGCCGAATCCGGAGTTTCCAAAAGATGGAAACTTAATGACGGGGCTAGAGTTGCTTTCAATTCGACTTTCTTTCAGGGATGAAGTTGCAAAAACGAGCTTCGAAAGTCACGAGAAGAGACTTGTAGAAGTAGGTCTGCCAACCTAAATACCAAATTGGAGCCCTCTTGTGACAGGATGAAATCTAAAAGCAAAGAAAATTAGGTAATTATTACAGTCAACAAAAGCAGTAGTTTGTAGAGTTGCTATTTTGAGGTAAAAGCTGCTTAGGATACATGGATTGCCACATGCTAGTAAGATCACTGAACTATTTTTTTTGGTATTATTATAGAAGTCTATCTTCTTAAAGGGCAAAGCCTGTCGTTTTGGACACTAATTGCGAAGGATTATTGAACAAAGAACTTGGACAAAAGCGAAGCAGAAAATAGATATGCAGAACCACTCTCTGAGAGTGATTAGATGAAAACAAAGCTAGTGAAACAATTACTTACAGTTTCGATATCCATTTCAGCTAAGTGTTTGTACGTTGTTGCTTACTGTTTGCATTTCATTAACTGAAGGAAACATGTAGCTAAAATTACCATCCTTGAGAGCATTTTTGTTGATCGATCAGACAAAATGAAAATATTTGTTTGTCGATTACATGGCTAGACGACTATTTTCAGCAGGAACTAGGCCTACACACTTGCCCAAGGTTTTAAGTCGGGACTGATACACGCGAAACTAGTTTTCTTGCAATAGTAACAAGTGCATATTAGAACAAAAGTTTTGTTAAAAACGGTAAACCTATGAACAGGGGCACCTAACGAGGATATAGTTCAAAACCACTTAAAAATAGCATTGTTGAACGTATTTTAGTATTTAAACGGTAGATATAGGCATATTTTTATCCCCTAAAAACTCTTCATCTGTTCGGATTTCCTAGCTGAAAGTCTAGTGATCCGAAAATTATAGGGATCAAAACTTACCTTCTCGAAAATTTCAGCCAGGAAAACGCTCCCGAAAATTCTAGGTAGACTTTTTGAGGGTAAATATCCGTTTAAAATGGGTAATTATACCATTTTGTAGATGTTCGAAAATCCTAGGAGAGGCAGGCAAGCAAGAAATTTTACAACAAATGTTCCGAAACTTCTAGTTCTCAAATCGTCTTCCGAACAGATATTTTCCCGAAAATTGCCGTTGGGTGCCCTTGTATGAATCGAGTCAGGTAGTCGGTTATTCAGGTTAATTGGGATGACAAAGACGTGAAGTGAAAAACGTTGGTCCAATCTGATCTGATTGAGTATTTATTTTCCACAAGACAGTAATAATGCATGAGAAGACGTTCTTACGATGACGGAAAGAAAGGATAGCCCGTAGTGTGAACCATAACCTTCCATAACTTTTACACTTGCTGTTACGCTAACGACGTGATTTATTCTCAATTTCGTCTTCTGAGCCTAATTAGAAACAAAAAGAGAACCTAACCCTAATCCTAACCTTGACTCAACTTAGTTTTAAATGTTACATTTTTGGGGGCTTATGATTAGGGTTATGAAACAAGGAAAATCGGGTTGAAATCGTTTAATCTAAACCACTAGAGCTAGAGTGCATGCTCCCTTGCCTGAATGTATTTTTGAACTAATATACATAAAAAAGAAACAGTCGACTAGAAGCCTCATTGATCGGGAATATTGTTTTCTCTTACTTGTTGAGCCGCGAGCGGACTTCCGCTCTATTGTGGCAGTTTTAAGCAAAGCAGATCACCTTATGCAAATAAATTTTCCAGTTAGGGTCTTTGTCTTGTACCTAGCTGCAAGCAGAGGTTTCTCTCTTGCATAGCTTCGAGGGTTAACCCTTTAATACCTAAGAGTGATCAGCATCAAATTTCTCCTTGTAATATTATTGCTTTGTAAAACAGGGTGGTCATGAGAATTACGGACATGATCAAACAAGTTGAATTTGCTTGATATTTTATCAACTACTCCCCACTACTTCTGTAGGAAATGAATATGGGCAACAAATGAGAATTCAACTTTTGATCTTAGGGTTTAAAGGGTTAACGAAGTCGTTCATGTGGCATGTCTGTCGCGTGGTTTGTTACAACCAACTACGCGACTGACAAGCCACTCGAACGACTTCGTTAACGCTAAAAGCCATGCAAGAAAGAAGCCTCTGCTCGCAGGGTATTGTCTTGCGGCAGTTTGTGTGCTTTTTGCGAACGTCATCAAAGTGGGATCTAACCGGAACCGAGAGAACTTAGTAATCTCAACACTGTCCATAAACCGCTAACACTCAGCGTACCTGACGGCGTCAGGAACGTATGCGGTGTATCACTGACTCTGACTTTACCTTACACTGTAGCTTGTATCTCCTACCCCACCCTCAGACAAGAGAGGAACCGATGCGTAGGTCGTTAAGGCGCGTGACTTAAGTGTGTTTCCTCGATGATGCATGTGATTTTTTCTAAGCAGAGTATTCCACGTATGATGCTTAAAAGACTGATTTAAAGTGCATTTGAAGCTTGCAGTTATAAGCTTATAGTCAGTTATAATGTTCATTCAAAAAGCAGAAGACCATTCCTGTGTCTCATTCTGACCTTCAAATTCAAGGCAACCGTGCGTTTCATTTGAATGCTTGGAATTCCAAGAACATTATTGCTTCCAAGGCCTCTTAAAAAGGGGGCGTGCGCCAAGTGAGAGACTTGTGCCTCGTTCATGTTGGAATGCATCCAACAATTTGTTAGTTTGACCACAGAAGCAGCAAAGTAAAATGTTGTGTGGATTGGAATTCTATAAAATAACAATTTAGAACAATGTTAAGGCTTAAAGCCACTGCGGAAACGCATGAAATGAAGAGAGACTGTATAATCCGTCTCCCACAGTCCGCCTTGGCGCACGCTTGTACCATGAGAACGGTCTGCCCCCGCTGAAGAGAGCAGAAATCAACAGTTTTAGTTGAGAGACCATTAAGTATGGCAACGCAAATAGTTCACATTAAAATGAAACTAAAAGCAAAATTAAATAAAGTAAAATAAAAAAATCAAGGGCCATTAAGCATGAAAAAATACTAATCCAATTTAAGCCCGGACAAATGCCCAGCGCAGTAATAAAGCGATTGAGACATTGAGATGTATGCTGTTTTTTAAAAAGATGCTTTCCGGCGACTAGAACAATTACCACTATATACCACTGTTCTTTTATCGAATTTCCCGAAACTTTTTTAACCTTTCTTTGAGATGCGAAGCAATTAAAAACTCTGTCAACCGTGATTAATAAGTAACATGCCACGTATTTTCATTTGCGCGAGCTATTGTTTACCTTCAGGGTATCATAATTTACATGTATAACAGGGAGCTGGCTGACGATTTTAGATATTTTATCATTTTAACATCAACTATGACATCTTAAGTTGAAGAATCTCGCGACGTTTTAGACTTCTACAAGAAACAAGAAGAAACGAAACGCTGATTTTTGTACTGTCGAACTCATTGGTGTAGTTTGAATCCAAGGAGCCGAGTGTCGATATTTGGTAGAATACCTTCCAAAAACTGAGCATTAAAAACAAAACTGTTCTGTAAGCTGTTATTTCCTCCTGCCTTTTGCTGTAAACATGAAAAATATTAAAACGGGGGAGTCTACAACACATGCAAAGTAAATACGAGATGAGCCCGACTGTCTGAGAAGCCTTTCAAGTGATTCCCGGGGGTCGATTTCGCTTGCTCTGATTGGTTGTAATTATGGCGGGTAATTTGTTCAAATATGACACGTGCAAAATGTGCAGCTAAATATTCGCGCAAAATCTATTCATTCATTGCGGTAAAAGACCTGAACCCGCGAAGGTCTCGCTACGTAGTCAAAGCTTTCTTCGGTTTCACTCGTAAAGAAGGTTTATTAGAGGCCTAAGCTGCATTGTCAGTCCACTTTTCATCAAATTAGTAAATGGCAATTGGAAGGTAAGGGTAGAAACTAAATGATTGTTTATTTTGCGAGTGCAAACTCAATGCAAACGATCTGTAAACTTTGCTCTTTGCCATTCGATATGGATCGATTTTGATCGAGATCCTTCGCTTCCATGTTGGCTTATTAATCTGTTTCTACTTTGCTCTAAAATACGGAAGAACCACTTATTTCATTTATGAATGACTGCGGCAAAACTTACGATAGTCGCTTTGTTGTTTGTAGTGACTGTGCGGCAAAAGACCTTCGGCATTTCAGCTTGGAAGCGTTGGCCGTCGACGAATCGACCACGAGAAAGAGAAAGGCAAGTATAGAATTATCACCTTCATACTTTTCTTGCAAGGCAAGATTAAACGTATTTTATCAACTTATAGAAAGATTCGACTTCAAGAGGAGCCGTGAGCAAGCGAAGCAGAGCGGGGCAACAAGAAAAGGTAATACAATCGACCCCATTTCCCGCCATGTCCTAAACACTCCCGCCATTTTGGAATGGGCACATTGTTTGTTGTGATTGCTTGATTCACAAAGAAAATCAAATTCTTCCAACATGCATCGTCTCCTTTATTTAATAACAAGCCCTCTTCTTCCTCATCTGTTGTGGTGACATCGAAATTCGAAGGTTTGACGAGATTTTTCGACGTTCACATTCCCTCGATTGTTATATAAACACTCGTTCCTATTTCAGCAGCTTCAAAGCGAATGCAGCTTATATAATTGATTCTTCAAAGGGACCTTTGTGATTTCTTTAGAAGTATGACATAATATTTCATTTAAAGTTATTTCGAGAATTTTAAAATGTATTTTACGTTCATTTGATTGCTTAAACTTTGGCGTGGCTCGGATTTGATTAGCGCCCCTGATCATCATCACTGAACGGGTGGCTTCTTTGTTTGACTTCCCCAAGCAACAAGTGCCATGAATTTGATGACTGTTTTGAGCTATTCTTCCATTTCGTTATCTCAGATGAGTCGTATCGAGTGAAACAAACTCTTTAATGCCCAATAGCCTTGCATGTTGAAAGTAAGTTGTATTGAAGCAACGTGACAGTAATTTTAATACAAAAAATACAATTTAATTAATCTCTCAAGGAGCTTTCAACAGGTTTCTTATTATGCCAGAGATTTTATCCTATATATTTAGATATTTTGTTAAATATGAAAAAATGCTTCAGTCTCTCTTCCCTTAAAAGACCTGTGAAAATTTAATACAGAAAACAAATAAACTATGAATGAAATATATATTAAATATAAATTTCTTCAAAATAATCCATTTCACGTTAGGCCTTAATAAAGATATTTTCGGTTAGATTGCCAGTTTTGTGGTATTTTTTTTCACTTCTTGTGGTAGGACAAAATATTGATCAACCATAAACATATTTTTTTCTCGAGTTTCAAAACTATTTTTTTATTAAACATGCCAATCTTTAATTAGTCAATGAACACTGTTAAAATTGAAAATTGAGAATTGGCGAGATAAACAAGCCTTTTTACAATGTATGTGCTGTGTGGTCCTACAAATCTTGAAATGCCTCAAAAATTATTTTTATTTCTTAAAGTAGAAGTGATACAATTTTGCCAACCATGCAATGCCAAGAATGTTCATAAATCAGGAATCAACTTTGGTACATCAATATTGAAAGATTTTTTATTCATATTATGGCTTAGACAGTTTTGTTTTTCTTTTCTTAGTGTACTATAATGTGTTATTACTTCAATAATAGATTTTTAATTTGCTTCCCCTGAATAACATACTGTCTTGGAATATAAACTGTTTTAAAAAGCTAGCTTAAGTTCTTTTCATCAGTGGAACTTCTTTGAAGCCCAGGGGACAAAGAATAAATTATATTGCCCTGGATGAATAATAATAATATTAACAGTCAAACGTCTAAAGGATGTTCCATGGTACAGACACATTTTATATTAGGGACAATAGACCTTATTCAAGATACCCACCATCTTTGTATGCACTTAATTTTATGATTGATGGAAAAAACGTAATATCACATGGTTTCTCAGGGGGTAAACAGATGATAATATTTGCCAATACGAGTAATCACCGTCAAGTTTATTTGTTTATTGGCTCAAAGTGAGACAGCAATTTAAGTCATGCAAAATGTACAGTTTGAGTTTCGAAAAGTTAATTGCTTGCTGTAAGGACATCTATGGTCGTAGCTGCATCCCAAAAAGTAACAATGATCAGTTCTACCCATAATTTGCCATTATCATCTTTAATGGTAAAAGTTCTTAATGAATTATTTTCTGTTGTTGAGAATAAGTAAACTTAACTGTGCTTTTTTGAATTAGCAGAGTTTATCAGTTTGTTTGCTCCCTGAGAAACCATGGTATCATGAATAAGGTCTATTCTCATTGTCCAAAAGACATCAAGGGTGGTTTGCATCATCCAGGACATTGACAAGCATCGCTATGACCATGGTTACATGGAACATTGTTTCACGAATAGGAATGATGTCACTGCTATACATGTAGATATAATCCATTCTTAGGTTAAAACAGTTTTAGAGTGAAGAAAATTTCAGAGTCCTCATTAAAAGCTGGCAACTAGCTAAAAAACCGGCTCCTCTGAGGTCTGAGCCATCTACTTTACGGGGTAAAGTGATGAAGTGAAAGCCTAATATTGCCTACAGCACTTGATTACCAAGCCACCTCCTTTTATATCCTATCTGTTTACTTTAAACCTTAATGAAAACCCAGGTTAGAACCCCAGCAAAAGCTAACCTGAAAAGGTTAAACACCGGATTAACCTGAGAACAGATTTTAACTGTAACATGACTTCTTTTTACCAATTTTCTTCTGACACCAAAGTGTGTATTGTTGTTTTTACTTGAGTTTTTGAAGATTTTGGGAAAATGGAAAGTATGCCAACTACACACATTTGAAAGAGTGAAACCGAAGTGTCTTGTCTGTATAAGTTTTCTGATTGCAATAAATTATATCAACTTTCTGGTTATTTCTTGTGAAGTAACGTTCACAAATACACCTGTATGTTTCATTTTCTACCCAAATTTGTTTGTTAATCAAATAAAAGAAAATAAACATTATACGCTTACATATATGTAGCTCTGAAAACCTTTTGTGTGCTCTACACTTATCTGTTATTTTAGAAAGCACTTTACAAATGAAGACAAATAAACAATTAAAATATCAAATAATAATTAAATGCTTTTAACAATAATTCATTTCTTAATCGCTGTCAACAAGTTTCCTGGAGATAAAGGCTGTAGTCATGTTCAAAATGAATGTATGACAAGTTGATTTCCTTGTACTGCATGTACGTGATACTTAAACACCTCTGGGTCACTTATTCCTAAAAACGATACATATGAATATTTGCATTGGCCAGGCATCAATCTCTATAAACCAATTAATGGTAACATGTAATATGTTATTATAAAGGTAGTGTTTTATTCTCTAACAAGACGTATGTGTCATTGTCTACAGATGATAATCAGCTTTTTTCTTCCCTTTGGTCGAACTTTAACACTTTATTGAAATTGAAGTAATCCTTGTGCATTTTTTGGATCATGTAATTCTTTGTTGGCACAGTGACAATGTTTAAATTATCTTTTTTGGTAAAACCTGTAGCAGCAGTGAAACAGGTAGTAGGTCATGGAATCCAAAGTAAATGTGCATCCAAGTGAATTCAGGTCAAAATATGGGTTGCACGACATTTAAAGAGATGATGCACTGTAAAAATGTTATTAAATTCTTTTTGAAATAGATAGTGATGAAGAGAAATAGATTTCTAGGCAAACTAAACCCTCACAGCTTGCAGGAAAAATGGAAATTTAACATTGTATAATGACTGAATTTTTTTGGTAGATTAGAGTAAAGTGGGTGGGAAAACTCCAGCTAAATAAACTAGATTCTTTTGTCTCAGGAACAATGAGATATGTAGTTACGGTCTAGGTAGCTTTTAAAGATTTGCATTAAATTGCCAACTGTAGCTCTTCTCTGCAAACAGAAACTATACTTGGTTATGTTTTTTAAGTCTGCATGCTGTGTTCATTCTTGATTGCAACATTATTTTGTATATAAGCCACACTGCAGTACATTCACACTTGTAAACTTATTGGCCCGCTTGTTTGTGATGTAAATTTGCAGTGTGCAAGACAAAAGCCATTATAATTATGTTGAGATAAAATAAGGTTATGAAATGAAAACATTCTATTATGAAGTTATTGTTTATTTTTTATAGAGAACTCACATGTCAATGCAAGCTCCCTGTAGTGCAGAGGGAAGTATTGGTGGCCTTTCGAGGGTAGAAACAAGGAGTCAGCGACAGTTAAAGGCTTTAAAAGAGCACACTGCAAGCAACGAGATACCAGAGAGAACAAAATCTGCTAATTTTACATTCACCAATTTTTTTCTTCCCGTTGTTAAAAATGTTATTCCTCTCCCTGAACTTGACTGGGCTGATCCAAAAGAGGTGTGGTCAATAATGTTACACAAGGATCGCAAATACTGCCGTGATCCACTGTATTTTAGAAGACATTCATTTCTCCAGCCAAGAATGCGGGCAATTCTACTGGACTGGCTAACGGAGGTGAGTTTGATTCTTGGAATCATTCATCTTTCAGTTACATGAACCAGGGTTGGTCACCTCAATTCATAAACTGTATGTTCATTACACTGTTTTGCGAAAGTCCAAGTAATAACACTACATTATTTTTCTGTTTTCAATTTCATTCCTGCATTGTACATGTTTGTACAGAACATTTACACTGTAAGGCTGTTCTCACACTATTCAGGATAGCTTTTGCGCGGGCATGAAAACCATACCTGATACATGTAGGACTTCTTTTCTCACATAAGAATGTTGATTTTAGCATGATTTCTGTAGCAAAGCAAAGCTGCCCTGCTCTGATCTCTTCAGTGGAGAGTCTTATATCGGATAGGTGTTCATATAATTATGTACTACATTTGTATAGCTTCTCGTGTGGGCATGCAAAGTTATCCAGTTTAGTTTGAACATAGCTTCAAATACCCAGCCACTTTTACTGTGATAATTGCAGCTTTTTTGTAAATAATAACTTTCAGTGCCTTTTGTGATATAACCTGGGCATTCTGTTGTTGCTGTAGCCCCCACCCTCAATTCCACCCTTTCTGTCTTGCTTCCAAGAAGTGAGCGCATACTTATCAACTGTATGTTCCTGTCATTAAAATTGACAACTCCCGTGTACAAAAGAGGCCATATTGCTGACATTGTCTTACTGACAACTTTCATGTGTCAATTTTCTAGGTGTGTGAAGTCTACAAGCTTCATAGGGAGACGTATTATTTAGCACTGGATTTTATTGATAGATATCTGTCTATTAAGCATGATATTGCAAAACAAAGATTGCAGCTTGTAGGAACAACAGCATTGTTTATTGCAGCTAAAATTGAGGTAAGACTCGATGCTTGTTTGAAGTGCTCCTCTCGCCCTCACTCAGACATGATTACCCAAGAAAAAGATCTCTGAAGAAATTATCTGCTTGTGTTACTGAGTTTATACTACTAAATGAGAAATTTCTGCAATTTGTTTGGCTTAGAGCAGTGATATTTCACCTTAATTTGAAATACCTACATGTGAAAATTACAAACCTTTTGCTGGTAGTGGTATAAACAAATAATAGCATGATTTGTACGTGAAATTTGGCATAAATACCATTCGTGATATTTCAAAATTGTCTCAAATTTCACTTGCCTAACGGCTCGTGAAATTACGTATAACAATGCCGAAATATCACTCGTGGTATTTATGCCAAATATCACTACAAATCATGCTATTACCTATACTAATAACGGCCTGTTCCAAATGTTTTTGTTGTGCCAAATTTAATGCTAATGAGGAAAATCTTAGTATTGCTCTTTCTTGCATTAGATTTGGTGCATACGTAGTCCGACATTTGAAGTGGGTCTAAGTGAATCCGCCCTGGTAAAGATAGTGCTAGTATGATTGTCTAAATACATGTAGCACAATAATCAAACCTCTCAGGTACTTCAGCCATTCCATCTAGGTTCACAAGGCCAGTCTGAGCTTACCCCATTTCCAGGATGGTATGCAGTCTTATGTCAAGGTTACCGCGCCCATCATTATGTCTCCAGTGCCCATTTACACAGAGTGGAGCTATCTGATTTTCCTGACAAATGGCTCTGTCCCTTTAGTGTTGTTTTAATTACATGTACAGTGATTCTAACACCACATTAATTTTGGAAACACCATACCTGTACCGACCTATTGTGAGATATGCTAGGATTTGCACCCCCCAAATTTAAATTGAATTTAATGGAGCAGATGCCAATAATAGTTATTAATGGTTTCAGCTCCTGTAAATCTGATTACACACATTCTAGGCATTCTACTGATAAAAAGTTACATTTATAGATATTTCAAGCAACAACAATTTGTTGTCATGTCCTCTTTGAATTTAGGTCCCTAAAGTCTTGATCATGATATTGAAAAATTACCAGTACAATGTTTGGTGGATTACATGTATGTTCACTTTAGCATTGAAGGCTGAATCTGTGAATGTTATGGGTTCCAATGTTTTTACTATTTTTTTCTTTCAGGAAATTTACCCTCCAAAACTTAGTGAATTTGCATATGTGACAGATGGCGCTTGTACAGAAAATGAAATCTTAGATGAAGAACTTCTTATGTTAAAGGTGAGCCATCAATCTTTGTGTCTGTGATTACAAGTACTTTTTGATCTATGAATTGACTGTGTTCTCTTTTCCTTTTTCTCTCACAGGCTTTAAATTGGAATCTATCACCTATAACAATCAACTCCTGGTTAAATATTTATTTACAGCTCTCTTGCTTAGCAAGTAAAAATGGCAAAACACCTAACTTTCACTTGCCCAAATATCCACAGCAACAATTTATCCAAGTAACACAGGTATGTAATGTGATTTTTTTACGAGGTGTTCAAAGCGTGTCTTATTTACTAGTACCAAGTGTAAGGTCAAGATGGCTGGATATCGAGACCAATGTCCAGCAATCTTGACCAAACAATCTTGCCCAGTAAAGGATTTTTGTATGTGGCCACTTTGTCTTGGCCACGTGCATATCTAATCATCAAAATAAGCATATATTAGATAACAACTCCAAGTCAAGTGTAGTAGCAGAGTGGCAAATATTGAAAAGAAAATGAGGGCAAGACGTTGTTGTAAGAAGAGAGCAAAATTGTATAGATGATTTTCACAGTGATATCATCAAATTGTAAAGCGGTCAAAATAGCGAGGTTTTATGAATTCTTATTTACACTAGGTTGAAGATAAACAAAAAGTAAATCTTTGTACAAGTTTCCATTCTGGTAACATGTTTCATTTTGAAAATACAGCAATTTGAACTTCCCAGTTTTCACAGTGTGTAGGAATGCTTCTCGTTGAAAAAAAGTCACTCCTCTTGATTTTCAGCAATATAACCATTTCTTGTATTAGAAGATATGTTTTTGTGCATGTATGCTAGTTCTTGAGTGAAAAGAGAGAGCTTTTAAAGAAAAAGTGAACTCCAGATGTTTTTGTTGATTTCCGGCAGCCATATTGGTGCACCAAAATGGCACACCAATATGGCATCTCCATACAAAGCTCTACAAAGGTGCATAAAATGTTTCGGCAAATAACTCAGAAAATGTTGGCCACAAAGACCTAAGACTTGGACAAATTGTTTATATATTAGTCTTTTATAACATTTCATTTTCTTGGCTTCCTCCACTGGACAGTGAAAATGATCTACATCAGTCATGTATACACTAGTCAACAAGCTTTTAGCCAGGAATTGCTAAGTGGCTGTACCACCTTACATCATCTACCTGGTTTAAAAATACCTTGCTCTAAAATATTTGATTAACTGTTAGGGCACTTCTGTTTTCCACAGCTTTTAGATTTGTGTGTACTGGACACAGGTTCTCTTCAGTTCTCATATAGCATTCTAGCAGCATCTGCTCTGTACCACATGCTTCCTGTTAATATTGAACAGGTCACAGGTAAGAAATCTGAATAACTAATGAAATAATATTTATTTTTTTTAATAACTAAATAGTTGTGTGAAGAACATTTGCCTTTGTGCCCGTCATTGTCATAAGAAAAAAGACATTTCATTGACGTAATAGATATTTGATTTTTGATTAAAATTTTGTAATATTATGCAGATATGTTCCTAATGCAATTCAGGTGTATCGCATGGTTACAAAAGGCTCTGAGGTGGTTACCTAAGCATTTGATGACCTTTAGTTACCCCTGTAAACATTAGAACTGTATGTGTTGTGCAAGAAACAATCGTCCATTATACCTAGTTGCATAATGCATACCAGCAACTTTGAGACAGTACTCCATTGGATTAGCATAGATCACAGAAAAGTTTTTTTCCACCTAAGTGATATGGACATTTTCACCTTATGGTCATTTTTTTCCTTTCTGTTATTATGTTGAAGACGAGTTTCATAAATCTTTTCCACAGGTCATAGCTGGGAAGAGCTATACCCATGTATACAGTGGATGAAATCTTTTGCGGATGTCACCATTGAGAAAGGAACACTTACACTAAAAGCTTTTGAACATGTTTCACATGAAGATGCTCACAATGTCCAAACTCATGCTGTTGATTTAGCTTTACTGGTCAGTAAATTAGTAGTGTAATGCTTTTCTTCTTGCTATCTCTGCTCCTGATCATTGCATGTCCCTAAGATTTTGGATTGTATATGCAGTGTCACAGATTTGGAAAACATGAAAGATGATGTCACTCCAATGTCACTCTGGTGTGCAAACCATTTAAAGCAATTTCCACTTTATTGCTTCATGCTTATTGTATTGATATTCTTGCCAGAACTAGATTCAAAACCAGTTTTATTGTGTCTTGTTTGTGTTGATTTTCTCCCACCTTTTCACAAGTGAAATGTATTTACTTAGAAACCTAATAATTTGATTTGAATTTCTACACATAATAAAATTATTGTAGTTATAAGAGTAATAACTTGTCTAAGATCATGTGTACACTATACCAGATAGTATGAACACCTATCCGATATCTGAATCTCCACTTCGCAGATGAGGGACAGGACAGAGAAACTGCTCCAAAATCACTATTAATATGTGTGAACAGTAGCCCTATCCACTATGATTATTTTGCATGCTGGCACAAAAGCTATCCGAGTTTCAGCATGGCCTTTAGTTAGATTCACAAGATTTGTCTGTGTTAACTATACAATTTTTCGTGTTTTCAGGATAAAGCTCAAGAACTTCAAAACAGCAGATGTTCATTTTCATCAGAAAATAGATCAGTGTCACCCATTGTGCAATCTTTCAACCCACCAACTCCGCCGAGCAGCGCAAAAAAACCAGCAGCAAACACTGTGATAGTCATAGATTGAAAACGGTTTAGTGAAAGTAATTACAGTCTTAATCTTAGCTTGGGGTACAAGTGTATACACAAAATTTTCTGACATCCTGATTCTTTCACTTGTCCTACACATGTCATAAATACAGAATGTTTTCTAAGAAAGCTTGTTTTCCTACAACTTATGAGCTTGTTACAAGTAGTAAAGTGGATGTCAATTCCCCACTTAAGACTCCTGGAATTATTACTGCAGATGTGCCACTCAGCTGTTGGCCTTCCCGCTCTGTCCCCAGTAACAGCTTCAAAAAAGGGGCAAATCAACAGAGAATCCATCTTTTGTTGTACCACCAAATATAGAGATTTCATATAGCAATTTTTAATTAGGAACATCTTTGAGTGGAGTTCAGCAAGACAAGTTATTTCTAAATTAACTTTTCTGTCAGGTTGATTTTACTTGAACCATGAAACGGATCCTAACAAATAATGCAAAAAAGCAAGAGGTAAACAAAAGAATACAAAAGAATTAGTACGTAGTATTGTACTACCTATTTTCACGGTTCAAATAAAATCACTAAAGAAGCTAACTGCTTAAAATGGGTCTACAATTAGATATAGAAACCTGGTGCAGCAAAACAAGATACATTATTTCCAATGGGATGACGTGTTTAATGGTTACTTGTGACAATGCACAGCATGGTCTTCAAAGAAAAAAAAGAGGAAAATAAATGGGAAATTTGGCATTTTCACTTTTCATCCTAAACTGAGAGGCGCTAAATTATAACATTTTGTGGACAATATTGGTCAACTTGAAACTGCAAGTAAAACAGTTTGTTCAAGAAATGACTGATCAGAGTGTTTTTGATAAACCTTTTTGGCATTTTTGGAAATTTTAATGAACGTGCTGGACACAACTCTGACTTCCGGAAATGAGAAGGTAATTATACTTTTCATTTTTTAAATAATTATCTATTTGTAGTATTTTAATTCACGTGTTATAGATATGCATACATATTAAACGATTTGTGCAAGAATTTATTGTATAAGAAGTAAATTGTTTTGTATTAAACTTCTGAAAACTTTGCATTTCCTTTGTCAAGAGGCTTAAAGTAGGGTAAAGATTACCTCAACAACATTGCAATATTATTATTCATAGTCATTTTGTATCAAGTCATTATGGTCTGTACATAGCCTGCTAAGAGCAAGGAGTGTAAAGCCTTACAACTTGTAATTATGTAGTTTAGGCTACTGAATTTTTTTAAAGAGAATTATTTCTTGTAAAATATTTTAAGGAAAAACATGAAAATTTGTACATTTTCTACACATACATGTTAGATTCCAGTTTGTATGAAGATACTCAATAAAGTTTGATATGAGGTACTTTGTACAATTTGGAATTGTAAGTTGATTTCTTTTTGGTGGATTTCGCTTTCTCTTCTTCCTGCCTTTTTTTTTTTGGAGGGGGTGGGGGAGGATTTTTTGGCCGGATCAGTCGTAACTTAGAATCCAAAAGGGGGACCACTGAAGACTTTGGAAGGATTCAGAGGGAGGACCACTCAAATTTGCTTGGAAAATGAAGACATGGGGGGGGGGGGGGGGGTTGCAAAAGTCATAAAATGTTATTAGGGGGGATCACTTCAGTGAAGTAACATTCAAAGGGGGATTGGCTAAATTTCACCTTGTTTAGCCTCAAATTCTCCCTCCCCCCCACCCTCCAGGGGAGAAATAATGATGATAAATAATGATAAATACTAGGCTTGATTTCGGGGGATAAATTTCGGTGAAAACACCGACTACGATCGTGAAATTATTTGAAAGAAAGTACGAGTGAGTAGTGGGACAAGGCTTACATTGGAATTTTCTGTTCAACTTAAGATGGTTTTTGTCCGGTGGGAAATTCCATATAAAAGAAACGGGAATGTTCGTTGGAAAATTAAAATTAAACCCCTAAAGGAGACCGATGTGGGTGTGGTTTAAACTTAAACTGACCCCTAGTATGGGCAGCCCTAAGCGATACCTGAGTGACTTTCCGTCCCAAACACCCTAAGTGAGACCAAAACCAGCAATTTACACCCCTAAGTGAGACGACGAGCATCTCCGTCACTTCAAGTTTATATGGGAGTCCCCCCTGGGTGCTTTGTGCATCTGACTGTGGTCTCGCGCCCTAATTCCCTTCCCCTTCCCTTTCGAACGCCTGCCACGCAGGTTAGGGTGTGGTTAAAAAGATCTCTTCTCCCCAATAGTACAGCCAAAACTGGGGACGATACAAGCAGAGCAAGGGACATGGATAGGCCACACGGGTGATTATTAATAGGCAGATCAGGTGTGAATGGGTTTAAGATGAATTTTTCTGACCTTGAATTGACTCGGTCAGCAAAAATGGAGGAACGAAACGATGGAGACCTAACTTCGATGAGTTATGAGGATTTTCTACCTTATTTAGCAGACGTTCATACAAAGAACAAAACTGCGCTAGAATTAATAATTTAACGTCAGTAACCCGCTGGGGAAACACCTACCTATGGGTAAATTCATAAGGCAAAATTTTGCTTGTGCTACATCTTTAAAGTGCTTATATCTAGGTTTTTTTTAGAGGCGATTTAGATAAAATTTTACAGAGACATTGTTAAATGATGGAAGTTTAGGAGGGTTGCTTTTTATTTGGTAGAGCGCGCTTTACAGCGACACTTTTAGCCACTGTTGAACCAAATTGGGAGATCGTGATGTACATCGCTCTTCAATTCCTTAAAAAAATTCAAGAAATATAAAAGTCCGTTATTCTATCGTTATTTCGGGTTACAGATTAAGACTGCTAGATTGATTTCCTTCAGCAATTTGGTTTGTTGGGTTGCCATATCCTCCACCACCAGGAGTCTGGACTCTAAGCCGATCCTGCAAGGAAATGAACCCAAAATTCTTTTAAGATCAGAATCACTGATACAAGTTGACCTTTAGCAAGCAAAAAGAGAGCAAAATTAATGTCGAGCCTAAAGAAGAGTCAAAGAAGAATGTAAATGACGCAAGAAATAATATTGATTTAGTTAAGCCTAAATTGGGTTTTTCCGTTAAATAACAACCACTTCCTTGAGACATCGATCGATTGAACAGGGATTTAGATCTGAAGTACTCCAGGAGCCTGTCTTCCTGCCATTACAAAGTCGAACTCGCGATTCGATGAAAATTATCAGTTGGTCAGCAGATACATTAAAACGTACATGACCTCGACGAACCTAACTGAGCACAAGTAATACGGGTCAGTGGATACCTCATTTAGACAGCTGTCAATTGGAAGATTGATATGGATGGCGTATACAAATTTTTGAAAGAAAGTCAGCATAGTCTAAAATTGAGATCGTGCGGAAGTACAGTTACAAGTTAACCAAATTTTTTCGCATGGAGTTTGTTCGCACGGCTTTATAGAGGATTTACGGTAATTAAGTGATTTTATTGATGAGATAAAGTAAATCGTCGACATGTATGTCCACTTAAATAGCTTCCCCTACATTTCCTCATGGGACTTAAAGCCATGACGTCTTTGACTGTAATGCACCCCTTCGGACAGGGATTCACGCAGATGTTATTCCCTTACGGGCACATTCTCAACCCGAGAGCTCTTCTGCGCATGTTACGGGCAATAAGGTATGAAAGTATCCCACCACGCCCCACTAAAAGCTCAGCGGGTTACCATAGAAAAAGCCTGGGGATGAATTTGCGGGGACATCAGTGACATGTGACCCACAACTGGTCTAACCTTATTAAGTATCCTCTAAGGTTTTATTTTACTTTTAAAACAAAATTACCCCTGCATCCACTGTGACGGTTGACTTGGATCCAAGGTTAATAACACGCCCAGTATTGTCTATTAGAAGGTTAACACCAACGGATCCCGGCTTGCCTCCTGCAAATTTCGTAAGAAGGAAATTGTTATTTGAAACTACTCAATTACCAATCCTTTCTAAGATTGATTTGCGTTGTTAGTGGAAATGTGTCTGTGAAAAGTAGTAGATGATATACTGATGGTAGATGGAGAATTCAGTGACAAGTGAAAAATTTGCTTTGCTACGACCAACATCTATAAATGCAGCTTTGCTGGAACTGTAAAGAAACAGGAAGTTTCAGGAGATAACTGCTGCTAGACTTCCGATCAAACTTATCTAGTCCCTAGGCTTCATTATTGCGCGCAGCCGATGGGTCACGTGGTTCGTCTCGGATACGTCAGTGAAATGCAGTGACCGAGAAGTAAAGCCGGGGAATTTAGCGTCAGTCAGATATGCAACGTAGTTGAAACATTAGGGAGCAAGGGCCTTCAGTGCGGGAAGTTACGAGTTCGGTTCCCTGGTGAGACTTACCTTGTACTCCATAAGGTCTAAAAGCTGATCGCCTCTCTGTTAAAACTGACAAAACCTGGGTTTTTCTAAAAACCAACTCCCGAATCACCCCTTCACCTCCCCTGTGAAAACCATCACCTCCAGTGCCGGGATTAAGGTGGAAACGAAGAAGGATGACTGGATACCTGAGGGAAAAAGGGAAATATCAGATAACTTGCTTGAAAATTTCTGACAGTTACACTAGTGAAACATCATTTACAGAGCTTATTTTGTTGAATAAAAGGGACTAGATTTTCAAAGTTCCACTTATTCCCAAGAATTTTCCAGAAGAAGGCTCGAGAAAAGTAGTATTTACATCCCAATAAGAATTTCCGGAATTTCTTGGTAAATCGAAAGCGCTCACAGACAAGTTTTAACATAACTACTCATTCACCTTCTTTCTAGAATCTCGGGATCTGTTATTCTTGTATTTGTCATGTGACTATGAACACCACTCCGACCTTCCCATGTTGGACCCTGAAAAAGCAATAAAGAAGCGACGAATTAACTCCATTAAAGTGCTAATTGAATTTACATCAACATTCCACGAAGTCTTATTGAATCTGGAAATTCGCGTGCGGATGTGCGGCCTGCACTTGAAGGGCTAACCATATTTCAGTTTAAAATATGTCTGAAAGAATGAAAGAATGAATGAATGAATGACAAGGTACAACACTCGCGACTTACTGCTCCGGCGCCTCCAGCAACTGTTTCATAATAACCACAGCCTTCATCTCCGAAAGTTGTGTTATTCATACATCCCTATAAAAACAATTAACAACGATTGGAGGAAGCTAAGTATTCGCCCTCCCCGACAGGAATATTTCCTCTCATTCCCCAAGAAAGCCGACTTCAATACTTGTTTCATTTTCGTTCAAAATATTTCCACATTCTTTGCATTTTTTACGCATTAACTGTAGAAGACTACGGATATTTTTGCAACCAGATGTGTCTTTATTTTTTCACGAATCGGCCTTTCGACCCACGAATCCGCTCACCGGAACCGTAACATTTTAAAACCGACCTCCAGATTGGTTTAAGAGCCTGTCCACTCGAATCCCTGGGAAAAATATACATACATGCGGACAAACATTTTCGTCCGACTTTGTATTTCTCCCAGTGGGGGAGTACTCCTGGGAATTCTTGGTGGGGGTGTGCCGTCCGGTTCTCCAAATCCTGACCCTATTTCAGACCAAAAAATGTCATTTTCCACTCCCGTTTTCAGACCAGATCTCTAAAATCTATACCCATTTTCAGACCTGGGTTTTGGGTAGAAATTATGTCATCATTACTTAGATTTGAGCGTAAACAAAAACATTTCGAATTCGCATACCGTAAAATTATTAATATAAGCCCCTCCATGTATAAGCCCCTCAAACCTGTAACGCAATGAACGCTCCGTTAAATCGCCCCTCCAAATATAAGCCCCCCGGGGGCTTGTACTTGGAAAATTGCCCTCAAATACAAAGAAAAACAACGCAAAAACGGTATTTCCATTTCGTTCTTATTCATTTGGAATTGAAACGATAAACACGTTCATACGCTCCTTTAGTTCCCTCGAAAACCATACCCGATTCCAGACGAACATGGGCAAAGTGTATACCTGTTTTTAGACTGAGAAGTCCCACAAACCACACCCTTTGGGGCGGCACATAACTATATGGCTTATATAAGGGAGTAACCCCCCCCGGGGGGGTATTTGTCCTACACAACATGAGGTGGCTAAACGATCAAACATGAGTGAGTGAGTGAAAATTTTATTCACCAACGGTAGTTTTATCAAATAACTGTACAATAAGGTATCTTTTCTTCCGCCGCACACTACTTATATGCAATGTTGAGAGGCGTTGAACGGTAAAACATGCTCTTCAAACATAGTCTGCTATACAGCCGTTCTTAGTGTCGTCACGTAACGCTCCTGTGCTCCGTGATGACACTGAAAACCGCTGTACTGTGTAGCAGACTACTTCAAACACGATCTTGGAGGAAAATGTTTGATCGTTCAGGCGGGGCTTTACACAAAACTACAAAATTGCTCATGCAACATTAGTGAACATACATAATGAAATGGTGTGAAAGTTTGATCAATCCAGCGTAAGTTCTAATTTGGGATAGTGTTACATGAAGTACCTGAGAAGCAGCGCAGACTCCAAAAGCCTTAAGAACAACATCCACAATCCTTTGCGTGGTTAGTACGCTTCCCCCAACGACTGCAGCTGTTGGTGATGGATCCAGGAGGCTGCCAGAGGGGATTTGAACTGTAACCGGCACCATACAACCCTGTAGTAGTTATCATTTAAAAAACAACACTTCATTATTAATAATGATAAAATTCTTCTGTACACCTACGGGAATCAACACTAAATGGAAATGAGGACATGATCATTGTAGTTATTATAGCAATTTAGGCAATAGACCATTTTACAGTTGTGGATGGAAGCGAGGCTGAGGGTGACCTTGTTTTGATACAAACCTTCTTGCTTTATTATGTAAGTTATACAAGTTATTCTTCTGCTAACTAGTATTTTTCAAGAACAATTTCCATAACAAAGCAAAGAAGGTTTGTATCAAAACAAGGTCACCCTTAGCCTCGCTTCCATCCATAACTGTAAAATGGCCTACTGCAAAACAACCCGATAAAAAACTTCGAGGCTTCAACGGGATTGGAACGCATGGCCTCTAAGTTAAGGCTGCAGTACTCTACCAGCTGAGCTATGAACAGCCATACCATTGGGAGCAGACCAATTGATTGAGTTCATCTTAACACGTGAAAGGAAAGAAACATTGAATAAAGGTAGTGTGAACTGAGGAAAATACAAAATTTATCTTATATCTTCTTTTAAATTTGTATTTCTGACGTTCACATCATCTTCATTCTATGAAATGAACACCGTTAAACATATGGTTAGTGATAAAATTGAATTCAAGATAAAATTACGAAACTCCCTTATTAAGAAGGAAGCAATAAGGATTTTACAATTATTTTCAATCTCTATTAGCGCACTTTCATCTACTAAAAATCATAGCTATTCCAACAGTCCAACGACTTTCTTGAGGCATTAGAAATTTGGAATTCTTAATATATTACAGGTGCAATTTTTTAACATTTTAAAAAAGTTTCATTTATAATATGTCACGATGTTATTGCTGTTTTAGGTCAATCCTGTGCTGAAGTTGTTTTAAATTTGTGTCTTTAACCATACACAAATTTCATAAACAAACAGATTTCACAAGGCTGCACTAACCATAATTACGGGCGACAAGACGAGCCCGCAATCCTAATCTAAAGGTTGTTATTACGCATGCGTCGCGTGTATGTTACCAGCATTCGTTTGGACTTCCATTAAGAATGAATGGAATGCACAGAAGGCAATTTGATCATGCGCGTCTCGACCTTCTACCCTTCGTAATCTGATCACGCGTGTTTTGACCATCTGAGACGTGAAACTTATGTAAAGCATAGCGATGGAGCAAAAGCGTTTGGACCTCTAATCGTTGTCGCCCGCACTCCCTAACCTTTGGTTATTACTTGTAATATTTTTGGTGAGTTTCGCGGGCATTGCATTAAAACGTGAAAAAGTTGGCCCTTCAGTAACAAAACTGGGCCATTATTTTTGAAATTCAGTAGACGCGAGAAAAGTTTTAGCTTTTCAAGATAGCAAATAGAGTGATTTAGTCCCTTTAAATGCAATCTGTACCTCATTGAGAGGAATATCATATTTAACCATACTCCGCAGACAGTAGATGAGAGCTGACAGAGCCACTGCACGAGGGGCGTTACAGTTGCCATAAGATTCATATCCGCTTCCTGTAAAATCAAATACTGCATTCCCCTGTAAACATAGAACAGGGTATATACATTATGACGGTACGGTACAGGCCGGTTACTTTCTTATGACACAGGAAGCCCATGAGGCTAGTGTTAATCTTCTTTTTCTTTAACAAAATGAAACATAACATTCTCGTCCCCAGAGCTGCGATCATTTTGCCCAGCGCCACGGATCAAGTTCTCCGGTTGGTTCCGAAACAGGAAGTCACTAATCGCGGATTTCCGGCTTTCTGCGCAGCCTCAGGAATTTGAAACAATATCCCTTACCAAAGGTTACAAAAATGGCACAGCTGCTTATCCACGAACGGGAAACCAAAACTCTCGATCTATGGCGCTGACTTTAAGCTTCGAAGCTCTTAGAATAAGAATGGTAACTTAATGGGTATTAATGGGGTTTTGCTACTCAACCCCGGTTCAATTAACATCAATCCAGCTTTGATTTTTTGGCCCAGTCTTTAGAAAATCTAAATTGCTGCGACAAACGTTCCCCGCGCATGTGTAAACGTTTAATCTGACCACAGCGGTTAAACAAGCCTAATCGTTTACACTGTAAAACATCGGAATATAAAACTTGATGTGTATGACGAATAAACAACTTTATTCTAAATTACCTTGTCTTCATCAATGGAGACTGTGAGATTGATTGGAGTACCATCATCCATGTGATCCAGCGCTTGTAAGACTGACCTTCCTGTTCGTTCCTATCCACAGTGATCACAAAATATTATTTAAGAAAAGTATTAATAAGCAATTTTCTACCCCACGTGTCAAATAAGTGACTTTCAAAATGTGTCATCAAAACAGATGAAATAAGAAGTAAATTACAATGTTTATTGAGGTACTTGACTTGCAACAAATGTTCTTTCCTTACATTAGGCTATGTTGACGTTGTACGGTATAGCTTTTGCACCGGCACTAAAACCATACCGGACAGGGCCTCTGTTCATAGATAAGAACGGTGATTCCGGTGCGGATTTTTGTAACGAAGCGAAGCTGCGCCGCGCATATCTTCAGTCACATATCGGATATGGTGTTCATACTATACTGAATAGCTTTTCGTGCTGGCACAAAAGGCGATCCAGTGTAGTGTGAACATACAGCCTTAGCCTGGTTAACTTACTTTGCGAAAATGCCTTAGTTTCATTTGGTCTGTATGTATATAAACTACTTGAAAGCAATAGAGATTGATTCATATTTTGTCTTCATTTGAGCTGAGTTACTCGAGTAAAAATCCAACAATTTTTGTAATGAACCTCTTTAACTTGTCACGTGACGTTCTCAAGGCAATTTGCCTTGAGAAAAAAAAAGCCACACCGATAGGGGCTGCTGCTGTTTAGACATGAGAACGGAGATTTATGTTCGTCACATGTCGGATAGGTTTCTGCTACTCTTCGTCGCAGTGCGAACTGGTGTTAGGACCGAAGCGGAAGTAAATGAGTAGGATTGAGGCCTGGAATCTACTGAGACGGATGTAAATATGCAGAATTTAGTGCACCAAAACCTTGCCCAGTCCCTAGGCCTCGTTATTCCGCGCGGCCAAAGTGTTTCGGGTCACGTGGTCCAAGCGAAAATGTTTCCCGCCCGTTCGCCCCGGATACGTCACCGTGGTGAATTGACCGAGAGGGCCTGGTAAAATGCCGTACAGGGACTAGACAACACCAAACCCTCTTGGCCAACCGCTGCCTTGCGATGAAGGACTTGTTCCAGTTCTGTGCCGTTACCAATCATACTGTACTCCATAGCTTTTCATGTCGGCAAGAAAGCTATCCAGTACCGTGTAGCCATAGCCTTAGTCTTTTTATGAATTATGCGAACATATGCACATGATCATAACCAAAATTGAAAGAAACAGTTCTCTAGAGTAATATCTTACAAAAAAAAAAACATACAAGCGTTGGAGGTCGGTTATAATCGTCCAGGTCCCACTTGTTCAAAAGGTAAATAGCGGTATTCACCGAATAAATCTCTATCCACTGGATAACGCAACTGGTTCCCCTAATACTTATCCACTAGATAGTGATTTATCCGGTGGATACCACTATCCAGCTTTTGAACAACTGGAGCCAGGTATTATGGCCAACGAACTCATAATAAGCAGATCACAACATCAATCTAATGAAATAGTATGCCACCGGATTATACCCCACACCTTGGTCTTGTGGGCAATCTCCGTCAACATTTCCCTCACTGCAACTTCTGCATTTTGCTGAACAAAAACAAGAAATACGAATATCAACTAAAGAATCGCCAAAACACAAGAACGCAAACTGATTTGACATTTGAAGTTTGTATTGGGAAAGTATAAGCCCTCACCTTACCATTCTAAATGTGGAGAGGTAAAGGGTGCGTGCGATTAACAATATTATTCCCTTATAATCTTACAGCAGGAGCCCATCCCCCGGAGGAAGCAACTCCCACACTTGGCCAATGTCATGGGGTTTTCAGGGACCGGATTATATTTGGATGCATTCTAGAGCACTTTTTCCCGCGAAAATGTAAGCTCCACTCCGTCCATGAGCGAATCGAAATATAAGATGAGCAAAAGAAAAAAAAAGGTCAAAAATGGCATTTTGAGGTCTGCAGGTTTTGGTGACCAGTTTGTGAGACTTAAGGGATATTTTAAATTCCCGCGAAAATTGTTCTAAAACTAAACTGAAGGGTGAAAACGCCGTAACATGAGTACATGGAAGTAGCTCGCTCCTAGTTCTGAGCTCCTGGTTACCGACATTCTAACACCAATAAAATCTTAGTCTAATGTCAGTGTCAGTAACCTCAAAATTGGTCTTCTAGCTAATTTTCTCCTGCTTTTTTCATCTCTGGTATTGTTGATTTATATCCCAAAATTTTTGGAAAATTAAGGTCAAGTAACTGCGAGCTGCAAAGGGCCTTGAAAGCATACCTGGATATATTTCATATATGCTTGAACAACAGGCAGGCTATATTCGTCAATTAAGGAGTTAATAAGGTGAATTCCCTGGAGGGTTAAAGGAACACACATGGTTATTGCAAGTTCAGCATGGACAATACTGGCAATTGGAAACTGGCTGGACCTTTTAAGAGCAATAAAAAAAAATAAGAATTCGATTGGTTTTACACATAGAATCAAATGCGCGCGTGGCTTTGGTTGCTTTAGCAAAGACACAACGCATTCCCAGTTGAAAAGTTATATTCCATGACGTGGAGTGAAGGAAGCTGCCGAATGGACATTCGAACGACATTTTTCCCATATTTAGGTTTTCTTTTTCGACAAAAAGATGTGTCCATGTTTTGAGTTTGGATCTTTGCAACTACTGGCTTATAAAACAAATCACATGCAAACACTTGAGGAAGTCATTTCAAATGTAAGCCGCTCTATCTAAAACATAGTTAATACGACCAGATGTTCACAATCATTACGTGATTGCATTAACAAAGTTGCACTTTTCTTTACTGCTCTTCTTGTAGTAGTATACTAGGGATGTTTGGAGCCCTGTTTGAGGTGGATTCTCCTCAGGGCGAGTAAGAATAAATTAACCCTTTACTTCTGAGGTCGATACCAGAGCTACATATACTGTAGTTTTGACATTTGAAACTGTGGATGAAATACTATTGGGTGACCTTTTAAATGAAACCTCCCGCGCAGTACCTTCAAATGGTCCTAACTGTTTTTCACTTTTATGTAAATGGATCGGAGAATTTGTACTTTTGGGAACAGTAGCTAAGATAGAAAGGAAATGTGTGACGTCATGTTACCATGGTAGCAAAATTTCTGGTTCTCAACCATCGTTCTTGACAGAGACGGCCATTTTCATTGTCGAACGATGGAAGAAAAGAATGGACTACCGTTTTCATCCTGAGCGCAATCAAGCACAGGAAAGTCATACACACCAACTGTTCGTTTTTTTTCAATGTCGCATTTGTAGGACCACGGTTTGTTGAGATCCAAAAATTGTGTTACCATGGTAACATGGCAACGTGACGTAAAGACTTCTCCTCTTTAATGATCGGGAAGTCAATGCCACTGAAGTGATAGCCTCTCTCGCCAAACCCTTCTCATTTTTGACAGACAATGAATCTTCTACCTTGTGATTAGCAGCGACTTGTGCTTTGAGATCTGAGATGTTATCCTGAATGTTGCGACTTCCACTACAACCAGGGTACTCAGCAGGTTTCAGAAGCTTTTCTTTAAGAGCTAACATATAAATGAAAAACAAAACTTCACGTATCTATAATCACAACGGAAGGAAATCCCTCAAAGGGTGGGAAAAGTCAAAAGCTCATTATACACGAACCCGTCGTGTAAAACACTATTTTTATGACTGAATATACCTTCTTCCTGAAAAATCCCACCATCTACAAGTTTAAAAGACATAAAGACAGCTCCCTCGTCGAAGATAGTATGAGAATTTGGTGGCATCGAACCTGGAAAATAAAAAAAGTCATCTGGCTTTCCACTCTCTTCTCTTTCAAAATGGCAAAATATTTGTCGCCAAATTCTTTCAATTAATGTTGATAGACTTCACGGTTTTTCAACTTTTGACTGGAAATAGTCAGAAAAAATCAGTGAACACCGCTTTTGAGAAAGCGTTAACATTACTGAGTAAAAAGTTGCCAAGTTTAAGAGTGATGTGTTGAGAACTAACAAAGATATAGCTCCAGAAAGGTCAGAAACTTGCGATATTTTACAGACTTTTGTATGGTGAGGGTCAAGTTCGTGCTCCCCACCATACATACGTCAATCAAATTTCGCTCGTTTTGGACGTATCACAGCTATTTAAAGAACCTCTTTCCAGCAATGCCTGTCGATGGATATTAGCTTACTGGTCTTTATTGGAAAAAACCGTGAAAGGGTCTTTTACCAGGGGCTATTCCTCCAACATCGGCATGGTGTCCTCTACTTGCTACAAAAAAGACAGGTTTTGGTTGACCAGGATAGAAAACCTACAACAACAACAAAAAATATTTTAAGATAAAGTTAACGTCAAACATTTCCACCTAGAGGGCTGAAAGGCCTACATTTAACCAAGATTCTGTTGTAGTATGCAGCAAGTGGATATGTTGCCACCTGGGTATATATGGGACGCTATTAAGCTATTAGCACGGTCATTTTCCTAAAAGGTATAGTTCCTAACACCCACTTACTGGGGTAAATTACACTCTTTTTAAAACCTTGGTGGTACAAAGAAAAGGTGGTTAAAACTACGTTCCAAAAGAAAACAACACCGTGACGATGCGCATATTATAAGCTGGGGTGCAGTGTTAGAGGTTGAGGGGCCAAGTATCTTTTCCAAGGGGGAAAAACAATATACAGTCGACTCCCGATAACTCGAAATTTCTAGGGAAATCGAAAAAAGTTCGATTTATCGGGAGTTCGAAGCAAATAACCGGGAATATCGAAATAAGCGAATGAATTGGGAGGGAATGCAACTATCATGCACACTTCACTTCAAGGGTAGCAAGAGATGTAGATTAATATCTTGAAAAAGGAATGAAGCAGCAAAGCTAGATTAATACACTGAGATGGACACTGAATTTGAACTGGAGTGACAAAAAAATTAAAGACAAAGAATTGACTCGAAGAATTCTTGTTTTGATTTTTTTTCTTGTTTCGTTTTTTCAATGTTCAGACTTCAGTACACTGTTTTTTTTTTTCGACTTGTCACACGCTTAAAACATGGTTCGAGTTATCGAGGGTTCGACTTACCGAGAGTAAAAGTATGGTAAATGTATGAAGGAAATCAAGGGGAAATCGACTTAGGTTCGAGTTAGCAAGGGTTCGAGTTATCGGAAGTCAACTGTACTAATTTACACCAAGTTGCAGATAAACAAGAAACATCCTAGAAATCGCAACTAATACATGTATGACCAATGTTCGGCAGCTGGCTCAAACATAAATCAAAAGGGATTTCGTAGATCATAATGCTGGCTTTCACGAAGAGGATTTATAAGTGTTTAATAACGAGTTGACCAGATAGATGGTTTCAATGTGCAACAACGACCTTACCGGGGTAATGACAGTAAGATCCGGCAAATGTGTTCCTCCAGCACTTGGGTGATTACTCAGTATTACATCACCTTCTTTCAATCCGTCGCCTAACTGCTCAATCTACAAAAGAATTTTCATGCGCACCATAAGAACCTTAACTCGGTCTGTATTAAAATGCATGATAAACTAAATCAAATTCATAGCACAAGACTCAACTATGAAATTGACGGGCGACAAGAAATTCCATTATTTTGGACAAGGCTTGATCTAGTCTAAGTACGAACCAAGTCATCTATCAAATTCACCATCACATTTACATCACTGAGCATATGCAACCTAAAGACATTGCAGTCCCAGCAGTGTGCAGGATGTTTGTCACATGAACCTTAGCTCTCACAAGTCTTCTGTAGATCAGTGGTACAGCATCTGGACTGGTAACCGGCGGTTCAATGCACTATACACAGCTTTCACGATAAACTGCGACGTTCTGCCTTAAATTTAGAACTAACTTAGGAATTAATCCCGCCCTCATCCGCTGTTCAAGGACTACAAAGGTACAGGAGGAACATTGAAAACTGGAGAAAATCGACAGTTCTTATTCAGCCATTTTTCTTTTCATAAGGGATTATTGTAGCTGTGCTTTTTTATCGAACTGTTCGTAATTCTTGTACGGTGGAACCTCTATTCAGGGGACACCTTCGGGACCGAGGCAGGTGTCCATTGAATAGAGGTGTCTCCTGAAATTGAATAGAGGTTGGGCTGGGGATTGTTAATAATTAACCAACAAAGACACTATAAAAATCGTCATTAACTTATCTCTGCAACATTATATATGTTGAATTCACGCAAGTGCTGTACATCGAATTAAGTGAGAAAGTTCAGGTGGTGAAAGCTGCCATTATTGTGATTGTGTACACTTAAGAATATGAATCCTTTTTGTGGTCAGTCACCTTTTGAATGTTAAGGTGTCCCCTGAATGGAGGGTGAACCCGAGTTTTGGGACCCAGAAAATGTGTCCCTTTCCCCTGAATAGAGGTGTCCCATCAATAGTGGTAACTAATACAAAGATTATGAGAGCGTTTTTCTGGGACCAAATTTTGTGTCTCCTGAATAGAGATGTCCCTTGGATAGAGGTGTCCCAAAGGAGAGGTTCCATTGTAGCAGATCTCAATCCTGTAAATGGAAACTTTTTGAGCTTCAGCCTGATAAGTGCTGGCCGTATCTTTCTTATTAAAGACCTTGATTCAAAACATGGCAGATACAGGAGCTAAACCATTAACTCCATGGAGAGCACTATGCATTGACGGCCCACTGACGAGGTCAAAAATAAGGGTTAGTAACGTACTTGATATTTGACTGTTTCCTGCATTGATCCAAGATGCATAGGCACATGTGGACCATTGGCAACAAGTCCACCAGTCGGACCAAACATTGCACAGGAGAAGTCTAGTCTTTCCTTCAGAAATAAAACTAAACATAAAACAAAAAATCTTCCACACTTTGAATGATGCTCCTAATAATAACAAAGTAGTGAAAAATTAAAACTGTATTATTTTTATTATTAAGTCCCGTTCTTTTATTGACTACTTGGCACGAATTTTTACAAAGTTAATCTCTTGTTTTTTTTTGTTTTTACATGGAGCACAAGAAATGTCCACCCAGCTGTTCTTTGTGAAACAGTGTAATGCCATGTGGTCGACAGAGAGCGCCAAAGGCATTTCAGAGTCTAAAAGGGCTTAATTTAACAGTTTTCTCTCAACACGGTATGAGCATTGAGCATCACAGGATCCGATTAAGAGGAGCCTTTTATGGGTGCATGATTATTTCGGTACCTGAGAAAGTTATAAGTAGGTTGAGAACGATCGTCCGGGTGAAAGTAGTCCTGAATAGAATAGGACGATCATGATCAACCTACTTATGAAATGGCTCCTGGGTTCAAACCTTTCACAGAAAGGTTTTTTGTACAGTTCAACTATATGAAAATTGGAGATATACATAAACTGTCCGAAGTTAAGAATTATGAGAAAGGTCGTGTTTGATTGTAATAAATGTATCAACGGTTCGATTGGCTAAGTAGTTGTATCTGACATTGTAGGTGACCTATCTGGTCAGTTAGGGAAAGAAAAGATGGGCTATGGTACGTTATGGTTACTCAGAAATTTGCAAGTTGGCTAGAGGCTTACAACAACACTGATCTTTGTTACAAGATGAAACTACTAGTGTCAAATGACCACCACCCACCAGAATTTTGTACGAACTTAAATCACATAATAGCAGATAGTGTCAAAATGATGCGTTATTATTATTATTATACGTGTATATACCTTGATGTTTGTTGAAATTGCTGTTCTTTGAAGAACCCTAAGGAAAAATAACGAGATTAAACAGGTGAATTTGCATAACCATGAAATAAAATTTACATTGCTGACACTCAAGCCGGACATTTGGAAGAAGACTGTCCATTCACAAAGTTTTCTGAAAACAAAAGATTCTCAAGTTTCTTTTTGCAAACGGACCAATAAAATTCAAGTTTCCAACTATACAGTTATTGAAAACTTTAAAACAATTTGCCCTTAGCTGACCTCCGGGGAAACAGCCGTCACATTAACGAGTTGTCATTGGTCCATTCGCAAAAGAACTTGAAAACCTTTTTTTTTTTTCAGAAAACGTTGTAATAGGACAATATATTTCCAATTGTCTTGGTTGGAGTGTCCACACTGTAAACTCTTAAATTCCTTAGATGAAACCAACGTCAGCCTGTTAAAAGTTACCTGCCCATTTGATCTGTTATACTCATGAATCGATGAGAAAAAATGGAAAGCTGCAACATTAAGCAAAGTAAGATTGTTATAGAGACCAACATAAGCAAATCTCATCCCTCAAAAGATCACATACCGTATTTACTCGAACAAACGCCGCACCCAATCAGTGTTTATTAGAAGATTATACAAAAAAACTCGATGCAACTTACAATAACATTTCATAAATATTTCTGGTGTTCACGGTTTTGTGAGTTTTACAGTAAGACATCATTCTTTTTTACATAATATGAACTAATGATTTATCGTTATTGTGGTCAGTGATTTAAGAAATGTGATTTTGAAATAAACACCGCGGCATTTAATTTTAATGGAATAAATACAGTAACTGTTAACTTTAACACAATAGAGTGAATTGGGCTTCTCACTAACTTGTATGGCATCCAGATCTGTGGTAACATGTCTTTTGTTCTTGTTCTTTCCCACCTTCAAGAAATTAAATAGAGATTTCAAGAGGCTTCATCACGGGTGGCTAGTTTTTTTTTAATACCAGTTACATACCCTTATTCGCTATGGAACTTAAAAAATTACTTGTGAATGGCAAAATCAATCGTGTCAAACAAATACGTCTACTGAGCATATCAAACCAGAAACACAAATAATAGAAATGAACTTTGAAAAACTGTTAGGCTAAAAACCCACAACTGCAATCCGTTACAATCTTTTTCAAGTTTGTCCATCTGTGCCTTCTTTTGTATCTGCTGTGTTATTTATACCTTCTTTTAACGTTTTGGTTGTTATTTTTAAGTTTCACTCAATTTGCTAGCGGTTCCCATTGTTTGAATTTTGACAAATTTCGTGACACAACTCCTTTAGATCTGAATTAGACCTGGACACTGGGCAGGAACAGAGAATGATGTGTCGATACACCTACCTCAATTCTGACATCTCCAGAGTTCGTAATAGACGCTGAACACTGTGGTTCCACAACAATGGTACTGTTATTGCATTGAGATAAAATAGGTTGATTACATAAAGAGCAAGTCAAATAATACACGAGAACCTTTCGAAATGTATGTTTTTTAAAAGAAAAATTCTTATGCTTCATAGCAATGCACTAAGCATGTACGTGTTCTCGTTAGTCTGGGAAACTCGAGGCAGAAGTGGGAACAGTTACCCCACAGTAAGATGCAATAAATACCTTAAATCAGACTGAATTATTAACAACTTCTGATACAGACATTTTGATTCACACGAAACAACAATACTTGCGCTTCGTAACTTGAAGTTACAATCATGCTTGCCATACCTGTGTTGGTCTATAATAATAGCAGGTCCCTCTAGCACATGTCCTGCAGCTAAATTGTCCAGGAAGTATACATTTGTATCACGATACCCTCCTTCAAAGAAACACTTTGTTACCTGTTGAAACAAGAGACAAAATGACTACATTTACAGTTCTAAACTGAACGCTTCTCCCGGCTAAAAAGCCACGTCTTGAAACTTGGGTTTATTTTTTTTACTTCGTTTTACTTGATAACCTTCAGAATATAAATCATTTGGCAGAAAAACGAGGAAATAAAGCTGATGGATAGAGAAAGGACAGACGACAAAAAGTAATTTAGTCACGCCTGGCACGTAAACTTACTTTTTTAACTGGAGGTAGTTCACTTGACGCTGGAACACTGTGAGTTACTGACGTTTTAGAATGTCCACATCCCCGAATTCTAATATCATCGATCATAATGTTGCGGTTGGGAATAGAGAAGCCAAATTCTTGAAGGTACCTTTTAAAACCAACATAGTATTAGTCAACTAAACAGAGAGAAAGGTAAAGGGTTTCTGTAGAGAAGCCACGAGTATTGATATACCGGTCTGGGTTACATGCTTATCTATTAGAGGATACTGAACTGCAATATGAAATAATGAACATGTGAATTTCATACATTTGAACAGTGGAATTAAGAAATAAATGTTCGTAGTTGAGGACGCAACTTATGCAGTTGCGAAAAGAAAGCCGGAAAAAAACTCTGGCTTGCCTGCCGAAATGTTTGTGCAACATCATAAGTTGCGTCGTCAACTGGGATGATCTTTAAATTTATTTCTGTACTATTTTATTAGGGTTTCAGAAAGCACGAAGAAAAACGCAAGGGGAATTCAGGAGAAGCAGGGGGTGTTAGGCCCAGCAGAGATCAGAGTCAATGTGCATTCCCGTATGCCTTCGTGACAAGAAAAAGGCAAGCGATTCAAGGACTGTCGTTCAAGAACGTCGACCAAAGCTTTTTGAGCACTAACTTCAACGCTTTATCCTCCTGTGATAGAAAGTTTAGAACCGAAATATAGTTTATCTACAGTCAAACCCCGTTTATACAGACACTGAGGGGGCCTAGGAAGGGTCTGTTTTAACGGGGTGTCCGTATTAAGCGGGTTGAATTAAAGAGAAAATGTAAGGTCTTTCTTTCCTCAGGGACAAAGCAATCTATCCGTAGTAATGAGGTGTCCATATTAAGTGGGTGTCCGTAAAGAGGGGTTTGAGTGTATTTATTTGACATTACTCTCACATTCTCGAATAACTGCTTTTAAAATATTTCAGTTTATAATCAGGAAAAATAAGACACTAAATTAAAACTGTTGCAGTCACCTGTCCGTAAATACCTTTCCAAAATCACCACAGTTATAAGAGTTCATCCCTGCCTGGTCAGAAAAAAAAATGAAACTGAATTGCTTAAAGTAACAATTGTTTGAGAATGGTAGCATCAATTCAGTTTCCTGACAAAACTGAGAAGAAAGAAAAGTAACCAGAAAGTTTTAGAAGCATGGTACAGTCAAACCTCTTTAATACGGACACCGCGGGACAGAACCAAGTGTCCGCTTTACAGAGGTGTCCGTATTATAGAGGTAGGGAACGTGTGATTTTTGGCATTTCTGGGACCAAACGAACTGTCCGTAATAGAGAGGTGTCCGTATCATAGAGGTGTCCATAAGGAGAGGTTAGACTGTAGATGTACTGAATGGTAAAAAAGATCTTGCTTTACACAATACTGTCATTGAAGTAAAGGAAACCCCATGAACAGTGTGTAAATGAACTGGATGAAACTCCTACTCTTATTGTTTTATTATAATTGTTTTAGGGCAGCATAACTACAGTATGTTCTATTTACCGCTTTTCCCAAATCACGGGGGTTCATTTAAGTGAACTGGGACCTTACGACTAGACAACGGCGACGGCAACGAGAACGTCAAAAAAGCAATGTGTTAAATTAGCAAACAATAACTCAGCACGTGCATCACTACTGCACGACTATGATGTACAAAAGGCCAAATTTCACGTTTTAAAGTAATGTTACAAAAGACGATTCATAATAACGATTTTCAGCACAACAAAGCGTTGCAATGTTGGACCAATGTTACAACCACTGGAAACAATGTCGTAACAATGCTCCCACGCTGCGTTACGCAAAAAACGTCGTTGCCAATCGTTCCGTGTAACATCACCTATGTGGAGGACATAAACAAGAGAAGACAAACTCCTGGAGAGTTCGCTTACATTTGACCCAGTTAAGTTAGTAGAAAAATCGAGACATTTTCGCCGCCGTCTTCGGATCTTAAGGTCCCAAATGGGTAGGGTGGCAGACGATCTCTGTTTCACAGTCTGGCTGTTAGCTGCCTTATCGGCATACTGACGTAGCGAATGCAAAAATGCCACGAGTTTTACGTCTTTTGTGCATCTATCAATGACTCAAAATTGTCGCCGTTCAAGGAAAGCTACCAGGCACCGTCCTTTAGGCGTTGGACGAAACCCTAAAAGGGAAAAAGTTACTGAACAATGCGTTAATGTGCTTTTTGTTATTTTGGGAAGAACAAGAAACCTTTTGTTTTGACCCGCCTAAGATGTTGAACACTAAGCACTCCTCTGTCTAAAATCATCGCACAGGTGATCTTTGGTGCCGTAAACATCTTATTACTACTGTAACAAGCAACCATGTAATGGAATGACTGCAATGGGGATTGCTACAGAAAACAACTACCTTCTTGTAAGACTGGCAGGAGGAGACATCGCATATCAAGGCACAGTCAGTTCTGTCATATCTCATGTGCAGGAATGTTTGGGTAGATATCTGCTTGCTGTAAAAATTTCGACGATAACAAATATTATATAACGAATCAAATTTCAAACTATAATGTTTCTAAGAAAGAAAGTGGCGGTCCTTTGCTCTTGGAATCCCTTTGTGGAAAGCTAACAGTCTGAAGATCAGTTGGCTATTAATAAAAAATAGGGCATCTGCAGGTATCTCGTATGTACCTTTAAGACTTTGCAAGCTATGATTTACAGAACGTGATGCAAAATCCGGTTGGAAAGTGGATGGAACACGGCTTTTCGTGTCGCCTCCAGTGGAAAATTTTCGTTAGCAAAGGAACATATGAAAAGGTAGTCCCGTCTCACCGCAGAAAATGTTCCCATCGGAAATTCGTGTTTCATATTTTAAAAATCATCTTTTATGCCAGTTCCAAGCTTTCGCGACCGTTTTTCGGTAGCCAGTCCTGGATTTTTCTTACCATTTGTCCAAACCTTGAACCGACCGATTTGCCCATGTAAAAGGTAAACAAACTATGTCTTTGGTTTACGTCCGTTAAGAACAATTTCTTGCACAATGATTGACCAGGAAGTTAGGGTCCACTACGATAATCAACTACCAATGTTCAAAATGCCAAGTTCGCAGTGATATACTCACTCATCAAACCCTTGTCTTTTAAGTTCCTCTGTACACTGCTGGGTCAAAAAAACAATTCTATCTTCGAGATACTGGTACGAATCTAGAAACAAAGGATGTTAAAAAACAAATGAATAATATGAATGGGCTATTCAAATGATGATTAACTTTAAACCGCAGTTGAAGACAAATAACGCCTGGAATTCAACGACTGAGTTTTGAAATTTTTTAACGCCATCAACGGTGACCTCTGTCGAAACACCTTAACCTCCCCTGGAGTACTCCTTTATTTGGCCTAAACGCCGTGTATGTGTCGCTGAACAGGGTAAGCTTTTCAGAGTCTTGAGCCTTTTAGGGAAATATAAAGTTTCTTCCATGAAAATTGTTCTTTTCTATAACTTTCTTAAAATTACTTTCTGCATCCAACAGTTAAATAATATTGGAATTGACTCTTTTAGTTAGGACTACCACCTCCGAATAAGCGATGTACATAAACTCAAGTTTCTGCTGCGAATATAGCCACCTACCGTATTTCCTCGAATAATGTTAAATTTTAGTTCACGCCTCAAATGCGGCGCTTATTTGAGTTAATACGGCAATATCCTGGTCATAAGTTGGGGGATTTGTTTTGACCAAATATGGTCATTAAAGTTTCAACTATGTTTGCACCTCTGTTGTATACACAGGGTTCTTGAGATTCATGCACAACATCGGCCAGAGCCAATCCAAAGGCAGAAAGAATTCCTGAGTAACTAAAAAAAGATGATCATGTTATCAATTGCTTGGTAACCTGATAACAATAAAAAATAAGGTCTTGACAGAAGAGAATCGTAAAGAGCGATGTATAACAAATAAATTTATTTCTTGTATGAGAAATGCTTCTAGTTCACAGGGCTCAAAATAATATTTTGACTGCTGATGGTCGTGCTGACGGGCCAAATAAAATTTCAGCTCGGTTAAGTTTCCTTTTTGATTGCTCATGTCCAAAATATTAAAAATAATAGAATAATGATTTAATCCAGGAGCTTTAAACCTAACAGCTTATATTAACAGGCAAAAATATATTCTTCCTGTAGAAAAGGCGTACTTGAAACTTAGAACTTAGAATAAATACATTCATTTACAGTGTACGTGTCTGCTCAAAAAGAACGGCAAACTGAAAGTTTGTGCTGACAAATGGTCATCTCGGCCGGACGACGGGCCGTTATTTTGAGCCCTGAGTTAAATAAATGTATTATATTTCAATACTTGCCTTACTTAAAGACTCAAATTGTTGGGAGAACCATTGAACATCTTTATTCTAAAAGTGTTTCCTACACTCGAAGCCATTTAACTGCTGCCCTTCACTACCTGTAAGGTTTCTAACTGGCCATTTTACTGTCGTGTACTGTGTAACCTGGCCATGAGTGGAGGCGAGGGTTGATGTGACCTTGTTTTGATGAAGGCTTGGCTGCTTTTTAAATGTAAATTGTGTTGTTATCACTAGCCTCCCTTCCATTCAAAGGCTGGGTTGCTCTGCTCTACGGTTACCATGTGAGCAGAGGCCCTTCGACCTTCCTAGATAAGTCCTCTTCCCGACTTATCTAGAAAGATCGAAGGGCCTCTGCTCGCAGGGTACTCTACGGTAATATCTCGTTTCATTTAAAGCATTTATTTATTACCGGTGTATAAGCACTGTTGACATTCCTAATGACTGTGCAATGGAGCAAGCATGCTGGCCACCGGCTCCTCCAAAACAAGCCAGCACGTGATTGGCCGTGTTGTGTCCTCTGGCCTGGGTCAAGGTTCTTATTGGTCGGCACATGGTCTCATTAGCAACTGTTATAAAACCCATGGCAACGTCTTCAACACTTAATAGATCATGCTTGTTGTCAATACTTTGAGAGGAAAGAAATCCATTTATCTAGAAATCGAACAGAAAATAAATGTTCAGTGATCGATATGAACAAATCACTAACGACGACGGTGCAATTACAGAGCGACTTCTCGAACCTGGGCATTTTGAAGAAGATTGTCCAATCACAACGATTTCTGAAAACAAAAGCTTGTCGAGTTGTTTTGCAAACGGGACAATAAAATTCAAGATTCAACTATGCAACCGTTGAAAAATTTGACCTCTCAGGGAACAGCCCTCGAATTTAGGAATATTCTTGGTCCTTTTGCGCAAAAAATTGAGAATCTTTTGTTTTCAGAAATCACTGTGATTGGACAATCATCTTGCAAGTGCCCCGGTTCGAGTAGTCGCACTATAAAAGTCCTACCTAGCCTGATGACTGAAAACCAGCAATAAGCAATCAATAAAAAAAGAGACTATCGTGAAGCAAATAATAAACAAACTTACATGCTATATGTGTTGAGAGCTGAATCAGAGGATTTAAAACCTGAATTTTACAAACTGTTAAATAACCTTGTGGATGGTGAATGTCTTAAGGTTAAATTTTAAATCAACTTACAACGATAAGAGTATTTCTACATGTAAGAGAAAAATCGAACTGAATAGCGTCTGCCCCATAACGCAAAAACGGGAATCACCTCTTCTGTAAGTTTTTCAAACGCATCTAACGTTCCCTGCTTGTCTAACGGAAGATCCTCGTTTTCTCCAAAGATCTTAGGAAAAAATCTGAAAATATGAAGAAGAGTTAAGTTGGAACATAGCGGAATCTCTTGTACACGACTGCAACGTTACACAAATTGTCAGGAGAGACTTGAGTTTACGCCATAGCATCTCATTAAAAGGACCACTGCCCACTTTAAAACTCGGACAATAAATGCCAAGGGCTAAATCGTGGATTGTTTTGTCATGAAAGATCCAGACAAGGATGTATTTCGCAGTCTCTTCGTAGCAGATTTTGACGACTGCAGAGAGAAACTGAAATCGTGAAAGTTTGTCTGATACAGTCGGGTATAAATTGAGTGAATCGGGCGGGGTGTTTCTAGTTTTGACATATCCCAGGTTTATGCAAGGGCCGGCGAACGTATCTCTCGGGGAAGTTAGCGATAGTTTCTACTTGCCTCGATCCTTCCCCCTTCGAACTCAAACGCCGTCTGAAGTTTTCGCGACACATGATCAAATATCGTATACAGTGACCTGCCATTGTAAACGCCCATACAGATTTTATCTAGTACTGTAGAACCTCGATATAACAAGCCTCTAAATAAAACTAGCTAGTAACAATACTCGGCCAGATAAATCCTCTTTCACTGACCAGAGGAACACAGTAACTTACTCGGGCATTATCCGTCCAAGAACCAAGTTTGCGTCAGTAAGTGCTAAAGGTCCCCCTGTAAAGATCAGTAAGAAATAAGATACGCTAGTGGAAGGATTAATTGCTACGTGCGCTCACTAGCCCAAAAGAAACGCAAATAAAGTAAAGAGAATAAAAGAGCACATTCAATTAATTGTCCACTCGCAGCTTTATCACGTCAGGTAATGAATTTGAAACTATATGAGACAGCAGTGTAAACCTTTCATCTGAAATACAGTTTGATCTTTACTTGCTTGAATTTTTTTCCATTCTTAAAAACTGTAACTAGCTACCAAGTTTCGTTTTGAAAAAGCTGCTTTTATAAAGGTACCAATTTTGAATGATGACTGGTAACAAGACATTTGCATCTTTTGTAACAAGATTAACAATGAACACTTCTTTACCTTTCCTGTAACATACAGGTCCTGGATGGGCGCCTGCGGACTCCGGTCCAACGACAAACAGCCCTGCCCTGAAAAACAGGCGTGATCCACCCCCTGCTGCTACAGTGTTGATATCTAGCTGCAAATCAAAATAACACTCTTAACAATACCGTGTCGTCTTTTCGCAGCCTTGCGGGGCGTTCAGACGGTAGAGAGTGCGAAATAGATAGCCTGCGAAAACAGCCCTTTCTCCCCGCTCCTCGCCGATTAGGACGTTTCTCCGGGAGAGACGTCCGGCAAGCGGCGAGGAGTAAAGAGGAGAAACGGCTGTTTTCGCAGGCTACGAAATGGAGGGCGGAGGAAAAAAAAGCTGAAGAAATGGAGAGGAAGAGAGAAGGAAACCTCCTTCCCTAACCCGCAACACACGCTGTTTTTCCCTGCTCACTTTTCTTTGCGCTGTCCCCACTATCTGAAGGCCGGGAACAGGCTACTGTAATTATAATAAGTAAACGACTGAAGACCCCCTAATAACCTCCCAAGGAGTAACATGTGACAGAGCGCTACGAACCTCTGTGCGGGAGGCTAAAGGTAATGTTACACGAGACGATTTGCAACGACGATTTTTAGTGCAATACAGCGATTCATCACTTTTGCGACATTGTTTCGAATAGTTGCAACATTGATCCAACATAGCAACGCTGTGTTACGCTAAAAATCAGGGTGGATAAATGTTTATATCCGCCCTGCTAAAAATCGTCGTTACGAATCGTACAGTGCAACATTTCCTTTAGATTGGCAAAACAACAGCTCTACACGTGCATCACGCTTTTTTGTACATTTCTTTTCTGTCACTGCACGACTACAACGTGAAGATGTCTAATTTCACGTTTTATGGAGGAGGTGAACACAAGACAACGACTTTCTTTTTCTTCATCCTGAACTTTGATACAAGCTTTAGAATTCATCTCCAGAAAAAATTGCCAACATTTGACGAATTGAGCGAGATGGAATAAGGGCGATAAAGTTTGAAACAGCGCGACTTCACTTTTAAAGTGACGTTTTCGTAGCCGTCGCCGTCGTTGTTGCTTAAAGGTGATGTTACACGGGACGATTCACAACGACGATTCTCAACGACGATTCTTAGTGCAACACATTGTTGCAATGTTGGAACAATGTTGTAACCATTCGAAACAATGGCGCAGCAATGTTGCCACGCTGCATTGCGCTAAAAATCGTCGTTGCGAATCGTCTCGTGTAACATTACTTAAACCTCTCTAATGGATGAGGTGCTCTGTTGCCTCTTCTGCTTTTTTTGCCCGTTTGCATTGCTAAAATGAAACTTAAGTGGCCAAAACCATTCAAAACCTTGGGATTAGAGTGCAATCCCGTTTCATTCTTTTTACTAATTATTAGAGAAACTGCTGTAATACAGTCTGGGCACAATGGTGTGATCGGGACCTAAAAACGGAAAGGCCGTTGTAACTGAAAACTGGAATGCTTTATTTACAATAAGGCTAATCATTTTTTTCCATTTTCAAAGCTCCCTGAAGCTCTTTTGCCCTCCTCCCTAGACCTACGAAGATGTGTTACCTGTGGTGCTTGTATGGTGATTCCAGCTGTTGTTGTCTCAAACACGTGTTCGTACTGACCAGCAAAACGAGACACATCGGTAGACGTTCCTGCATTTAAATATATGATAGCTACGTAAGTGAACTGAAAAGACCCTTCGACGGTTTTTTCAACTTTTGACATGGACCAGTTGGGGAAAAGCCTTCGACAACACTGGAAAGAGGGCCTTAAAATTAATAAAATTGCCAAATTTGAAAGTGATACGTCTTAAGCGAGCGAAGATTTAGCACCGGAGAGTTGCGAAAGTTTACAGACGTTTGTATGGTGGGGGCAAGTCTGGATTTTCCCTAACTTATCCATATCAAAAGTTGAAAAAAACGGTGGGAGAGTCTATTGGCAGCATACAACAGGGGGCAAAGTAATCTTGCTGACATAAACGTAGTGCGTTTGTATAGCAAAGTTTTAACTTCCAGTCATACAAGGTATGGTGTGGGTACAGACGAAACTCCACTAACGGCCACCCCGCTACAACGGCTATTTTTTTTTTGGCGGACAGTCCATACATTGACTCTTGTTTCAACCTCTCTACAATGGCCACTTTTTTCTGTCCCCAGGGTTACCGTTGTAGTGAGGTTCAACCGTACTTTTCTAAGCACTGCAGAGCCAATTGGGAAAAAGAATTGATAACGTTCCAAAATATTACTATGTCCCATGATAGAAGAGACTAGTAACTAGTTTATACATACCACCCATGTCAAAACCAATCACAGGCCGATCTGTTTCTTTATGGTACGCCGTCATGGCATAACCGACCTACAATTACAGAGCGGATAGAAAAAACGAAGTTTGTAAGATATTTATTATTTAATGGGTGACATGAGGGCAGACAAAATGATTTTTCATTTGCACGCTTCTTTTCTTTGCGCATAAGTACAATTTAGCGCACGATTAACACGACTGAGCAGACCGTGTACTGTGTGCCTTTTGCTTTCGCCAAGTCGTTCTTATTTGGAATCGGTTTTAAATGCCAGTTGCCATGACAACAACACAAACGGGCTGTTACACCAAAATGCCCATTGATTTATTTTCAAAAAAAGGCAAAACGTTTGTTCTTGCTTACCACACCACCTGCGGGACCTGAAAGAATGGCATGACATCCAGAAAATCTAAAGAAGGTAAAGAAAATCAGACAATTGATCGATCAAGTCAGTCTGCAGGTAACTCTACTGTTATCTAAGCAGCAGAAGAAAGAGCCAAAAGTACTTGTCTTGTTATCTTCTCCGGGGACACACAGCTAGCAACATAGCCTATCGTGTGCGCTCAGGTAGCCAATCAGAGTAATCAGATCTTACCGCTTGCGGACTCAGCCATAAATAAATAGCTCATTTACCTATGTGAATTTTCCATACCTTGAAACAGGAGTTAGGCCACCGTTTGACTGCATGAACAGAACTTTGTCCTTGATAAAGAATGAAATTGAACTGATTGTGAACTAAGATAGCGACTAAAATAACGACGACTACAAATAAGGCACAGGCACTTCGATTAAATTTACCGTTTTTCAATTATAGTATTTATTGCAGATTAGGTCAAGTTGTCTTTTTTCAGAGTTGGCAATTACGAATCATTGCCATGAGCTACGGTATAAATAAGCATGATCCAGAGTTAAAATTGATTTAATCGTCCAGAAGCTCACAACACACTTGTCTACAGCCAGGACTCGATATGTTAAGACACCGATTATTTCTTCCAACCCAAGTTGAAATACAGAAAACACCCGCTATTAAGAACCTGTGGTTTAAGAACCTGCTGGCAGAAACTTGGCACTTTAATACCCAAAAATATAAGAATCTGTTTAGCAAAGCAAGATCAAGCAGGTTCTTATATGTGGGTTACAGGTAACTTAAGATAAACATTTTAACCAAGGAGTTTGACTTCAAGATTGCCAATTGATATTACAAGAAGATACTGCACCAAACTCTAATTACAAATAGAGGTATTACTCCCGTGGGGGGGGGGGGGGGGAGCACTTTAGGAATTTCTGGGTGGGGATGTGCCGCTGGGACCCTGGAACCCTTAAGCTATACCAGAGCTAGTTCAGCTGAATTTTGCTACCCTATACTAGAGTAAACTCCACAAATCCCCCCTATCCTAGGGTAGCACAGTCTAGCCAAAACAAAACCTTATACCACAATCCCTAGTCTAGATAAAATCTTCAACCAACTGATCAGTTTCCTAAAAAATAATACCCTATTCTAGACCCAAACGCTCTGATTTATATACCCTATCCTAGAGTAAACGGCTTGAAAATCATACCCTTCACAGCGGCACATACCTATATAGCCCATATATGGCAGTACCCCCCCCCCCCCCCCCCCCGGGTATTACTGTAATTCCTACAACGAAAAAATCCTCTGGTATTATTCTAGTTAGAGTGGTGATAATTTAGCGTGCTCAGATTTACCTCGATTCCTCTTTTAAAGCCAGACATAAACCCACTGACGTATCTCTTGATGCATGGTGTTAAATAACCATCAGCGCAAGCTTAAAGAAGAAGTGAATAAGGAACATCAATTTTAATACAGTTGTCTTAGGTTTGTATACAAAATCTTCTATTAAAAAAACTCTCTCCATGGAGACTATTTTAAAAAGAAACTTTGTTGGCCTTTGTGGAGAGTGGTCCTAGCTTCAAGCTTGGAACACTAGAGTTTGCATTAGGTGTTAGCTGTTTTTTTTTGCGTTTTTCAGGCGAGCAAGGAGCGTGAAGCACTTGCCCGCTTCGTGTTTTGTTTTCCCGAAAAAGATGGGGAAAAAAACGACTTTTCTGGAGGCTAGGGTGCATTTGATCTTAAAAGATCAATAAGTTACAGTGGAACCCCGTTAATACGGTCACCAATAGGCCAAAAAACTTTGGCCGTAATAACGAGGTGACCGTATTAACGAGGGTTTCTTACAAGAAAATGTATGGTCGCTTTAACCGGGCGGCCAAAAAAAAGTTGCCGTAATAACGAGGTGACCGTATTATCGAGGTGGCCGTAAGGCGGGGTTCCACTGTACGATAATCCATATCTGAACTACTCAGACTTTGCATGAGTTGAGGTTTCACGTTCCGTCTATAACCCGAATGAAAACGCGTGGAATTACGACGGGTTGGTGAAAACAATTAAAAACATTTGAGGTAGTATGTAATGCTTACTACCACGTCATAAGAGATGAGTGGTGGGTTGAGTTATCTATCGTAAGAAAAGAGAGCCTCATTTCTTTGTGTGTAAACAAACTCGATAAAACAAGACAAAAAAATTTTTTGTTTCTTTTATACAGCGCTTCTTGAATCTTCTGTCTTGACATTCGCTACTTCACTCACTCACGCGCCTTGCACGCGACGGTCCTTTATGACGAAGACCCTTTGCCGCTATAGTCATTCATGTGATACAAACCCGCCATGTTGGAGAGCAAGGTACGCATTGGAACAAGACAAACAAAAAGCTGACATCATTTTAAATGGTAACTTCCTTTGTTTGTCTTCTCCAAGAACGTTTCTTGCTCTCCAAAGTGATATTTTATTTCCTTTTTCTTCTTTTCTTTTCTTTTCCTTTGTTTGCCGCTTCGTCTTCAATTTAGCCAGTTCAGCTCTTGTTTTCCCTAAACGCCTATCACTGTAGCCCGTGGTAACGCTCTAAGAGCGTCTTCATTATTACTGAACTTTTAATACACAATTTGTTACTTGTAGGCCAACTTTCAGGCAAAGTTACGACCAATAATTTGTATGGAATGAAGACCATTATTCATTTCGGTGTTTCAGGTATTTTCCCTTTTTTGCTGAATCAAAGGATAAAGAAAGCTGGCGCTGAGGTTTAACATTACGTGATAATGAACGATATAAGAATAATTTGAATCCTAGTACCAAACCATGTTAGTGGATTGTGTGCCATTTTACCTTAACGGTATTGCGTCCTATAATAGAGCAGCTATGCATGGTGTCTAAGAACAAATACCTGTGTATCCCCTGGGGACGATTTTGATCATAGGCATGACAGATGAGGAAAGCGACACCTGAGTAAAACCCATGGCAAGAGCTATTTCACCAACTTCTTTCTCGTGAGCATCAAACCTTGTAGTAAGCAAAGCTTAGTTTTAGATCTAGATCTAGATGAACTGACAATAAATATTGGAAACTTATATGATGTGTTACTACTGTCTGATGCCCCATTTGTATGAGAAAAGTTGACCTGAAAAGGGGGGTTACCCTCTCCCGCTACTCTCCGCCAAAGTCAACTTAAGCGAGCGTTTGCATGAGAAAAATTTGATCCCTGTCGGAGCCAACAGCGCTTTCTGATTGTCTTGCCACGATCGAGTTGACCCAGCCGTGCAAGCCAAAGTGTTTATATGAAGAAAAGTTGGCTCGGCTTGGTTGGTGACCCTACAATCACAAAAGGCTGACACACCTCCAGCTAAGCCACCTTTTTGTTTCTTGTGTAAACGGTTTGCCATGTTTTGTAAGTAATTGTATGAAAAGCTTGATAGTCCAGAGTAGCGCGGTTGCGCTGGTGACGCTATACTACCCAGGAAAAGTATTCTCTGCGAGGTCTGCAAGGTTTTGGGAGACATGTCCTTCTAGTATGGCAGTATTACAGATCCCTGGAAAGATAGTCCTTAACCTGAATTTTCACCTTGCTCTCGTTCTCTCATAGTTAGTTACAGGATGAATGATGGAGTAGAACAGGTAGAAGTTGTAGATACTTACATGTAAGAATGTAAGAGCACTACAGCCAGGCTTTTAATTCCTTTATTCAATATTCTCTGCAACATTTAAAGACATAATAGAGGTTTAGCCAATATTAACTCTTAAAAGTAATATGAACAAAATATTCTTTACACTGTTCTCCATATTTCATTAATTAGCCTCTTCGTGATGCTTTGAAAACTGCATTTTGGGTATTCAGAGGTTTGAAAGGCTAAGACTGTAGAGGCTTATATAGATGCCTTGATCCACACAGACGATAGTGAAGTTGGGAAAAAATAATATGACTGATTATAAATTCTTCAAACACCATGGTATAATGAATGGTTCCACTGTATTCTGTTATAACTTTATCTTTTATCCTTTCAGTTCATGTAAGTGGTGTGTGCATATGCAATTAATGTGCTTCAGTTTTAGTACTTATATTCATTTAAGGGCTGAACACAATGCCAGCTAGAATATTATTATAAAAATTAAATGAACATTGTTCTTTACAAACTAAAAGTTTAACGTCTTACATGAAGATCCCTTTTAAGTGAGATTTTATCCAAAGGCTGCCACACTATAAGCTAAAGAAAAGGAGATATAGAGAAATATAATTTTTAAGTATGGTGTAACTGTGCACATCTGGAATAAAAAAGAGTTAAAATTGACCTTTTGGTTTATCATATTCTTTAATATAGAGATTAAATGGAATTAACTATAGAAATCTGATGCTTGTAAATACATAGGAATCTCATAATCTCATCTGCAATTTAATGTAACAATTACATCAGGCCCTAAGCTAACAAACAGCTGAGAAGCTCTACAATCAACAGGAATAAGACCTATGGCATTTCTCCATGTATTCTCATTCCGCAATGGACTCATTCCAATAAAATGCAACACAAAACTGCAAAGGATTTTAGTAACTACACAAACATTTACCCGTGCAGGTTTAGGGTAGGGGTCTGAGGAGGCCAGCCCTGTCCCATGCCCTTACCATATTTTTAGGCCAAACTGAATCCCTAGGGGTTGAGAATTTTTTTTCAGCTTGCCCCCCCACCTCCCCCTTTCATTAAGGGTCTGGATGAGATGCTTGAATCCACCACTGATTTATACTATTATTTTTAGGGGATACAGTTAAAATTATTGTTTATGCTGTAAAACCTTCTCTCCTGTGCTTGCAGTAACTTCATAGCTGCCATCTGGGGTTTTAATTTCACTTTTTTCTTGTGCAAGAATGACTCGCTCTTTAGCTTCAATCACATTATCATATAAAACTTCTGGACATGTTGCTGTCTGTTGAATTACAAAACAAGCGATATTTTTATGGTAATTAAGAGCTTTCTACAATTTACATCAAAGTCTGGGAAGTAAGAAGAATACCACTGATTTGAAAATTAACATGCCAGCTCCTGTGCAGCTTAAGTGAGCTCATTGTTTTACTCGTAATAGAATAAAGACCTGTACCACTTCCTGAACAGAAAAAGGATATTACAACAGGTGCATGCAAGAAATACCTCAGACTGCAAGACAGCCTATATTTTCGTGTAGGTCAAGAAAGCGATAACGGTCAAGCAAGGGTTTAAACAACTGCATGTGATGCTGTGAGTTGTCCTAGATTAAGATATTTTCTAGAGCCACAATTTTTTTTGTTAAGGAAAGGGCAAGGGGTTTGTCAGGTAAAGCTACCAATAATAAAGCACAGATTATTTCACCAGATCAAAGAGATGTGGCCTAGTTTGATTTCCAATGTGGAGAAGATCATGAAATCCTTCAGTTATAACCAGCGCCATTCTTTCTCCTTTCCTTTCCAACAAAGCATTAGTGGCAACAGTTGTACCCATTCTGATCCAGTCAATGTATTTAGGATCTATTGGCTCGTCTGCCGGCATCTTTACTCCAGTCACCTGACACACAGAAGGATAAAAGTATTAGGTAATATTAGAATAATGTTCTAAAAACTGTGGGTATCACCCAAAAATGATGTAGTCCTCCTTCGGTCGGTGACCATGGATGATGCATCCTAGTTGCCAAGGTTGTCTGCTCCACTGGAGCTGTACTCTTTTGTAGCTGTAGAGAACAATCTGAATGAAAAATGGTCTCCATTCTGGTGGAGTTGCTGTAACTCTTTTTGCATGCCCCCTTGTCTGCTGCTGTGTTCATCACGCTTCTCTTCTTCTGACTCAGGTATGGTTTAAAGTACTTCTCCACCTTGCACAGTCAGCTTCACAATGGCATGACTCCAAGTAAACATCCAATGCTCTTATATACCTCTTTTGAGTCATCCATGAAATTACATCTAAGAGACTTTCTAGCCAGTGTTCCTTTTCCCAGCTGACAGGTTGTCTTTTGTATTTATTACCACATTACCCCAGGGGTACTCCCTATAATGGCCTATACGGGAAGGCTCCACCCAACAGGGGTGCCTGTTTCAGATCTTTAGCATATGAAAAGGTTAGGGATTTCACTAGTTGATTGGGGAGGTAATTCTGTCATTTTGGTATGTAAAAAGGCAATTACACAATGTAAGGACTAGCAGATGCATTTTGTGGCTGTGAAAAAGTTGAGAAAACATCTAGTTTTTTCAATTATTTTAACTTCAAAGACTGTGCATTTACAGCAGTTTGAAGGAATGCCAAGTTCTAAACTAGGTATGTAAAAGGGGTGCCATTTCTCAAAAGAAGGTATGAGGAAGGGGCTCCCTTTTCCACCTAAAATGGTTTATAAAATAACGAAGATAGTACGCGCGCTCTGATTGGCTGAGAGGAGTGTTTGCATGAGGGTATGTAAACATGGTTGTGGTGTCAAGATGTTTTGCTTTTCGCGCGCTAATCAGGCAAGCACGAATTTGAAAAAGTTTTTGAGTTCAAAACTCAACAAGTTTACTTTATTTACCCATTCCTTCGTCAGCTGAAACTCGGAAAATCGTTACAAAGAAGGTGTGTCAATTTTTGTTCGCTTAAGCTGACATTTTAAGCGAGAAAAATCCGTATTTTGCAAAGCATCTTTTTGCAAAACAAGAACTGATTACGCGCGCAAGACTTCGTGGACAAGATTTTGCGACTGGTAAGAATTTCTCTTTTAATCAGTGCCATACAAAGAGTTTTGCATTTTTTTCTGGGGAAAGTTATTTTATAAAAGCAATGGAAAACTTCTTACCTGTGTTTGTATAGCCTGATATAAACACTCGAGGTATTGGGAGAATTCTTGACAGTTATGCAAACCCTCGACTTCGTCTCGGGTTTGCATAACTGTCTCTGGTGAAGGTGTGCTTCTGAAGCCTTCAGCCTCTGAAACTGTTTTCATTTCATCATTATAAGCATCTTGAAAAGGGTTTCTTTTTGGACCAGAAGCCTTGAAGGAGGTTGAACGTTGGCGGTGTGTGGCCTGCATTAAAGAACTATCTGATTCTGTGATGTCAAATACTTTACTCGATTTGTATGCACAGTGAAATAAAACAGGGTCATGAAAAAGGGTCACTTGTCTTGAGCAAGTTAGCTAAAATTATGAGAGGTTTGTTTCTTACAAGGAGTGCCAGAGTTTGAAGAGTTTGAAGGCCTCAGTGAAACACTTTTACTTAGTACACAAACTTTCCATACGTGACCCCTCCCCCGGGTCCCAGGGACCAGAGAAAATGACCCGGGGGGACTCTCACATAAAAGTGGCGGGGATGCTCGTGGTCTCGCTAAGGGTGTAAATTAGGCTGTTTAGGACACAACGTCATTCAAGTGTCGCTTAGAGCTGTAAAAAAATGCCGTTAAGTATGTTTTGGTATGGTCTCCTTTAGCGGTCAGTTTAAGCTTGAACCACACCCACATTAGTCTCCTTTAGGGGTTTGTTTTGAATTTCCGACGAGCATCCCTGTCACCCTTTCCAGGGGAAAATGCATTGTCCTACCTCTTCCAGAATTCTTCGTATACCCTCTCTCGGAGCATCAGGATAAGCAGCATCTACAGAAAGCAGCTTCATAACCCTGATTTCTCCGTTTGAACATTCTGAAAAAATGTCCGTGAACGTCCCTCCTCTATCGATCGCAAACCTAAATTTGAGGCAAGCCATTTTCGTGGAGACAGAAATTCACGGTTACATGAAGCGCAGATACAGCGACATGTCAGTGCTGCTGACTTGAATTTGCCGACGCATTGGCCATTCGGTGAGATTTACATTTCTCGCAAACTATAGAAATCTGTAAGCAGATCTAGACTATTGAGGAACACATCTTATTTTTGTTGTTTCAGTTTATGATTTTCTGCGTGTCAGCTGCGAACAGTACTTGTTTTTGCGTAAAACCGGAAGTTCATTTTGGCATGCTCACTTCCGGTACTCTTAGGAAGGAAAGCGAGGCTGATTCAAATGCAAGAAGATCGTCAAGAAACATGGCTGCAAACGCGATGGCCAAGTTTTCTCGAATATTTGGTCGCAAATCCTCTGTCGTGATAGGAATGATTCACGTACAAGCACTACCAGGTGATATAGTTAAGACATTTGACGTTTATTAGGGACCCAATCACTGAAAACAACGTTCGCTATATATGCCCTATATATGTAAACTTACCTACACTGTATAAACAACACATGGCGTTTGTTTCACCAGCTGCAGGTTTTAACCTCCATTTGAATTAAAAACAGGAAGCGGCATGAAGTTTGGAAAAAAAGTCACAGGTTGCTGATCTCCTGCCTGGCATTTCCTTCTGTTAATACTTTGGTCTAAAGCGTGAATTCAGAACTGTATATTTTAAGCTTTTACCGTATATAAAATTGGCCTTTTCAAGACTTTTTATGCCATTCTATAGTTGGGAAATAAGATTAAGATCATAAAGGATATATTTCCTTTTTATAAATTCATTAAGGTTAACAGCAGACACTCTGAAACTCTTATTTTAGCAACGTTTAATTTTTGTTCTATGCTTTTCCCTTGCCTAATGTTTTGTAATGGTCTATTTAGGCACCCCAAGAAATCACCTTTCAATGACAGAAATAATAAACATGGCTTGCAAGGATGCAACTCATTACAAAAATGCTGGTGTGGTAAGAATTTGCCTTTGTGATCTTGCATGAACTGTTTGACTTTCATGGTAGTTTGGAACCAGGCTCCACAGTGGGAAAAATGACAAAAGAAAAATATCAAGCAAAGCGAACCGAGCGTTAGTCTGGGGAGGAGAGCGGGCAGCACCACCCTGCTTGTTGCTTTTGTTTTCTGTTCAGGTAAATCCGCGAAATCCTGTGAAATTCACAAAAACATGCAAAATACCGTGAAATTCAGTACAAATCTTATCAAAATTAATACATGTCTGTATAGCATATTTGAAACTTATCTCAGCTATTGGGGCTATTTAATTGCAGTAAACTTGCAAATTTTTCTTGAAACTTCGTCTCTGAAACATGCAAACAACGTCACCAAATTACCAGGCGTAGATTACGTTGCAAAAAACTGGGTACTAGCCATGATGTTTAAGGCTTTGCTATTGGTTCATTTCTGGAGCCTACTGTTGTTGAAAGAGCAAATTTTGACCTCTGTTAGAAAAACGTTAAAAACACTGGTCTGATCAGGGCTAAACTGATTGATTTCTAGCAAATTTGCCCTGAAAATAACCACAAAATTGGCAGTTTTTACTGATTGCTACTCGGCGAAGTTTGGCCCGAAAATTTCCGCGAAATTGGCCAATTTTTCCATGAATTTGTCCCTAAAATCCCGTGAAATTTGACTGTTTTTTCCACAACCCATCAGAAGCCCTGCGGTATTTAGGATTGACTGTATGGGCTGTTGCCAAATTTTCGTCAGACTGGATCACTTCAACCCTTGTAACCCTATACCCAAACTTTTGTCTTAAAAACGAGCCACAACAGTTGATCTGATCCAGTTCTCGTTGATGCCTGACTGTTTGTCTGTTATTTGAATAGGATGCCATAATGTTAGAGAATATGCATGACATCCCATATCTTAATCGACAAGTTGGATCAGAAATTGTGGCCTCCATGAGTGTTATATGTAATGAAGTCAAAAAAGAGGTGAAGAATTTGCCTTGTGGTGTGCAAATTTTAGCAGGAGCAAATAAGGAAGCACTTGCAGTGGCAAAAGCAGCTGGCTTGGATTTTATTCGTGCTGAAGGATTTGTATTCTCTCATATTGCTGATGAAGGAACAATGAACTCTGATGCTGGTGAAATTCTCAGATACAGGAAACAAATTGAGGCAGATGATGTTTTAGTGTTCACCGATATCAAGAAAAAGCACAGGTACATTTAAGAAGAGATTAGCCAGGCTATTTCTTTATCAATTAATTTTTATCGTTCTTGAGTCATCCAAGCTAGAAAAAATGTCCTCCAGGGTAGCTGTAACAACAATTAGGAGAAAAACACCTGTACAGTCGAACCTCCATGTGGAACCCAGCTAGTAAGCAACCACCTCCCGTAAGCGACAACTTATCCAAAACACCAAAATTTTCCCTGTGAAAACCTTATAGTTGGAACCTCTTGTAAACAACCACCTTTTGTAAGAGACTGGGACTACTTTTAAGGATGATGGTTTTAGAATTTGCTATTGCATTTAACCTCTTCTAAGTGACCACCTGATACAATAGTCTCATTTTTGTGTTCGGGGCATGACATTTGTGCTACACTACCCAGAGAAATGAGAAGAACTCTTAGAAACAACCTGGATTTACATGTGTTGTAAAATTTCCGAAAAAGTGGATGTGTCCGGACTTCTCCACCTCACATTGTTTTCAGAGTTCAAACATAACCTCTTTGTCTTCTGCTGGGCCATGTTTGTTCCTTACAATAATACTTATACTGCCTCCATAGCAAGATATCAAGTTGCAAGATAATAATAATTTATTAATAAAAATAATTTGTTATAATAATAACAATAAAATTGGTTTTTATTATAATTTTTTCACAGCTCACACTATCTTACTTCTGACATTAATATTATGGAGACAGCTCAGGCTGCTGAGTTTTTTCTTTCTGATGGAGTAGTCCTGACAGGGAAGACAACAGCGGAAGCCACAAGCTTAAAGGAAATGCAATGTGTTAAGGAGTCAGTCAATATTCCTGTTCTGATTGGTTCAGGAGTAGACGATGGTAATATGGGACAATACCTTGGAGCAAATGCTATGATTGTTGGGTCACATTTCAAAGAGGATGGTCATTGGTCAAATCCAGTCTGCTTTGACAGGGTGCGCAGTTTTATGTCAAAGATAGAACGAATAAGAAAATAGGTAACAAATAATAAAGAGACTGACTAATTTATTACATTACTCCCAAAAATTTTCCTGAGTACCATTGTAAAAGTTGATTCTCACAAAAAGAACACCAAGTGATCAAAATTAGCATATGTAATCAAATGGTGACAAGTGAAATTAGGGAATAATTTCATGCACATTTTGTCCAAATCCTAATAATTTCCCCCTCCTAAAGGCTCAGGAAATTACCGTATCAGGATTTAGACAAAATGCTATTTGATTAACTATTAATATCATGGGTGACGAATTACATTAGCAATCAAGGATTTTTAATGGCATATTTATCCTGGATCGTATCGTGCCAAAATTAAGGAGTAACTCGTCACCTATGATATTAAAATTGTGAAATTTAATATGAATAATATAATTTTTTAATAAATTATCTGAAAACTTATCCAAATTTTAAAATAAGTCCTGACATTTGCCTGTTTTGCCGGCCATTGAAGTGTAAGATAAATAATACTTTAAATGACAGTACATTTTTCTACTCCTGTTTCACCATCTTAATTATTTGAAACCTGTTGCTCTACCATCTCACTTTGTCTGTTGTTTTTTGCTCTAGTCTTTACGAGATATTCATTCCCTTTGCCAATTTTGTATTTCCAACATTATGATGTCAATAATAATATGGCAAAATACGGCTTTATTACATGCATGAAAATATGAGTACTATTTAAATTTCTACAGTCAGTTTAAAGGAGGAATGCAAAAAGACAGATTAAAGGCAGCGCTATCATCTACATAAACCATTATTTACTATTCTTTACAATTTACAATCTTATTTATTTCTGTGGATCATCTCCGTTAAATAATACATGTAGCAACTTACCAGGAAAACAGTGCTGTCATTTATTTATTAACACTGCAAATAATTAACTGTTTACTGTAGTAAAGGGAAGAAAATTTTAGGTTCAGTGTTTTTGTATGCTGTGTTCTAAGTTCTTATATAGCTTAATCATAGTTGTTTAGTTAGAAACTTTTTCACCAGTGCAAGTCTATTAGTTGTACAGTAGTTACTCTGTATTTAATGAAATAACATTGAATTAATATTCAGTTAGTAGTAATAATTATAGTAACAAATAAATATGACAAATGATTTAAAATGATCAGTGGTATATAATGGCAGAGGTCAAATTTGATTTCACGCTAATTTTGATTTTAACCTACAACAGTTAATTCTCTATTAATTTCCTGCATGTCTCCTACTAAGCCCAGGAGACAAAGGAAATTGAAAATCAACCTAGGCTTTAAGAGATTAGTACGTGTATATGTGTAATCAAATGTTGACAAGTGAAATTAGCAAATAATTTTACACAAGTTTTGTCCAAATTCTGATATTTTCCAAATTTGATCTGCTCTTTCAGGTATTTAGGTTTACTAAATCATCTTTTAATGCCCTGACATCTTCATTCATAGTATTAAAAAACTTTGCCGCCATCTTGGCAGTCACACACAAGGAATGTTGCCATGGCAATTTTGTAATTTCTCATGTGTAATTACAAATTAGTATAGGTAATAGCATGATTAGTAGTGATATTAATATTTTTGGCATAAATACCATGAGTGATATTTCAAATTGTCAAATTTCTCATGTGAGTCTGAGAAAATGAATGTCAAATTTCACAAGATTATTGTGAAAACACAGGTAAATTTCTGAAAATCTCATGTGTAAGATGTAATTTTGTGAAATTTGACATTTCTTTTCTTGGCGTCCCATAAGAAATTTTCTTTGGTGTTATTACAGATGACTAATTACATCTTTAGCCCTTGAAAAATGGAAAAAAGAATGCTCTAAATTATTCTGGTATAAGGTTTTAGTCGACTGAAACTTTAAATTTCTCAGTTTCCTGGTGGATTCTGTCTTAAAGCTTTTTTCATGATGCACTGCAAACATATGGGTAAGAATGAATAAGATTTGACCAAAAGGAAAAAATTTCAGTGGCTTAATTTGAAAAAAAAAAATCAGGACTTTACTCCATTTTCCAGACTTTTTCCAGGTCTGGAAAATTGCTGGGCAAATTTCAAGACTTTTTGAACCGTGTACTTCCATTTCAACCGGAGAGTGTTTCCCCTTCCATTAAATACAACCTCACTTTCTGGATCTGCTTCTTAAAGCAGCCCCATAAAACCTCTTGATTTTGACATGACACAAGTTTAGAACAATCTTTTGGCTAAGATTTATAAGCCTCTAAGGACCCTTAGCTTCCTAGATGAAAACAGGGTCCATTAGCCATGAGATACAGACGTCAAAGCCCCAAAAAGCAATATTTCATTACTATAAAAATGACAATATGTATGACTTTTATAGTAAATTTACCATTTTTTACACCCGGCAAGTGACATGGTTGTTTGTTTGACAACCAATGATTAATGAGGTCCTGCTACAGTAAAATTCTGACAAGCAATATGGCCTTAAAACAGCGCAATAGGACAGCAGAAACGACACAAAGATGGGTTGAAACTGCCACAGCGACAGAGAAAAGCACAAATTAATACAACTTAGTAAGATGCCAACAGTGGCATCGCTTCCTCCCCAACACACAAAAACTTCAGGTTTTGAAATTCAGACAAGGGACATACATTGAAACTGCCTAAGAGAGGGTGGTAAAGGGGGGTCTAGATCATGTTTCATGGAATGGTCATTTCACAATTCACGAAAAATAAAATTCAGAAAATTCAGAGCTGATAAAAATTCATGGTTCGTGAAAAACCTCGTTTCAAGGAAAATAATTTTGCAAAATCAAGCTTCACTGCAGCTACTATGAAAATTACAACTGACAAGGAATAATCAGCCAATAATTAAGCGGAAAAAAAGGGCTGATCACGAGTCATGAAAATACCCTTTACCACCCTCCTAAGAGGGCCTCGTTAACCACTCCCTTGGATCCTCTTCCCCTGTAAAGCGCATTGATGTTTGTTTGGGAAAATCTTGATGGAAGCCTTCTGCACAGATTTTGGAATGCACCCTGCAGGGCCTTGAGAGTTTTATAGATTTGCAACACATACAGTCAGGTCCATGTTAAATTGATGGGCGCCTCTTTTTATCGCTGCTATTTTTAGTCATTTTTCTCAACATTCTATGAAGTAGACTCGTGGGACTTGCAATCAACAGTGCCGTCTTCGAAATAGTTATTGTAAAAGTGTTTTCAGATTGTTTTATTCATTTGAATATTTTTACCATTGATTAGTTAGAGTTGCAGTTACCTAATAGACATTACCAGTGTTTTAAGTCAGTCATTTGTATTACCCTATCATTATAATAGCGCTCATTTTTCAGGGCATTATCACTAAAATACAATCATTTTATATTTTTCTTTTGTGGTAAAGACACCACTAAGGGTTATAAGGATTATAAATACCAGTCTATACAATATTTATGTCAATAAGAATATTTGGCTGGATTTGAAACTTAATTCTAAGAGCTTTTGTAGGCCACTAATGACTGTTAAAAACATATGTAGTATTAACTGGGTAAGTAGTGTTCAGTCTGTTCAAGCCAAACAAAAAACATGTTAATATAATTATCATAAATGACAGTATAATTTTGGAAATGATGCAAAGATACAGATGTGGTTTATGAAATTCAATAATACAAGTAGTTGGTTTACCTTGCTTAAATAACAGCAAACATAACTGAAATTTTAACAAGGTAAGAAATTTGTTCATTCAAATGATAATGTTCTTGTGTCTTAAATTATTTAATTGAGCAAGAAAACCCTCTTTGACAGTGTTTCTAGTGAGCTGGATTTATTATTTTAAGATAAATTAACTCTTGGATAAGTGAAACTCTACTCCCTTGTTCTTTCACTAGGTTTATTCAGCATATAGTTCATTTAAAAATAAAATTTAGATAACCTTAGTATTGTTGCTTTTGATATTATAATAAATTATAATATTTTTCCAGTATATATTCATATGCCTACAGCCACAGAAAGCATGGACTGCTGTCGGTTTTGGACACTGTTTCGGTCTATCTTAGTATAGTGGTGTTAATGTTTATTTTTTGGCAGGCTCAAGGAGGTATGATCAATTAAGGTTAGTCTATCATGTATTTAAAGTCTTTGAAATATTACCGTAAAAAATTGTAAGCTAGTTGTTACTTAGGTGTAATTCCAACATATTACTTCCAGGAAAATGTCACACCTGTAGGAAAATATTTTTTGGCAAAATTTGTTTATAGCTAAGTCTGATGTGCACTAATAACAATTGGTTTCATTGGCGTTTTTGCGGGTAAACATATACCACCCACTAAAATTGCCAATATTTTGAATTCAAGCCAAATCTGTGTCATATTTGGTACAATTTTGCTGTAATTCAATCGCTAATGAAATAAATTTTTATCCCCGTAACAGCAGAAGATGGCCAGGTTTGTCATTCAATTGACAACACTATTACCTGTTGTTCGGAAATTCAAGATAAAAACAAACTGTTTGAAATTCCTTTATTCAAATCTCACGATATCCTAAATAAAAAGTTCTATTCATTCACAATGTATGAGTCATGTCATGAAATTTGATTTCTTTTCCTCTTAAATTTTAAAAATTGTTTTATACTTTTTTTGTCTTTTTCTCTTATAGGAAAAATAAAATCGACAATTTACAATAGTCTTCTAAGAATATATATCATAGTACATAAATTAAGTTGCATAGCTGGAAGATGTTCTCTCCTCATGCTATCTAAGAAATTGAACCCTGTATTTGGCTGCAAGGATCACGTTAAGTTAGAATCCTCCTTTAACAAGGAGAAAGTACTACTTTGGAAAAAAGAAAGACACACACGGCAAAACTAGTTCTAACCTCTGCAATAATATAAATAAGAAAGGTTTAAATATTTACATATTGGACTTAGACCTCACTGTATAATCCCGTAGCGTCGCCCTAGCCCGAATTTCAATTATTTTACAGCGAAGGTCAGCAACCTCTTTTGCCGTGAACTCCTATATGTTTTCCTAACATTCTATTACGCTTCTTATTTCGCTTACTTCTAGAATTGTTTTGAAAATGAACCATGTTCTGTTTTTTTAAGTTCTTTCTGTTCGGTCGAATGCTTCCCTGTTTCGGCGGTTCGGTTTGCCTCCTCTTCTCAATCATTTCGAGCTGCGCTTGAAATTGGACGGTTCGCCGCGGCTCTCGTCTTTCTACCTCGCCTCGTTCCTCGGTCCTCTGGGCGCTTGAGCTTCTGGAAGCCGAGGAAACAGAAGGAGACGGCTGCCTAACACCTGCCCCGTACACAGACATACTCGGATGCTCTATCAACAAATCTTCCATCGGGCTCGACTCCAAAGCTTCGGGGGAAAGCCCGCTCGCTTCAAAACACGGCGGTGGGGTAACATACCAGCTTTCTTCCAACTCAATTTGGCACTTAAGCTTCGAAGCCTCCTTTCCATCCCCTGCTAAAAGAAATATATTAACTCAACGATTCTGTAAGATAAGAAAAGTATTTGGCGCAAATTACAAAATATTATGTAACTGTGGCGCAACCCAGATAGTATGCACTTAGTTCGTGACGAAATACGTGCACATCGATCGATTTCCCAAATTAATTTTTATGTACCAAAGGAAAAATTGCTCTAGCTGGGGCCTTGCACTTCCTGCTGGAGAAATTCGATTACATATTTGCAAAAGTTAGCACTGAAAACAGGAAGCTTTTTTACCGCTAATTTTCTTTTCCAGAAGGTCCACCAAAATCCAGTCGTCATCGCTTTGGGTGTCGTCTACAGAACAACCTGGGACAATTTGTTCATCTGCTTCGCCCCAAATGTAGCTCGAAATTGTCGTCCACATTTTGAAAAATTCTTTTTAGACCAGTAATATTCAACGGACTTGAAGTAATGCTGCTTTTGCTGTAAAAAAAAATAGAAAAAAATAAATAAATAAATTAGATATGTGAAAGAAGCGAACCATTTGGCAGCATAGAAAATACACCTAACACCACAACATTTGCTGCCTCTCTTCTCGTTCTTATCTAACTCACCTTTTCTGTTAACCTTAGAATGAAGTTTTAGCCCGCCAAAATTCGTTAGTATTGCTAGCTCTTGAAAATTCCGGTTGCCGCCAAGAAATTTTAAGACAGGCTCGCTTATCGTTTTCTGAAGAATATGCTTAAACCTTTGGGGAAAATAAAAGCTTGATACACTGTAATGTGCGCTGATTGAAGACAGACTTGCTAGGGACAGCCTTTCAGTTCCTTTAGAGGATAAAACAGCAAAACGGCGTTGGCAAACACAGAGCTTGGCCGAAGCGGAGAAAATTATCGTTTGGGAAAACTCAATGTTTTTGTTGACATTCTGTCAGGGTGGTGACGTTACCAATCAAATTCAAGCCTATTGTCTATCCGCCATATATGGAAAACGACGCAACAACCGAGCACGTGATCTTCCCGTGCACTGTGACCTGTCCCGGGTTCTTGGAGCTCCAAAAATGCGATCAAGCAGTTATCAGCGGTGATTACAGCGATCTGTTTCAAGTTTTTCTATTGTATTTTGTTTTCTTATGCTACATATCTTATTTTCTGTCTGTTAAGTCAAAGGACCGAAATGTCCACGGGATTCTAAAAGAGCGGAAACATGTGATTTCCCCCTTTGTTCAGAGTCCTCAAGGCAGTCAAAGGTAAGACTTCATTCATTCCTTTCGCTATAAAGTTTAAACTCAAGGGTAATATTTAAGCTTATTACTTGAAAGTCCATTAATTTTTTATTGAAGAGAACAAAATCTAGGTGGGATCAATTATGTTCAAGTCCAAAGGTCATCAGTTTTTTTTGCATGATCTTTTATGCATATTAGTTTGCGTGCGCGTGGCAGGCCAGCGATGAAACATAATACATACATACATACATACATACTTTATTTGTCATGTAGGTCAGTGAAAAAAGAGGCAGCTAAAGAGCTGATGTGGACCTACAAACTAAAAAGTATCTACAAAAAAAAGTAACTAATAATATTAACAAACCAATGAATTATTTACAATGAGTAAGGAAAAATAAAACAATACCTAGCAAGATAAACAACAGTTGACTGTTGCCTTAATATATATAATTTACAATATCTTTATTTATTCCCTGTAACCCATTAAATGTTATTTTATCTAAAATGTCAGATTTTTCTTTAAGAGCAGATTTAAAAGAACCAATATTGGGTTTGCTCTTTAAGTACATGGGTAAGTTATTCCATAGAATAGACGCACGATGAGAGAAGGAAGATCGAAGGAAGTCACTTTTAGGGCAACGCACGTATAGTTTCAGACTGTCCCTGAGATTTCTTAATGGAGAATGTTTAATAAACAAAGAATTTATACCAGCCGGAGCCCTGTTATAAAATGCTTGATAAGATATGGTTGCAATCCTCTTTTTGTACATGTATGATAAAGACTTCCATTTTGTCGCTGCCAGGACCTCAGTGCTAAGAGTAGAATTCTTTATGTTATAAATAAATCTCGCTGCTCCGATGTGAATGTCCTCCAGGGTCTGAAGAGATTTTGAAGATCCCCATAATGCAATTGAATACGTAATACTTGGAATGATACCTTTGAAATAAATTGACTCTAAGATGCGACTGTCGAGACCTTTTAAGTGTTTCAGTTTCTTCACTCTTGCTGAAAAACGTTTGCTCAAGGATTTGATATGTGGCGACCAGGAGAGTTTATTATCGATTTGAATCCCTAAACATTTAGATTTAGAAACAAAGGACAACTCCTTTTGCCCTAAACATATTTTCTGTAAGGGCCCGATGAATTGTGATTTAGATAACAACATCAATTCGGTTTTTGCAGGATGAATAGTCATGAAGTTAACCATAGCCCATTTGTTTAAGTCGGCGATCGCCTCCTGAATTTTAGATCAGTCTCCAATTTCAAAATAAAGTAAACTAAAATGTGAAAATACTTCCCTAACTAACGGAGCAAACTGTTTTTGAGAAGTTTGCGTCTCGTGATAAACTCGTGAAAATTCATCAACACAATCTAGTATTCGTTTCATAAGAGCAAACTTTTAATAATCTTTGCTAATGACAACCTTACGCCTTTGAGGCACTTTTTATATGAGGTTTGGGACTGAATTCGTCTGGAGATTGGAGGCTAATTGCCAAATATTTTAATTGGCGGTGAGTAGTCTGTAGAGAGTAAGTTAGTTTAATATCATAATCTTGTATGGATTTGTCTTGAAAGCATAGTAAAATCAACAGCAAAAAGAATTGGACAGTGATTATTGAATTGCAAAAATTTAGGTTTAGACCCCTTTGATTTGTTTTGAAAACATAGTAAAAATCAGCGAGTATCTTGTTTTTATTGTCCAGGCGGTTCTGGATTCACAGCGTATTCAAAAGTTTCCACTCTGGAGAGTAGATTTAAAAAGTTGCAAATTTGTCTGCCAGATTCATCAGATATATGTGGTTGGAAGCCAAATCTGCAGAGAAAAAGTTGAGGATTAAAAAACATCTGGAAACGTGTGGACTGGGCCTAAGATTTTTACTTTCAAGTGGAATCTTTACAGACACCCCTTTTGCTTTCAACTGTCAGTTGAAAGCTAAAGGCTGTTCAAGCTCTAGTTCTTTTCAAATAATTCCTTAGTAGAAAGTCCATCTGGTTCTTTTTAAAAAATTGGTTACTTTAAATGACCTTATAGACACCCACTCCCAAATAAACGCCTCTTATCTGGTAAATGCCCCCTCTATGCTGTTAAAATAATATTAGACGCGTCTCTCAAATTAACACCCTCTGTGTAATAGCTGCCCCCAATGAGAATTTAAATCCGAATCATTCAATTATGGTATGTTAAACTATTTATGCTGTTTTTAATTTGCTTGCCTCAAAATTTGAAACCACAGAACTTCATGGATGCCACAATTCTTTTGTTTCTATTATTTTTTGACAGTTTTAGTTGGAAAGGATTAATGTTTGCACACAGATAGGTTGGTGAGTGCCTTTTAAGATTTTCAGTCATTTAATTGTGCAACTGAAGTAATTATGTAAAGAAAAATGAGCTTTTAGTATAATTTGTCAACTTTTGTTTTTGTATTTGTAACCACATACATGTACATTCAACTCATAAGCAACCACCCTAGGTGGGGGCACCCAGCCACGGTTTCCTCCTACATACACTGAAAACACTTTTCAGGCTATCCTAAGTACTTTTTAGATCTCTAGAATGCATTCTAAGCGGTACTATAAAATTTGCATCTGTTCAGTCATCCTAGGGGAACTTGATTCTTTTTGAAGTTACAAGGCCTTCAATATTATTTTCCTGAAAATTTTAGATGCAATTTATTCTATTACGAAAGTGGGGATTTTTCTGATTCCTCTCTCCATCACACTTTTCAATCAAAAAATTTTAGGTTTCTTTTTTTCTGGGGGGTGAGATGTGAAAAATTGAACTTCAGAAAATCGAAGGGAATTTATTAGATGAGCTTCGAAAATAGTACATGAGTAGAACGGTCATCTAGAAATTTTTAACAGCCCTCAAGTAATACTATAGAAAATTCTAGGCAATATTTGCTTCTCCGAACAGATATTTTACAGAAAACAGTCGTTGGGTGTCCCTGACAGTGGTCGCTTATGGGAGGTGGTCATGTACGGGAAAAATTAAGAAAATAAGCTCAAACTGAGCTGATTAACATAATTACATAACGTTATTACCTTATAAGCTAAAATTAGGTTCACTGTTGAAACTTTGTACATTTTGCATCAATTTAACAATTCACTTTTTTCCCTACAAACAGTAATTGTAAAGTTGTTTTGAATGGTAATTGAAGCAAAATTTTGTAGACTTAAGTTTGGAAAGGGTTGATATTCTGTCTTGGAATAGTTAGTATTTACTGGAATCATTAGCTTTTGTATGATATAAGGAAAAATGCAGCTCAAGAAGGGTGTTATTTGATGAGACCAAGCCAAGGTTTTGATAGTGTGACCCTTTCAGCATCTGGAATGGATTTTTACCTACAATATTTCTACCTCCTCTTTTGCCAAAGGAAAGGAAGTAAAAGATCAATAAATTATGCAATGCACAGTGTATCTATTGCACTTTTATGGTAAGGTATCAGCAAATTGATGGTTCAAAATAGCGGTGAGACAATTTGTTGAGACCTCAGAAAAGGTGACTGTGACCACTAAAATAATACAGGTCAGGGAAATGATTCACTGGACGTAAGAAAAACATAATTGATCACTAATAATAGAGGTTGACCGCTTAATACAGGTTTCCTTAATATAGGTTTGACTGATGGTATACTATAGCTATAAGTTAGCTAGAAGTAATGTTTTGGTACACAGGCTACCCAAGCTCTCAACTCATGGGGATAGTGTGTTATGTTTTTAAGTTATTTTTCTATGTGACAATCTTATTCCTACATTGACATACTGAGTTAGCATGTACACGCACACTGAATGTTGCAGTTTTTTCCTTTCTCCTAGATTCCAAATGATTTGATGCCCTCGACAGCCATCAGTAATTTCCCCTGTCAGTCAGGAATCTAGGGCTCCTAAGTCCTCTTAAGCTCAGTAACACTGCGATTCCATGTTCCAAGCCCATTCCAACCAAAAAATGCACTAAGGCGTACCAAGGATTTGGTGACTCTTCCTCGATCAGTTTTTTGGTTGAGTAAAGAGATTGACAGATAAAGCTTATCTACCCACCTAGCTGGCTTACAGAGATTAAACACTTTTTGCTCTGATTTTACAATCTTTTATGCAATTTTAAATTATTACATTACCCCCTCCCCCTCCCTCTGGAAAGTGCACCTCTGGCACATATGTTTGCGTTACTGACCGTGAATGGTCCCCTACCTGCTAACCTAAATTTCAGGGAGAGCACTTTGATATCATGGCCTTAAAGAGTTCTCGTAAAACACGAGTGCACTTATATCAATATCTGGACTAGTCTACACACACTTTCCCTATAATTGACTGAGGTAATGAATTTCTTTAAATATCTTCTCTCCTCACAGATAAGTCTGACTGGTTTTTGCTTGTCCTTTTCAGATTTCATTGATCTGCTAAGAAGCATCAATTGAAGTTACAAAATTTGTTTAAATAATAGAAGTAGTGAAAGTTTATCTTGCAGACACTAAATATATCTACCAATCGTGTTATTTTCAAGACGTCTTTAAAGCTTGCATTAGATATCTGGAAAGTGGGAAAATTTTTAATGAGTAAGGTTACTAAGTATTTTGTAGTGATGGTAAAAATCTCCAATGATTTTGGTAGTTGTAATAAATCATCATTATCATCAACTTCATCATTCAGCCCTTTCGGTTGGGATGCTCTGAAATATGATCTTATTCCACGCATTCCTGTCCGATATCGTGTTCGCAAGATCCTCCCTGTCAATTCCGGAACCCGCTCGAGATCATTTTCCTTGAATGAACAAGGCCACTTGGTTTCCATAGAAAAATAGACTGAATGATCTCACCCTTTGCTCGTTAGCAATGACCGATAAAGAATAAAGATCGAGCAATACCAAAAACTGTTTTAAGTCAATTCAACTGCTAGTTTTCCAATTTACTGCCGTTTTTATCGGCTCTTTTTGTGTCGTTTTGAACTAATTTTATTTAATATAAGTGAATTTGTTTTAAAATGGCACATTTTCCATATTGTAAATTTAAGACTCTTTTCAATAAATTTGTCTTTTTTTGCAAATTCACAACAGTTGCTATACTTTTAGATAAGAGTGTAAACTTTTTGATCAATCAATTTATTCGTTTTTTTTCTCACTTACACTGCGTCATGACGTCCAATGTGTGTATGTTGCAGTTTTCCAATAAATGAATTGTTTTTACCTAAACCTACTTGTTTTGTCTTTTCTTTAATTGCATAG
>OZ037776.1:17437003-17462003 GCA_964035525.1 Porites cylindrica | reverse complement strand
TTATCAGTTGATACGTCTAGGAATCCTTATGGCTCTTTCAAATCCCAAAATCGATGTCAGAATTAACCCTCGATCAGGATTATTGTGTTTGCAACGTTAGTCTAACCTTACTTAGAACTTGACATTGAATGAGATAAAATATGCAGAGCCTTGCTAACCAATCAAAAAACTGAACGAACTGAATGATTTTACTCCTTTTTGCTAATTCGTAGTATTTTGGAGTAATTATTGTCATAGGGAGCGTCTATTAGATGGAGGGAGTTTATTAGAGAGGGGCGTTTAATAAAATGTTAACAGTGCAGAGAGGGTATTTATCAGGTAAGGAGCATTTATTTGCCAATGGGGGTTTATTAGGTCATTTACAGTACTTTTTGGAAGAGAATTTATGGTGTACAATTTCATCGAAAATATGATAATATGTGTAGTTAGTACTTCGTAGTAAATGCAGCAGCAATACACAGAGATCAGAAAATGCATGAAGTGGTTGCTTACAAGAGGTTTAAAAACAATAGAAAATTATAAAATCATGAGCCCAAATAGTGATCATAGTCACTAAAAGGGTGGTCATTTATCATAGGGGTTTGAGTGGGAAATTTTGTCAATTTGTGCTCACTTATAAGAGGTGGTTACAAGAGTTGATTGCAAATGGGCTTCAAGTGTAATCTCATTGTCTTTGGTCTAAGAATCATGGTGCCCAGCAGAGTAAGAGGAAACTTTTCTTATTTAACCCATTCGCTCCTGGAGATTTTGCCGAAAAACGCGTTTTGAAGCTAGTCGCGTGGTTTTCTGGTCACTGTCATGCTATAAAGAGCTAAAACTTACCACAAACCCGTTCACAGGTCGTGCACTTCACGGCCTTCTGATCCAGATGCAAAATATCACCTTGCGTAGTTCGGGCATGAGCAGAAAGCAAACTTTCCAGATAGTTTTTGGGTTTAAAAGTGTCACAGCAGTCTTGACTTTCACTTTTCGCTTTCTCTCCTTGCCTCTTTTTTTTTCACTTTTCTTGCCTCAATTTTTTTTCTCTTGCTGGGCATTTAGTAGGCTTCATTTCGGTGGGAAGAGTTTTTAGGAAAGCTTTTAGGATCTTAGGATTAGGTGAAAGGAAAGGTAGGTGGGCAATGGAACAAGATTTTCATGGAGATTTACAGGTCAATCTTGCATGGTTTTTTGCCTTTTTCTCCGGTGTCCTTGACTGAATTGTGCTCATTCTGGTATGGTTTGAAAGATCTCTTCACTCTGCACAAGGTAGAGGACAAAGTTGTCCTTGACCGGTAAAACTGATGACGTCACAAGGGGTAGATAGGACGTGGATCCGCATGGGCGGTTACGGGCGGTTCAGGGGCGAATGGGTTGATATTATTGTTCCTCCGACAAGCACTATATTAAATTTTGTTGTCTGAAACACATAGGTTTTTGTCCAAAAAGTTTGCAAGGTTCCTAAGCTAAACGGAGCTCGTGAAAACAAGTGAAATGGCGCCAGTACGGCAAAGTTAAAAGGAGTGTTTAACCTTATTTTGTCAAGTATGAGGTTTGCTTTTATGACAATTTTCAAGTCAATTTAAGTCCACTTTCAACTGTTTTCAAATTGTATTTTTCTATTTGAAAATGTGCTTGTCCCACAGACAAGTCATGTGAAAGGTTTACATGTCAGAACTAAATTTCTACCTGTCCTGGGCAATCTGACATAGGTTTTGGCACACCCTGCCCAGTCCAATCCCTTTTTTTTAGATCCATCAGTAAGTTCATGCTTCTCAAGTACAAGTTATATTTTGTTCAATTTAAGGGCGAGGTATTGTATTTGTACCAGAAGATATCAGCAGTGATTGTGAGAGTGATGAAGAGACGAATGATAGCATTTGTAAAGGCCATGGAATATCAGTCACTACTGATCCTCAGAGTATCAAGTTTGAGATCTTCTCAACCAGGATTCATGAATATCAGCGCAAGCAATGTGTGGTATGTACAATGTACTCTGGAACTTTCTGAAGTCACAGTCATGCCTTCTGAGAGGGTGGGGGGAGGGTAATCTTAGGAATTCTTGGTGGGAGTGTGCCGCCCGGTTCTCTAAATTCTTACCCTATATTTTTAGACCAAAATAATGCTATTTTCCACACCCATTTTTTCAGGCCTGGCTCCTAAAACAACCTGTTTTGAGACCTTGCATTGGCCAATCACCAAGTCCAGTTTGAATGAAGTATTATTCTAAAATTCAAATACAGTCGTACACTCTCATGGCTCTGTCAATAGCCATACTAGATGTTAACTGAAATGGCTCCAAAAGCATGGCTTGTGTAGGGGAGTAATCGTGATCCCCCCCCCCCCCTAGAATTTATTAGTCTGTCATTCCCTGAAGATTCAGTGAGAAATATCTAAGTGGGACGCATGATACATTAATTTTGGGGACAGAATCTGAAAGTATTAATTTTTTTTGGCCAATCAGAAGTAGGGCATTCAAATGCTGCTGAAAGAAGTTTGGTAGAATACCTTCCCCATTCTTCTTGTAAATTGCATACACTAATTTCACTTGTCTGTATACCATCATATCCTGATTAGCTGCTTCTGTGGGGGAGTAATCACGCCACCGCAATATATAAGTGGGAAATGCTGCTGAAACAAGTTTGATAGAATAATGTCCAACATTCTTGTAAACTTGTTGTGGCTTAATTTTATCCTTGGTTTAAAATAATTTTATTTTCCTTTGTTTTTGGATATAGTAATATAATTTAACAATTAATGAATGAGGCTGAGTTTTTTATGAAGAATTATGGAGATCGAGGAGGGTGTTATCCGTCGAGGCCATAGGCCGAGGCGGATAAAACCCTCTGAGATCTCCAAATTCTTCATATGATATGAAAGCCAAATTCAAACATTATTATTCATACAAAATAATTCCTAGTTTAAAAACAAAGCTAAAACATGCTTACCTCCATCGATACCTCCTTCGATAGTGCACGGTTAGGGTTGTTCAGCTCTGCAAAATAATATTCTCCAAATAGCAGATGTCGTAGATGTTGTTCTTGCTGTTCTTGCCATGTTTTTAGCTATAATGTTGCCTAGTTCTTACTCTTGAAACGAGTGAAATGTCCACCATATTTTGTTTTTATAACCAAAACAACTCAACCTTGTCCCCAGGTCTTCTCGGTTAACAGTGCATTAACCTGCAAGAACGTTGCATTGTTGATGTCATTTCCTTGTTAAACACAAAATTCTTCCAAATTTGGTCAACAGTAACTGGTTATGGTGAATTATACGTGTGCTTTTAGCCAATCAGAATCAGAGAAATATGTTGAATGAATAATAAATTATGTTAAGGACTTTGAAACAATTAGGAAAATAAAATTTAACTTTAATTTCACTTGTGAGAAATTTTCATCATATAATTGACCATGACCACATAAGAGAGAATGTATGGAAGCTGCTAAAATTGGGCCTGATCTAAGGTTATATCCAACTAGATGCTTATCCAGGGGACTAATCATGACCCCCCTTCCCCCCCCCCCCCCCCCACGGGACTTAGTTTAAAAGAATAATTTCCCCATTCTTCTTGTAAACATTTTTATACACCAATTTCACTTGTGAGTATTCCATCATATCCCAATTAGATGATCCAGGGACTCCAGCAGTGATGTGTTTTCTGTATGTTGGCTGAACCCAATTAAAATGCCTGTACGCATTTTTTTCTATTTGTATTGTAGTTTTACTCCCTTATGGTCCTGAGAACTGAAGGGATTGACACAGATAGCGCCTTGATAGAGAGACGATATTCTGACTTTGCTGCCCTGTACAAAGCACTCAAGAAGGACCATTCAAGCGTTGTGGAAAATGTTGCATTTCCTGGAAAACTTTTCGGACAGAAAAGCAACTTAAACCCTGAAAATATTGAACTTAGACGTTCGTCCTTTGAGACATTCCTGCAAAAGATTTGTTACAGTAATGAAGCACGTCTTCATCCAGCTTTTAGAGAATTTTTCTATCTTCCGGAATTACGAGAGGCAACAGAAAAGCTCAAAGGAGGTCAACTGAAAAGTGGTTTAAAATTATTATTAAACACCCTTCATCTTCAAGTTAAGTTGGGTGATGAAGTGAGAGAGATTATTGCTACTCTTTGTGGAATTGTTGTCATTCATGAAGCCCAGAGTAAATTGGAAGAGGCAAATCGTTATGCGACAGCTGCACTAGAGTTAGCACAAGATGACTTTTATTGTCCCCATTTGATTCCTTTGCTGGATACAGCAGCTAATTTAAGGTGGAAACTTCAAATGGAGAAGAAGACTTTAGAGAGACACTTAAATCGTGTTCAACGAATGAGTGGAATAGACGCTGATAATGCCTTCACACTCCGAGAACTTGCTGTTATGAGGTTTGACAAGTAAAGTAGTTAGAATACATGTACAAAGTGACTAGTACAAGAAACATTTTTAATATGTTTTGCTTAGAAAGTTGAAACTATGATCAACATTGTAACTCTGTTAGCTCACAAAAGATTTGACAGATGAATATAGATATTAGAGTTATGTGTTTTTTAATCACTAGTATAGTTTTAAGGACCAAGTAGATTCTATCATTCATTTTACTTGACAATTGCATCACAAGAGACTATGAGACACGTACAGGTTTTCCAAATTTTACAACAGACTGATCTTTGTACATTCTTTACACCCTTAGTTCTTTTATCCATCTCTTATCCCAGCTTGAAATGAGAGAGAAATAAGGGAGCATTCATAAGTTATGGGTGCATGCTGGGTAGCCGTTTGGACTGGTAAAAAATTGGTAAGAGGTGGTGGCTGTTGAGCATTTTAAAGCAGGAGACTTGTATCAAAAGAGGATTCATCAAGAAAGATCAGCTTACAATGATCAGATGTAGGAAACTGTGCCTAAAATTTTACAATTTTTTAGTACAGGAAAACACATTGTGGGAGGACTGTGCTCTAGCAATGCCCCGTGATGCCTGACACATTACTTTTGCTCTTGGGTGGTTAAAAAATCTTTTTTTTTTTGATAGAAATAATAATAAATTGTGCTGGGCACACAGGCTCAGAGCACTAGGCTCCCTTTAATTTTTCTTAGAACACGGCCTTGTTATACCTCATTGTAAATTGTTGCATGGGCTGGAAAAGTGGCAGCTAATCTGTTATTTCATACTTTATTTGCTTGCATTGCAGTAAATTTGATTTTGGAAAATTAAGAATAATACTAAATAAAATTTGACTTGAACAACTTAAGTTTAAAAGAAAATTTATAAGCTGGGAATACTTTAGTGGCTTTTTTCTATGTAAGAATCAAGCATCACAATAGTAATATTATCAGTGTCTCTTCCTTCAGTGTATATTATTTTTTGAAAGTTGAATGCAACATGAAACAAATAAATATTAGCCTTTGTAGCTGGCTGGATCATCCTGTCAGGGCACATTGAGGGAGAGGAGTTGTGATGCAGCCAGCGTGAAGAATGGGGAAGAAACCCACCAAAACTCTCACAAACTCGGACAAACAATATCCTTCCAGCTGTGCAGTCTAGAAACAAATAGAAAAGGTTTAACTGTATAAAAGTTTTGTTGGGGGCCCCACAACATGCTGTATTCACTAAAAATCTGTAGGATATGAGTGCTCCCAAAGTTGATTCTACATCATGCATGAATTTATTTTGTAAGTCGGAGTGTTGAGATAATTTTCCTCAGTTCGTTATCTTTCCCTTTTGCTTTTGTTTTAGCAATAGCTAAGAGAAAGTACTATAATATCATAAATGACTTGTCAGATTTACTAATCCTGATGTGAGAGCTGAACACTATAGGGGCAGGTTGATGTACTAAAGGAAATGACCATTTAATGGTATCGACTAGTTGTAGTGGAAGAAAGAGAGACTACCGCACACAGGGTGATATTTGTAATGACTTTAATTAAATAAAAATTGTAAATATTATATATTTTGCATATCCTGGCAAGAGGGATGTATTCTATCATGATTGATGGTCCTATCCATTTTTAAAGTTTAATGTTCTTGTTTGTACAGGGTTTTTGTTTTTTTCTCAAATAAAAAACAGGTGTATAATATTTTGAAGACAATATTTTGTTACATTGTTATGCCTTTTTTACCTCCCCCCCCCCCCCCGGCACAGAGGCAGTTATTTCAAACTTTGCCTTGGACCAGGTGTTTGTTTGAATGTGCTGTTAATTTTGGGTCCCTTTTGTACAATTTACCAGAACTGCCTGGCAACACTAGTCCCGCCTTGCAAAGAATTCCACTTTAAATCAGGACTCGGTCCAGCTGCTGCCAGATCAATCTATTCCTAAATTGTGTTCCCAGCAGTGATAGTGAAAATTTTGAGAAAAGACAAAATGATAATTTCATTACTTTTCAAAGCGACCAGTCTCCAGCTGGCCAGTTCTGACAAATAAGTGCCCCAAGGAATGGTTTGATTTATTGCTTTGACAGCTATGTCTCTTGCTTATAACGTTTATTGATAACTACAAGCTTTTGACCAAGCATTCATATTCAGGGCTGGCATTGAATCAAGAGAATACATTGTGAGGATACTTATGATTTCTAGAATAACAGCGAGACTAATATGACAAAGACTTCGCAGGGAGCATTTTTTAGTTTCAATGTAATAGTCACCAAAAATCAGAACAATAAGTACGAAAAAGCTTTTATTGCTTATATTAATTTTACCTCTATCACCGATGTGTATGACACATATTGTCACCGAGATCGATAGAGTAGTAAAAATTGCATTCCTTATTTATTTCATAGATAATTTGCATGGAGGATAACGTCATAATCATGACACCTGGAAACTCTTGTAATTCTCCCTGATACGTGAATTTTTTTCTTTTTCAGTTTTGAGCATATTGAGTAGCCTGAATTTCATCCGATTACTTCGAGGGAGTAATAACGACTCAAAGTAATCGGATGAAATTCAGGCTACATATTGAGGTCAATCTTTAGCCTTCAACCTCCTCCAAAGCCAGGGAAAAGCGCCGTGGGGTCGAGGTTGTTTAGTTTTCCTTTTTGGGGGGTGAAAGGGGGGGGGGGGGGTGGTGGACGACAATCTTCTATTCTGTTGTGTTGTTTTGCTTGCTTGATGCCGCTTGTATTTAAGTAACGTACGGCAGTAATTGTTAAAACCCGCGTGTACGATCGCGAACCTAAGGCCCCTAAAACTCAAAAAACACCTTCCTTATCATAACTTGCCGTCAGGTCGCGTTGTTAAAGCGACTAAAGCGAAGTGGGAAACCACGATGGCTTAATAAATTGGAACGGTTCAGGGCAAAAAGATAAAAAAAAAATTAAAAAAATGGCGAGAGAACTCTCCCTGTCCGGGCCCTCGGTTTTTTCAGTATGACTCTTCTCACTATGACCATCTCTCTTGCTATGACCTTGAAAGGCAAACCTCGGTCAAAGGAAACTACAAAATGATGTGTTTTTGCCCGTTAGGTGATACCTGTAAGGAAGAATGTTCTTTCCGTTTCATTATTTCCCATCTTTTCCTAGGAAACCGCGAACTTCCCATAATGCCGTTCCTTGTGACGTGCCATCAGCCATAAAAGGTTTACCTTCGATCACGCACGAACAAATGTATGTTGATGGAGTCGAGGTGCCAGTGGTACGTGGATGATTGCACAGAAGTAAACCCTGATGACCGTTCAGAAAGTTCATCTGATAGCATTTCCTTCAATGGACAACTTGTTAATCCCATAAGAACTATAATTCATCCCGGAGGTAAGTGAATATTATGCCAACCTCTTAAATTAAACTGTGTACATTGTAGATTCGAAGTAAAAAGATTCAAGGTCAGATACGCTTCGATGGACTCGCAAAATCACGCTAATCTCTTGGAAAGTTTACTTTAGCTCCCCTCGTACACAGAAAATCTAGTTGTCTTTAATTTTCAAATTAATCAAGATTAGAAGCAAAATAGGTTTACCGGTTGATACTGTATATATCGGCAGAAAAAAATTTCCTTTCGGTGCAACTTAAAGCTTCGATTCGCTTCACTCCTTCGGGTTCGTAGTAAGTTGTAAAGTACTTAAGCTTAAGTGGGAAGATTTTGTGGTTTCAACTTCGCTTTTTCCTACATGTAAATGTTTCGTATGAAAACGATACAAATTTTTTTGTTTTTGTCTGAAAATGAAAGGTTGCTACTTTATTGTCTTCTTGAAGTATTTTCTGTCTGAAGAGATTTTGAAAAAGCTGTAAGGAATAATTTTTGGAGCGTGGTAGTAGGGAAATTATTTCTACTTTTATCCATTCTCTAGTTAACGAGGCAGTTGACCTTTTTCAGGCTTTTGAAAAAATGTTTTGTTCCCCAACTCTATGAATTTCATGATTTCAAAGAGAGGGCTCATTTGATTTGGCAGAACGGAAGAACCATGCTAGATTTTTTAATGAGGACAGACATGAAAATTTGTTTTTTTTCAAATCAACTATTCTTTGATTAGCTTATGATTAAAGTCACCTGAAAATGTTTCAGTTTGAAGGTAAAAGGTGGCAGGAGTTGGTTGGGGGTGGGTGCTAAAACAGAGAGTGGATGAGGAATCCTTGTTACAGAGGGAACTTCACATACTTGACTGTATTAACTTGGACCACAAATGTTAATATATTATTATTTGCCCAGCGCGGAATATTTCTCCAGAAGTTTTTTTTCAGCGGGCGTATCATTTGTTTTAGGCAAGGATTGTGATTCAGACATCATCAGGGTTGTCACTAAGATTTCAAGTTGCCGGGTATTTGTTGTTAGTAGCCGGGGAAGTCGCAAGCAGTTATGGAGCCCCTCCCCCCCTCCCTCCCCCAAGAAGTTTTTGAACTGCAACTTCTACCGTTTTCCAAACGGCAATACCGCCCCTAAAAAGCAATCTTCATCAAGAGTACAGCTATCATTAGCGGTTTTATGATGACCACGTCTTTATTAAAGAAAACTACAACATTCTGAGACACTAAAATAATATTTTCAGGTGACTTTACGTAAAGGCTCGTTGGAGGGTTTTTTCAGTGGCCGCCAAATGGGAATATACATGTAAGCACCAGGCCTGAAAAAATGACAGGTTGGCGCTGGTCACTTTATCTGAGAAAAGTTTGTCGTCGCTTGTTTTACGTCCTCTATAAAATGTGAAACTAAGCATTTTCACGTCGTAGTCGTGCAGTAACGGCAAAAAAATGTACAAAAAAGCGTGATGCACGTGCAAACTAGTTGTTTTGCTCAATAAACCTATTGCTTTTTTGACGTTCTCGTTGCCGTCGCCGTCATCGTTGTTAAAACTCCTTACTGACATTTCGCGAACGGAGAGTTTTCGCGCGTGTGTACTAGTACCAAATCTAAGTCAGATGTCTTTTTCCGACATTTCTTAGTAATTTTTTTGCACCTCAGTATTTCAAAATTACTTAAACCTGCTGCAGATGAAACTTGCATTTAGTTTGATGGATTGTCTTTGTGTGTTTCAAAGGTGTGCTCTTTTGGTTTAATTTAACGATGAAAGTAGCCGGGGGCCATGCTCTGAGTAGCCGGGGGAAATCCCCGGCCCCCGGCCCTTAGTGACAACCCTGAATCATGATCAGACTGGCTTGCTTAACACATTACTGTTTGTAGGGGGTCTCAGTCTCTGACGTTGAAATACTGAGAGATATGCAGAACACAGGGAGGGCATTCGTTAACCAGACAAGTCATCCAATAGACCTTGTCACGGTTTTCAACGCCATCTTGACGAGTAGGCAAACGTGTAAGAAATTACAGTGTTTGTATGAGAATCTAATGTCGAATAAGTTCCGTAAAACGGCTGTTCTGTAAACTAAAGCTACAAAGCAAAGGATTGTCCTAAAAAAAATTGGGGGCATACCTGTGCTTAAATTTCTCCAGAGGCTTGCTTTAGTTTTTCCATATATTTGTTTGTTCGTCAAATATCATGGCAAAAACATCCAGTTTCACAACAGGCACATTACTGATCGAAATAAATCACCTGCGACCTTGTGATCAAAATTTTCCCAGGACTTTCTTACAGGCAAATGGATAGAAAATTTTAAAAAGTGGCTCTAGGTCTTCTAGTGCATGTAATGCTCTCAGATTTTTTCAGGAGAATCCTTAGGAGTGAAGCTTTAGTTTACAAATCATATTTGTTTCAGAACAGCCATTCTACGGAAATTATTCGCCCTTAGATTCTCATACAATCACTGTAATTTCTCACGCATTTGCATACTAGTCAAGATGGGGTCGAAAACCGTGACAAGGTCTGTTATCATGTAATGTGCAAAATCTTGGCCAGATTTGTCTCCCCAACAAGTTTTTTGGGATCTGGGATTTGCCTTCTTTGAAGGCTAGGATTCAGGATTTCTAATAAAATGGGAGCGAGGTTCGGGATTGAAAGTGTGCATGAGATGGGGATGCCAAAAATAACTATTAGGATTATGGGATTGAGCGAATATTTGGGTTGGGATGACTGGATTAAAGAACCCTGTAGGGTACCCTCTGATTTCTAAGTGCAACCCAAAATGTAATGCTGATTAGCCCCTCAGTCTGATTGTACACTTGAGTTTTTTTATTAGGCAGGCCAGCACTGACTTTTCTTGTACTTTTAGAAAAGGGCATTGTCTATATTGGTGACATTGATTCTGATGATGAGGAGAAAGATGTTGATTCTTTCGAGAGCATTTGTAAAGGCCATGGCATATCTATCTACAACGACCCTTGCAATGTAAGATTTGAAGTGTTTTTACCCAGGATAGATGAACAAAGCAAGCGAGTGGTAAGTACATCAATTTCCAGTTTGAAGTCGCAAGCCGGGTCAAGCATACCCCAAGAAATTCTAGTGTTAGTGTCAACTTGTAAGCACCGTTCAGAGTATTTGCCTCTATGTAATTTGCTGTCTGTAAGTACCTGCTTTAGTTAAGATTGCTATTTAAAAGGGAACCTCCACTCTTACTACAGAATAAGTTTAAATCGAATAAAATTATGTTAAACAAATTTGTTCGAAATTTGTCTTAAAAAAAGTGTTTATATCAGGAAAAGTGAATTTTAAAATCGCTTATTTTCACTTTCAAATTCCGCGGGCGCCGCCATCTTGAATAATTGCGACGTGTTACAGTTGCTCTATTGTTCTGACACAAAGAGCTTTTGTTTAATAACAATAGGGCAACCATTACACGTCACAGTTATTCAAGATGGCGACGCCCGCAAAATTTGAAAACAAAAATAGGCGAATCTAAAAGTTATTTCTTTCGGATACAAACACTTTCTTTAAAAGTATTTTAGATTGACTTGACTGTAACAGTTATTTCCTGTGATTTAAAGTTATCTTTTTGTTGAAGTGGAGGTTCCCTTTAAAAAAAGTAAACTATAAATATTAATGAGAGCTTCGCTTTTAGCCCAGGCTAAATCTATATAGAAAAATGACTACTTAAGGGAAAATGCTTCTATCTTTTATCAAATTCCAGTTCTCAAAAACCTAATTCTTTATGGAAATGAAATATATCAAGATCAATCTGGAGAATTTATATGTGGATATTGGGGCTTAAGTGAACAGGTTAATGTTTCTTTTTTGGAAATTGAGTCAGTAAGTTGCTACACTACGCTACGCTATTCGGGGTATCAAAATAATTCAAATCTCTTAATTCCTGCATGCATTATAAGCAGTGAATTTAAGACTACAGCTTCTCTGTATTTGGTCAGATTAATTGCATGAAAAATCATTCAACCATTGAATTACGGATAAAATTCCTATGAAGACATTAATGGCATACTGAGACTAAAAAGAAAGCTGAGCTTCAGACAGAAATTTTAACAGTCTCAAGTGTGAATTTACTGCTCATTACATATGCCAGAATGAGGAAATGAATATTGAATATTAGTATAGTTACTAACATTTTCATTTTTAAATAGTGAATTTGTTTATAGAATCTATCAGGATGCACTTGACCTGTCTTGACTGTAAGCTGACATCAGAATGTTTTGATTATGATTGTTTTAATGATTTTTAAAAGGAGCAGAGTGGTGCTTGTAAATTCTAACCATATTGTTATCAAATATCATTTTTAAACAAAAAGCTGCCCTAATATGAAATGTTTCTTTTTCATTTATAAGTCTTAAGGAATAATTTATCCAGTTAATGATCTTCATCTAAAACCAACATCCAGGTGATTTTACTGTAGACCCTCAGTAATGACATTTTTTTTGAGGTTCACTTTCTTTAATAAATTTTTTCTTTCAGTTTTATTGTATTATGGTCTTGAGAACAGAAATGGGTATTGATAAAGACAAGGTCTCAGTGGAACGACGATACTCAGACTTCAGAGCTCTGTACAAGTCACTCAAAAAAGACCTTCCAACCATCTTGAAGGACATTAATTTTCCAAAGAGAGTTCTTGGCCAAAAGAGTAATTTGGATCCCGAATTAATTGAATCCAGACGGGTGGAATTTCAGGCATTCCTGCAAACTATATACCAACACTATGAAGTACGCCAACATCCAGCTTTCCGAGAGTTTTTCTATCTGCCAGGTTTACGAGAGGCAACTGACTTTCTAATAGGTGGGGAATTAAATAATTCCTTAGAACTGTTATTAAACAGCCTGCATCTTCAAGTGAAGTTGTGTGACAAAGTAAGAGAGGTTATAGCTACTCTTGCAGCAGTTGTGGTGGTACTTGAGGCTCAAGACAATCTGGAAGATGCTGAGCATTATGCAATGGCAGCTCTTGATTTAGCTCAAGATGATTATTTATGTTCTTATGTGATCCCTCTGTTGGACACGGCAGTAAAACTGAGGCAAAAACTGCAAATGGACAAGAAAGGTATCGAGAATCATTTATTCCGAGTTCAAAGAATGACTGGTCTAGATGTTGATCACATGTTTAGCCTGCGAGCCCTTGCTGCTATGAGATTTCAAAAAGAAAAGACTAGCTCATGATTCAAGATCAATTAAAAAAATTGCTGTTATAGATAATTATTTCTAAAAGGCTTGTTTTTTTTACATGCTTTGTATAGAATAGCCCAGTTTTGAATTAAAAATTACTGCTGAATACAAACATTAACAACACAATACAGGGTTACTTCAGATGGAGGGTAAGCCTGTACAAATGCATCTTCACTTCTTGAATTCAGCGGTCATAGCGAACTAGAAACTGGACTATCGAAGGTAGTACATCTGTTGGTTTCTACTAAAACAATAATATAGTCTATAATAATAGTCTACAGCACTTGTTCTCATTTTCTAAGAGTCAATTGGTCAACTCCAACTTCTAATCGAGTTGTTAAATATGCAGACAAGAGAAATGTAAAATTTTGTACAGAACAGTATATTTAAGGCTGTAATATTATTATATATTGGAAGCTTGTGAATAGTAATGTTGAATCAGTGTAAATGAAGGGCCATATTTCCAGCTTGTGCAGAATTGTCAATATTTATAAAAATCTCTCGAGTTATAAACCAGTTGGTTTTTACAGGAAATTATTAATCTAATTTATGAAAAAAATGAAGTGGTAGTGTTGTTAATAATTGTATAATAATATAGATAATATATTCAATTTAATAGTTGTAATTAAGATACAAATTTAACCACAGAGCTTAAAATTTCTTGATAATTAAAAAAATAATTCCAATTACAATTTATTGTCTTTGTTCTGTGTGGCAAAATATGAAATATTAAAGACATTCAGCAAGTATAAAAATAAGAGTTCTAAGGGCATGTCCACATGAATCCAGACAGTCTTGAAACCGCAGATTATTGTGGGTGGAGCCTTAAACAGCTCTGAAGAGTGGTTTCAAAACACTGCGGTTTCAGTGTCTGGATTCACTGGTTTCTTGTAGGTGGAGTGGGTCGATTCTGGTAAAAAAGTATGTGGTTTCAAAAATACCCACTAAATTATCGTTATCGACTTCTGAAAAATTCTACCACCACTCTCCTTTGCTAAGGCCCCTTTCACACTAAACCATTCTTAAAACTGTTCAATTTTACTACAAACAACCGCTTTCTTTCTGCACTGAAACCATTGAAAAGTGGATTAAATATGAGGTGGACAGTGGATTGGTAAATCATTGTGGATTGATGTTTGTTGGGGCTGGCCGATGATCTTGCCCTCCATTTAAAATCAATACTATGGCCTTCCCATCTCTTCTAAAAAAAAATCGCCTGAGCAAGAGACAATACATACATGAATTCACTCTTGTCTCACATTTGGAAGTTGCCTTTATTCTGTTTATTCTTTTTAATTCACAATTTAAATTTTCGAAGCTAAACTACATGTTCAATGGACCTGGATCAGAGATACTGTTTTGCGAGTGTTCTCAGTAGCTTGGCTTTCCTGATTTGTTCAGTGTGCTGGAGAAGCTCCGATGAATTGAAAACGTTTAGTTCAGGTTGACTAATTGTTTGTATCTGCAACAAAAATAGAATAGAAAGGTACCTCAATCGCATGTCTTTGAAAAAACTGTTGAAAATTCTAGAATCCACTTTAGGTGCCAGAGACGTTTCATGCGCGGCTTTCGTTTTCAGTTAGCTCTTTTGACGGCTAAGCCACTCGTACCTTCCCACGCACACGTTCTTAAGGCGTGGTCACGCTTCCCTTTGGGGGTAAGAAAATGAAAACCTATAGATCGTTATCAAATGACGTCACGGCGGCCATATTAGTGTACAAATATGTTGACGCCACGGGATGCATATATTTGTTGTACATTTCATTCATCTTTAGTGAGCTGGTGACTGACAAAAGGGTTTCTTTCCATAGGCATTTCACATCACTGGTGAAAATTACAGGTAATTTATTCACGTCCCTTAGTTACTTACGATACAGATGAAGGTAACGAGATAAAAGTAAAACGCGCAGAGTTCTAACGAGAGATAAGATAACGAACTTACTGTAAGTAGTTTCTTGTCGTGTTGTCCACGCTTAGCGTGTGTGTCTATATCAAAGTGAGTCAAAGTTAACAAAAGACAAAACACAAAAAAAGAATGTAAAAAACCACACGTAAAAACTGTTAATGCTTCACACACAAGACACAGCGACTGAAAACCATAAAAATAGTCTGGATTTCATACAAACTACTAGTTATTCTGTGTGGTCTATTCAAGGGTATTTAAGCACATTACTTTAGGAATCAGTGGTACAGTGCATGCCATATGAACTGTACACGTAATCTTGATTACTCCTAAGGCTACGCAAAGGTGTCGACCTCTTTAGTCTGTTAAAACCAAACGTAATGGGAGACACGTTTGACAACAAACGAAAGGGTGGCCAGATAATCTCTGGGAACGAAATATCGTAAAACGTACGTCTGCGATGACGCACTAAGAAAGGTAGCTCGTCTGGACGCATAACGCGTCTTGTGCCCGTCTTTATGTTAGAGACACGTAACCAGACGAACTACAAAACGTTTGCTGAAGTTTGTCCAGATGGATAATGCGCCCTTAATATAAAAACAGGGTCTAGAGGGGGTGTCTGCATCACGAGTCACGGGTTGAATTTCCGTACATTCACAAATCACTTTACCTTTAGGAGTCATTTCACGAATCACGTGATTGGGTGACGAACTGATCAAGCCCGTCAACAATTCTTAGTGGTTTCTGGACTACTATAGGCACCCGTGATGGGAAGGAAACAAAAAGTATGGTGCCGATCAAATTGACGATTCTGTGCTTTTTGTTTGACCACTACAAATTTGATTGGCAATGAATTTTATTGCTATAAAATCGAAGCCCTACAATTTTCTATTTTTACATGGTTTAACTTCGAAGCCTTGTCACGACACTCACATCTGTTTTATCTGCAGAAATCTCGATTCACGGACTAAAATGTTAGAGGATCACGCGTCACAGTGTACATATAATTCACGAATCATGACTGTATTTCATGAGTTTTTCTGATTCAAGCTCTTTTTAGCGGTCAATTCACGGATCACGCGAAACCCCTGTAAAAACGACCAATGATGTCAGTGTCTATCCCCTAAGTAGCACCCAAAGGATACAGGTTAAATATTCTAACATTGTAACATCCCAGAAGAAGCCATAATAAAAATCCATCGCGTCGGAGCTGTTGAGACAAAAAATAATAATAATAACCATTTTGGGACCACTTAACTTTCACTTTTGTGTTTTTATCAACAATTGATTTCAAAGTCTGATCGTCAATCGGACATTATGTCTCAGGTTTTTAACCAATGTTTAGCGATCTGCCAGATTAGATAAAAACCCGCGAGTAAGAACCTGTTAGGCTAAAATTTGCCAGTTGGGCCCCCTCTATACACGTCAAAATTAAGAATCTGTTTAACCTAAAATTTAAAAAAGGTTCTTATTTTCTAAAATCTATTAAAAAAAAGTACGCTTGGGCAAATAAGATAAGTCGACAATCAGGATACATTAATCTTTGAAGACATAGGTGCCTTGTTACTCCAACTGTAATGTAATGAAGGATAATGGTATGTAGATTTTATTTAGGGAATAAGCAGAATACCACTAAATACTCTTAGCTACAATGTATCGTTTTTCTTCAAAAAATATGAACCTTTTCAAGAACCTTAATAGCCTAAATTTATGCTAATACCATTTGAGTAAGAACCTGTGTAGGCTAACTTTGGAAAATGCAGGTTCTTACTCGCGTGTTTTTACTGTATCTATCACAAATGCATGAGTTAAACACTTCCACTCGGCAAGCAACTGTTTAAATCAACATTAACCTTTTTATGGAAAATCCCTATTAACTCATCTCTCAATACCTTGAATTTGCTGCTTGTTGAAGAGCTTTAAATGCTGTTGTATAATCTTTTACTTCCATACATTGACAGAGTAAAGCTGCCTACAGAGAACAAAGATAATTGCAATCACCCCAAGTCAAGAAAAAAACAAAGTCATTATATTATATTTATCCTAGTGTTCATACAATCCCTGTGACTTGCAATGAGCATAACATCGGTTTTTGTTTTCCAATAGACCAGCGCGTATATTTGCAAGTAATATTACACTATGACTAGTTCAGCAATGTGATTTGAGCACAATAATAAATTTAGTTTAACTGTAACCTGAATATGAGCTTTCATCGCAGAGCAGCATGTAACCATCTTTCTGTAAACCTATAAAAACATAACAGAGAAATGTTTTAAAATAAACCGCTGAATGATCATCTCCTGACGTGTGGTTCGCTATTTGTTAAGCAGGTTTTCTATACTTAAATATTTAGTAATTATTGGATGGGGTTGAGTGAGATATGAAGAATTATGCAATACGATTGACGACAAAGGTATTGATATCGGCAATCATGTTCCAGATTTGGCCATCATTAGCTGGTTATGAAGAATAAGCCGGAGGATTTAAGGTGACTCGACCCAGTTTTTTTGGAGAGGTACGATCCTACTTTGAAGCTCTCTGGTATCCCCACCTTTACTTTTATCGTAAGTCTAACACATAGAATGGATAACATATAGATCAATCTACAATATAACATAAAATTTTGGGCGATCGGAGTAAATGTCACGTGGATATAATGCCACGCCCCTTTGAGGTCTGAATCGAAAATCTGCTGTTGCCGGCATTTTTTCGTGAAAATCTCTTGGCTACACATAGTGCGCATCAGTGCCTTGCGCTGAACAGAGTTTTACCAAAATCGCAAAGACCCAATTCGAGAAATTCAGCGGTTTCCAAATTTAGGTCATAATTTATGCGAAAATGATAAGCAAACTTTACACGATTATATCTAATATACTATGAGACTTATCCCTTTATTTTGGGGATCGTTAGAACAGATGGGTCCTTGCAAGTCAGCAAAAAGTTTTAGGGTCTTGTAAAAGCGCGCGATTTCGAGCAAAGCAAACATATAGAAATTATAGTTTTCGCTATTTGTTGACGTTTGTCGGCGTTTAAGAGTCCTTCTCATGAAAAAAGCATTTTCTTAAAAATTCGTAGTTTTTTTGCCTTCGATTTTTTTCAGGGCCACAATTGATTAACTAACTACCCGGACTCTGAATTTCATGTTCATTGAAAAACTGTAACATTATCTTCTATAAGCCCAAACTTGAGTAAACATTGAAGGTTTTTAGCGTTTTGGCTGCGTTTGTTCTTTGGGAGTTGTCTATTGTTTCTAGTCTGTCATTATACAGCATTCTTGTTCAGCACGCGTGCAATGACCTCGCTTGGCTGACTTCATCATTTTACTACGGGATTTAGCGACTCAGAGAATGTCGTGGTCAGATGGAAGTTATCGGTTAGAAGTTTTATCATTTTGCGATCGCGAGAGGGCTGAACCTCCTTCAATAAAAATAGCCGTGCTAACCTTTCTGGTAAAAAAGTACATTGAAGCTTTCTGGGGTGTAAATTTTTTTTTACGAAAAGTTTAAGTTAAATCTCACCCTCGTAGTCGTGAGAAAATCTTGTCCTAGTTGAATCTCGTCCTCGTCCTCTAATCTACAGGTTGTCTCTATTGTCGGCATCAAGAACGACGACCGACCAACTCACTGACTGACTGACTGACTAACACAGGATAACTTAGGCTAAGGGGGAAGACTTTAATTAAGCAATCATCAGAATCGACAAGCATACGTAATACCAACGGCCTGCGTTAGCAGTTAGTTAGCCATGCTTTTATATTTAGCCTTTTATAGCTGTTAGAAGTCTTACCTGATCATCCCAGACATTGGCTGGAACCGGCAAGTTAAAAAATGAAGATGAAACAGCGCCAGCCTCAAGGAAGCATTGCAGAGCAGAGGAATAGTTACCGGAATCTACAAGTCATATAAAACATTTATAAACAGAATACTCGATGTTTTATTTATTTTTCAATTCCAACAATTTTTGTTCCTGTTGCCACAGAGGGTCAGGGCTTAAAATCCTTCGCAGCACACAGCTGTCCTAAGCTTGCCTGAGTAACCCCCCGGCCCCGCCCACGTTCAGGCCAGGGGGACGGTGACACTATAGGGATCACGTCTCTCCGAAGCTAACTCCTACGGTAAAAGATACTAACGTCGCAATCAGTTAATTTCTTTTGGAAACATGTATACCGTATTTATTCGAATAAGCGCCCAACCTCGAATTAGCGCCCACCTCGAATAAGCGCCCATGCTAAAGGCAGAAAAAGTTAATAAGCGCCCAGCCTCGAATAAGCGCCCACCCCACCCCACTCCCTCCCACAATAACTCCAATAAGAGATAATAAGAGACCTTCCTGGAGACGGAGTTTTCTTCAGAGTATTTTACAGTACCTTGCTTTGTTACATCTTCACTTTTTGTTAGTACCATTTACTGTTTTGTTGTAAAATATACTACTACACGTGCTGAGAATGGTGAAAATTTAATAAGCGCCCAGCCTCGAATAAACGCCCACCTCGAATAAGCGCCCACTCTCAAGGTCCAAAAATTTAATAAGCGCCCAGGGCGGTTAATCGAATAAATACGGTATGCACACTTTTGTCCCGGTTTCAATTTTATTTTCTTTTGTTTTTGGGTATGGTAATGTATGATGATGAGTTTGAAACAAACGAACACAAAATTTGAACCAAGGATAAAATTGAACCATACCATATATTCATGGAGAGCATCATGCGTATTTGTCAAATAAAGCAAACAAATATTAACGTGGTATAAATCGTACCTAAATAAATGTCACCCAGTGTTTGAAGCCAGGAAATATTGTGATGCTGAACGGAGAGTGCATGATGAACAACCGCCGACAACGCCAAGCCAACGTGATCAAAATTAACATTACCGGAACTGTCAGGATTAAACAAAGTTTGTGCGGATTCAACAGAGATAAGTTATTGATGATCATTTTTATATCGTCTTTGTTGGTTGTTTATTAAGACCAAGCCCAGCCTCTATTCAGGGGACACATCTATTCAAGGGACACTTTCGTCGGTCCCGACAGTGTCCCCTGAATAGAGGTTCCACTGTACTTGAAAACTATAAAGTAATTTTCGGGCGCTGAGCAAAAGGTGAAAACCACATCTTGCATCCATTTAAGTCACCATTTTTCCGTAACTCTAGAGTCTTGAGAAAAGGGGAAGAGGTTGGAGGGCAGTTGGGTAAATCAAGCAACTTACTTTGTAATGGCTGTGGGCCACAGATGGCTGTGCGAGCTGGATATTTCTCTTTGATTGTTGGCCTCGTCATTCTTGAAAATGAAAATGAGGATAAACTGATTGACCCCAATCCACTTTTAGGCAGAAAAACTTAAGCGTAGTAACAACTAGTAGTAGCAAATCCTTTGCAAAACAACAATCGAACTGAAAAATCATTATCATTTTACTGCAATGTACAAACCTTCTTAGAAGCATTTCGTAGCCTCACTAAACATGAAATCAACACAGTAAGAACCGTCTCCTCCTGGGAAAAAAGATATTTGCATGCTAAGAAATCCACTAGCAATATCAGGTTTAGAAAGAAAAAGCCAACATCGTTCTGCAGGGTACTTGTTGTAGTTCAGTTGTTACCTTAAGTTTTCGAACAAAGTGAATAAGATTTGTCCTGAAAAATATAATAAGAGGCATATTCTACATTAATGCATTAAAATGTCATTTGCTTCAGAAGGTAAGAATTTATTAAACACTGAGGCAGTTCTTACAGTTTTACTGCTCCAGCTCCTTGTGTTCCATCAGCAGGCCTTTTTTGTTGTACCGTGTTGTTGCTACTAAATATCTTCAGAACTACAATAACAAGAAAATTTACAAATAAGGGAAGGATACAGCATGCACAACGAGCACTCGTCACCATCCCAAGAACAGTTGTTATTCATCACCACTTCATGCACCGCTTTCATTCCCCATCATCCCATGCACAGATTTCATTTCCCACCATCCCATGGACAATTTTTGTTCTCCACCGTCCTATGCACAGTTTTAAATCCCCACCATCCCATGCACAAAATGCACTCACCACCATCCCAAAGACTTCTTGCAGGTTTCCTCCATTCCTTCGGTTTAGACAGGAAGTAACACATTGATGCCAACAGACTACTAAGCTAGATAAGAAAGAAAAATACAACAGAATTACGATGATGGACTTTACCCTTCACCCTCAGTAGTTTTGCATTTGATAGGGAGCACAGAAAAGGAGCTAAGTGACAAGTTAAAGTTTATTGTTTTGCCATGATGAGATACTTAGCAAAAAGTAACTGTAACTGTATGATGCAGAACATGTTACCAATCCCCATAAAGCAAAGGCAGTACCAGTTACCGGGATCTACCCCTACGATCTCTTCCACTAGTATTGGGAGGCTTAAGTAAGACGACGACAACGTCAAAAAACAATTGGTTTTATGAGCAAAACAACAGCTCTGCAGGTGCATCACGCTTTTCAGTACATTTCTTTGACGTCCACTGTTTGACTACGACGTGAAACCTTCCAATGCGACGTTTTGTGGAGCACGTGGACATACGACGACAGATTTTTCTTTCTCTATTTGAACATGGATAAAGCCCTTAAGAATTCAACTCCAGGAAAAGCCGCCTACATTTGACGAATTGAGCGGTTCCAGATAGACGCCATAAAGTTTGAAAGGACGCAAATTCATTTTATTAGTAATGTTTTGACTGCCGTCGTCATCGTTGTTGCTTAAGCTCCCTATTACCTCCTACATGAGTGAGGTTTCTGGAATAGAAAGAGGTTTGACTGGGATTTCCTAGGTATCAGAAATGCCCAGCTAATTTAACGTGTCAAGTAATGGCATTCCCTCAAAAATGTTAAAAACTGCTACCGATAGTATCTGTAAATACTTACAGATCTATAATCCAATGTTTGTGTGTTTTCATCTACCCTTATTTCTGATAGCAGTTCCCATTCCTTGGCATTTAACAGAAAGGCATTCACCTGCTCCTCAATATGATTTTCTGCCGCCCCTTTAGAGCAAACAACAACAATTCAGTAAGAGACCCGTTACCAGTCGTTCCTGGGATTGTATTCGATGAGAGGCGTTACATCACGGGAAGCGAGACGAAAGCTGGGGAGAGTCCCTTCTTTTCTTTCTTCCTTCCGCGAATCCCTTGAAATCTTCATCTCTTTCTCCAGCCCCAGGTTACTAGAGAGCTTGAAGGTGATGTTACACGAGACGATTCGCAACGACGATTTTGAGCGCAACACAGGGTTGCAATATTGTTACAACGTTGTTTCGAATGTTTGCAACATCGTTCCAGCATTGCGACTCCGTGTCGCGCTAAAAATCGTCGTTGCGAATCGTCCCGTGTAGCATCACCTTGAGATGTGGGGACAAAAACGAGTACGAGTGCGAGATTTAACTTAAATGTTTTGCGCGTTTTCAAAAAAAAGACACCCCGGAAAGCTTCATTTTACTTTTTTTTTCACCAAAAAAGTTAGTACGGTTATTTGCATTGAAGGTAACCTGAGATAAGGCCCAATTTTAGTGGTTCTCATACATTCTCTCCAACGGCAAGGAGGTTACGCCCTCTACCGATCGCAAAATGATAAAACTTCTTACATTTGATGACTTACATTTTGTTCTCGCCACTACGACATTCTCGCAAAAACTCGTAGTAGAATGACGACGGCTATCACCTTTTCCCGCCAAAATGACGCTGGTTCACGCGTGAGTAATACTCAGTATTGCGAAAATCTCGTTTTCGTAATCGTTCTCGTCTCATGCAGAATCTAAAACTCTTTATTATTAAAAAACTGGACAGTGCTCAACATCAGATATATTGCTAAATATCCATTGGATGAGAATTAGGGAGACAAATTTCATTCTTGACTGATGAATAGAGATTTATCCCATGGATATCATCGTTTATTATTTAAAAAACTGGGACCCGGAAAACAGCATGTATCACTTAAAATAAAAAATACCCAAGAGACTGGAAATGAGTGCACAGCAGTAGTGAAACGGAAGGAGTATCAGCTTAAGGCTGGGGTATTTTGTGGAAACAAAGGAAGTCACAGATAACTTTGACAGTTGACTGAACACTGCGCTAATGGACATCGTTTTACTTTTAATCACCTGGAGCAGTTTGCCACATGTAAGACTTGACCCTGTTAGTTATCTCATCTAATCTAAACAAAAAAATCAAAAGCAAAAAAGTTGTCATCCTTCTCAATATAAATTCTAATGGATCTTGATCATTCCATATGTTTTGAAACTTGACCGAACATTCCCTCTTTGAAATGTCTTATGCAACGTTTTTATGAATCCGCAACTTTTTCTTTGCGGATTCGGCTTCTGTCCACACGTATCCGGTGAATCCGTCCGGCATACGAATCCGCAACTCTCCAGAGTGGAAATTTTTGAATACGCTATGAATCCGGAATCGTGTGGACGCCAAATCCGGATATGTCTGTTTATCCGGTGATGTAACAAAATCAAGCCCAGTCCTTTAACGTGAAAGGCAGAGCAAGATTGAGCAAGATGCAAATTTCGCGCGCTTTACGACGCAGGCTCTGTTGCCAATATTCCCAGAGGTGTCTTCAGAGGTGTCCTGGGTACTAGAGTGAATCATTTGAATACAGATACGTGTGGACGTGGAAATTTATAAATCCGGAATTCGCGAAAGAAAAAGTTGCGGATTTTTGGTCACTTTTTTATTGAAGAATTCTTTCGTCTTTGACCAAAAAAAGGACATTCTAAGGACTTCAACACCGTAGACTAGACTATGGAATACTCCTGACTTGAATTACAGAGACATTAATCACCAGCGATTATCAAATTGTTTGCCGCAAGCCTGAGTGTCCCTTAAGCAATATTTCTAAGGATTACAAAAATACCTTTTGCTGTTTGACTCATTACAAATATCAAGAACAAGAAGTTCTTGATGAATTGCAGCCTTGACTCTCTCCAGTGTAGGGTTCACTGCACCCCTTCCAGCAACAGTGTTTACCATCCCAAGAGCATAGGACAGAAGCTGAGAGGCCTTGCTATATTCCTAGAGGAAAAGTAACGTCAAATAACTTGGATATAAGCCCTGGTTTATTTATCATTCCCGTTTATGCTGCTATACGGCCACTCTTGATGGGCAAATTTAGGTTGGCACAATAGATCATTTCTTGATAGATGCACAGTACCACAATACGGGATTTATAAGCAAGCGCGACAACGCAGGCAAAGAAAACGTTACTTCCAAAATGAATTTCAAGCGCGTTTTTTCAACTCTGTCATGTTTGCTTAACCTCACTCGCCCAATTTGACAAATGTAAGCGAATATTCCTAAATATAAATTCTGAAGGACAGAATCCAAGTTGATTCGAATTTTCTATATGAGTATTTAATTTCGCGAGGATTTATTTTCGCGGGTCTTTATTTTCGCGATTTTTACTTTACAATCGCGAAAAACGCGAAATAAAGACCCGCGAAATTTAGTACCAATAAGGTAGTTGTACTAGCCACTCACACGAGATTTTCGTGTCTGGCGCAGTCTTCATCTACTTTTGTTACCATAATGGTTTTAGGACAGTTACTTTAAAAACGCCCTAAAGCTGTGGAGTAAATTACCTTAATGGCTGAACAGTGTATAGCTTTAGAGAAGAGAATATGAAGTATATCCTGCTGCTGAAGATTTTTAATCTCCTCTAAATGGCTCTTGTAGAGTAAGCACGCAAATTCCTTCAGCGAAAAAAGAAACAAAATTAGTTATCATTGATTTAAAGCTGATAGTGTCAAGAAGTGGTTGGAGAGGGCGACTAAGGGTCATATTCATCATGTCATCTTTTAAGGGTGAGTTCTGGAACAAGATTGGAATGGGAAAAAGCCAGAAATCACTTCTTTTGGTATTCGTTGCATGCATTGCAATATCTAGAAATCTGCTGGGCGTAAATAATTCCTGATGTATGTAGAGTCCAAAAATCACGGTTAGAAGAGATTTTTAACAAAACGTTTGCTTATTCCTATTTCGGAATACAACCAATTGAACTTACCCAAAGTTAAGCGGTAAGGTATCTCATAACAACTGGCCATTGCTAAGAAACAATGCTTATGACGTATCTTAGGGAGTTTCCACAATTCGGCACTGTAACCGGTGATCAACTGTTTTCTGACATTGACACTCTAAAACAGCGGTAAGAAGGAGGTATTTGTGGAAAATTATGTGGCTTCAAATGA
>OZ037776.1:17399503-17432003 GCA_964035525.1 Porites cylindrica | reverse complement strand
TGAGATGTTTATTTCACTTTGGAAATATGTAGATAATTTACAGAAACATTTGAAATAAGAACACTTTAAAATATAATTTATATAAAAAATTAATCACAAAAATACAATCACTGTGTCAATAACGATTTCCCAAATATGTTCCTTGCTGCTCAGATGCTCAGTTCAGTGTTTTAAATTAAGTAGTAGTAATAATAATAATATTTGAGCCAATGTTGAAACCCACCCACCCAAGTTACACAATTTATTCTATTTCTCTCCCGCCCTTCCTTCCCTGGGCCACTTTCTTACGACCTTTACGAGGCTCTGTGATACACATATTTCTAGGAATAATACATCAGAATGCCATAGGCAGGGTGCAAAGAAAGTCAGTTTCACAGCCTGCCATTCGAGCAAGCTGTAATTAGCGTCTACTAGCCCACAAGTCATTTCAACTAGCCCCAAAACCCTTTTTGATCAGCAGGATTGATTACAATCCTTCTGTAATTTGAATTTCCCAAAAAAACAGCCCTTACCTGTCGGGAAAGTTAAGGAGAAAAATCACTACCCCAATTGCAAAATCCACTAGCCCCAGACTATTGGACATGACTTTCTTTGCACACTGGCCATAGGACATATTTCAGGGTGACAGCTTATCTTCTGTGCTGTCTGTTAACTGTCTAATAGAATGGCTATTGTATTATCTTGCAGACATCAAAAGGCAAATACAATTTAGGATCGAACAGAGGGTCCCCCTTTCTTGGGTGTAACAGTGACAACCTAGTGAACACAGTCAGGGGTTTTGGTTTTGAAGAGCGGAAAGGTTTTGAAGGAGTGGATCTGACTGATTGAGGAAGAATAAAGACTATAGAATCAGAAGGTGAGAAAATAATACTTGAGGATTCTTGAGTATGATAATTTACTACAAGAGAGAATGAAAAATAAGTTCTCAGACTGTAGATTATTGGCCACTTAAGGTTTTTTTCTCCTTCAATCTTACATGTAAGAAATTTTCATATCATTAGAAAGCAAAATGGAATCTATTTGAGCATGTGAACACTAAGATATATCACCTTATACCCTGTGTGTCTACACTGCTCCAGTCGTACAGTCAGGGATGGTTTAGTATTTCGAAGAGGTGCGCTTGGTGTGGATGGAACAGTGCCAGTTAGACCACAACATGCCATGTAGTATCCACACAACTTATCTTCATTAACAGTGTAAAATGATGACTGAGAGCACTGAAATATAATAATACAAAATGATCAGTTAAGTTACATGTACAATGTTGAAAAACAGGGAGGCATGAATGGTTTGACACTGATGATTTGCAACTTTACAGAGGCAACCAAGACCACTGCCTCAGTAAAATTGTGAAGTTATAAGTAACTTTATAAATAAATAAACAAATATCTTCTTCCATTAAGGGGCTTTTCAGGGATAATTAAACAAATTTATTTTTAATAATTCAAATGGAACATAACAAGGTTTTAAGAAATTCCCAACTGGTAGGAGGTGAAGCAGTTTGCTATTTTACAAGCGTGGTTGAGGATTTAAACTCCCAACTAATGTGAACAAATCCAGCTACCGGCGTGACTTCTACTTTGGGCCTCTTTGATTACAGGTTCAGCTCTTTAGCTGGTCAATCACGATGCCTGTTCATGCAGGCGTTATTTAAAAAAAACATAGCTAAGCATACGGCAAGTTTTTTCTCTCTGATTTTGGCTCTGGCTACTGTAGTCTGTATCCTGTTGTTGTTCATGTATGTGTCACTGTGCAAAATGTTTTTGTTTTTAAAGTTATACCAGGTTATTGGTTTAAAACATTCTGTGTTGACATTTTTATGCCAATGTTTCTTGTCTTGCAAATTTTAAACATGAGGCATAATGAACTATAAAGATCCCTTCCAATACTTTGTTTGCATTTCTTCCAAGTTGAAGGAGTAAGTATGCATGGTGTTTCCACATACACCATAATATTGACATGTAGTCGTGGATATGCTTTTGGAAAGCATTACCCACAATGCTTTAAAGAAACAACGCATCTAGCCTGCAGTTTAAAAATGATGCTCACTTGAATGTGTATTATTTTTTATTAGAAAGACTGAATACCTGTGCATTCTTACAGCTCTCAAACAACTTCATGGCTTGGTGAAACTTTTCTTGGTAGAAGTAGAGGGTTGCCAAATCAAACGAAACCTGCAACCAAAAAATACGACCTTATGGTAAATTTTCTGATAACAGAGACATTGCCGATTACTAAAGATGCAAACTTAAGAGGGTCCTGAAAATGGTTTATCAAATCACCAACTTTTTCCTCAATCCTGTAATTCTGATGGTTTTTCACAGGCTTATCTTGAATTCTGAAAATTCATTTCAAAAAAGCCCCCTACAGAAGCTCTACATGTAGGTTCCCTCACTTCTGGAAAACCAGCAATAATAGGGGGCTTAAGCAATGATAACGGCAATGGCAACAAGAATGGCAAAAAAGCAATAGGTTTAGATTAGCAAAACAACTACTTTGCAACTTTGCTTTTTTGTATTTTCTTTGCCGTCATTTCACGACTACAACTTGAAAGTGCCTAATTTCACATTTTGTCAAGGATGGGAACACAAGACAACAACTTTCTTTTTCTTTTCCTGAACTTTGATACAGTCCTTTAGAATTCAACGCCAAAAAATTTTGCCAACATTTGATGAATTAAACAAGATGGAATAAGTGCGATAAAGTTTGAAGCAACGCGAATTCATTTTTCAAGTGACATTTTCGCAGCCATCAACGTCATTGTTGCTTACTAAGCCCCCTAATAATTAGCAAGGGTGACACAAGGAACTTCCCTCCGTTGAAATGAGGCCTGGGTTTGAACCCTGGCATCAGCATCATATGTGGGTTGAATTTTACATTGCTGGTTCTCTCCTGATTTCCTTTCTCATTAAAAACCAACACTTCCAAATTCCAATTCGGTCTGGAGTGCATGGACACATTTCAACGAAATCTTTAATAAGAAATCCTACGTGCTCCGTGGTATATTATTTTCAAATACATTGGAAAATGATGGAGTATTACTAAATAATCTTGCTGTCCCTTTCCTCTAATATCCCAATCCCAGTCCTCAATAGACCAAATCATGCATCTGAAAAAACCAACTGGTGACATCTACAAAAGCTAACAAAACTAATAACAGTAATAACAGAATGTACTTCATGAGTAGCTGCAAGGTGATTGTCTGGGTAAGTGTTGTCCTCAATAGGACTACTGTTGATGACAGTCACTATTTTGTGTCTTCTCATCATTGTTAAACTACAGTGAAAAGTTTGAACCCAGGAATCACTTCATAAGTAGGTGGAATATGATTTCCCAGGTGAGTGTAGGCCTGAATAAGACTGTTGTTGACAATGACTGACTTTTCGACAACCTGTGCAGTAGTTTCAGGGACAAAGTTTGTGATTTACAATAAATTCTGATCAAAATAAGCTTTGATAATACTGCATATTTGACTGTAATGCATCCTAATGCATTAGTTTGACTGGCGATGGTCTCACTATGACTCTAGCTACAGTTATGTACTACTGGCAAACAAGAAGACCTCAATCAATTACAGTGGAACCCCGCCTTACGGCAACCTCAGTAATATGGTTAACTCATTATTATGTCCACTTTTTTTCAGCCCAGCCTATCAGAACAACCATTCATTTTCTTAAAAAAATAAATAAATAAATGTTAATGTAGGCACCCGTTAATACGGCCAAATTTTTTTGACCCATTGGTGACCATATTAGTGGGGTTCCACTGTATTATTATGAGAAGGGAGATGATAAAACAGAAAATTAATAAAGTTCCAAATGATACCTGAGCAATAATATCATCCTTTTTCACTTTATGAATCTCGTTAGAGAAAGTATCAGTGTCTTCACCAGTGTTGGAAATATTATTAGATTCATTAGAACCATTCTCAGCCTCAGTCTTACTCGTGGTGCCATCAACTTCCATGCTCTGTGCAGGGTCATCATTTGTTGATGCAGCCTCACTTACAGTTCTTTCCTGTCCTGATTGCTCCTTTCTGTGTTGATCAGTCACCAAGGAGGGAGGTGTGGGGAGAATCATGTCCTCTGTTAGCTCTAGTGCTTGGTTGAGGATGTGGATGGCAATGGGAAGTTGTTCTTGAAGCTGTGTTATTTAAAAGAACGTCATTTATGATAGGAGATCTAAGAACCATATTCAAAATTCAAACCTCCAGGAAGATTGGCTGGTTAATAAGATTGCGTACATCAGAACAGTGACTAAGGCTTAAGTAGGCAAAACGTCGAACTTTTTATGAGACGAACCAAACTCAAATTTGGGACAACCTAAATTAAGTTTAAATCGTCTGTTGGGTCAGACATCAAACTTCAACATGTCAAACCAATCAAGTGAATCAGACCAAAAGCAATTTTGCTGAATTTTCCCGAAACGAGGCTAAACATACATCATCATACAAATTTTTATTTCATAGTTTAGTTCAACGCATGTTAAGATCAACCTTTTTCCCAGAAATGATCTTCACACGTTCTCTCCGTCTGAAGCAGATGGATAAAACATGTTAGACGATCTGAACTCATTCGGATGAACTTTACCGAGCCAGACGTTGAACTTTTCCTGAGCTTAACTCACTAAGGTTGATTCGTCTCACGAAAAGATCAACATTTGACCTAGGCCTAAGATTTCAATTATTTTTGGTTCTAGTTTCCTTATTTTTTCTATGAAGGTCGCTGGAGGGTCATGCTTATAGTAGCCAAGGAAAATCCCTGACCCTTGGCCCTTAGTATTAACCGCCCTGGTTTTCATTGATGACTGGAAATGATATTTTTGCTTGCCATGACCTGTACCTGCTGTTTATTGGATGCTCTTTAGTCAATACAGTGGAACCTCGATGTAACGAAGCGACTGCCAATATTTATTCTAGCTACAACAAGGTTTCGTTATATCAAGGTTCTTTTTCACATACTTTACTATTATTGGGGTAAAGAAACTCGTTCGTTATACCGAGGACTTTATTATATAGAGGTTTGTTACATCGAAGTTCGACTGTAGGTGAAATCTTTGCAGATGCTATAATCAAAAGTTTGCCTGATTATGACAAAAAACAGTTCACAGCAAAGTAAAACTGCTAGATTTTCATGATAACAAATTGACTTCAAAGCTAAGATAAAACTTGTTAAACAACATTCTCCATGTGCAAGATGCAGCTCTATCGATGTATATTTTTTCATCAGCTAAAGTGCTAGTGACTCAGTCTATACATTCTTTCCAAAATGTAAAATTATTTGGTATATCAGATGGCAATTTTCAGAGAGTGAATTTTGCTATATCCCTCCAATATTCAGAATCAACATATTTGTAACTTGATTGGACAACTGAAAGACCAGACTGAAAGACATAATATTATCATGCTAACGATGAAAAATTCAAAGAGCTGCATTGTTTCACCACGTAGAATAGCTAGCCAGTCATAAAATTTCTTTCAGCAATAATTTCACATGGGTCTGTTAACTTTTTATACTTAACAAAATAAAATTTGAGATTCTTTAATGAATTTGGTGGCAAAAAAGAGTTTTAAGCCAAAAAAAATTGAAAAAAAGCTAAATGAAGTAAATTGTATAAATTAATTGATAAAATGAAATAAATATTCAAATAAATGAATCACACAACTTTTATCTGACTTTGCTTTAAATAAGTTACAATACTTATTATTTAATTTTAATGTCTTTCAAATGCTCTTATTTACCTTTCTTAAGATATTCTCATTTGCCAAGTTCTCAGCTAGCGCACTAAAAATGTTCCAAAAAATGTAACATATAAGCTCAGCCTGAGAAAATGGCCAGCATTTTACAACACCAGCGCTGGTTCCCCACAAAATAATGTCTGAGAAAGGAGAGCAGAAATTCTGTACTGAAGACACATCACTATCCAGATGTAGGTAGTGCTTCTGATTGGTCATACCGCGAGGGAAATTTGCTTCGACTAATCAGACCCACTACCTAGATCTGGGTTTTAGTAATGTGTCATCAGTATGGAATTTCTGCACTCATTTCTCAGTTGCCATTTTGTGAGGAAACCAGTTGTGGTGTCACAAAATGTCGGTTGTTTTCTCATGATCAGGCTACATAATATTATTATAAGCATGAAAATAAAAATCATGATTACTGGAAATATCAAGTACAGCTATATTGTAACTAATATAATTCATTTTCTTGTAACAGATAAAAAAAGTTGACTTGAAAAAAGGTTGATTAAGCTCATGCTCTCTGCCATGAAGTTATTTCCTCAAACAGGAATAAAATTCATCACTTCATTCTATTTTTTTATGTAAGAATCTAACTCCCTTTCACTCTTGTTTGCAATTTGTTCAAAAGACAGATAATGTCATCACTCTGGATAAACCAGATTTACCGTACAATGGATTGTTAACCCAAATACTGATGATAAATAGGATTATGTATATCAGTTAACTAGAGATTCACAAACAGTATACTGGGAAATGGTGATCAACTCAAATAATTTGACACCAATAGAAGAAGTGTCAAACTTTCACAATTTAATTTTTTTAACAGATGCAGTTACATGTATCTTTTCAAAGTGATTACTGGTTCATGTAATTCAAAGCTTGAAAAAAAACACTTGCAAGGCCAGAAGAAATATTTTTTTAGGTAATGAGGAACTTTGGATTCCTTCTTTAAATTCTTTTGGATTGGTTGTTTCTGTTTTGAAAGTATTGCCTTATTATTCTTCTATAATACTGTACCTACCCATTGCTGTTGGATTTCACAACATTTGGAAGGAAATGTTGAGACAGGGTTCTTATCACCCTAACAAAAATAATAGAGACATATTTTTCAAAAAAAAAATGAAAATTATTGTATCAAATAGTTTAACCAAATTTACACCTTAACTTCCCATAATCATATGTGTGGAAGTGTGCACGATATTCTTTTGAGTGCCAAAATTCTTCGTTGATTGTCAAAAAGCATGCTTGGAAAACTTGTATTTGTTGTAGTTCAATTTTATCCTTCATTCAAATTTCATTTCCCTTTGTTTTAAGGCAGGGTTATGTATGATAATGAATAATAATATTATAAATAATATAAATAATAATAATAAATACTTAATTATCCACTCCCCTTATTGGGCTTTTCAGGGATAATGAAACAATAATTCAAATAAAACATAATGTGTTTAAGAATCACAACTGGTAGGAGGTGAACCAGTTGGCTATTTACAAGCGTGTTCGAGGATTTGAACTTGGGACCACAAAGAACAAAATCAGCTAGTGGTCAGGGCGGGACTTGAACTCAGGGCCACCGGATTACGAGTCCAGCGTTCTAACCGCTCAGCCACGCTGCCTCCGATTTGAAACAAAAAGAAATTAAATTTAACCAAAGGATAAAATTTAACCACAACTTTAATGCATAAACAGTCATGTACAATCAAGCAAAAATGTGATTCACTCACTCTGGATACAGCAAATGACCACATAAAACATGCCAAAAATAACAAATTAATATTATTCAGCAGTCCTTTGAATGTTTGCTATCCTTACAAATTAAACAACAATAACAACAGAAATGATGCAAATAAATCCCTACCATCTGTAGTAAATGATAAGCGTCATTGCAGACTTTTTATCCAAGCTGCTTATGTCTATTTCACTTTGCATTGCCTGAAGTTATAACCAAATCATAACCACAATTATTTTTTTTTTTCTAAAAGGATAGTCATTTGAAAAAAGTGTTGAATGTGGGAAGATCTAATAGAAAACTGGGAGTTGAAAACAGAGGATGCCCCAAACAGATAAAAATAATAATTTATTATAACATAACTGGATGGCTATAGCTATCAGTGTAAAGATTATTTTCCTAGGAAAAAGCTCTACAGGACATAACTGGTAGAGGGTTTGATAAGCAGGTATGCAGTTCACTAAAGGTTGAAGTTATTGCTCAATTTAACTTACTCCCTGTATTGATGTGTCTGATTTTATAAGTTCATCTAACAGAATGTTTTGCCAATGAAGAGAGAGGCTGCAAGTAAAAATAACAATAGAAAAACTGGGGTCATTCTTGTGTGTTACTAAGTAAAAACTTCACACTGTATGCCTGATTTTTTTTTTTTACTAATCTGCTGTCTTAAATCACATATTACGGAAAATTTATATTGGGGAAAAAGACACGCCCTTTAATGTATAAGCTAAGAGATTGCCCATGCACACATACAATAATAATTTTACATATTAGGGACAGTATGAGAGAAAATACGTTACTCCTTTAATGCACGTAGGTCCTTTTACCCACAATCAGGCACACTAACTTAATACACTCGCAAAAAAAGTTAATAATTTAAGGACAAAACATTTTGAACTTACTTGTCTTCTAAGATTTCCAAATTCCATTTTAAGAACGCAGCAACCCTCAATGCTAACTGGGAAAGACAACGGGACCTTTTGTTTTCACTTGGTGGAACTTCAGATGGTCCAGTATTCTAAAATATATAAAAAGGTGAGCATCCAGGAAAATGAAATGTCAATTAGTTGATAAATTTACTTATTTTATCAATAAAAATTCTAGCACAAGGATTAAAATTAAAGTAACAACACAAGGTGAAGTGTGTGACCTACATTTTAGAACAAACAACTTTAGTGCTCATAGCTGGGACCTTTTTGGTTGCCGAGGTAAGAATATAGATAAAAATATTGACATGTTAAACTTGCACAGCTTTGTAAAAAATAACTCTATCATATCTTATAATAAACACTCTACCAAGTTAATACTCCCCAGTCCAGACCGCTCCAGAAATTGGACAATAAGTTGAGTTGCAGATGGTTCTACGAAGAAAAATATCATTCAGCCACAGTTAGTTGCCATATTAAACTTATTTTTTGTTTGAGTTGAAAGTTATATGTCACAATAGCTGCTGACCTTTTCCATTTTCTTATTTACAAAATTTCCCACAGCAGCTACTTTCTGTCATACATGTGTCTATACCAGCTCCATTTTAATATAATAATAAAAAGTAGTATGTAAGGTAGGGTCATACTCTTCTATTAGGCCTTTTAAGTTGTGTTGCAATCAAAAGTGTATACCGTAAATGATCTCATAGATACCAGGCACGTTTACTTAATTTTTAGGGGTAAAAGAGGGGCTTTTAATAGATGAAGGTGTTTAAAAGAGAGAGGTGGTTGCTCTCGTAACTGTAACAAATTCAACAAAACTAATGAGCTTTTGGCAAAAATATAATTATAAAGAGAGTTTATGAATAACAGAATATCCAGTCCATTCATTGATCAGGGTTCTCAATAGAAGGCGGCACCCGGCGATTGATCGCCGCTTACTTTGGGATTTATAGCCGCTTACTTTGTGTTTAAGTTGCTTTTCTTTGCTTTGTTTTGACACCTCTGGCTTTGCTGAAGAGCCTCCTACTTTATCAGTGATCACCTCCTCCTTAAAAATCTATTGAGAACCCTGTTGATACATCTAGACATTCAATTTTATATGGTCTGCTATGCCAATCACTGAGCATTTTCTTCCACTTTTTCTTTCCTTTATCTCTTAAATATATTCGATGTATTTTTGCTGTCGCTTTTACCCATCAAAGGGAGGAGCTGCTATCTATGGGGCATATAAGAGGCCATCAACATAATATTAACTTTTTCCCTGCTTAACATCAACTGGAGGTTCAGAGAGGAGAGGGTAAGGTAGTGGATGTTAGTGCGGGGCATTTTTGGACAAAAGCAAACTGATGCATTTTCATAAATTTCAAGTCATGTCCAAAGTGGAGCAGCGTTTGTGATATTATTTAAGAGAAAGCAGGACCAATTGTACATTTTACATTGAGATCTTTTAAACTCTATCCTAAATCACCAATAAATTTATACAATATTTAAAATTATGGTTAGTTTGCTGAAGTTGGAAACACATTTGTGAACACAAATGGAATCTTTTTTCAATACCATATATGCCTTCAAAACACGGCAGCCATGTGCCTACAATTCTCACTTAGACCTCTGAATACGTGTATGTAATGTGTATTAGAAAATCAAGTATCAATGGGAAAAAGCAGTTATATAGTTATAGGAGAATAATATTGTGCAGTTAATTGTATTGATACCGTTTACATCTTCACGGGTAAGTGCATGTCAGTATTCATTTTGGAATGCAGTGGAGGTTAAGGAGAGGGCGAGAGGGGAGGGCGGGGTCTGAACTCAACATCCCGTTGATGTTAAGAGGAGCAAAAGTGAATATGTCAACGGCCCCTAAGTATGTGCTGCTGTGAAGAATACGGTATTTTGGAAGTTCAGTCTGGGAAAGAAATCAGGGCATCTTGTTCTAGGAAAAGGTATCTTTTGTGGAAAATTGATTGTATGAAGAGCAAAGCTTCTGGTTCACATGCATTTAGTCTAGAGTACTCAGTGGGGAGTGCTGTCACACATTCTATTTATCATTGTGCCATAGGAAAAGCGATTTTACTCGAATTAAGCATAACAGGTTAAAAAAAAGATGAAATAATTGGATTGCTTAAAAAAATTGCCTTAAACGCTGGACTATGAAGAAACAAATCCAGCTTGTGGCCGGTAGCTAGAGCGAGGGTTTGAACCCGGGAAACCGCGTACTAAACCACTCGGCTATCTTACGGCGCGAATAAATAATAAACATCAAACCTGCAAATGCACTCTCTAAATGTTTCTTTAAAGCATTTCCAGAAGTATCAAACAAGAATTCGAACCAAGAAACAGTGGTTTTCTGCAGTTGTTTCACGCTCTCACTGGAAAGCGCCATTTTGTTACGAGCTTGCATTAACTGTGACCAGCTGTTTTACCTGTAAAAAAACTCTCTTCGTATATGCTATCACCAATTTTGTCCAGTGGGTGACGTCATTTCCCACACTTCCGAGAGAAGGAAAACAGTCTCCCAGGCCCGCCATATTTTTGTCAAGGCTGTTTGCATTGTTATCTTCGTCATCCTGCACCATCCTTGTATTTTTTCGTGTCCCTGAAGATGACTTCGGGAACACCGTACATTGGCACTAAGATAAGCTTAATTTCTAAGTCAGAAATTAGATATGAGGGAATTTTGTACGCTATCGACACAAAGGAAGCTACAGTGACGTTAGCGAGTGGTTAGTTTCTCTTTCTCTTATTTCTGCGTTAGTGTTTTTTTTTTTCACCTGTTTTCTCGAGTGAGATTATATATAATTGAACTTCCTCTCCTCATTTTACAGTTCGTTCACTTGGGACAGAAGACAGGGAAGTAGAAAAATACATAGCTCCAAGGAACGAAAAATATGAGTTTATTGTCTTTAGAGGACAGGACATAAAAGACTTGACTGTTGGCGAACCCAAGAGGGAAGAGCAAATTAACTCGCAGCCACCTCAGGACCCAGCCATTGTTCAGGTACATACTTGTTCAAGTTGCACATTGAAACAAAACGGAAATTGTATCGATTGTTTAGAAGTGACATTTAAGAACGTCTGGTTCCGGTTTTCTACATGTACAAAATACAAACAACAACGATTTAGTGTTCTTGCGTTCGTTCAACTTATTTATTTTTTACTTCAGTCTTTATTTGTAAGATTTTTCATCCTTCAAAGAGACGTTCATGGTCGTCAAAAGGAACATATTGTGCTCAATTTGAAGCTGTTGTATTAAAAACATGACTCAGGCCATTTGTCACTTTGAACTTTTGAAGAGTCACTGAAAAGAATATCATTCTAAAAAAGTTGCCCTGTATTCTGTAGTTATACCATGAACAATACTGTGTATTTACCGTGAATTCCTCTTTAACCCTGAAAATAGTTTTCATAATAATTTGCCAAATTTTTTTGTTGACCACATTTACCTGCCTATTGGCATTTGTCACACACCAAAAATTGAGACAATCATTCCTGCCTGTACCCCTCTACTATTGTGGTGGCAAATTCCCTACCCCATAAACAACCACTGTTATCAAATTTCATCTAGCTTAGCCTGCGAAAACATCCGTTTCTCCTCGCTCTTCGCCAATGGGGACGTTTCACGCGGAGGAACGTCTGTGACTCAGCGACAGAAATTCCATACTGATGACGCAAAATCTGTCTGGAATCCGGTCAGAAGTGCTGATTGGTCGACGGAGTAGTTACATTGTTTTAGCTATTGTTTACGAATGACAGACAAAAGACAAAAGGCCACAAAGGTCCAATTTTTTAAGTAGAATCTCTAACAAAACAGTCAATATTTGTGGAATATAGTCTTCTCTAGAAGAAGCATTGGAGTTTTGCTGGAGCTCGTTGGCAGATGAACACAACACTTTACCAAAATCAACTAGAAGACACGTAAAATTAGACAAATTTATATTGAAAACCCCATGACTACTGGATTTGTCACGTAAACATTGGTTTGCATCATCAGTATCGAATTTCTGCAGCTGAGTCGCAGATGTTCCTCCTTGCGAAACGTCCCTGGCGGTGAAGAGCGAGGAGAAACGGATGTTTTCGCAGGCTACATCTAGCTCAGGCAGAAACCAGTTGTTTTGATTCAAGTGGTTTCGATACAAATTTCATAACAATTTCATTAAATTGAAATAAGTTATAGTTAGTGCCCTGGGGTGCTGGGTACTTCCTAGTAATAGGCTAATGGGGATGTGCCGCCAGATGGGGTCGCATTTCAGTGGCTGGATTGATTATTATGGGGTTGCATTTTCATGAGAGTTGCTAGAATGGGGTCGCACATTTTCGGGGTTTGGGGGATCAGAAAATTCAGGTAGGTAGGACTTTTACCACAGTAAATTTAACAAATGTGTCAATTCAAAAGTAGATGCATAAACAGAAAGTTACTAAGTTGGGATCTCAAAAATAACATTTTCCCGAAAGTGACTAAGATGGGGTCTATATTTGCCCACAGAATAGACTATAATGGGGTAGGGGTTCTGAGAGACCAGCTGTACATGTCCCCCCCCCCCCCCCCCCCCTTCCCGCCAAAACATGCTGACATTTAGCATATTGAAATCATTATTCTTACATGACTTTGAGGCTTTGGGGTCAAGATTGCAAAGTTTCCATGACTCTGTTGACACGCAATTCCAAGACAAGACTTGAGCACAAAGAAATCCAAACCAAATATAGGGAAATGACCAGAACGCCTCAGAGTCAAATTTTAATAATGTCAAACATGGGCTATTCTTGGAATGTTTTTAATTCCCTATTGACTTGTGTCTTGAAATGAGGCTTTTAAGACTCCCTTGTGGCAAATACTGTTTTCACATGACATGTTTGTTTCTTTTTTTTACCAGACTGGACTGCCAAGTGGTTATTCTCATTTTCACACCCCTGTATCATACCCTCATGTACCCAGTTATGGTCCATTTGGAGGTGTACCATCGTACGGGGGCTATCCTCCTGGCATCCCACAGAGACCTATGCCAGGTCACATGCAGCCACCCATGGGTATGATGCCACCTCCAGCAGTAATGCCTCAACGGATAGGAACACCACCTGCAATCCCCACTATGCCTTTGTCCAGAGGTCATTCTCCATCTCCCGATTCTGTGTTACCTGGGTCATCAAGCACCAAATCTGCAGAAAGCCAGGGAAATGAATCTCATAGCAGAACCACATCACAGCAAGGAACTCAAACTGTTCAAACAAAAAAGAAACCATCCTCAAGACCTTCATCAAGAAGAAATTCAGAGGACAAGACTGAGCAACCACTAGAGTCAAAAAAGAAACCAGAGGTTAAAAAAGAAGAGAAAGAGACCACTAGCAGCAAAGAAGCCTCTGGAGGGAACCAAACTCCAGCTGAGCCACAGAAGCAGAGACAAGGTATCAAAAAGTTGGTGGTGATGCTTTATTTTTACATCCTCGCATAGGTTGTCGGCCTTATTATTTCTTTTGACCATCATTTTCCGTAATGAATTATCACATTGCTTAAGTTTTTTTGATAAATGGTTTGCCATAATCAATGATTTGCTCATAAGCAGTAGCAAGGCAGTTTCTTGGCTAATCATAACTGTCACACAATTCTCAGATTTGACTGACTATCAGAAGCCCTGATTTTAGCATCAATAGAATACTTTAATAGGACAGTATGCCTTGTGTGGCAGTAATAGTTGGACAGTGTGCACCATTGCACATGCTTGAATGGTCTTTTTTTTTTTTTTTCATTTTTAACAAAAAGCTTTCGGAAGATCTTGTGTTTCAATTTTTGAAAAAAGTCTAGATAATGACATGTTTTTGTTATACACTGTAGTTACAATTACTGATAATAACAGGACTTTGTGTTGTCCAATTCAGTCCTTAATCATATTTCTGATTAAACAAATCAGACTCCCACTATGTGGTCGTCCAGTGTTATTTATTGCTGCTACATGATTACCGACTGAATTGGACTCCACTCAGTCCTGTTAGCTGAAACTTTGTGACATGTAGTAATTCTTGCTTGCTTGTTTTTGTTTGCTTTTTAAGGTGGAAATCGCCGCACTCAAGGCAGAAGAGGAAATTCTAGTACAAGAGGTTCTAAACCAAAACCTGGAGGTGGTCCTGTTAAATTTGAGGGTGAATTTGACTTTGAGAGTTCAAATGCCAAGTTTAATAAAGAAGAGATTGAGGAAGAGTTACAACAAAAACTTCATGAAAATCTCCGGATTACAGATGAGGTGAGCAAGTGCCGTGGTAGCAGGGTGCAAAGAAAATCATTTTTACAGCTTGCCATTCGGGCAAGCTGAAGGTAGCATTTACTTGCCCAGACGTCATTTAAACTAGCCCCTAAAACTTTTTGACTAGCAGAACTGATTTCAGTTCTTCTGTTCTTCGAATTCCTCATAAAACATCACTTGCTCGTTGGGCAAGTTAGAAACAGAATTCACTAGGCTGATAGCAAAATCCTTTAGCCCTAGGCTATCAGACACTACTTTCTTTGCACGCTGCGGTAGGGATGTGAGAGGAATATAGTTCTTACCTTATTGCTTATTTCAAAACATCACCGATATCTCAATAATGCTGTCATAAGGTGAGGTCAATATTTTACCAACTGTAAGGCATCTATTGATTATACAAGCCTCCAAGAACAGTTCTAAAGAAACCTTCCAGTGCTTAAACTTGACTTTAACTTTGCTGGTGAAGCACATCTGCAGTGCAGTGGCACTTGGCTACAATCTTGAATCGCATAACAACTTTCATAGAGTCATTCACAGAATACTAACCACAGATCATCTGGAGTGTGGGTCTTGTTATTTTTTCCGTGTAGCATTCGGTGACATGTATGGATAACTCTGCCCGCTTGTGTTGCTCCAGGACCACTATTCTTATGGAGAAGGGGCCTTGAAGCTCCCTAAGTAAGAATTTTCATGTATTGCCCCCAAAACATCCATATAAACCACTTTGATTTCACTAAAAAATGCTGCCAAGCAACTTGTTTCGTTGTCTTGAATGACTGTCAGATGGCACATTTCCACAAAAAAAGTGCATGCAGTGTACATAAGTTCTGTTGGTATTTTCTTACCTGAAATAAATTATTTTAATGGAGATGTTCAACATTTCTAACAGAAATGAAATTTTTTTTCAGGTTGAAAATAAAGGGAACAGTTCATCAAATAGTGAGGATCTCCAAGACAAACCTCAAACACCAAGCTCTTATTATGACAGCTCCAAGTCCTTTTTTGACAGTATCTCTTGTGAGGCAAATGATAGAGACAGAAATAGAAGGTGATTATAAAATGTGACCTATTTTTAAGAACAATTCAGATAAAAGATTAATGGAGCGCTTCAATCCAGATGAAAACTATGCTTATATCAAATACTAAGTTGTTCCATTTTTTCGTGGTAAGTTGCACTGGTTTCTGACCTGTCTGTTTTGTAAAATGGAAAGCACCCAGTCCCTTAATCTGTATGGGTTGTAAGCTCCTCTGGGAGCAGGCAATGTGAACAACCTTTTTATCTTGCCTTTATTTAGGGCACATCCTTCATGGCAACAAGAGCGCAAGGTAAATATGGAAACATTTGGAGCTGCAGGTGGTATGCGACGAGGGGGACGTGGTAGAGGCAGAGGTCGTGGAGGATATAGAGGTGGCCGTGGTGGATACAGATATCAAGGACGTGACAACAGCAATCGAGGTGGACGTGGAGGATATAGAGGGGGTAGTAGAGGTGGTCGCACAAGAGCCTGGGTTGATTACCCCATCGATGGTGACGAGAAATTACTACCAAAGAATCTTGCTAACGGACCCTCCATGGTATGATGTATTAAAATGATAACTGGTAGAGATTTAAAATGTTAAGTCCAGGGCAGTCACTAAGGGCTTTGGGCTGGGGATCACCCTTGGTTACTTTGAGCAAGACCCTTGGCTATTTATGTAGACAACAAAATAAAAATGGATCCTAAAGAACCTGCCAGCTGTTCAACTCTCTCTTAATCATTGTATACTGTATTTACAGGTGTATAGTGTGCACCTGTTTCAAAAGTTGATAATCATATGCCTGACTTTGTATATTTACTCGGCTATAAACCATCAACCTTCACACATTGTTGTTAAAATTGAAAATTAAAAGCCATAGCTTGCACAAGAGAGCAAAAAATCTGAACTTTTCTGGTACTAACAGGGCTCAGGGCTCAGAAAAAAACCCTGTGCAGTAGTCTGGGACAAGCAGATTTTCTTGGTGGGCAGTAACTTTTAAAGCTTATGCGTCCAGGAAAGTCATCCTCTAACAAAATCATTGACAAGTAAGAAGTGGCCCTGGGCAAGCAAAATGTGACAGGTACTTGCCCAAAGGACAAGCTGGAATTCAAGTTTTTTTCAAGCCCTGAGTGGAAGTAAAATGATGCTAATATTATGCAAATGGCCCATTATGAGAGAGTACAACTAATAGTTCTTTGAACAGGAAAAGTGACAAGGCTGTGCTCTAAGAAAGATTAAAGGGACCATAGGGCTCGGAACCTGTGAAATCCAGGGTGCCCAGCATATGATTTGTATGAAAAACTAAGATTTTCTAGTTGCCCCAAAGCAAGAGTTAGGCACTGGGGGCCACCAGGCTCTACTAGAGCACAGCATTGACTGACTTTGGATAGGTGGTTGCTTTTGAGAGGTGACTACTTACGATGAGTTGTCAAACTTGTAGGGTTGACTCTGTTGCATTTATTATTGTTTCCTTTTGTGGGCTTACGTGTACATGAAGCTGTTTGGTAGTTTCTTTTTTGGGGGCGGGGGGGTGGGGGGGGAGGGGGAGTTCATTTGATCACGTTAAAGTTGATAAGCTGTTGACTAAAGTGTGCATTTGTTTCCTTGCAGGTTGGAGATGCAGAAGCAGCAGCCAAGGCGTAGTGTGACCAAAGTCACTCCTAATAACATGCTAGTTTTTTTTGTTTATATTTGGAATTAGAGAATGTGAAAAAGAATTGGTGGTCTGACCACTCACATTATTGTTTCTTCTTTCTATTGCTTGTGATCAATTTTGTAAAGAAAAATGAGGCTGCTTACATGATGATGCTGCTGTACATGTCCCAATGAAATTTTGTTTAAGTTTTTTCTCATGCAAAAGAAAATCTCATCACCCATTCATGAGCTCTCTAGTGTACAAAATAATAATTGTGGGGTAAAGAGGCCAACATAATTATTTACTGGTTTGTTTGGATAATATTTGAATATGTCCCCAGACAACTGACTAAGCTGTCATTGCTTTAAAATTTTCCTCATCCTTGGAACTGTACGAGTCTGTTCTCATCTCCATCACCATTAGTACATCTCTAGTTTGAGTTTTGTACGTAATATCTCCAGTCAAAGAGAAATGGAAACTGGTGGCTTGTCATGTTATTAAAGTTGTTAAAACAAACAGTGCTGCTAATTATTTGTCTCAAATTTTTGGTTTTGGCAGTTGTCTGCCTTCTTGAATTTTAATACTCCTTATGGTGGGAAAAAATCTTGCTCTTGTTGAAATCACATTGTGAGCGAGTAAAGTCAAAGATTGGGAAGGCTGAATGCATAAAATTGATATCCCCACATACAATTTGCACTCTCCCCAGATCACAATGTGTGGTGGAGGTATGGTGGCTAAGTGGTTAACAACCTATACTTTGGGTCTACACCTTTCCATTCCTATGGTAACTCCTCCTTTCCAGATCACTTTCACCACATGAATGCAAGGTAGTAGCCGCCATGGAAAACTAAAGGACAGTAAACAGTCTTCTTTGGGTTCTCAAACTCATGTTCTGTGTTTGGTCAATTTCTCAACCTAACTTAGTTATGGAACTTTTCCCAGTTGCTTAAAGGCTGAATGATGCTATCCGCCATATAAATCACTATCCAGAGGAAAAGCATGCGGGAAACCAATTGTGTCATCCAATGGATAGAGATTTATCTGGTGGATAGCGATATCCACCTTTTGAAGAACCTGTGCCTGATACAACAAGCAGCACATTTTACATATATCGTGCTTCCACCAAAGAGGTTTTTCTTACTTTTGCAAAAGGCTTGAGTTAATAGAGTCATGTTTACACAAACATGACTTTTTTACCAAGTTCCCCTATATAGTTATCATTTACCGTTCATTGTAACAACACAGAAATCAGTAGTTTCACTCCAGTTCCATTCGTAAGAATCGTTTTGAGCTGTTTTAATCAGCTCATTTACAATTTTAAGAATTTAACAACTTGAATCTGACATGTGGTGTTTACTGTTGATGTGACTCTAAATCTTCTCCAAAGTTAGAACCTAGGGAAGATGGAGATTGGGGCGTATTAGCTCCCCCACTTTCAGGGTTGTCAATCCCCCACGTCTTCAATTATTGATAGGAAAGGGATGATAAATGACTTCATATGTGACGTCACATGACATCATTTGTGCAAAGAAATACTCGTTGACTGCCTTTGTCACCAAATTTGCAATGACGCAAAACGTGCAAAAACCAATCAGGTTAACAATGGCATACTGGAGTTGATGACGGAATGTTCAATGTTAACATTAAAATAGCCCAAAAATGCAAAATAGTTGAAATTTTATTGTCGGAAAGTTGAGTCTACTGAAGGAATGGCTTTCAAATCTGAATTCAAATCTCGCACTAACCCTAGGTTATCTTAACCCAGCTTTGAACAACTCAGCCCTGGACACTGGGAGATAACGGTCGAAAATCTGGAGTCTCCTGGATTATCCGGGAGAGTTGACAGCCCTGACTTTGTTCAAGCAAACTAATTAACATTGTTTAGAGGGTAGGGGAGGATTGAAGCCACCATCCATGTGCACTTTAATTAACAAATAAATGGGATCATGCTTTTGCTGTGCTTACCGGTATATTGAGATATAAACCATACAGGAAGTTTGAATAGCGTGGACGAGGTGGGAGCAACTCTAGCCTCTAAAGGCTTTCCAATTTGTTTACCTCGATATACACACAGCCAAAGCACGAACCATTGTTCTATAAAATTATGAAAGTGGTATTTAGTTAGCTCAAGAGCTTGAGGTATTACTTAGCACAACGGGAATGTGAATCGGGGTAGCTGCACTATTGAATTTGATTAGGCAAATATTCTAACTTTTGAGAAAACTGTTGTGCCATACCCAGAACCTTGCGCTCCATACAATTTATAGGAAAGGGGCCCTTCTCTATGTAATACATAAACTTCTCTACATAATGTTATCACAGACTCCAAAGGTGAAACAGTTTAGTAACATCAGATTTTGGTTATTCTTACTCCCAATTTACAAAGAGTGAATAAATAATGTTGATGAAATAGAGGCAATTACACCACCTGTAAACAAGTTAATATTTTTAATTTAACTAAAAGATGATCCTCACTTGGATGATTCTTTTTTTTGCACTTCAGGCCCTTTTAAGTCATATATTTTTACAGGTTACTGCATAGTGATGTCAGATAAAAGCACACTATTAGCTTATTCTTCTTAAGTCTATCTTAGTTTGTATAAAACAAATTAATGTTAACAACTTTCATATCTTAATAGGTAAAGTAGCCCTTTGACCATAAATATGTACACCACGTCTATTTGTGGTATAATTTTATCCTTGGTTTAAATTCACTTTGCATTGTTTATGGGTATGGTGACTGTGTTAATGAGTTTAAAACAAGAAAAAGTAAAATTCAAATCAAGGATAAAATTGAACCACAACTTTATCATACAATTCACTAGATCTTTAGTCTTTCTACATCTTAAAGGCCCATCTTCACCCAAGTGGCTTTGCGCACCCTGACTACTCAAGAAAAATTGCTTTAACATAATTGAAAATTGTCTTCAGTGTGTGTAGAGTTACACTTTGCCCAATCAAAACACTGAATTTGACAAAAGAAGCGTTTCAAAATAAATACACAAGTGTGCAAAGTCGCTTGGGTGAACATGGGCCTTTAAATCCTGACACATCAACAACCCCTAACCAACAGATCCAAACCAATCATGGAATATGCTGACACAAAATGCTAACTTAAAATGTGTGTTACTGTCTTTTTAACTTTTTCATTGCTCTCATCTCGGAAATACTGAATAAAACCATAATGCACATGAATATATTTCTGTTTTACTCATGATGAAAGTGTAGCCACATCATGATGATAGCCTTAAAACTGTCGCACAACAATGTCAAGGACAATAAAGGCACACAGTCTTGTCAAAATACTATGCAACAAAATTGTGTTACATGTAAAAATGACTGTTGTAAAATAATATCCCTAACTGTGCCCATGACACCTAATTACATGTAACAACTAATGTCAAATGGCACAATTGGTAATCTTTCTATAAAGACAGTTAAAATCCTGCTACAACTAGTCATTATTTGACTACCTCTGATCTTGTGTCACAACATTTTTGTGTTGTGCATTACTCGTATGTAGCATGCAAAAACAATGGACATTTGGCCATGCCACCAATAATTTCCCCGCAAGATGATGACTGAGAAAGGAGTGAAGAAACAATTATTTTCATCCATACTGATGGACTGATGAATCAGAAGCACTCCCCAGATCAGGTACCTTGTGACACATCATCAGTACAGAGTTTCTGCACTCATTTCAAAGACATCATTTCCCAGGGAAACTGTTTGGTGACATTACAAAATATGTTGGCTGTTTTCCCAACCTTTGCATTTTTAGGTAATACAGTCATCCAATGCCATTTTGAATGACACATGTCATGTGTTCTTGTCACAACATGGAACTCCTTTTCCAACTTGCTTGATGCAATCACACTTCACAAAATGTGCCACAAAATCTGAAGAATAATTTTGTAGGTTATGCATCATGTCACAATCTTCAAAGCTTTGTATCACATCACACAAGAGGTGGTTGTTGCATTGGTGACTGTCCTACAGGTGCTTGTCCCATAGGTGATGGTTGACCCATGACAGATTGTCCCTGCATAGGTGATGGCTGTTGTTGTGCAGGGTACGGCATGTGTGACAAGCCTTGCTGTTGGGGAGGAGGTCTGTAGGGATTGTATCTTTGTGGTTGCTGTGGTTGTTGAGGGTAACCTGGCATCATGTTGCCTGATGGCATTCCTACTGTTGTTGGAGGGCCATATCCAGGGTGACTGTGTGATAGAGACTGCTGCTGTTGCTGAGGCATCTAGGACACAAAATCAAGTAATACTTATTTTGAACATCTGAGTGGTGTATGTAGCCTGTGAAAACAGCCGTTTCTCCTTGCTCCTCGCCGTTGGGGATGTTTCATGAGGAGGAACATCTCAGCAAAGAAATTCCATACTGATGATGTAAAATCTGTCTAGAATCCGGTCATAAGTGCTGATCGGTGATGGAGCAGTAAAATTGTTTCAGCTACTGTTTACAAACAACAGACAAAAGACAAAAGGCTGCAAAGGTCAAATGTAAATCCGCTGAAACTATATTTAAAACAAATCAGTCAATATTTGTGGAATATATTCTTCTCTAGAAGAAGCATTTGAGTTTTGCTGGAGCTCGTTCGCAGATGAACACAACACTTTACCAAAATCTACCAGGAGAAACACAAAATTGAACAAATTTTGCATTGGGAACTCCATGACTACCCAATTTATTATATAAACACTGATTTACGTCATCAGTATGGTATTTCTGATGCTGAGTCGCAGATGTTCCTCCTCGCCAAACATCCCTAGCGGTGAGGAGCGGTGAGAAATGGCTGTTCCCGCAAACTGTGGTGTATGCTTTTTTTTGGCATAAAGACATTTTAGAGTTATCTTGTATGGCTTGATTTCATCTGGAACACAAATCTACCATTCAATTTAACTGTTTACTAGACAGTCATGTACACATATTTTCAAGCTTATATTTTTAACATTATGATAATAACAGCTGTCACCTGTTGTAAAATGTAATGTTTTCCACCAAAAAAGTTATTATTGACTCTCATACAAACTGTGAGAACTAAAATATCATTCACAATCACAGCAAACAAATTATCTGGCCCGGGTTGTTCGAAGCATGGTTAGTGCTAACCAGCGTTAAATACCATGGAAACCTATACATTTTGATACCTCTTAACCAACGGTTAGCACTAACCAGGCTTCGAGCAACCAGCCCCTGGCTGCTAGTTGAGGATTTTACAGATATGCCAATCTAAACAACCGGTAAGTCTATAAAAATATTTCCTCTGAGATCAGTATACCGTAAAAACCAGCGTATAAGCCGCACCTTTTTTACAAAAGTTTTCGATCAAAATCGTAGGTGTGGCTTATCTGCAAGACCATTTGGAAAAGGTGCTGTATATTTCCATCGTCAAATATTATGCCTGGTTACTAAGCTTCAATCAGTCCACAAAACAAAAACAACAAATTAAATGCACAAAATTCTATTGAAAAACTGTCTTGAATGGAGAAATATCTGTCAACAAAATTATGGGTGAGACTTCAAAGTATTTTTCGTTTCATTGTTGGCAAGTTTACCTTGGAGGAAGACAGAAGACTTCTTAGACTCGACGATGGATCTCTTTTGCGTTTTTTCATGAAAAACGTTTTTCCCAAACTTGAGTTGCTAAACTAAAGGTGCAGCTTATCTGCGAGTGTGGCTTATACGCCGGTTTTTACGGTAATACAGAAGCCTCTAGGCCTCAGCTTTGGGCAGTGGAAATGAGGTAGGAAACAAACCATGAAGTCATCCTCTCCTTAAAGGCTATAGGATGTTTTCTGGAACAAAACCTGATTAGAATATAAAAATGATAGCACAGGGCTGTCATTAAGATTTCAAGTTGCGAGTTAAATACATGGAGTAGGTGGGGAATCAAAAGCTATTGATTTCTTTTGGTTATGTTTTTCCTCTATTTTCCTACGAAAGTACATGTAGCTGGGGATCACGTTTACACATTAGTAGCCAGGGGAATCCCCGGCCCCTAGCCCTTGATGACAGCACTGATAGCAGATTAAAAGAAACATAAAAGTGAACAGACCTGTTGGGGTGCTCCTTGTCTATATGAGAGCTGCCGCTGCTGCATCATGTACTGTTGTGATTGCTGCTGGTTCTGGGACAACATATGTTGACCCATGGGTGGGGCATGGGATTGAATTGGCACCTGAGGAGGTAAATTACCCATGGATGCCGACATTGGGGGCGGGGCAATAGGTCGGCCTGGCTGGGTCTGAGGAGGGTTAGGATACCCCATATGACTCTGCACTGTCATAGGTGGATGTTGCAGCTGCGGGGGAGATGAAGTGGACTGTCCCATCCCACTAACAGAGCTGGCACCATAACCTGCTGAGGTGGGACCAGTCATTCCTCCAAGCTGTGACGGCATGTTAGACTTCATAGGATCATTCATGCCTGATGGCATTCCACTGTTCATTACCGGTGCATTTGACATCATGTCTGTAGATGAGCTGGAGTTGGGTGTCATGTCTGGTACACCTAGTTGTAACATACCAGAGCCTGTAGGTGGGGTCACTGAAACTGGAGGTGTCTTCATTGTGGAACTTCCCTGTGCACCTGGGGCCTGTTATAATAATAAGTTGGTGATTTCAGATATCAACACTTTCCATTTAGGATTACAGGAGTATATAAAACTTGTTGCAACACTGTTTTTACAGCCATTTAAAAATTGACAATACATCTACTTTTACATCTACATTAATTTCATTGGTAAAATCTTTACAGATATTGTACCAACAGAAACTCCACCCATGCAATGGGGTGCATGTCTTAATCCCCTAACTGGGAACAAAATAGGAGAACAAGACCTACTTACAGTCCACCTCCCCCCATCCCCCCTTATGAAGGCCCCCCTAAATAAGCACATTATCTGTAACCATACTATTATAAATGAGCACATACAGGAATGGTGTTCTGCATGCTTTGAGTGGAGTCAGCTAATGTAGCAAGGTACACTAGATTGCGGTGCAAGAGTTGCTGGTATCTAAGGACAAAAAATAGATCCACAATGATTAATGAAGCTATAAATAACACCACAGTGGAACCTGGTTACATCAAGGAGACATGCCATAGTGTCCTTATTATCTGAGCATAAGTATTAAGTGGGCTCATGAAAAAAATAACCTCACAGATCCATGTTTTTATAAATATTAAGACTAAAGAAGACAAAAAACCTGGCTTAATTGCTTAACTGTGACTGTATCAAGTTCATCCTACTGATAACTCACGATCATTTTATCATAGTCTCAGTCATTTATCATGGTCTTGGTCTAAAATCACCTCTAGTTTTAAGTATTGCTCATGGAACATGACAATGGAATCTATGACTTTGTACTGATGCTTTTAGTTTGCGACTCAGCCAGGTGGACTGAAAATTAGACAGTTCCTTTTCAAAAAAATAATTTGCCATTTCCGTTGGGTTTTCACTTGTAAGATATTCAATCATAAACAGTGCGCAACTAAACATTGTCCATAAAGCGGGGTTATAAATAGAAAGTTTGTGACTCAGGACAAATGCAACTGTCTGGTGTCCATATTACGCCCGTCAATTTTAGAGAAAATGAATGAGCTTTTTGTTGGCACAATTGAAACTGTTCATGATATACAGGTGTCCCTAAGGCTATTATGCAGATATCCGTAGGGTGGGTTTCCACTGTACTTACTAGGAAATTGGATTGTCACTACAAAGCATGTTGATAAATATTGTGTTTAAACATCAATTCATCACTTCCTTAGTTTGACTTATGCCAGTAGAAAATCTCAGTGTTTTAACTTCTCTAAGAAAGAAATGATCATAGTGACAGACATTTCAACCATAAAATCCTGAAAATAGGGAGAGATATTTTGCCAATGACACTGGTAACTTTTGTGAGGGAGAGGTTTTCCTAAGACATGTTCATCAGAATATAATTCTATATGAAGAATCGACCATGACTTTACATGGTCACAAGTCATGTTTTAGCAACATTTTTGCTGTTATAACATTAATCAGTATTTCTTAAATCCACTTTTGGCAGTATAATTTACAGAGCAAAGGCTAGTGGGATGGATTACCAACAATAGGAACAAATAATTCAAATAAGCGTGACAGGGTTAAGAATCTCAAATGGTTGATGACAAACCAGTAGGCCATTTACAAGCATGAATGAGAATCTGAACTAGGGACTACTGAGAGGACATCCAGCTAGTTTTCAGGCCCGGCATTGTATTTGGGGCCTCTGGATAACATTCTTATCCAGTCCAGCCATCACTGCCTTCTGTAGGCTAGACAGTCCATTTGTTGCTAAAAACAAACTCTGAATTTTTCATTTTAGTTTTTTGTCTCCTTTCTCCAGAAATCAGTAGTGTGTTTGAAAAATCGACAGAGAAAGAGGCAGCAACTGAAATCAGGAAACTCCTAATTAAATCAAGAAGGCTGAAATGAATGTTCAAGAATAATGTATGAAATAATGCTAAATTATGATAATCATCACAATCATCATTATTTTTATTACATTTTCTGCCATACTTACTGTGTGCATTCATATGCCTTTCCTTTATTTTGATAATCCACAATAGCCTGGAGGTAAAACCAAAATTTAAGGTAAACACATTTCAATCCATAGTTTATGAGAAATCAAAACATTTTAGTCAACTAATTAAGAAGTTGAACATTTTAATGCTTTTTTCCTCTATAGTTCTCCATCCTGTTATTGATTTGCATTCGTTTTCGTCTGACTTTGGATCAATAAAGAATAGTTTTTCAAATGTTTCCCCTGTCCTTGGGGCTGGTTTAATATTTCCCTTGCAAATCTGATTAACATATTAGACTTTCGGTGGCGAGAGTCGGTGACAAATAATTACTTTCGTTTTAGTTTTAAGATAGTCAGTAAGAACAAATAGGACGTAAAAAACAAAACAACAATTACCAAGTAAAAACAAGACGACATATAAACTCACTGTAATTTGTATGATGTTGAATCAAAACCTTCAAACAACAAATTTCAATTGAAATCTATAGGCTTATGTTTACTTCATATTATACCTGAATGAGCTGTGAATTCTCATCTAGTAGCTGAAAGATTAAAGAATTTGTTTAGATAAACAAAACATCTGTAAAAACAATAATATTCCAAACAATGCACAAACTCTTTACTTTTATGATAAGATTGGACGGTCATGTCATCTTGTTTGTCAATGAGCAATGTGCGCTTCTAGTTCACTGTTTATAAGCTTACTGTTTAAAATGATAAAAGTAACCTGATTTCGTACCGACTGAACTGTCTGTTGAGTTGGCTCTGTTCGCTGTCGTCCAGATACAAATGTCATCGACATTATGCACGCGAGTTGTTTTCCTTTCTTCGGTGCAGAGAGTCCTTGCAGAATGGCAAATGAAGTCGATACTTCGTGTAAGTTACACCATAATGCCCCCAAGGAAGATTCGACATCATATAAGTTGAAATGAAACATCCTCTCGTGCGATGGGGATGTGAGGTGGCTCGATACAGTTTTTCAGGTAAAGAGGGTTCCTGCGTAGCGTTTGTGCGTGTTGAAAGTGGGAAGGTAGTACGTTAAAAACGCTGATAATTGCAAGTAAAACTCCGACGTTTCGGCAATGCTGCCTTCATCAGGGAAAATATGTGAGTTCGTTAAAATTCTCCGCTATAACCAACTCACAAATCAGGGGCACCCAACGAGGATATAGTTCAAAACCACTTAACATAGCATTGTTGAACGTATTTTAGTATTTAAACGGTAGATATGGGCATATTTTTATCCCCTAAAAACTTTTCATCTGTTCGGATTTCCTAGCTGAAAGTCTAGTGATCCGAAAATTATAGGGATAAAAACTTACCTTCTCGAACATTTCAGCCAGGAAAAGGCTCCCGAAAATTCTAGGTGGCCTTTTTTAGGGTCAAAATCCGCTAAAAATGGGTAATTATATCATTTTGTGGATGTTCGAAAATCCTAGGAGAGGCAGGCAAGCAAGAAATTTTACAACAAATGCTCCGAAAATTCTAGATCTCAAATCGTCTTCCGAGCAGATATTTTCCCGAAAATTGCCGTTGGGTGCCCCTGACAAATTAGGGCCATTTATACGAGGAAAAATAAGACGCGTCTTACATAGGACGCGTCTTAAATAAGACGCGAACTTTCCGTATAAACGGTACATTTCGTCTAGAATAAGACGCGGCTTAGCTAAGACGCGTCTTATTTTAGAACAGCCCTTAACACCTGTTCCTTGATAAGACGCGTCTTAGCTAAGACGAGAAAAACTTCGTACAAATGACCTTCTCGTCTTACATAAAACTAGAACGCATAGTGCCCATGCGTTAATTTTTGGCGCACCACGTCGGATTGCCGTTGCTACGGGCAACATTCACATGAAAACGATTCAAGAACAGAAATAAGACGCGAACCATTTAAACGAGCTGTTCTCGTCTTTATGGATAAGACATGCTCGTATAAATGGTACAGTTCTCGTCTTATTTTTTCTCGTATAAATGGTCCTATTTTCCCTGATGAAGGCAGCATTGCCGAAACGTCAGAGTTTTATTTGCAATTATCAGCGTTTTTAACTTACCACCTTCTCACGTTTAACAGTTTTTCAGGGTCAATTTCTTCCAAGTTTTAGCATAAACTACGTCGCCATAAACAAAGATTTGGAAAAACTGATACCACAGTTGTATTAGATAAAGATGAAAATATGATCAGGGTTAGAACGGCATCGTAGTTGTCATAGCAACGAAATGCCGCTATTACCTAATTTACTTACAGCAGTATTTCTCGGCACTGAGAACTGTTCTTCCAGAATCGTTTACGTGAGGTTTTTCCTCCAATAGCAGCGTCGATGTTTGTGCAGTTTAAGCGAAATCTGTGAGAGCGTTATCGAGATGTTTTGGGATAAATTTTTTATAGTTAGAAATACGGTAACAAATGGACAATCTTGATGTTCGGCTGTTATCTATAGAAAACTAAGCGCTTTTGACAAGCAATTTCACCTCATAGTAGTTTCAATTTGTTTTAAGTGTAAGGCAGCAAAATAAGAGCTACAATTCACTAATATTTTGTTAAAAATAGTGTGTTTACAACTGGAGAGCCTCTCATTGCTCAGGGTATTGTCTCCAAGTTTCATATTCTCGTGCAAAACAATAGCTAGCATTTTTGCATCTTTCTAATACATTGTTAGCTACTGCTGTTCACGTGAAAACGGAACTTGGAGACAATACCTTGAATAATGAGAGGCTTTCACTTGTAATGACGAAACTTCCGATAAAAAATTAGCGAATTGTAACCCTTATTTTACTACCTTACGATGTATCAATAATCTTAAAATTAAAAGGTCATATAAAAGGAAGGTTAATCTCAAGAATCTTAAATTTTCAAAAAAATCTATCGAACGGTTTAAAAATTATTCGCTAACTGAATTTGTTAAAGAAGATCAAAATGTTTACAAAACCGCTAACAAGAGCGCTTTGATGCATACTAATCGAACCCTTCTTTCTAGCAATCGGCTGAAGCTATCTCCATCATGATCTTTCACATGCGTTTCTAAAAAGATTGAAACTACTATGAGGTGAAATTGCATGTCAAAAGCGCTTCGATTTCAACAGATAACCGCCGAACATCAAGAATGTCCATTTTTTAATTGTGTTTCTAACCATAAAAACTTCATCCCAAAATATCTCGATAACGCTCTCACAGATTTCCCTTAAACTTCACGAACATCGAGGCCGCTCAATTGGAGGAAAAAGCTCCCGCGAACGATTTTGGAAGAACGGTTCTCAGTGCCGGGAAATACTGCTACAAGCAAAATAGAAAAAGCTAATAGCGTCATTTCGTTGCTATGACAGCTCCGATGTCGTTGCAGCCCTGATCATAACAAATTTTCATCTTCATGTAATACAACTGTGGTGGCAATTTCTCACAATCTTTGTTTATGGCGACGAAGTTCATACTCGGCTTAGGAGATATTGACCCGAAAAACTGTAGCGAGCCACCTTAACCTTGTCAAAATCTCATAGCGCACGGCACAAATTTCTGACTAACAAGAGAATGAAAACTGAGTTAGAAAATTCATCAAAGAATTTTTACCGTCCCATCCATCAGAAGCGTAGGGTTGTGTTCAGTAAATTTGTATAAGCAATCGATGAACACGTTCTTATTAGCCAATCAGAGATATCGATGATTCTTTTCCAGCTTTTTTCCCAGTTGCACGGTGAGTGATCCTTGATGCTGATCAAAAGGACCGCAGTCGCGAGAACGTGAAAGCTCATTAAAAATTGTACAACAAGAAGAATTTTCCAGGCAACTGATTTTAAAAATGTCAACGTATAGGGATTTAAAAGATAAGAAAAAAGGTCTTTGAAGAACAAAACAATACATTGAGGCAGGAAAATCAGCCTGAAAAGAACAATTTGGGCTATATTCAAAAGAAGTTAAGAGAATGGAAAACCTACCCTAGAAACAAGAAAGAGGTTTCGAGAGGTTTTATAAGCCACAATGAAAGGGAAGCAAGATCTTGAAAGATTTTATGAAATGAAGGCCAAGAATAACATACTTCAGTTTCATTTGGAATGTCTGAAAAATCAGTAATTGGAGCTGGAAAACAGCTTCAACTTTTGATGGGAATTTGGCCCGCTAATTTTATTATGTCGATCGAGTGCATTTTTAATGATTCCTCAGCGGCATTCTTGTATAAAATGTACTCATCGTACATTGATATAAATACTTCTCTCTTCTGGAAAGATTTAATCTTCAGCAGAAGACATCGTGGACGATGACAAAATTTTGAATTTATCTCTGGCAATCAGTGTACATTTCAGACCTTTTTAAACGACTGAAGCCCTCAGTTTTCCAAGATCGTTATCTCAAATGCTCTAGTCGGTCCTCTTCTTTTACGAGAGCTCGCTATGGATTCTGTTTTAAATACATAAAAAGAACAAGGAAATAGGGAAAGGAGAACACAGAGAGACCGGAGATAACATAAAAGGCAAGCACTCTGCCCCTTACTATATAAAACATCAGAAAGTCCACAGCGACAAACCCTGCAGGCTTACTCGAAATGACAAACACGGAGAAGAACATAACCAATCCTTATCAGTTGACAATAAAGACGATACGAAATCGTTCTCTGGGTTCGAGGCAATATAAAAAGGCCAAAACTAAAAGCACAACGAGATCCTTGGACAGTGTGGTGAAGTGGATTTAGATTATTCCCTTGTTGCGACCCTAAAAGTGGCGACGATTTTCACCGCTCGTTAATAAAGAGGAAAAAAAGCTGGATAGTAGAAGTTGTAAATTTTTAGACATGAATGACGTGAAACTCCACATTTAGAGCCACAGAGAAGTATGAGATATTGTTTCTCTCCTATTCTCATTCTCGTAAAAGCCGCCGCATGACGATTTAATCAACTAAATAACTGCGTGCCCCCTCGTAAGGCACTCTATTGGCCCTACTTGGTCCCCAGGGAAATTCTCTAGGCCTTTTATACGTCCTTGCAAACAAATTCGCTCTCTTCTCGCAAGTCTACTCAATAAGGGGCAAACAAGTTTCCTCACCCTCCTCCCCTTCAGGCGGCGCTGGCAAATTGCCTTTATTAGCTCAGCCTACGCCTTTTGCAAAATTTTTCACCCATAACTAATCCATCAAGAGGCATAGGGTGGCTATTATGCGAATGTGAATTTGAGTTACTATTTTTCAAGATCGGACAATTTGAAGTCATGTCCAGACAAACAAAGGGGTTTTGGGTTTTATATTCATATTTTTTTGTTATATCAATGATAACATTTTTAACGGGTTTTCGAATATTTTGCGCGCAACTAGAAAAAAGCATTCAGAATAACGGCCACACAGGGCGAAACCAAGCACTGTGACCCCATCTTCTTATTGCAGTTGTTGAATGTCCTGTATATAGCTGACAATTGTGCCAAGATTGAAAAAAAATCAGGACAGTACATCATTTTCAAGGGCATTACCTTAACCCAACGAAAAAGTACATCAGTGATTTAAGGAAAGATTGCATCGACTTTGGATTCGTCAAGAGAGTTTAGTGTCAGATTGAGCGACAACCAGAGGAGCAAAGGATTTATTCATTGGAGTTCGCTGCCGTCAAGGAGCTAAACAAACAGTGAACAAAACCTTTGTCAGTGAAGAAAAGAGAGACTAAGTTTTACTCTAGGATGAGGACAGTTTTGGTACTAAGAATGAACATACATGTAGAAGTATCTATTTGTTTCACAAAGTACTTACTAATATAGGTACATTAAAATCACCACATACGCATCGTAAGATTGAAAAGTGGAACCTTTTCCCGTTTACGTCCCACCTTTTGCTGTGCAAAATTCTACGAATAGGACTTTCTAATTCTCTCAGTTTAGTCATGCAGAAATCTGTGACCGCACGTGCAAACTCTCGATATACATGTATCAAGATTAAGGGCCTGTTTACATGGAGTGGGGGACCCCGGTCTAGTGGGGTTGGTTTCTTTTGTTTTCACGCTCTGGGGGACACAAAACAAAAGAAACTTACCCCACTAGAGCGGGTTCCCCCACTCCATGTAAACAGGGTCTAAAGAAGTGAACCAGACGAAGTAAAACAAAAAAACATCGATCACATTGTTTCTTTTTGTTAAGTTTTATTTTGCGCTCAGGATCAAAAGAGGAAGTAAGAGACACAATAGTAAAGAAGTTGACCTGAATCAGTTCTTGGTGCAACAAGAGGCTACAAATGCGTTTTTTAAGTACCACCTATTCGCTCTCATCTCATACTAGTAAGCCAAACGAAACAAAGCTTACAGAAGTTCAAAGGACTTGAAAGTTAACAAGACTTTTAATCCCCGCCATTAGCCTCCCATTCTCTCCAAGATTCATATAGCTTAAATGATTTGAATCGGCAAAAATCCAACATTACGACACTCTTGCATGACTTCAATGAGTCTCAAACTCCCTTGAAGTGTTGAATTTGGTTAACTCCTGTTGTTGCTTGGTAACTCAAGCCTAAGGCTGTCAATGAAAAATACAAAAAAACTGTCTAAGTTATTGTTGTTTTTTTTTATTTGGCTGATCCTGAAGCCTTTTCTTTCTTTTTCTTTTCTGCTTCTGCTTCTTTTTCTTTTTCGATGACTTCTACAAATTTGTCGACTTCTTCTGGCTGTAAAATCTGCAAGAGAGAAAAAATAATTCTTCAATCCA
>OZ037776.1:17339503-17394503 GCA_964035525.1 Porites cylindrica | reverse complement strand
CTGACATGCATCATCGCTCACCTTATTAATTAACATACTTGCAGTAGGTCAAAGTAGTTGACCTGAGCTTTTTATTTTATTTTATGTTGTTGTATTGAATCGTCGGTATAGGTATTGCATTTCATTGTCAACACAACAATAAAATGCATTCATACATTCAAAGCCTGAATCCAATATTAAAAATTTTAAAATTTAAATACTTCAAATACGGCACAAAGCTTGTTTAAGCCCTTTCCTCGTAACCAACTGACCACAAAGGCACAATCTTTTCCACGCAAATCCTCTAACACCGTGTCCCCCATGATAGCTCGCCACACCAAAGATTTTACATGAAATCGGGGGTGCAGTTCAAATCCCCCACCCCTAAAGCATGGGGATCAAATTCCCCACCCCCTGGAAGACTCTGATAATCAAATTCCCTCCTCCCGGGGACAGCAAAGGTGTCAAATGCCCGGGGTATGCCCGGGTTGGGGGGGGGGGGGCGCATGTCGAAGCTTTGATTTGACTGATACATTAATACCAATATGTCATGTTTACTATACAAAAAAGGTATCATATGTATTTATGGTTCCTTCCACAAATCAACCTGGATTTTTTTTCTTCAAGAAACAGTATGGTTTTAACATCAAAATCAGTAACCCAAAAAATTAAGGGGAAAAAATGAAGTAGAAAAAGAGAAAAAGAAAAATAAGTAGCGTCGTTCCCACACCGGGAATCGAACCCGGGCCACGGCGGTGAGAGCGCCGGATCCTAACCACTAGACCATATGGGATTGACAGCTTTAGAAGACGAATTTTTGGTATATTAATAGCTCTACCACGTGACTAGACCGCGAGTGTTATTAAATTCTCCAAAAGACAGACCTTTGATTAGGAAGAAACCTAAACAAAACATAAACGTATTTACCTGTTTTAAGGTCGCAATATATCTTGTAATGTACTCTAGAGTAACAGGATCTTCAACGGTAAGTTTGTGGCTTTGACATTCTACACGGGCTCTATTCACTAAAATTCTAGCGTCCGCTGTCAAACCTACAACACAAATTAACGAGGAACCATTAACTGAGAGCTTTTTAACTCATTTTTTTCTTAAGAAGTCCTAACTTTTATTACCTGCAAAAGCCATGACAACGTGGTCATCCAGAGTGCAAATTTTTCTAACAGTGCGTGGTTCTTGGAGTTTAGCGACCGCCTTTCTCTCCACTCCGAGGACGACAATATTTTTGCCGCGGACTCCAACCTTTAAAACAAGGGTTTGTCAATGATTTTTCAATGAAATCGCTATAAGATGCGGACATCAAATGCGAGAGTCACTAAAAAAGACGAAAAGATTTCAAAAAATAAGCTTACCGCGGTTGAACCTTTCTTCACCGCCTCTTGGGCGTACTCTACTTGAAAAAGATGCCCATCAGGTGAAAATATGGTTATTGCTCTATCATACGAACCCCCCGACATATCTGTTTGGTTTTTAAGATTCTTTTTATGAGCGGAAGAAAAACAGCCAAGAAGAAATAAAAGTTGTGAACAGAGAATGACTTTGCATGAGGCTTAGTAACCATGCGACTAGTTGATATCCCGTGAGTCCACGCGAGTCTTTGGTTTACAGGCGCGAACTACAAACATGGCGGGTACAGAAAAATACGTTTTTAAACCATTTTAAGTGGTTTTATGGCAATGAAACTGTCTATACCCGTTAATTTTTCATTGTTTGAGACAAAAGCAAACTTTCTTGCTCATATATGAACTATTTTAAGCGCCCAAACGAGAGTCTAAAGCATTTGTGTTTAATGCAAAATGGACGTCAATGAAGCTACCCCTCGAGAAATTATCCGTGGAGTATTGACCACAACAAGCATTAGTAAAAGCGCCAGAAGTGTGCGACCAAGAACAACCCCAAGAGCGGTTAAGGTGAGGGAAACTCCAGTTAATCCTCCGTCCCAGGCGGAGGTAGCAAGCCGTATGTTAACTCGGTCAAGATCTGCGAACAAAAGGAAAGCTCCTTTGGCTAGTGCTACAACACCTTCTGATTCCACGACACCGAGAACTCTGGTAAGCTATGACTATAATAAGATAACGGGTAAGATTTCCGCTCAGCCCCATACATTTATTATGCATTCATGTTTTGACTCTATTCATACAAACTATTTGTGTGAAATAGTATGAAATTTCTGCACAACACATGTACAGAAGTGTTACCAGTTTTTGTAGTTAAGATTAAAATTAATTCATTCATTCATCACAATTTTGAGATCTGGAATACCATCATATTTATGGAAATTTATTTTGTACATCTTTGAAACCCGTTCATGTCATACCCTCTAATCTGGTTAACCTGGCCTCATGACCCCTTGGGCCTGAGTTGCATAAGGTGAAGGGGCTCATACTGTTGTTCTAAAACAATAACTTATTGTTTTGAAACAATACACAAGAGTTCTCATAATTTTAACATTCTCAGTGTTCTCACCAGGCCGCGGCCTTGCGGGATTCCCGCAAGAAAAACTGAAATGGCGCATTAAAACCAAGAAGATGTGCCCGTTAGGGCGCAGGGGCAAGCTACGAGTCAAACGGACTTAAGTAGTTTTAATGGTCAACCTAACACTAAAGCATTCTGTTTGTTTGAATAAATAAAAAACATGATATCAAATGAGTCAAAGTCTTTAATTTTGTTGCCTTTACTTTCGTTGGTCCCACGCACGTCCCACTACATCGTAAACTCCTCCTCCGAATTGTAAACACCTCTTCCGCCATATTGGATCAGGTAGGTACTTCATGTAACAGACAATTTGGAGTGCGGGCTCAGGTCCCCTAATGTTCTTACAGGGCCCCTATTTCTCAGAAGAGGGGACCCTGGGACTCCCCAAGGCAAAATCCTGGTGAGAACACTGCATTCTGTATGCAACCAAGCCCTGCCCTCAAATTCTTTGCTACAATAACAGTTCTTACCAGACCACAGCATTGTGGCATTGCCACACTTTTCCAGGAAATGCTGCACTATAATAAGCCCAAGGTGTCTCAAGGGCACAAAGAAGGAAAAAAAAACCTCTTACAAAATATTGCTTTATATGAAATGACGCATGGACCTCTACATTATGATAGCGAACGATTAAGCTCTCTTTTGTACAACCCAATTGATAATTCGTCTGTCTCTAATCAGTTTTTCTTTAATGAGTTAGATCCAGATCAACAGTTTACTTTTTCTCCTCCTCCTAGTAATTATTATACTGAGGATGAAATTAATGCTAGGCGAACTTATAGTTCAAATTCTCCTTGCTTCTCTGTATTTCATATTAATACACGAAGCCTAATCGGTCATTTAGATAAATTTAAATTCCTGCTTAGTCATTTGCAAAATCCATTTTCTGCCATATGCGTATCGGAAACCTGGCTAACTGAGCTTACGTCGGACCAGGTGGAAATACCTGGATATAAATTTATTTCGAACCACCGCGATAGCAAGTCCGCCGGTGGAGCAGGTCTTTATTTACTTGACGATTTAGAATACAAATTATGCCGCGATTGTAATTATTCTGAACCTGAAGTGATCGAAACTCTTTTTGTTGAAATTAACATTCCCAATGGGAAAAATATTATAGTTGGTACTGTTTATCGTCCGCCTAATTATAACACTCGGGACTTTTTGGACAAATTTAATGAGATTCTTGCTAAAATAACTAGAAATGACAAATATTGTTATTTGGGTGGAGACTACAATATAGATCTGTTTCACTATTCCGATCATGCCCCTACTCAAGAATTTGTTGATAGTCTATTTTCCCATATGTTCATTCCTCTAATCAATAGACCGACTCGGATCACTGCTCATTCGGCCACACTTATTGATAATATATTCACGAATAATGTAAGGTGTAAACATTTCAATGGTATTGTTATTAATGATATTTCTGACCATCTACCGGTTTTTGTTTATGAAGTGGATGAGACAGAAATAGCGTCGAAAAATAGCCAAACTAAATATCTCACTAAAAGAGATTTTTCAGAAAGAAATAAGAGCAATTTTCGGCTCTCTCTTTCTCGTGTTAATTGGAATTTACGTTTCGATGAAAGCGATACTAATGAATGTTATAATAGTTTTGTGAGTGAGTATGTTCGATTATACAATGAAAGCTTTCCATTAAAAACGATAAAACTTAAAACAAAGAAAGTAATGCGCTCCCCTTGGATAACGCAATCTCTGCTTGTTTCTATCAGGAAAAAAGATAAACTCTATAAGCAGTTCATTAATTCTAGGGACTCAACTACTGAGTTAAAATACAAACGCTATCGGAACAAACTGAATCATCTTATAAAAATTGCTAAACGAAAGTACTATGATACAAAATTTGAGAAGGCTAAAAATAACCTGAAAGAAACTTGGAAACTAATCAATGATGTAATCAACAAACCGAGCAGAAAAGCAGCTCTGCCAAATTCCTTTTTCTCTGATGGAAAACTGTTAAATGATCCACAAGAAATAGCTAACTGCTTTTGTAAGTTCTTCACCAACATAGGTCCGAATTTAGCAAGGAAAATTCCAGACACACAAGTATCTTTTCGTAGTTTTCTTGGCGCTTCTGTTAATGAGTCGCTTATCTTAAATCCAACTAATATTTCGGAACTAAATCAAATATGCAACTCTTTTAAATCTGGAAAGTCGCCTGGATATGATAACGTTTCAATGGATATAATAAAAAGCACCTTTGATCTCATTTCTCAGCCTTTGGCCAATGTAATCAATTTGTCTCTTATTAAAGGAGTATTTCCTGATGAACTGAAAATTGCTAAACTGATTCCGGTATTTAAAGCTGGTGATTCCCAGTATTTCACTAACTACCGTCCAATTTCGCTTCTTTCTAATTTTTCTAAATTCTTTGAAAGAGTTATGCACAATCGTATTACAAATTTTTTAGATCGTTTACATATCTTATACTGTTGCCAATTTGGATTTCGTAAAAAATATTCTACAGCGCTGTCTTTAATTCATCTTATTAATAAAATTGCAACTGCTATTGACAGAAGCGAATATACAGTTGGCATATTCTTAGACTTATCAAAAGCATTTGATACTTTAGACCATCAAATACTCTTGTCTAAGCTTGAGCATTATGGGATTCATGGGCTAGCACTTAGCTGGTTGAAAAGCTATTTGTCAAATCGCGTGCAGTTTGTCCAGTACAAAGAGACTTGTTCTATTAGGCTGACTCTGAGCTGTGGAGTCCCTCAAGGTTCTATATTAGGACCATTATTGTTTGTTTTGTATATCAATGACCTCCCTTGTGCTACTCGTCTTGCTGAAACTATGCTTTTTGCAGATGATACTAGTGTGTTTTATTCTAATCCCGATTTAAATTGTGCTATTTCTGCCGTAAATAATGATTTATCTCAAATTGATCTTTTTATGAAAGCAAATAAGCTCTCTGTTAACATAACGAAAACTAATTATATCATTTTTGCAGCAAGGCAAAAACCAGTCGGCTTCCCAATAAATCCTGTCTTGTACGATGAGGTTTTATTAAAACAAGTAAAGGTAGTTAAATTTTTAGGGGTTTTTATCGACGAGCATCTAACGTGGAAGCCGCATATTACTTATATATGTAAGAAAATTTCAAAATCTATTGGCGTCATGTTTAGGTCTCGTTTCTTTCTTTCTGAAACAACAAAAAAGTCTCTTTATTATACCTTAATTTATCCTTATTTAACATATTGTACCACAGTTTGGTCCTCCACTTATGTAACAAACCTTAATAGAATTTTTCTTCTACAAAAGCGAGCAGTACGAATTATTACAAATGCAGATTTTCGCGTGCACTCTGAACCATTATTTTTCCGTTTAAAGATTTTGGACATATACAACATTAATTCATTCTATACTGCACAATTTATGTTTTCATATTATCATCAATTACTGCCACCGCTTTTTTCGAACCTTTTTGTTACTAGTAGCAATATTCATAATTATAATACTAGAAGTTCCTCGCATTTCCGTTCTCATGCCTGCCGAACTAACACCAAACAATTTTCTATTTTGTTCCAAGGCCCTAAAATTTGGAATTCTTTACCAAACTCAGTCACTTCGATTTTTACATTGCAATCGTTTAAAACGAAAGTTTTTGATTTTCTACTATATCGATAATGCGTCTTGTACTGTCCGTTGTTGTGTGTTGTTATAGTTCTATTGCTTAATATTATTGTAACGAGGGGGCCTCCTCGTACAAGCCTTGTGGTTTTCTGAGGTCCCCTCGCCACATCTTTGTATAATGTAATGCTTGTGTAATCTTTATTGTGGGAAAATAATAAATAAATAAATAAATAAACGTACATAAACATACGTACAAACACGTACATTTCCTTTTTTCTATTATCTAAGACAGTGTGAGGTATTTACTCTAACTCAGACCTGTGATTAAGACGTTGAGTGAACTTACCGGTAATCTAAAAATTGTGATCCGCTTTTCTTCCTCATGACCCCCTTTAAGCTTCTCTATGGGTCCTGTGGACCCCAGTGTAGCAAATCCTGGCAAGAACACTACAGTTTACCACTTGAATCATGCATAGCAGCAGAATAATAGACCCTTCCACGATTTTTTTCTCTAGTTTTGATAAGGATCATTTGGCGAAAATCTGTCAACACGGCTGAAAAAAGGAGCACCTAAAAATTAGTAAACTTGCTAAGTTTGAAAAATAATAGATCTCAAACAAGAGTAGATTATAGCTGAACAAAGACACAAAATTTTAGAGACATTTGCATTGTGGGCAGGGGGCAAGTTGGTGCCCTAATTGCTGTGTTTATTCTCTTCAAAGATTTGGGCTGATAAGTGGACTTTCAACAAGTCAACCTCACGAGTTTCTAAGCAAGCAGGGCAAGTTTTTAGGGGTTTCTAGATTAGCGGAGCAGCTTTTTAGGATGCAATACAGCTGAGCGAGTAACCTTCATCCTGAGCCACATTAAGTTGGATGATTGAAGGACTTTTTGAAAGTCTAGCAGATAAGCTGAAGCAACCTCTTGCCACTTGACCAAGCTGTATTCTTATTATTTTTTGACATCTCCTCTTGATCTGGCTAGATTTCAGGATTTCTGCAAATAGCACCAGTGGCTAAAAGTGCCGTGAAAGTAAAGAAACCAAAAACAGTTCCACCAGAGATAAGTGAAGCAAAAAGTGGAAAAACGAGAGCAAGTCTTCACAATGACAATACTCCGAGGAGCACCATTCAGAATGTGTTACGGGAAGGTACAGAAAGTTTGTTCCCTATTTGGATTACAAGGTCACATGATCTCTCAATTCACCTTCATTTGATAGCATTTTTAGTTTTTCATATATATATTTACTATTACAAGAGGTTTCTACAAAACTTACAGTACATTACAAGGGTAATAAAAAATAGAACAAGTTATATAAATCAAGAAAGGTGAAATGTGCATAGTGACCAAAGGAGCTTAGGCTTTCAAGTTCATTTCCATCATGTGTTTATTAATGTAAATGCTGATAAACACGATTCTAAACAACTAGAGTGTAGTTGACAGTTATTGTCACAACTATTTTACATTTCTTGATCCCTCTAAATAACTCTTAAATGTACTTTTAAAAGCGTAAAAACCTTTCAAAACACGTGTCTCTTTTCAAGAGAATATTGCAATACTCTATCTTACTGAACATGATTACTGAACATTATTTAAATTGCAATTATATTATTATTATTATTATTGTTCATATCTCACACCACTAGTTGTATCGGTGGTCACATATCCTTAGGTCATCAAGCTATTTCCTATAGCCTTAGGTGTCTAGGGTCCTTCTTAAGACCTTTTATGCTGTTCCCAACAAGCAAGCTTCGTGGAGTAATTTCAAGATCCCAGGTGTTCCTATCTTAGTAACCCACATCATCAAGTTTTGGTCACTGCCCCGCCCCAATTAGAACAACAGGTATGCTTTTGCAGTTCCACATCTTTTGTATTTCCACTTTTGAGTCCTGATAGTGGTTGATCTTCTCTCTTATTTGGCACACTCTGCTCTCCCTTTTCAGGGTTTCTGCCACATGGCTGTTAATTTTTACTTTTGGGACTGGTTTTCTGTTCCTCATGGCCATCTCTTTAGTAATTTCCCATTTTTACCTAATGAGGTTTTCCACTTTTTTGCGTTTCCTCGTCCTCTGGGGTCTGTTGGGCTGCCCTATTTTCCTGCTTGTTTTCGTCCTGCGGTATAATTTCCAGGTTTGGTGGAGGTTGTGTTGGTTCTTGTGGGGGATCCAGTAGGGCCGGGATGTTGTTTACCCACCCAACCCTGTCTTTGATTTCTTGGAGCTCTGTTGGAGTGAGCTTTTGCTGTCTTTCTACATACAGACATTAGTTGGCCAAGTTGTTAGTGTCGATATCAGGTTTGGAATCTTGGTTCTTATTGCACCAAATTTGAGCAGTGTTGTTTTTACTTGGTAATAGCTTTGTGGTGTAGTAAGCTTCCATTATTCCAATATACTCTTCCCGAGTCCATTTGTATTTTTCCCCTCTGGGTCTTGTCTCTGAACTGGCGGCAGATCATTGAGGGCCACTGTGAGGAGTATCCTCAGCATGGAGTTCCTTTTGTACTTGCTGGGGAGAGTTTGTTGGAGTAGTATACTTTCGATCTCAGCCTGGTTCCACACTGAGGATTGCCACCTGTGTTTATCCGCCTCATGACCAATGTGGCATGAAAATCTATTATTTCTACTTGTCATGTCATGATACTTTGTTGTAACCCTGACGGGAGTAGCCGCGGGGTTACGAACAACTTGCCAAAGGTGTAACCCTAGACTCTGGCAGGTGGGGTTGTCCATGTCCCCGTAGTAGACTGAGGTCCAACCTGTACTACTCCAGTGCGCTTTATTATTATTAATATTATTATTATTATTATGAATGCTATTTAATTTTCCTCTTCTTTAGTGTTTTTTTTTAGTGATTATCTTAGAAAGAATGCAATTGACCTTAAAAATAGTTTCTTCTTTTTTATTCAAAATGAATTGTTTTAATTGAAATGAAATGTTCTTAATTTGAAGAATTTTTGTTTAATGAAATGAATTTTTCTCTAATCAAAACGAAGTGTTTTTTTAACGAAAGGAATTGTAAATAGTGTTTTGATGAAATAGTTTTTTTCTAAAGTGAATTAATTGTAAATAGGATTTTAATAGTTAGTATGTTATCAATAAAGTACTGGTATGTGGTATAACTTGCAATGTTTATTTAAAAATAGAGATTGGAACAACTTGTAAAAATGTTTCGTGCATATATGTATTAAAAAAGTACACGTTGACAAAAAAAATATTATTGTTATTATTATTATTATTATCATTATTATTTCTGGGTTTACAAACACTTGCCAAAGGTGTCAGCCCAGACTCTGGTGGGCAGGGTTGTCCCCGGAGTAGGCTGAGGTCCAACCTGTCCTACTCCGGTGCCCTTTATTATGATTATGATTATTATGATTATTATTATTATTATCACTATCATTATCATTATTACACTGAAAGACATTCTTCATTGTGTCCAGCCATAGCAGAAACTCCAGTAGAGCCAACCTTTTCACCATCCACTGAGACTGAAGATGACATGACACCCCAGCAATCAAACGACAGCAAAAACCAGTCACCTCACATGATAAGCACCGCACCTAATGAGGACAAAACTGACACAGTTGAAAAGTCTGATGAGAGGACAACTACTGGCCAATCAGATGATGTTAACATTGAAGTGGCTTCAGGATCACAGGATTCACTTGAGGAAAGAGAAGACGCAATGCCAAAGTAAGAGACAGTGGAACCTCTCCTTTGAGACAAATTTCTCGTGCAGCACAACCAATCAGAAGCACTGTCCATATCTGGGTAGTGACACATCATCAGTATGGGATTTCTGCTGTTATTGCTCAGACGTCATTTCACAGGGAAACCAGTGGCAGCATCATAAATGTTGGCTGTTTTCTCAGGCGAAAAAGAACCTAGATCCAAAACCTGGGAACAGGGTGCGAAGAAAGTCAGTTTTACAGCTTGCTATTCAGGCAGGCTGTAGATAGCATGCATTAGCCCAAAAGTCATTTTAACTAGCCTGAAAATATTCTTTTAGCGAGCATGATCGAAAACAGTTTTTCTGTAATTTTTTTTCCTCAAAAACTTCACTTGTCCATCTGGTAAGTTAAGAACAGAATTCACTTATCCGATAGCAAAATCATTAGCTCTGTGTTTTGGACATGACTTTCTTTGCATGCTGAGGATTATAACCTCCATTCTGTTCAGGGAGCACCTTGGCACTCAAGACTTGACTGACTTCAAAGAGGAATTGATAAGTTTAAGTGCACACTGAACAATGATGACAGCTTTCACAACATGAACTATCTCACTTAAATCAATGTACTGCACTTGTGGGAACTCAACTTGTTTAAAAAGCATTATTTTGCTGTCAATTTTAGGTAGTTCCTTAGTAGAGCATGCAAACCTGAAATTCTCAGGAATTTGCTTCCTAAACGTTCAGATTTTTATAATTCAAAGTTGGTGCTAAACCTGGGCAGCTTAAGCCTGCTTTGAACAATGCAGCCTAGGTGCTTTAATAATTTATCGTTACCACTGTTACCTTGTTTAGCAATTAATGAATCAGGCTGAGTGGGATGTGAAGAATTAAGCAGATCGAGGAGGGTGTTATTTGGCCTCGGTGGACAACACCCTCCGAGAGCTAAAACATGCTTACCTGCATTGATGTTAAGTTCATCTTCGATAGTGTACGTTTAGGTTTGTCCAGCTCCGCAAATATTCTCCAAATAGCAGATGTCTCCATCTGAGTTGTCTTTTTGCTGTTTTTGCCATGTTTTTAGCTTTTATTTCGCCTTGTTCCAGCTGTAGTTCTTACTTTTGAAACAAGTAAAATGTCTGCCTTTTTTTTTCACAACCAAAACAACTCCACCTTGTCCCAAGGGGTAACGGTGCCTTAACCTGTAGCGGGCTGCATTTTTGACGTCATTTCCTCGTTAAACACAAAATTCTTCCAAATTTGATCATCAGTAACTAGTTATGGTGAATTATGTGTGTGCTTTTAGCCAATCAGAATTGGGGAAATATTTTGAATGAATAATAATAATCACTGTTATTCCACTGAAAGACATAAAAAAATTACCATTAATTGTTGCTTGGGTTATTTTTTTTTTATGTCCTGTGATTTTTTCTATTTTATTTTTTCCTGAGATGTTTTAAATTATTTTCTTTGTATGTCTTATTAAAGTTTCAGTTCCAGTGTTAATGACGATAGTGCCTCATCAATTATGGTAACTGCAAATCAAGCTTTGCAAACAGGTACAGTGATCAGTGATGATGCTCTGCAACACAAATCTGGGAGGTGGCAAGATCTGGTTACTCCTAAACTGCCTCTTAACATTCCAGCAGCAGGTGGAAGACAGTCGTCTGCATCAAAAAATGATGAAGCAGAAAGGTAACAAATCATTCTGATATCAAAGTATCATTTATGAAAATTATGTCGCCAATTAGTAATTTATTACAGAATGAAGGGTTTCCCAGTTAGAGTAAACAAGGAAGGAGTTTTGTATCATTATAAGATTCTGAAAAGCTGCCAACTCACCCCTCCCTTATCCCAATATTTTGCTTTTGGCGAAAAGTTAGTGTTAACTTTGGGTTAGGGACAGATCATTAAGAAAGTTATGGAGGGGGCGGGTGAAGTACAGACAAACATTTCCACGCAAGGGAAAAATTAAATGGAAAAATTCACGTGCTCTAAGTAACCCCAAAATAATTCTAAAAAATATATTCATGCAAGAAAAAATAAAAAAAATTCATGAAGCTCAAAAATTTCCCATCCCCCACCTCCATAACTTTTCCAATGGGCTGGTGGGCAGTTTCCCAGGATCTTACTTATCCAAATTTATTCCCCCTAGGAAAGGAAAATGTACTGTAATTTACCTGTGAAGAAGACTCTTTCTCATTGCACAAGCTTAGAATACATCTGATCTAAGTCCGATTAAAAAACTTTACTTTGATTTATGATGTTTAGAGCTGCTGGTGCAAAGAAGTTTCTTGGACGGAAACCACCAACAGGAAAAGTTGACACAGCAAAGAGTTCTAAGTATGTAGTCTTTTTTATTCCTTACTACAGCCAACTGTCTCTTAACAGACACCTCTATAGTAAAAATTGATGGATAACTCCCTATAAAAATGGACACCAAGAATGGCATTGACAAAACCCTGCCAGCGTCTGTTTTGTTGATCAACTCTGGTTTGTAAAACCTGTATTAAACAGTCCACCTTTATTAAGCAGTCAGTTGGCCATTCCCAAGGGTTACTGCAGGTCTACCAATAGTTTGTTATTTACAAGCATGACAGAAACTAAAGAACTGCAGAAAAAAAAACACACACACAAATTAAATTGGACACGCGCTATTCGACCCTTGATAGCTCAATCAGTACAATTTAGTAAAATTGCCAAAAAACTGAACATAGATTTGTGCCAATTTTTTTCTCATCGAAAGGAAGCACTGTCCTTATTAAAATCATGAAATAAAAAATGGGGGTCACCGTACTCGTTTTTGCGGTAGAGTTGCAGAAAGTGCGTACCAAATGCCTTTTCTCCGATTTTTGAGAGAGGACTGGGGCGAGTTTCAAATAGAATGCATGGTTAAGGGGGAAGAAAGTATTTAAAAATCTGTTTTTACAGAATTTACATCGAGATATCATGTGATAAAGAAAGCGTTTAAATGAAAATGAAAGTGAGTAAGCACAAGTTAATCATCCACTATCGAGGTTCTCCGTGAGGAAATCGAACTCAGTAGCACGCGTACTGCTTACGTTATGCACATTCCCAACATATTGAGTCTTTCCTGGACAAGAAACAACAGCAAGCAAAAATTCCAATAGCGTTTCTCTTCAGTCAACTTCATTTAATAATGTTACTTCACATGCTCTTTTTTACAGCGGCCATCTTGTTATGCGCAGCAAGAGATGCGCAATGCAAAACTAGGGAATCACCTTAAGCTTCACCACCCTCTCATCTTCTTCATCATCCTTTAATTTTCAACAGGAAGCCGACGGGACCTAAAATGCCAACAAATCTTGTGAGGGATATTTTCCAGCATTTCTCTCAAGCAAAGCTTTCAAGGGAAGCTCTTCAAGCCGTTGAAAATGGGTAAATCAACATTCAAACAACATTTTGTTTCTCTCTCATCCACTCTAGCAACATAATTAGCTACAATTACTAACAACTTTTAATAGAGTCATACTGAACTGTATAGACTGGAACTAGACCTCAACCTTTTCCTCAAACATTTAGTTCCCAGTTCCTACATCTGTAGTTCCAGGGGCATACTCAACAAAGTCTTACACAGAGGAGGCTACACCCAAGGTGCAACCCCTTACCCTTTTGTAACCATTTTTGACAGAAAACGTACCCCTTTCATATACCTTTCTATTGACAAATAGTGCCCTTTTCACATATCTAGTTTAGAACTTTGCATCCCTTTTAACTACTGTAAATGCACTCTATTACAGTCCGTAAGCGGACCCCTAATTAACCGGACACCAAGTCGAGTCCCTAAATTAACGTCTTTTATTATATAGACACGAGTGTTTTACTGGAAAATATACCACTCGTAAAATTCATAAAAACTACATCCGGGACCCGAGTGGTTTATTTTCCATAATCTGACACGTGAGTTTATCGATGACGTAAGTTCAGTCATTTCCCTCTATTATTTTATGGATGTCTTTTTGTCTATATAATAAAAACAATATTTGGCAAAAGCAATATTTACTCACTCGCTGCGCTCTTTCTTAAAATATTGTTTTGCCACTCGAAAATAAAATTCATATCTTCGCGCCACCGTGTATATATATGTATATATTTAACGAACCCCTATTCAGCGGACAGTAAAATATATTGTATTTGGCTAATTTCTATTGTTAAAAACCTCTATTAAGCGGACGCCAGACTGAATTGACAATAGTAGTATTGGATTACGTCCTTGAAATACGTCCTGCAGTCGATTAATAAAGATAAATCAATACATTTAGATGTCAATAAACTGTAGATTACACCGATAACCGGCTGTAATTGTCATCCACGATCAAAATTCACCTAAAAGTCTTGCTCAAAGTATAGCACTTCATGGAACTTTATCACAGTACAGAGTAACTTTTGAATGTTAATCTTAACAAACTTTGTTAAAACAAACATCGCGCAAACCTCTTTGAGGCGGACACTTGGGAAGGTCCTGAAGGTGTCCGCTTCATAGAGGTTTCACTGTATTACAAAACCAGAACATTTCGTTGATGTTTTCACTTCTATAAAATGCATCTGTTGGCCCTTTTTTGGCCTTTTTATAGACCGAAAGGAAAGATCTCCCGAGCGTTTCATATACCTCAACAAGTGAATTCATCCTTTCATGCACCTGAGGCCTGGAAAAGATACCTTTTTGGATGAATCCTCCCTCTATAGGCCATTATGGGGAGTACTTCCCCCGCCCCTTATGTGGGACTCAGTGTGCTTGTAATTGTCTATTATGAATATAGAACCTTGTGATAAAAGTTTCCATTTTATTTCATAAAAAATAATCCTTCCTAAAGAATGGTTGGTATTTACTTAATTTATCAAGTGAAGAAATGTTTTTGTGGGACTAATTTTCCATTCCCAAGAAGATAGACTTGCGACAGTTTTCAGTAACTAATATTTGCATGATTCTTTGACAGGTCACAGCTATTTTTCAAGCAAATTTCATCTGATCTTATGGCTTACTGCCAACATGCTCACAGAACGACTATTGAGCTTTCTGATGTGGAACTCCTCATGAAAAGGTCAGAATCAGAATTCCTATCTTCTTTACTGAATTACAGTACATGGTTCAGGAACTGTGATTACAGTGAATGAATTGAAACCTTTCTTGGAAATAGAGCGTTAAAACTAAACTCAAAGTAATTACTTGTGCAAATACATTACGTGCAGAAATTTACATGAACCAATCAGATTCTAAAGCAAAATTATTGTTATTATCATTATCATAAACATTGTTATTTTTATTATTTATTATTTTATCTATTTATCGCCATTTTTTTTTCAACTTACTCATTAGCCCTGGTTGTTTGCCGAAAAAGCGCCCTTTGAAACTAGTCAAACTGTTTTATGGTTGCCATCTGCCGGTCTGGTCATAAAGAAGCCGAACTACCCTAAAACTTATGGCCGTTTACACCAAAAAAAATAAAAAGAGACTCGTCTTACACAAGACCTGAACGGAACTGTACCATTTTTGCGAGCATATCATGTCTTTCGTGTCTCATTTCTTGTCCTGTACTCGTTTTTGTTTACCCTGTGTATACAGAGGTTTTTATTCTAGCACTTCAGCACTCCGTTCTCTATGCTTCTCGCCGCATTATCGCATTATCGCCGCATTATCTGTTCTCCAGACCTTATGTCTTTGTTTATTCGAGGAATTTATCTAGAGCAAAGCGCGCAAAAAGACTACTTCTGGCCCGTTAAGCTTGATTCTCATATGTCGCCGAAGTGCGACATAGCCGCGGGCACTGCCTGCGATACTACTTCGGCATATGAGGACATAAAGCCGTCGGCTCAAGAAACATCGCAGGTCTTTACCGCCGGTATGCCTGCGAAGTCGAACTCGGGTCAACTTCGCAGGCATGCCGTGCGGTAAAGACTGACATTGCGTCTGTTGCCGGCGACTTCTGTTCTCATATCGGAACGGTATCGCAGGCAGTACAGGCAGCCCGGTCGGAGTCATGTAGCTTGTAGATCGGCGGCATTGAGAACCAGGCTTTATGCTAGCAGTCAATTAATCCCCCATGGGTTTTATTTTCATAAGTGCGCTCGACAACCTCTGAAGAGAAAATAATAGGTCTGTAAAAAGACTATTAGAAACAAAACTGTCACTCAAACGCCGGGCCTGACCCAAGGTTTTCGATCTACTCACTGGTATCAGTTTGCTATTCCTAGCAAAGACGTTTGACCACTCGTTATGACTCAATGTAGTCGTGACTAAAACCCGCAACCTCTCGCTCAGTAGACCCTTGTACTCTCCTAACTAGACTAACTGAGTAGTTGTCCAATCCAGGCTGAAAAGTTACCAAACATTAATTTGAATCCCAGTTTCATATAACATTACGAAGATCAGGCCGTGACTTTTATAGTGAAGTACCGCTCCCGGGAATTGGGGATCGAAGAGTACGACCATTCTTTAAAATACTTTTTTCCTTCCTTCTTTCTTTTAGACAAGGCTTCATTACTGAAAATCAGTCATTGTATTCTCTGGTTGAAAAGTATCTTCCTCTGGAATATCGACAAGAAATCATCCCCACAGTACACGCAGGGAACAAGATCGTCCTAAAATAATTCCCCAGCCGTACATGCATACTGTACAGAGAACAGACTGCTTAAAAGCCACTGAGAGAAGATAGCCAATGACCTGAAGCATGGTGTACCTCACCAGCATTTTTAGCCTCTGAACATTTCTGGCTTGCAATTTTTTTTATTATTATTTTGCGATGTTTCTAAGAGGCATTAGCTTGTCTTGGCATAACAAGTACAATCCTCCCCTATTTTTTCCAACTCCGCATTTACCATTTTCACATAAACCATAATGCACCTTGTTTACCTCCACACCCCCCCCCCCCCCCCCTTCAAATCTTGTCGTTCCAACAGAAATCAAAGACAATGGCTTTGCAAAGTATTGAGTAGTAATCAAGGTGCATTGAAACTGGTGCTGATTGCCAAAAAAGCTGAACCACCGCGCTGCTTCTTTTCTTGAGGTCTGTGCGCATGTCCCTTTTTCTGTTGATACAGAGCCTCCGTTACTTTTGTACAGCGGATAGGATGGCGGCCTCTGGGAACGAGATTGGTTGTTGTGAGGAATTAGCAGAGGGATTAAGTCTGTCAGGAACGGAGAAATACTTTGAGTCAAGATAGGTGAACCTTTCGTTTGGGATATTAGAGTGATACCACGAGCTGTTCAAGTCTTCAATAAGTTAAACCATGTTTTAATACATGGACGTTGCAAGGCCTTGTTTATAGATGTAACATATTTTAAAATTACATTGAATTAGTATAGTTTAATATTAGAGTAGGTTTTGAACATTGATATTTATTCTCTTAACCCACCCTAGGTTAGCCTGGGACCAGGCTGCGCATTGGGAGAAAAACGAGAACAAGATCTGCACGACAAGCGTGCCTTGAGGTAGTCTGGGGACGTAGTGATGGATAGTGATGTGTAGTGATGGATAGTGATGTGTAGTGATTGGCAGTGATGTGTAGTGATGGACAGTGATGTGTAGTGGTGGACAGTAATGTGTAGTGATGGATAGTGATAGAAAGTGATGTGTAGTGATGGATATTGATGGATAGTGATGGACAGTAATGTGTAGTGATGGAGTGTAATGGAGAGTGATGTATAGTGATGGATAGTGACGTGTAGTCATGAGTCGTGATGGGAAGTGATGTGTAGTTATGTTGAGTGACACATAGTTACATGTTACATGAAGATATTTTAAGTCGATTTTTTATATTGGTGTAGGTGAACACGGATTTATTATCCCTTCTCCCTCCCCAGGCTACCGCTTGGCTCGCTTCGCTTACCAATATTTTTCCTATTTGACCCCGCTTTTTGCCTTTTTTTCCCCACTGCGGAGCCTGGTCCCAGGCTAACCCTAGGTCAAAATGTCAAAAATAAAACGATACTTACCTGAACGTACTAGCAAAAACAGAGGGTGAAAAAATAATGCTTGTTCTCTTAAAATTTATTTAAGGGTCTGTTACAATTAAATGACCGGTAAACCGAACGTTTGTCCGGGCAAATGGATAAAGATGTACAGGGATTTAGTATCGCATTTTTGATGATATTTGTGAGCAACCACAATACAATTGTGAGTCAGGAGACCCGTGAGATTTTATCACCCTTGTCACTTCATTACATTTGCGACCTTTTATTTCTGTCACTTACAGCACAGGTAAACCAAGCTCGAAATATGAGCATCGGCATTGTTGCGTAACATTCAAAATATAAGGATTTGTATGGAAAAAAAACCTATCGTTTCCGTAACCTAAGAAAATGAAAGGATTTCAATAAAAAACAGCTTACCTTACTTAAAATGTGTGTTACGTCTCTCCTGTGTGGTCCACGGGCCGATTTATCTCCGTTTTATAGAGAGAAACCGTTTACATAAAACCCATAAAACGGCCATAAATCGGCCCGTGGACCACACAGGAGAGACGTAACACACATTTTAAATAAGGTAAGCTTTCATTTTCGTAGGTTACGGAAACGATAGGTTTTTTCCCCATACAAATCCTTATATTTTAAATGTTACGCAACAATGCCGATGCTCGCCGATGCTCACATTTCGAGCTTGGGCTACCTGTGCTTACAGGGCTTACAATGCCTTTGATAAAGGGCAATTACAGTGAAGAAATTTCCAAAAATTTACAGTTGTTGAAACGAAAACTGTAATAAAACGTAGACAGTAGCAAATAAATCCGCAATGTGCTTTGGAATTAGGTGGTGCGTTCCTTTACACACCCTCCCCAGCCAATCTCTAGATCGAGAAGCCGATGCAACACTCCTTGAAGCCGATGGTCACTTCAGTGTCTGTTACATGATACTAGTCGCGTGAGGGGAGGTCAGAATTTAGAAGTTTGTGACTATCTTATATGAAGGCAATTGCAAGTTCTTCCATTGGCGTGGAGATGGTGGAGTAAGTAACGTGTCGGTTTTTTTTGTGTTTATTACTGGTGTTTTGCGTGGTTATAAATTCAATTTTTGTTTTTTAGGAGAATAAAAGATAGTCAACTTTCTGCTTCGATAAACCAGAAGCTAGTAGAGTCGGGCGAGCGAGAAAGGTAAAGCTTAGAAAACTACGTCGTCTCATTGTAAAGAATGCCCCGGTAAACACTCTAAAATCTAGATTTCTTGTTTTACTTTAGGCAGAAAAATTATAACATATCATAGAATACGATTTTTGCCTCGTAAATTGAAAGCGCCCCTTTAAATTACAGAAAAAAGAGATCTTATCCTATGATTTGTATTAATTTTTTTCTCGTAAAAAGTTACCCTGCAAGCAGAGTCGCTTCGATCTTTCCTAGATAAGTCGCTTTCCTCTTTCCCGACTTAATCAAGATCGAAGCGACGCTGCTAGCAGGGTAGTAAAAATTAATAGGAAAAGTTTTTCTCAAATTGAGAGATTGGGGCAATCTCGAATTTAGAGTGAAATATGCGACTTTAACTTGTAATTGATAGAGTTTCGACTTTGGTTTTCTCCCTGTAAACCGTCTGTAGGTTGGTATTACTGTATAGCTAACCTTCAAAAAAGTCTGTGAATTAAGCTTTATTTACTCGGATCCAAGGTGCAGACCTGTCGACCCCTCATAAAGGAAATTCTGGAAATTAATGACAAAAAAAATCGGGAGATTCTACAAACAGTAGTGAGATTCTAATTTTCCTGATCAAGATTAAACGAAGCCTTTTTCCATTCCAGTGGGGGAATGAACTGTTTATTTAAATATTACCCTGCTTAAGTTGGGTCCCTCCTGTAACGAATTAGATGCGGCTTTTTCTTTGATGACTTTTATTTAAGAGGCCAGAGAATAGGTTACCACTGAGACGAAACTTAAGCTTATAGCAAGGAGTCATTTCTTTTGGATAAGCTAACTTCATGGCTAAAATGTTACAAAGCCCCATCAAGGCTTAACCAGGCTCTAGCATTCTGCGCAAAATTTCTTTTTTTATTCATCAAGGCAACATTTCATTTGGGAGTGATATTTCCCAAAAAGACGTGACATTGGGAGTCTTGTCATGAGTGTGTGGGAAAAGTTAACAAATCATGAGACTCACGATAGAATCGGGAGAGTTGGTAGGTCTGAAGATACACACAGGTAGTTCCAACAAATCCGATGAGAGAACGCATCTCATTAACCCCTGAAAGGTGTGCAAGAATGTTTTGTCAGTTGGTGCCATTGGTATGAATTGAAAAGAGGGTACCTCTACTCATACCAACAGTCTCTACAACAACCCTTGTTTCCAACATCATTCAACATTGGTAGATCCAACAATGTTTGATGTTGCTAAGGATGTGTGTACAATGAAGTGACACGTTCAGAACTTTCACTTTTAACAAACACAGTGATAGATATTAGGGAGCTAAATGACAAGGGCAATGGTGACAACAAGAACAGCATACAAGCAACAGACATCTTGAACGACGTAAAATAAGAGGGATGAATTTTGAACGGCATATATTAATATAAGAGACTTTTTTTTGCCACCGTAGTCATCATCGTTGCTTAAGCTCCCTAATCAAGTGACTGAACACCTGTGTGCTAAATAACATGTTCATAATAATTATTGTGATTCCTCTTTTGATTTATTAAAGGTTGAAGGAACTTTTAAGAACCAAACTCATTGAATGTGGTTGGCGTGACAAATTAAGGAGTCACTGTAAAGGTAACATAATTTATATGTTTTTGTATTGCTAGACTTTCACTCAATTAAACAGGGACAGCCATTGGCTGATTCTTGGTCACATGGCTTTGACTAAAATCAAGTGTGTCCCAATTGTAATACATTAAGCAATGTACCCTGCTCAGGATACATTACAGCACGTGATCAAAGCAAGGTGGAAAGTGGCATGACAGAAGGCTTGAAAAAGAGAATCCTGAAGCCTCAAGCTAAAAAAAAACTATTTTCAAAGTTATCCCAGAAGAGAAACAGCAGCTAGTGGAGGAAAAAAGAGCAGATAATAAAAGGAAGAGTACTTTGTAAATCATTCATTAAGTGGTTTTGAGAATCAAATTTGTCTTGGGAAACATCAGGACTCTGGGGAAAACAAAACTAGCTGTTTCCCTGGGGATCTGACATTAAGTGGATATTATACAAGTCTTGTTTAGTGTATTGGTGTAAAATCCATTCACAAGCAGCAATGATACTGGTGAGGAGGAGTACTCTTATAAATTTCGGATACGTCTGATGGGTTTGTGGTGCCCAGGGTCTTAAGCCCTGACCCTATTTAAGGATTCAAGACAAATGAAAACTGATACCCTTTTTAGGGCCCAAAGCTGGAAAACGAAGCCCAATTAAAGGGAAAAACAAAAACTAAGAATTTAATGGAAACACACAAATCTTTCTTAAATTGCTTCTGTTATACTCTGAGGTAAAGTTCAGTTTTAAAAGCTGATGTGTTTCTTGTGTAGTGGGGCATTTACGCAGTTGAAGTTTAGCTGTAATAATAACAGAATCCTATCTAAGGATCACACAGAGTACACAGTGTCAACAAGGGCAAAACTGCACATACCTATCTAGCTCATACATGGGAGTGCACCACCACCCCCCCGCCCCCCCCGCCTACCGCGCAGTGATGGTATTGCCAATGACTCTAGTGAGTAATCCACTTTGTTAATTCTGACCTTCCATTGCAGAAGTGATTAAACAAAAAGGCCTTGAAAATGTCACAGTGGATGATTTAGTTGCTGAAATAACTCCTACGGGAAGAGGTGAGGTCTGGGTACCTACAACTTTGTGATGAGTTGTAGTGAGACTTTCGAATGAGTTCGACATAAGGGTAGGGTGGGGTGAAGGTACAAGCAGGTGCTTAATACCTTCAGTCCGATCAGAATAGCTCGATTTTCTAAAAGCTATCAGTAAATGTTACCCAAGAGACCACAGCTTGGCTTCGGTGAGCTTTAAATCACACCAACAAGTGAGAAGGTCGCTGCTAAGGCCAAGAAGCAGGGCTGTCAACAAGATATTTTCAAGTTGCCGGGTAAAAACAACAAGTAGGCGGGGAATCAAACCGCTAGGGATTTCGTTTGGTTCTATTTTTCTTCTATTTTCCCATCAAAATAGCTGGCGGCCATGTTCATAGTAGCTGGGGGAAATCCCCTGCCCCCGCCTCTTAATGACAGCTGCACTCTCTTGCATGGTTTTTAGCATTTATGAAGTCGTTCACGTGGCTTGTCTGTCACTTAGTCGGTCTTATTTATGCAATGACAGCCCTGAAGAAGTGTTAAAAATGCACTTGGTGAACATTCAAAATTTCTCATAACTCATACTTATGAGGTACATGTGTCACTCTCAGTTCATTAGTTCTTGTAAATTTCGTAGGGCAATGTTGCAAATCAATCTGAATTGATGGGCCTTGTGACTGGAACTATTCTATAGATATCATTAATTCCAAGGTCTAGAAAGAATAAACAAGTTCTACTCATCCACATACTCAATTGTTTTGTCAAAATCAAAATAATCTTGAAAATAATCTTAATGGTGCAAAATTCAATATCAATGTCGTTTCCTACAATAAATTTACCTTACCAAACATGATCATTTTAATGTAGTGGCATGGCTCACACATTTAAGATATACTTATTTTTTCTTTACAGCTTTAGTACCAGATGAAGTGAAAAGAGAGATGCTTATAAAGATTCGTTCATTTTTGGCTGCCAATTCCTGACTGTTCATATATTCACACCCTTTACAATGCTCTGTACTTTTTAATTCTTCACGAACTTGTTTGCTATTCTTACTTTGAAAGATGACTTGAAAAACTTGTATTGCTCTGTTATTTAAACTAAGCTTTTGATGGTTTTTCTCTAAAGAACCATAGAAGTCACCTAGCACACTTCAATGTTCACAAGATATTGTTTGCTGAAAACAATGTCTTGAGGTTGTTTTAGGAGAAACTAGCTAACTGTCTTAATCCACTGTTTTATATCCTAGTTAATCTTTATTGAAAGAGCCGACCCTTTAATTTATTAGTATTTAAATGTGTCTATGTAAGTTCAATAATAACAATGCTTCGTTTGTTTTGATCTGCTTGTATTATATTACAATAAATTTGTAATTTTTGTAGCATTTCTGGCTTTCATCCACATTTATCTTTCTAGCTGGTAATTTTGTTCCATGCATGGTCTGTATTAAACGTGTTTGTCTTCTAGTGAAAACTTGCCAGTTTAAAAAAGTTTCGGCTAGCCCTCTCCATAGTTAGAGGGCCGTGTTTGATTCCCAGTAGCTTTAAATACCCTAAAAATGGAGAGCTGATGAAGAGAGGGGGGAGGGGGGTAAAATGAGCGAACCGTCAGCCTCTAGCTTGTTATTCACCGACCTCATCCACCAGGGTCCTCTCGCTTTCCAATATGGGAAAACGAGAAGATCATGGGTACGAGTTTCTTTAACCACGTACCGTAAATCCTCCAGTAAGTCCCCCCATTTGAGGTGGGCTTATTTAATTTAGAAAAGACGATGGTATCAGTTCTCCATAAAGAACTAGTATACAAAATGGAAAAGCTCAAGTACAAGAAGATTGTAGGTCATACAGCTGAGGATCAGAATTTCAAATCCAAACTTCCAGTTGGTGAATAAACCATTCCGGATCAGCCCACACGACGTTTTACGGTCGTGATTGCTTAATACAGTCTATCATTCATTAGTGAAGAATAATTATCGGAGGGGAGGGGGGGCTTATCAACTTTCTTCCCCTTAAAAAGGGGAGGCTTATTTGAGAGTTGCGCTAAATAGAGAGGATTTACGGTAATGATAATTTCGAACTACGAGGTAAGAGCTTGTATCTTTATATCGATCAGTATCTGTTCGGGGCAAAGTATCGCGCTTGTAAACGGCTGATGAACGTTACACCAAAATGGTGGGCAAATGAATTACCCATTCATATATTCTGTAGCTGTCCGATCGGCCTTGCCGCCAATTTTTAGTTTGATTTCCACGTAACTACTTTCTCTCTCTTTATTTCTTTTTTGTTTGTTTGTTTGTTTGTTGGATTTTTTTGCGTCAAATCTTCCCAGGCAGCTTGTCTGTCGGCTGGGTTTTCTGGTCTTCTGATGGTTTTTTACATCATGGAAGTAGTCTTGTTAGGGTCTGTGTCTAAAACAAATATATCAATAATGCCAGGCTACAACTACAGTTCGTTTACAAACACTAAACAAAGTCATTACAGGAAACTCAATATCAACAGCTCTTTGGGCAGTGTCTGCGTAGCTGGGGACCGGTATTGGCTTACCTTTACCCAATTAACTTTAGAGATTTAGAGGGCCGGTTGTTCAAACGTTGGATAGCGCTATCCACCCGATAAATCGCTATCGAATCCAGTGATAAGCACAGTGAAACCTCTATTAAGCTTGCACCTTCGGGATCTTCATAAGTGTCCGCTTAATAGAAGGAACCCGCTTAATAAGGTTTGTAAAAATTGCGCAATGTTTGTTATCGATTAAATTTCAACGGTTACTCTGTACTGTGATGAAGTTGCACGTTGTTAAAGAACCTATCGAGGGTTCAAGTTCATTACCTTTCATTACCGACTTTAATTTGTTTGTAAGTGCCAAAACATTAACTGATTTCAGTACATATTTCAAGGACGTAATCCAATATTACTATTGTCAATTCAATCCGGCGTCTGCTTAATAGAGGTTTTTAACAGTAGAAATTAGCTAAGTACAACTTATTTTAGTGTCCGCGTCCGCTTAATAGGTGTCCGCTGAATAGAGGTTCGTTATAAAGTGAAATATAAGACGTTAATTTCGGCACCCGGCTTAGTGTCCGCTTAATTGGGGGTGTCCGCGTAATAGAGGTTTTACTGTATTAGGGAAATCAATTGCGTCATCGGCTGGATAGAGATCTAACCACTGGATAGCGTGATCTACCTTTCGAACAACTGGGCCCAGAGTCTTCAGAAATTAATGGAGGTAATGGAACGCGTTTTCGGACGGGTCTTATAAGTTTTCTTATTTATTCTAAGGACGAATTTCGCGCCCTCGATCAGCTAGATGATCAAACAGATGCATTCAGGTTTTAACCGAAATTTCCTGAAACTGGAAACGAAAATTTTAACAAAATCGGATATGGAACGGCACATTTTCTGCTGAGACCGGTCCAAACGAGACACAGAAAATCCCTTTAAAGTAGATCGTCTTCCTCCGACACCCCGTTCTTTGCTTTAAGCTAGCCTGTTCATGGCGTTCTAAAAGTGAGGAATACTTTTACTGCTATGTTTTTTGCTGTTTTTTACTGCTATCTTAGCGCCTGGAAGCGGCTAGCGCATCGTGGAGCAATATCTGAGGCATTTTCTTTTTGGTAGCGTGAAAATTGAAAAGTGCAATTTCGTCATTTGTAATGTTTTAACTCCTCTTAAGAAAGTGGAAAAACTAATGAAGTATGTCAGCACGCTTTTGAGCAAGTGAGAGGATGAGGACATCGTTTGAACGGACCTTAGACCGGGAGTAAATACAAGTCATATTGCCTTCCCTGGGGGGCCGGGACATTTAGGTTATTCAGGGGTGGTAATCCAGGTATTACACGATGCTTAGCCAATCAGTGAACTCCTATATATCTATTTGCAAAATACCGGTGTTAAAACTTTGGTCACAGCCACGCAAGGCCTTTGTTTATGTAGAAAGCCGACAGGTTGAACCGTAAAATTGAAATGAATGGAGACAAGTTAACATTGTTGATACATTGTTCTATGGGTTAAAACCTTCAAGTGGTGTTAACTCGCGCTATTTTGTGTGGAATTTATCAGTCAAGTGCCTCATTAGCAAAGGGCTGGTAAACCTTTTAAGATGACTAAATGTACTGTTCCCCGCGGGCTCGGTCAAGTGCGAACTACTTGGAGCAAAACAACTGCAAACAACTGGTGCGATCATAGATCAAGCTGCACCTCTTGACTCTTGACTTATTTACGACCCCACCTGCTAAACTTATTGACAAAGCTAATGAAGCAGAAAATTAGTCGGAGTACCAATTATTTTATAACATGAACAAAACCCTTGGATTTGTGGGTTTTGAACGCGTTTTGTGATAAAGCGTTTTAGGCTGAGCGTTTTTTCAACTTTCTACATTCCAGTTGTTGAAAGTACTTAAGTGATACAGGCTGAAAAATAAATCTGACGAATAAATCAATATTAGCGAACCAGCGCCCTTAAACACCACTCGCATAACCAGTTTTCCTACATACTAAGTAACAATGCTAGTTTAATGTGTAACGCATCAAAATATTCATACAACTTTCTTCTTATATTCAGCGTTTACAAGGGCAGTCGGTGTCACTGAACTGCGTCAGGCTCCTCGATCTGCGCAGTCGAAGGCGACTTATGCTCTTTCCAACCACAAAGAGAGCATTAATGATTTAGGCCAAACGATCTACACAGTGCTGTTTAATAATGAATAATGCCAGCGCTATATACGAGTGTTGTTGGTTTTTGGTTAACACAGTGCGTCCAGAGACGAGAGAAAGTTGCCGGATAAGCGAGAGACCGGCGGGCTATCCTATAGAGTAGTGTAGTAGTGTTAGGATAGCCTGTCAATTCAAACTCTTCTCTGTGGTCAAGTTTCTCTCTTTATCCAAAGTAACAGCGGCACTGAGAGCTAACAACGTCGGAAGATTTAAACTTTGCGTTTATGCTTTGGTGTCTATGACAGGAAGAAGTCTTTCCTCGTACAGACGCGTCAAGCCAGAGTAAAGCATCGACTGGCATTTCAATTGTACGAGCTTCTCCCACGCTGACTAAAATATGTCGGGCGAAGCGGAAGGCTTATGGACGGGTGAAATAGAAACGAGTTTTCAAGAAGCTCTTGCCATCTACCCGCCATGCGGAAGACAAAAGATCATGTTATCAACAAAAGATAAGATGTACGGTCGTAACGAACTTATAGCACGTTATATACTCATGAAAACGGGCAAAGTTCGCACTCGAAAACAAGTTGCAAGCCACATTCAAGTTCTGGCTCGAAAAAAGATCCGCCAATTTCAGACCAGAATTAAAGAGAAGACATACATCAATGACGGTCTACAGGAGATGATGACCATGTCCTCTGCTGAGATCTTGTCTCCTGTTGTTCACCACGCTGCAGATAATTACGAAACCTCTGATATTTCCCCGGGCCCACCGCCAGCCCTTTTACAGTGTTATGCATCTACAGGTCTAAGCCAGCACGGACAAGTTATGGGTGAGATCCCGCCGCCGCCGCGTTCACGCACTCCACCGAAGCTCCAGTTTCCCACCCTGGGAGGAGAGCACCAAGGGATGTCAGAGTTTACTCCACCCCGTACGCCTCCTAAAATGGAGCCGGCAAACTTCCACGAAAACGCTTTGCAAAGCAGTTTAACTTGGGAAGTACCGGATATAACCCAAGAACTGAACTACAGAGATCAAGCTGAAGATTTTCCTGCGCGGTATGACATCCAGTCCGCCAATGAAAGCGCTTGGCGCACAGCTATCCAGGAAGTAAACTACAGCTCGAGATGTAAAGACGAGCCAGTGATTTCGACGTGCGCTCTTGGCGTTTCGGCTTCTTCTTTGCCCGAGACTCCAACTTTTGACGACTACCTTGTTTACGATGCGGATCAAACGTGTCCCTCGATCGATTTCTCGGGCATGTGAAATCTCTACCGGTAATTACAAAGAATGTCTATATACGTATATTTTGCAGTCTACGTAGCAAGTTATGTTTTATTGTTTTATGGAGTCTTTTATTTTGCTTATTAGCGGACTCTATAATAACTACGACAACCTTAATCGTCGTTGCCCGCCTAGCTATTAGTTCCCTTTGCGTGGGAACCTGTCAAATACAAGTTAAGTTAATTTCCATTCAACTCACGCAACTCGTATTTTTATTTTGCACTTATTTGAGTAAGCTTGTTTTATATTTTACCTAAGCCAACCCAGACAAAAGTAAGAATCAAATTTATTCGGCCTGAGAGAAACACATTTCCTCTTATCAGAAAGTTGTTTGATTTTACGGGTCTGTTTCATTGTCAAATGTGGTAATCAAATCAACCTGACTACTCTCACAACCGTTAGACCAAACTACTACACAAAACGCAAATAACATGGATAAATCGTAAAAACTATTCTCTTACTTTTTACTTTCCAGAAGTATATAACTTAAAGTTGCGTCCGTTTTATATACAATTTCTACCATATTTTTTGTATCGTTGTAGGCCACCCGTTTTTGCTCTACACGCTTGACATGTCGCGGGTATGTTTAACGGGCTGTCCTTTTCATGTAACTTACTAATTCATTCTTCCAAAACAAACTTACTGTTTACGTTTTTCACCGAACCTTTTGTCTTGTGTGGTTCACTGTTTTCGTTTGTCTCTGTTCACACTTTTCTCAGGGTACCCAGTTTATCCACCCGCTATATTCAAGTATTTTCAGTTTCCTCTTGATTCTTGACTAGAAAGATTTTTTTGTTGAAGTTTTTAGGCCAAATCCATTCAAATGAACTGACTAAACCATAACTTTGTAAAGTTAAGTTAAAGTTCAATTAAATAGTATTTTTGGTAACAAGACTGAACCTGGGAAAGTCGCATTATTTTTTCTCTTCTCCCTCTGAGTATAAGTTCAACATAACAGTAAAGCTTCGTAGAAACGGTTCTTAAAAAAAATTTCTTTCCGGTCAGTTTTGGAGCATGTTCAACTCGAGCCCCAGAAACCACAAATTTTATCAGTAAACGAAGGGTTTCATTCAGTGATGTTTTACCAAGGTACAAGACTATATCGAGTCAGTTTTTAACAACAAGTAAAATTTGTACGAAAAAATGAGGTTTTGTTGCTCGCACAAGTCGGCAATTAAACAACTCCATGCACAGACTAAAAAAATTAGAAGTAGATTACCAGCGAAACGCTTTTAATGTATAGTAATTTATATTTTTTCGCATTTTTCTTTCTTCCGTTGTCAGTGTGTTTGTGTGTATTTTGCTCTGCTGGTTTTCAACTTGTTAGTTATGTTATTGAAAAGTTTTGCTCGTGTTCCCCTCAACGTACAGATACTTTTCTTTAATTTATTTTCTTCACATGTTGATGAAAAGAGGTATTGTCCATACGACAAAAAAAATACGCGACCTTGAAAATAGACAATGTATTTCCTCATAGACATCCTATTCGCTCCAACGGAGGTCCTCAGTATCCGCTCATGCATTTTTACTCAGTAGCGCATGCGCGCTAGTCACTATCGTGCATTGTCCTTTGTCCAAGCAAAACTTTTAAAGTGCGAAGTTTATGTCGGAAACTGGTATAAATAAGCCCTTAATCAGGTTTTTTAGAACATCAGTCTGGGGAGCTGAGGTTTCCCTCGCTTTGAACAACTATATAGCATGCCAATTTCGAGAGGGTAGTTAATTACCTTAACTTTTGTGATATTTATGTTTGAAATCACACGAGATTTATGAACAAGCGCTAACGTAATCGCTATTAGAGAATGAAACTCTTGTCTGGGCTTTTAAAAAGATCTCTTACAGACTGGGCCAAGTTCCACCAAGTGCATTCATCAGTTTTCCAATTTAAACGTCAAAAGATAAATTTACCGGGCTGGTTCACGAAGACAAGAACAATCAGTACATAGTAGTTTTTAATTTTAAACATCCCAGCTATTTTATAATTTGATCGCGTATGTCATTAAGCAATACACAACGAGTTCGTGATAGAAAAACAGCTGATAAGAGGAGTTTCCGGAAGTTATTTTCAGCAGACAGTAGCAGTGTTTGTTCTGCTGTAATGTTAACTCTTCTATATAAAAAAATAACAATAACGCTATCTCACCACTTTTTTAAAATCCGTTTAGCTCGCTTGGCTATCTGGAACGCCGAGAAGGCCCTGGGGCTCTGGTTTGGCCATTTTCGTTTGATTAAACACGTGACCAGTATTTTGCCAGATTCTCTATGTCTTTTCAATATAAAGGATTATTCTATTTTTGTATGTATTGCTGCTTTTAAAATTTTATTTGTCAGCTGCGCGGTAACAAAAAAATAGATTGAAAAGCCGAATAGGAAATTTCGAAAATGTATTAAAGTGTGGCTTCTGCACGTGTATTAATTTAACCAGAGGTTAAGGAAACATTCAGCGTATTTGCATCGCTATCAGTGGTATCAGCAAGTGGTGACGATGAATTAACTCAACTATAATGGGCAGTTTTTAAAACAGTGCCGCCTCCCTCGTCCTCCAAAAACCGTTGTTTACAAGTGGCTTTTTTGGTAGATAATTGGTTTTCTAGCCAAGATAAGCCGAAACTTAATGATGAAATTGGAGTGGACTAGTCGGAACTCTTCTCATTTTTAGTTGACTCCGCAACAGAGAACTTTAATGTTACCCGTTAGTTTAAGAGTTCCAGTAAAGCTGTAAAGACTGTACATTATGTAAAATTTTGTATACAGAGAGCTATTTTTGCATTAAGTCAGCGCAGGTACTAAGAAATAAGCAAGTTTTCACCAATTATTACATACGTGGCCATACATGAATAACCTTTACTTAAACTCGAATTTTAGTGTAGCTACACTACATAGCTAAAATCTTCGAGGAAAAAAAAATTAAGATCTCTAAAACTGGAAAAAAAATACACACACTATAATCATAACTATTATCCTATAACATAACTCACTTTATAAAGTGAGAGATTATTTTCTTGCTTTTGATGTTTTACCCTTAGTTTCATCCGATTTAACAATTCCAGAGTATTTTCTAGCTCTCAGCAACCCTCTAGCCAGTAAATACTCAGTGCCGAGAAAATTGCGATGGCAAAAGATTCCTTTTACTTATTAAAGATAGTCCAAGCAGTTTTTAGTGACTTCCAGTCCTAAACCAGTTACTGCGCGTTTATTGTACTCATTGTCAAGACTGCATCAGTGGAGAAATTAATTAGTATAAGATGGTTCTAAGTTTTAAGATAATTCGCATTCATCTGAAAACTATTGAACAGTACTTTTCGTGGTTTTTCAGCTTTCTCATCCTGCCTAATTTGAGGATAAAATGTTGAAAGCATCTCTTCATAACTTTTATTAAATCTTATTAAGTCTCGTCAAAGGATACACGTAATTGCTATAACGTTGTTGTTGAAAAAAAAAAAAAAGAAAATCGAAAACACCCTAATTCAAAACTGGAGACGCCAGTTTTGGAGCACGGAAGGCGGTACACTACGAAAGACATAATCTGGTTAAGTTGGCTTATTTATTCCTATTCGTTCTTTATCTTTTTGATTTTCATATTAATAACAACGTTTCTGTAATTGGGTGCAAATATAACTAAGATACCGTTTGCTGCTAACCTTTGCGAAGTTCATCGAACTGATCAGGGAACGAGTTAGAAAAGACGAGACTGGTCTTTTTTTCGCTTTACATTTTAAGTACGCTTTGCTTAAATATTTGTATTAAAAAAACATTTTACGGCTTGTTTCTTGTTTTAAAAATTCTTAACTTCATTCGTAGCATTATCTACTTCTAACAAGAGAGGGTAAGGGGACTCCTTACTACCGAAAAAGGTGGACCGCGAAGTTCAGAGACACGCGTAAGAGATTTCGCCCTAGACGTTAAAGACCTAGGTCACGTGGCTTTGTTTGTCAAACCAAAAAGGTGAACTCTTTTCGACCTTTTCTGATTGCTGGCTTCGTAATTCGCGCATCAGCGTGGTCAGAGTTTATACTAGGGACTTTAAGATCCAAGGACGCGACGGCGACAAGAACGTCGCTTAAAAAGCGAATTTGCGTTCTTTCAGTCGTTATAGCGATTATTCCTAACCACTTACTTTGTCAAATGTAGGCGAACCCTCCTGGAGCTGAATTTCAAGAAACCATATTCAAGCTCGGAAGCTGAGAAATAAAATTTCGTCGTTGCTTGTTTACGTCCTCTATGAAACGCGAAATGAGGCATTTTCAGGTCGTAGTCGTGCAAAAACGGGAAAGAAATGTACAAAGTGTGATGCACGTGCGAAGTTGTTGTTTTGCTTATTAAACCTATTGTTTCTTTGACGTTCTCGTTGTCGTCCGCGTTGTTGGATCTTAAATTCCCTACCTGACTGTATGGCGCTAGGAGGCTGTAACCGAAAGAACTTTCATTGACTGAATTTTCGCGGACGAAAATTTCTCCATTTTGGTTGAAAGAGTACATGATTATTTAACTTAACCTATCTTTGGCCTCACCACATGAGTTCACCTTTTTGGTTTGACAAACAAAGCCACGTGACTTAAGTCTTAAACGTCTGGCGCTAAAATCAACTGTCCAGCGTACCGCTGAGATTCGCGGTGTACCTGTTTCGATAGTAGAGAGATTAAGATTCACGTTTACCGTAAGCGGCAAAAGTCAGACTCAAGCTGAGAATTTCTCAAAATAGAAAATAAACAGATAAAAACAGTCCCGAACGATTCCTATTGTTGAAACTGGCATAAGGCTACTTATTTTTGCGTGGAAGCAATAAAGAGTAAATGGAAAATAAGGGGGAAACTGGGTCACGTGGTTCAAATTCACGTCTGCCGTTTGGCGTAAACGTGAATCTCAATCTCCCCAGTAATCTCATTTGCCTCAACGGAATTAGTGGATGGCTCGCCGGCGCCGCCCCAGATACAGTCCAACCCGTCCATGTGCAACCACCTCTCGTAAGCTCAGTACCACGTGTTCAAACACTAATTTTTTCCCAGTCGAAGCCCTAGCAATGACCACCCGGCGTTTCATAAACGTCCGCGACCACCTTTTGGCCTGACGGTTTTATAAATTTTCATCGTTTTTAACCTCTTGCTTGTGAAAGGGTTTGATTTCTATGTTCGTTGAAACTCAGAGCATGCAAAGCCCGTTTAGTGACAGCATGAAAATACCACATATTGTAACTTAGAAATTGAATATATTGAACCTCTTCAAAAATGTAGACGTGTTAAATCAAGCCTTTTCTACGAAGATACCCTTTGTAAATCAATTCTCGTGAGCGACCACCTCCCGTTAGCGAACACTAAACACCGTAAAAGTTATCAGTTTCATGTCTGACGACGCCAAGGCAACAGCAACGGGAACGGCAAAAAAAGGCATTAGATTTAGATTAGTAAAACAACAACTTTTCACTTGCATTATACTTTTTTGGACATTTTTATGCCGTCACTACAGGACTACAACGTGAAAATGCCTAATTTCACGTTTTGTGGAGGACGTGAACACAAGAAAACGACTTTTTTCCTTTTTCCTACGTTCGATACAGTCTTTAAGACTTCAACTACAGAAAACTTTTTTCCAGCATTTTATGACTTGAACGAGATGGAATAAGCGCGATAAAGTTTGAAGCAGGGCGAATTCACTTTTTAAGAGACGTTTTCGTAGCAATCGACGTCGTTGTTGCTTAAGCTCTCTAATTTCGGCGAAGGTTCGAATGTACTCGCATAAAACAGCGAAAGTGCGCAAAGGCCCACCGAAGGATGTCTTTCTCATTTCTTCCATTGAAGTTATCAAGTTAGATTATAGCCACGTTTTAAATTACATCAAGGGTTCATGACACGAGCATGAAAAACTTGCTTATTTTAAATTGTTACTTCTACTTTTGTGGGATCTCCGCTTATAAGCTTGGCTCGGCACTGAAATAGTTTATAAAAAGTTGGTTAATAAAGGAGCAGGCTAGTTTGATCTCTCTTTGTCGTATGTTTTTTTTTTAGGAAGAACTTTCAGCGACAGTAAAGAACTACATATATGTATGCAGTTTTAAAATTCCCTTCCAGAGGGTAGGCGTGTCGGGAGCTCTTCTTGGAATAGACCCTTTTTAGTTCGCTTCTCCTAAGCAACCATATCCCGTAAGGGACCACTAAATCTTCGCATTTTGGGTGCTCCCATCAGGGACGTTTGACTGTAATCATTAAATAGACCCAGTGACATACGTTACTTTTATTGCGAGTCTTCCCAAACCGAATTTACGAAAACGATCGAGAGCTCCGCATGGTGGCGCACTGCACACGCCAATCATTCCGAGCGTCCCTCAATTACTAGCTAGAAAATATTACAGCCCTCTTCACTTCCAGTTTGTTTATGGATAGACTTGTTTGTTAATAAGTGTAGGACGAAAAGTTCTTCTACGGGAATACCTCAATCTTGATAGGTCGTTGCTATATTCAGACGGAGTTGGCAAATATTCTGTCATTTTATCCCGAATCATTATATCATTCCATTTTATGTAAGATTACTGGTATTTCCTCGTGTAGTGAAGACGGCATTTAAAATTCTTCGTTTCACAGAATAAAGGTGCAACCTTTGCCCTGCAAACGGCTAGACCTACGGTGACTCGGATGACCACGTAAAATGACAGTCCAGTTTCCATCAGGAGACGCATTACAAGCTCGCTTTGGCTTTGAGCTCACTAATCACTATTTTGAAATGGCGGTGTGAATAAATGATTGAATAAAGATGGGGCTTTATCTTATATTACATATATACAGGCTAACAAATGCTTAACTAGAACTGAGGCAGGAAATGTCGTACCAGCGAATTGGTCCTCTGAATAGCGTGCAATTGTTCAGTGGACCTTTTCGTAAAGCATAGTTATACACTGGAATTCTTTTCGAAAGAGCCTCATGGAATAAAAACTAAATTAAGAAAGTAAAGTAAATTCTCATTCTCAGTATTACTTTTCCTTTGTCCCCAACTTCTTTCTGTTCCGGCAGATGTTTATTTAATTAGGCTGTTGAATATTCTGAGGCAAGCGGACCTCTGATAGTTGCTTGAGTGAATTGAGTTATTTCACTTCCTTCAAGCTTTAAGTTTTCACCGGTAGGTTCCACTGCGCTTCTCCTACACCTCCGAAAAGGGCGAAGAAAGTGGCGAAAAGCTTCTCGGAAAGTATGGAGCCTCAAGGCGTACACGAAAGGGTTGATCAAAGAATTTAGCGTGATTAACACAAAATGCATGTCTCTTAACCAATGAATGACCTCGCAGCTACAGCTACTGCACGTATTCATGATGTAGATCATGATGCATGCTGGGCCATAACACGCCAGGAAAGCTACCAGCATCACTAAATGCGTCTTGGTCAGCTTTTTCTCCCAAAGCATGTTTCTTTCTTGGGCCTTGTTCCGTTCCTCGTCGCCTTGGTGTAAGTTGTTCAGTTCCTTGACCTTCTGTTTTACAGTCAAGAACACACGCACATACGAAAACACCAGGATGAAAACTGTGCAAAACAGCGTCAAGTTGGCGAACACGAAAGCGAGCGTCACGAATCCGATGACGAATAACAAACCACTGCAGGCCACTGACAATACCCAGATAGCAATGGATCCTTGCAGTACGCGAATGTTGGTGATGTTTGCTCTGTACCACAGTGGTGACGTAATGGCCAGGTAGCGGTCGATTGTTAAGATGGCCAGGCTGAGCAGTGACGCGGTACAGCACATGAAATAAACGAACTGCGACAGACTCGAGAACGAGATTGACAGACCATGCGCCTCTCTCCAGTGGGTAACCATGGACAGCGGTTCTGCCATGACACCCACGATCAAATCTGTGATGGCCAAGTTTAAAATCAACAAGATGTAAGGAGTGCGGCGAAGATTCTTATTCGGGTCCAACAGGACGGACAGGATAATCAGCAGGTTGCCAATGACTGTGAACACCACAAACACTGCAGCTGTGGATAAAGTTGTGAGGGATACTTCCCTCGGGGCCCAGACTCCTTTGCAATGACTTGCTCCCAGACCCATCGTACTTCACACGGACAGGCAACTATGGCTCGCTTCAGTTCTCCTTAAATCGTAGCTTGCCAAAGACAAAGACAACGGGTAACTGTATATTGGATTAAAATTTTCTAAAGAAATAAATAAAATCAAAAGCATTCATAAGATTTGTTTCTACAATTTCAAAACGTTTCGACATGCCTTTTACTCTCGCCAGTTACTGAAGGACGTGAAGTTAGGGACGGCTGCGGGCCATTAGCAATGTGATGGGTGATGGAGGAGGGAGAGAGATTGGTTCATGCAACCCAAGATGTCTGGAAAATTTTTTCATAGAAAAGTTCCACCACTTTTGATTTAGTCCACATTCTTTCGCACAGATTTAATCCAATCAGAGCCAGCTGAAAACTGTCCTCGACTTCTGATTGGTTAATGTTTGCATGAAAGAATGTGGGTTAATTAAAGGAGGTCACACTTTTAGGCTCCTTGTTGTAATGGTAAACAAATCATACCTTTACAACACTGAAGAATCAGTTCAATCAAATCAAGAAGGCAATAGTCCAACTTGCCCATACCGAGACCTTTCCCTTAAAAAAGTCCAAAGTTTACCCGCGTGCACAGGTAATTACAAGGAGGCTTTTCACGTTACTACCACAGTGTCTATCGTTAATGATTTAATGCCTAGCTTGATGCTTTTTCTACAAGGAGAAATGTATAAAACAAGTTAAGTTGCTCTAACCGGCTCCTCTTGCCACCGAAAGAACACTCCTTTTTATACCGGAATGTCAAAAATCATATAGTTGCTCTAGTTTTCAGATTTTCAGTTTTCTTTTCTCGGACGGACAAGCCAGATTAAAGAAGACTCACGATCATTTTGGGTTCCGCGACCGCTACCTATTTGACTAAGGAAGTTATCTTAGATCAGACAATCAAATTATTGCTGAATTGAAATCCCTGTATCTTTTTAATTTGAGTCAATTTGCATGTCGATCTCATGTACAAAATCAAGCCGTGATTTTTTAAATTATTTGTGAAGAAACCTGGGAAAAATGTGTTTGTGCAAAGTGAACACGAACTGATCGTGTATGGAATTTCAGGGCATAAAAAAAATTTCATGCTGAGGCAATTGTGGCCGAAAAAAACACTTCAAGCCAACTGAAATGACACAAGATTTTATAGGTCTTAAATTAACCTTTGTTATTTTTATTGGATCGATCAGGCAAGGCAATTACAAGGGTTTACAAGTTAAAAAAAACTACAGCTAAACTACATTGTTAATCACTGCAGGTTAATGGCTTTCCTGTATTACAGTGGCAGAATTGAAAGAAAAGGAAAAAGATGTAGTGTTTAAAATGGCAGGACAAGAAATGGCTCAGATATATAATAAATCATGTTTGTCAAAGCAATCGTCACGTACTGTAATCATCAAGCTTTGAGATTTAGTTTTAGAACGAAGAAACCGCTTCGATTTTTTTATTGTTTTGCTCACATATGTTTATATATACTGCCAGTACGCCAACAGTGATGTAAGTGACACCTGTATTCACTCGCTCACTGGGTTCTAACTATATAGTGTCTGCGTGGTAGAGGTGTGCGCTAAAAACAGGCTTGTAAACGTTTGGGAAGAAAAGCGAGTGAATCTCTCTCAGTGCTCAATGATAATCATGCCCGCCTGATGAAGAGTAAAACAGGTTGCAATGTAACATGAACAATAAAGTGGATCGAATAGGTCCGCGTTGCCTCAAACCTCTTTTTCAAAACGAAGCTTAGTGAGAAGTTTTGTTGAAAATAATTTTATGTTCTCCAATATAATATGTAGATTGAGCCAGGGCTAAAAGCGAAGCTCGCGATAATATTTATAGTTTGTTCAAACAAAATATAAAATCATGTAATGCTAAGCGGCGAAGGCAACGCCGGAGAACGGTGAAAAACAACAATAGGTCTAATGAGCAAAAAAGCAACTTTGCACGTGCAGCACACTTTTTTTGTACATTTCTTTGCCGTTGTTTTCACGACTACAACGTGAAACTTCCAGAAACTTCTTAGTTACACGTTTCTTTCGTTCACTTTTCTTTCATTGCCACTCATTTTCACCTTGCATTGGTGGCCGCTAGCATTTCTCATTTTGTCACCGCCGTTACAAAATTTTCCTGTTGTTCTTCCAAAAAAATGTCTCCTTTGTCTTTTATATCTCGCTCTAAATATCTGTCGCCCTTTTTCTCGTTGACCTTCGCTGGCCTGCCACCTACTTTCTCTTTTTCTCTGTGTTTCTCTTGCTCTATTTTCCAAATTTGTGGACATGACAATTAATCTAAGCTTAATACTTCAGAAAACACGGATACAGAGGCAATTTCCAATTTCTATTTTCCTCGCTTTCATTGACTCTTTAGTTGTTTCTGCTCTACAAGACGCGGGTGGCTATGCGATTTACCGTCAAAATAACCTCGAGTTGCATTTGGGTTGCCATACCTGTTGATTGAGTTATTTTACATTGGTATACCTGTGGTGCGGACGGACGGTCGGGCGGTCGGTCTACGGTCACGTGATTACCAAGTTTTCTCGGATGGGTAGTTTACCACATTTTCTTACCCATGGTGCTCCGCTGTGCGCTTCGCACGCGAGAGCTCCGCTATTAGATAACTTATTTCTTATCTCGACTTGAAATCGAGGTTTTCATCCTGGCCTCTTTTAAAAGTGAGGAGGTTTTGGAAGTTGGAAATTTTGTGTGGAATTAAAAGATGCATGAGGTCTGATTGTGCTCACAATCATTCAAAACCTGTTTCACCAGACGATATTCCATGGGATCATTGATATTCAATCAGCTTTCAATTCTGTCCGCTTTTTAGCAATCCCGGGAGCGAAAGCAGTTTGCTTGGACATTTTAAACTTTTCTCGACCAGAGGTTTTGTCTTTGCTGCTGTTGTCGATGACGATTATCTTTTCTATTCTTTTTTTTTTTCAGAAGGAAGAACTGAAAAAACGCTCTCCTAACGGGGCGTTTCTTTATTACTGAATCGCGCCGACACTGCACTCATATTTTGAGTGGGCGGGCGAGTGATATCACTTGGTGGGGGCGTTTGCCATGCATATATTTGTCTCGTTATAGTTTACCAGCCAGTCAAAAATAATAATAAAAAAACTGGCAAAAGAAATCAGTGAACTCTAACTTATTCTCATCACAAAAGTACCCAGGAATTTTTCTCAAAACGATGTTGATTAGGAAAAAGCCAGTAGGTATAAAAGAAAGTTTCGGATGATAAATGTATAACTGTAAATGAGGGTTGTACCTTCTGACTCTTCTTGCTCCCGGCTTTAAAAATTAACAATTTGTCAACTCAATAATTAGAATAAACTTTTCAATACAGTCGCTAGATTTGTTTCTTACCTTGACTGAAGTAAAAACTTCACCAATTAATAAAAATACTTCCAATTCTCAACTGTCAATTTTTCGTTATCCAGGAGTGTCCTGAACTCGCTGAAAAAATAATAATAACAAAAAAAAAATTCAGTTTAACTGATCAAGAATTTTCCTTAATGATTTAGTTTTAAGATGAAGAAGGCTGTTGAAAAATTAAAGAAAAAACTTTTCAAACCTTTAGCTATGTGGTGGTAAGCGTTAATGTGCTTATGAGTAATTCCTCTCCATTTCACGCCTGCATGTCGCTTTTAAAAGCAAGTATATATTCTAGCTATTTTTACACCGACTAAAGTAATACCTTGATACAATTTAATTCCGCAATACACGGAAAACTGATTCACAACTCACTGCGACATACCTCAGACAGTCAGGTAGGTTTAACATCAAAACAAAAGTCTAATTCCATATAAAACACTTTTTCATTTCTGTCACTTATCTTTTCGCTGATTCAAAGCTTAACCTTTTCAGCAATGAAAACACTTGAAAAAATGAACAGCTGTAGAGGGTATTAAGACGCTGATAACGCGCTTAAGCTGTTAGACAATCTTTCAGTTTTGAGATAATATGATATGGCGCACGTACTTACAAGAAGTCGTGAAATAATTATAGTGAATGTGGAATACTACAGGCCTGAAATATTAAAGGTAGTGTATTCAGAAGACATTTGTTTAACAAAGCGCTATTTATAATAATCGAAATGAAGAAAATAATCAAATCTCTGTTAGCAAACGGTGAATACCCTGTGAAATAATTGAAGTGCATTTATGTAGCACAATTGTAAAAGATATATGCTTTACTTGCTTTATTTACATTTCTAACCGAAAATGCTGGCGATGAGAGAAGCCTTTGTTGTTAAATAATGTTCTTTTTTGAGAGAAGAAAACGTTAAGTATAACTGGGACTGGATTGTAAGGTAACATTCTTCATTTTCTCTGATGTTAAACACTAAAGTGAAAACAAACAAACAAACAAACAATTTCCTGATAACCGGATGATGGCAATAAAGTTCACTCGTCATAAATAAGTAAAAGAGCAAAGTCTTGTTCTTAATTTAGTTATCATATTAAAAAAAACGTCATCAGTACGTATTATTTTTTTTAACTGGCTGTTTTGACTGATCTCTTCCAGTTACGCATATAAAACTGTAGTCCCGACATTAAATAATGCCGAAATCATACCGCCTCGCACTATAAGGACCCTGTACAATTCTCAGTTTTTGGTTTGAATCAGTGCTTTGGATTCTCTTTTGAATCATATTAAGTGCGCATTTCATTGAATGCCGTATTGAAAAAAATAATAAAATAAAATCAGCAGTTGTTCTATTAAATCTCGTTTCGATTTCTTTAGAAAAAATTGCCTCAATAGCGTTTTTGTAGTCCTTGTCACAATAATCATGAAAATTTAAGGGATTTTTAAAGTATTGGAAACTAAAGACAACTTTAAGATTTGAGGATGTTTGGAAATTGAAATTTTTAGAGAATAATTACAAGACAAAGACCAGCTAGAAGGCACTAGAAAAGGGTGCCCCGCCCTAAACCCATTAGCCGACTAAATGGTTTACGCGTATAACCTTTATTGATCTCCTTCCTTCCATTTCAATTTACTCACCTTTCGAAAACAACATCAACAAAAAATTTTGTAGCCGCATAATGTCGCCTAAATTTTGGCTTCAGGAATGCCTGTCTTAATGCTTTGTTTTATATTGGTATTTTAAAATGTTTTTTAGTGCGGTTCATTTTCAATGCACGTCAAGAGAAAGAGAACAGCTTAAAATGTTCGGAAAGAACTGAAACAGAAAAAAAAATCGGTTGAATTTGTCTCTTGGCATTCTCTCTCGATCAGTTGTCAATACATAATAACCCTACACGTTTGCTCCGAGACGTTCAGTTTACACTGGTTCGGACATTTTTGAACGGGGCGAATTTTTACCAGTACAACCCCTGACCCTTTTACACGGAACCGTGCAAATTCTGTTTCAGATTGCAGAACTGTTTGCCGTTTAAAAACTTGCCTGGTTCCACGGGTCCCGTGTAAACGAAAGGCGTATTCCGGGCCGTGTAAGTTTTTGCCTCTTCGAAAGTTTGTGAGGACCCGTGTAAGCGAGGTCTGAGGTTAATTGTAAAAGTGCGAAATTAGCTTCTTTTGAAAACCGCAAAACAGCTAAAATAGACAAAAACAGTAACCGAAAAAGGTGCACCCTAAAATTCCCTAGAAATATCAATACCCTAAGACTGGTTTTTGAAAGGACTTATGCACTTTGTACACAATTAATACTTTTCTACGAAGTCCACAAAGAAACAAACACATCAAAAGCGACAAAATAAGAAACAGAACCAATATAAAAATTCGAAAAACCTTCCATCTCACCTACCGCGAAACACGTTGATGCAGAAATGAGAAATCTTAAATCCCTAGATAATATATTTTTGTCCGAATTGTTTTTAAACAATCCGTGTTTTTCATTGCTTGAAGTAACGAGAGCTTTTTAAAAATAAGCTTAGAATCACTAACTGATAACTTATAGTCATTTTTCGATGGCCGTTCCTGTCAAATTCACTTAACGTTAATGGCTTGTTTTTACATTGAGGAAGCAATTATCCAAATTATTCCTCGAAGTCTCCCGCATTGTAGAGTGTACCATCGATCTTTATTTGTTTTGATGGAAATAACAATACGGGCGGGGCAGGGTTGTATCTGGATTAGTACAATAAAGAAAAAAATCGATCCGCAGCACGTTGTGCGGAACTACGATGGACAACAATTTCAGCTAAGTTCAGTTTGTTGAAAGAGAGCTCCATGCTTGTTACAAGTTACTTTTATTTTCAAATCCCAAGGCTAGGAAAGTTTTTTTTAAAATGAAAATTAGCCTCAGTAAACAGACATTGTTTAATTTTGTTGTCGTTCTTTATAGGTGGAAGTTTCCTCAGAAAGTAATTAAAAACAAATCCCTCCCCCATCTAGCCTGCAAGAGCAGACGACTTCTTGGGTTTTCATTTCTAAGTGACACAAAAGCCAAGGCGTCTGCCTCAAAGGCTCAGTATCCCCCCTCCAGTGGCGAGAAAACATTATTATCATTTTTTTGTCGTTCCTCCATTTACCCATGAAAATACTGTTTTGAATAAAAAGCTTATCAAAATGCATTATAAACACTTTTTAACTGTACAAGGTATATTAAAGCTATGCGACATCTCCCATGTGCACTTTGACAAGACAAATCTGGTATCCTGCAACTTACTGTTACAAGATGAAAAGGGTTCAAACATCCATTCTTAGACTTTTCGAGACGGAGTGCTTCACCTACTCGAAATATTTAGATACAAGACTGGCAAAAAAAAAAAAAAAAAAACTCAGGCAATACCCCCGTTTAGTTGGCTCGAACCTCCAGTAACTAGAAGTTATTCTATTTCCATTAATTCATAGTATTTTTTTAGAGTATCAGCCTCGATAACCAACCTTCTTCGAGTTATGAAGGCGTTTATCATAAACTTTCGCTCTCTTTAGGTTATTTCCTCATGAAAAAAGATTTCACATCGCTTGATTTAGTATGTTCAAGAAATTTATGTTTAAATTACCTGTAATTTGTTCCCCCTATAACCCCGAACTCTCGCCGATAACTTAGACTTTTCGACGTGAATTCTCGTGAAAGGTTCGACTCATCGACGGTTAACTGTGTAGTGGAATTACGATAATAAACAACTCCTTAATAGCGAAGAGCCCGGTCCATTAAACGTACGATGTTCCCGGCACCAGTTATACTAAGTTGGAAATGCACAGTACAAGACCTTAAACAACTTACCTTTCACCATTATAACGAACTCATTTTTTTGCCATACGGTCGCTCAACACTCTTCCTCAGTAAAACAGCATTAATTTTAAAGAATTTCATTATCGGAGGACAAATATATTTTCAATCTCGTACTAATTTGAAAATCAAATAAAAATAGCATTATTTGATTGTTTCGAAAAAGATAGCTCTCTCGCGGTCTTTCGTCAATTTTTTCTGTTTGAAAAAGGCTTTCTATAAAAGCTGTTTCAATGTTTGTTTGTAGATTGTTATCAAAGATTTTCAGTTAATAGCAAAACAAGTCAGTCATATCTCTTGCACTCTCTGATAAACGTGGACTACAGTTTTCAAAGGCGTGTTAGTGAGTAAATTAGAAGACTATAATTTACAATTTCTTTCGCCGACTGTGTATTTACGTAAGTAATTAAAGCGATGTGAACTTGAATGTTAATGTATGGCAGGCTTTCAATAAAAAATGAAAAAAAATAATAAACATCAGCGGAAAATGTCTTGCCTGAAGGCAATTATACATTAATATTGGACTGCAAGGTAAAGATATATGACGGATTATAGACAATCTTATTATGACATTAAAGGTACTGTATAACAAGGTGTTATTGACAGTGTATTATAAATAACTGTAAGAAAAACTTGTTCATCTCACGATCCTCAGTTCGAACTGAAAAGGCGATAAAAATTGTGCTGAGATCATAAGCAACTACTATAATGTATGTATAAACAAGAAACTCTTTAAATTTAGCTAAAAAATCGCCTCCGTGCTGTGTTTAATATTTTCCTGCCGAATGGAGTCTTTTTCAAATGCGCCGGGGTAATGTACAAAAACTGACACATCTGACACAATTAGCTTTTTCACCATGCAAGCAAATTTAAAAGCAAGAGATTCACGTTCACAACATATGGATCTTAGCTGACCTTCTTAGTTTTAGAAATTCGTAACAGTTCTGCCAGCAGTAAAACACAAAAGAACTATACACGGTTTTTATCGCTTGATTCCGAAGGAAAAGAAAATCTCTTTCCCAAAAATTTACTCACGGACACTGCGGGTCAACAGAGACGAACAGTGACAGAAAAATAATGAAATAGAAAAGAAAGAAGCAAAAAAGTACAAAAATATAATAGAGTAAGGATCTTTTTTGGTTGGTTTTCGCCAAAAATGAAATACGATTATAGCCAAGTAGAGTTATGTAGAAAACGGAATGAAAAACTGAATGGAAAACTGATTAATGGTCTTTCAACCTACGGGTCGCAAATGAACTACTTGACGCATTGACGGTCAAAAAGAAAATATAAAGTGACTTAAAAGTGCAGCCATCTTTTTCGACAAAGATTCCCGATATCAAAGGTTTATATTGAAAATATCAAATGATTGTCTTAGTTACCGGAAACCGAGAATAAATATGTCTAGAATTTATGACCTCATGTATTGGCTTGCTTTCTCTAAGATGTTCTCAGCAATAAGCAAGGTTGTTATCTTATTATAACGAAATTAAGAACGCGACCACGAAGGTTAGCAGAAAATAGTTCTCTTTCGTTCTCTTTTTTAAACGTTTGTTATAAATTGGGCTCAATTTTTCAGAGATAACTGGACTTCTTATGCTCTTTCAGTATAAGCATATGCTAATGAAGCAAAAAATGTAAATAAGGATTGGCCTATATGGAATCCATCAAAGTTCTACAAATACATTAAAAATAGCAAAAAACAACACTTTGAAAAAGATGTCAACAAAAAAATTGCTGATTAACCAAAAGTAAGCTTTTATATATAGAGATAATAAATTCTCTTTTACTTCATTTTTTTTTCTTTCTTCAATGGGAAAACTGTCAGCCTGGTAGCTCGTGGAATATACTTTAGAATTTGCAAAAGAAGATGATTTAATTGATTTCACGGCACTTTTTTGCGTTCTGATTGAAACATTGACCGGCCACGATAAATTTTTTATGCGTGATTCCGCAGCCGAGCGAAAAAAGAAAAACAAACGGTAACAAGGAATTTCATTATTTAAAAATATATTTCGTTTAGTGCATCATTTTTACCAGTTTAAAAATTCAATTTAAAAAACCCAAAAGGGAAAATTAGGTACAAAGTAACATTGTAGTGACATTAAACGTATAATTCCCTGAAGAGAATATTACTGTCCGAACTAACCTGCCGGAAATTGCAGATTTATTTCCGCCAGAAAAGTAACGACCGCGAATCGGAATTCGTCTGAATTTTTAAGAACATTCTGAATTTAGTGTATAATATCCCAGCCTTTCGGTTGATACTGAAGATCATAACTTCGCTCTTACACTGATCGGTGTTTCAGGAATGATACAAATTAGGTGGATTCACTTTGGATGACTGTCACAATATAAAAAAAACGTCAGAACTGGAAAAGCGTTGCCTTTCTTGTTTTCCTTTCCGTTTACAAATCGGAGCAAACGGTGGCACAATCTTTGAGACTTAACAACCTAACTTATAGAAAACTCTGGTGATATAGTTTATCATCAAGCAAATCAGTAAATACGCCTTTTACACGATACTTTATGATTCTGGCGTTGAAACAACACTTCCGAGTTCCGAAATCTGTTCGCGAGGGATCCATTACAAACTGCACCCCTCTTGAGTTTTAAGATGCTCAGTTTTGACGTACATACTTAACAGAAAAAAGGTTTTGGAGATTTTATAGCACGGTGAAAAGAAACATATGTGAGGAGAGAGATGAGACAGATAATATTTGCCAAGGTAATACAAGATAAGTTAAAATAAGCCAAAATAACAAAAGAGGAGAGCAGATAGGATAATATAAGAAAAGATAAGACACATTGATAAGATTAGTTAAGACAAAATAAAAAGAGATGAAAAAAGATAAAATGAGATAAATTAACATGAAATGAGATAAGATTAAATAAGGTAAGTTAGGATGGACTAATAAAAGAAGGTTAAAAGAAAATTAAACTGAGTTAAGATAAGATAACATAAGGTAAGATAAGAGAAGATTAGATAAGATCAAGGCCAGACAAGTTAGTCTAAAGGTAAGGTCAACACAAAGTCTACATGACAATATTAAAGTAAAATGATAAACATTAATGCCCCTCAATATTGACGACCCGTTTGTTTGTTAATATATTCTCACTTTGCGGTTGTCGAAAGAAGATGTATCAATCTAAATATCGACAGTTCGCTTTAATATCTAATTTCCGTATTCTTATGTCTAATGCCACCATATAATGTGATCTTATGGAAAACGAAAAGAATTAGAAATGAAGATCGGATCACTAACTGAAGTTCTGAAAGTCACGGTCTACGTGCCTTGTTGCCTTTTAGTGTGATGTCTCACTGCTTCCGTTATTTTTGGCAGTATTTCATCACGCGAAAACGTGAGATTTGAAACTGAACGGTGTATCTCTCAGATTTGGATTGTTCATGAAGCGGTGTAAAAAGTATGTCAACATTATAACAATTTTAAGAGTCAGTCTCCTTAAAAAAATCTGCAAACTTTTAATATTTTTTGAAACGGTAAACAACTGAAAAAAAAAAAACTTAGACATGGTATGATAATTCTCAAATTTACCAGGCAGCAAAACCCTCTCTTACAAATCCTACCTTTCTTCACTGGGTTGATCACAAACTCCTCACAAATAAGTGATTCCGACTTCACAATGTTTGCACAAGAAATTGATAGCCGGAACAAGCTATAACAGCTGAGATGGACAGTTATTGCTCTAGATTTAAGTTATAAAGCTACCCTTGCTAGTAAGCTCCAGAAGAGACGTTTTTTCCCCTTATCTTGAAAGGGCCGGAAAATCTGTTTGCTCTAGCAGTGGGATGTTGCCAATGTAAAAACTATTTCGCTTCCGTGCAGTTTTTCAATTAAAGAGCTAAATATCAATTTATTTGTCTAAGTTAACGGAAATAAAGGATAAATATATCTGTAAATTGAATTGCACCATTATTTCTACGAGATTCACGATGTTTTTGCAGAATGTTTTAAAGAACATCAAGAAAAAAACTTAAAGGTTTTGGTTGTTTCCTTTCAAAATAAATCTCAGACTGAATCACAATCCAACCTTTTTCTGAGGCGCTAATTGTATGTTTGAATGTTAAGACGTGGTCCGGTTACTTCAAATCTTTTCAAACAAACAATTGACATATAATGAGTTTCTTTATTTAGAAAAAAAGCTTTTAAGATAAAATGGAACTTGCCTTTGACTTCTAGCAGGTTTTAGCTGACCTATGAGGACTCAAAAGATACCTGTGATTTGTCGGCCCCAGAAAAAGCCTTTTCAACCATCCATTTATACATTTAACAAAGATGTGATTAAGAGTGCGTTTGATTGATGATTGATTGACCTTATTCTGGAATAGAAATACACCTAGATTATTACCGTAAGACTTTATCCCAAGAAAAACGAATTTATTGTGTTGGGGAATAATGTTTTGAACATAAATACGTCAACAATCAACATTGCTGGTAGGAGGTGATACTGTTGTTTTGTTTTGGTAGAAGAAATTCTGAAAGAGACAAAAGAAGATTTGACGTAGGAAAACTGTTGAATTGACGATATTTTGTCTTTCTTCTTTTACAAGAGCATAGGCAAGCTGTCCGCGTTACAGCGGTGTTTATAATAACGACTGAAAAATTCAGGAGGAGCATTTTCGTTTTCTTATGTGACGAGATAGACGAGATAGTGTGGTATCAAAGAGCTTCTTCTCGGATCCAGTAAATATTACATGTGAAGTAACTCGTCTTCTACGTATTAATGCCGTTCATTTGTTACCGAGGATGTCTGCATTTTCTTTGTTGATGTGAACACCATCCGCGAGAGCACTCAATAAGACCTCTAACTCTACTTATGATAACTCTAACGAATACTCCAAAAGATAAACATTTCTCAATGTGCACTTCATTAAAAAAAAAGAAAAAAAAAGAAAAAAATTGGTGTTTAGGGGATGTGGCACGATACGATTCGCAAAACATCGTCGCAACATTGTCGGGACATTGTTTCGAATGGTTACAACATTGCTCCAGCATTGCAACGCTGTGTTGCGCTAAAAATCGTTCCTGCAAATCGTCCCGTGTAACATCACCTTTAAGTCCTTGCAAAAGGAATAAAAAGCTTAAGGTGGCTCGATACAGTTTGTCAGGGTCAATACCTCCCAAGTTTGAGCGTAAACTACGACGCCATAAACAAAGATTAGGAAAAATTAACACCACAGTTGTATTAGATAAAGATGAAAATTTGTTATGATCAGGGTTACAATGAGATCGGAGTTGACATAGCAACGAAATGACGCCATTACCTATTTTACTTGCAGCAGTATTTCTCGGCACTGGGAACTGTTCCTCCAAAATCGTTTACTGGAGCTTTTACCTACGATAGTTGCCTCGATGTTCGTGAAGTTTAAGCGAAAACTGTAAGAGCGTTATCGAGATATTCTGGGATGAAGTTTTTCTGGTTAGAAATACGGTAAAAAATTGACAATCTTGATGTTAGACTGTTATCTGTACTAAACGAAGCGCCTTTGACATGCAATTTCACCTCGTAGTAGTTTCAATCTTTTTAAAAACGTGGGTGAAAGATCATGGAGATACCTTCAGCGGATTGCTAGAAAGAAGGATTTGATTAGTACGTATCGGGGCGCTCTTGTTAGCTGTAATGTAAACATTTCGGTCTACTTTAACAAATTAGCGAATAATTTTTAAACCGCTCGATAAATTTTCTAAAAAATTTACAAGTGTTGAGATAAACCGTCCTTTTATTTGACCTCTTAGTTTCAAGATTATTGATATATTGTAAGGTAGTAAAACTAGGGCTACAATTCGCTAATATTTTGTCAGAAATTTTGTCTTTACAAGTGAGAGCCTCTTATTATTCAGGGGTATTGTCTCAAAGTTTCATCTTCTTAAACTTACATACTCGGATTTAGAATTCAGCTCCAGAGAAATTCATCAACGTTTGACAAATTGAACGACGTGGAATAAATGCGATAAATATTGAGACGGCGTGAAGTCGCTTTTTTAGAGACGTTTCCGTCGTCGACGTCGTTCTTAAACTCCCCAATGTTTCCGGCAACAGTCAACTGAAAAAGACCAAGACAATGACCCCAACCCCGCAATATTTCAAGGACCATTCGCATGGGTACAGACGCATTGCAACGCCTCAAAGTCGCGACCCGGTTTTGACCAGAGTTCTGGCTGGTTTCAATATCCGCTATTATTGGTATTCGGAGTTCGCGAATCGCGAACTTGCGGTCATTATTCAGAAAACTCATTTGGGCTTAATTAAGTCGGTTAACCCGGAAGTTGTAACGAGTAGGTAAAGGGTGTCCGTCCTTCTCATCAACCACTGATTAATTAATTAATTTGTAAATAAAAGCTTTTTCCGGTATACCCTATGATTGGTTTATTTTAACTGAAAGTCACGATCGACGGCTTCTGCTCGAACTCACGTGTGCCTTTTTGCCTTTTAGTGTGATGTCTCTCTGCGTCCGTTATTTTTGGCAGTATTTCATCAGGCTGTACGGTGCTATCTGATGATCATAAAAACGTGAGATTTGAAACTGAACAGTGTATCTCTCAGACTTGGATTGTTGATGGAGCGGCGTAAAAAGTATGTCAACATTATAACAATTTTAAGAGTCAGTCTCCTTAAAAAAAGCTGCAAACTTTTTATATTTTGTGAAACGGTAAACAACTGAAAGAAAAAAACTTAGACATGATATGATTTGAATTCTCAAATTTACGAAGGAGCAAAAGCCTCTCTAACAAATCCTACCTTTCTTCACTGGGTTGATCACAAACTCTTCACAAATAACTGATTCCGTCTTCACATACGGTTCGCACAAGAACATTGACAGCCGGAACAAACTATAACAGCTGAGATGGACAGTTATTGCTCTAAATTTAAGTTATAAAGCTACCCTTGCTAGTAAGCTCCAGAAGAGACGTTTTTTACCTTGTCTTAAAAGGGCCGGAAAATCTGTTTACTCTAGCAGTGGGGTCTTGCCAATATAAAAACTATTTCGCTTCCGTGCAGTTTCTAAATTTAAGTGCTAAATATCAATTTATTAGTCTACGTTAACGGAAACAAAGGATAAATATATCTGTGAATTGAATTGCACCATTATTTTTACGAGATTCACGATGTTTTTGCAGAATGTTTTTAAAGAACATTCCTTTCAAAATAAATCTCAGACTGAATCACAATCCAACCTTTTTCTGAGGTGTTAATTGTATATTTGAATATTAAAACGTGATCCGGTTACTTCAAATCTTCTCAAACAAACAATTGACATATAATGAGTTTCTTTATTTAGAAATAAAGCTTTTAAGATAAAATGGAACTTGCTTTTGACTTCTTGAGCAGGTTTTAGCTGACCTATGAGGGCTCATAAGACAGCTGTGATTTGTCGGCCCCAGAAAAAAACCCTTTCAACCATCCATTTATACATGTAACAAGGATGTGATTAAGAGTGCATTTGATTGATGACTGACCTTATTCTGGAATAGAAATACACCTAGATTATTACCGTAAGACTTTATCCCAAGAAAAACGAATTTATTGTGTTGGGGAATAATGTTTTGAACATAAATACGTCAACAATCAACATTGCTGGTAGGAGGTGATACTGTTGTTTTGTTTTGGTAGAAGAAATTCTGAAAGAGACAAAAGAAGATTTGACGTAGGAAAACTGTTGAATTGACGATATTTTGTCTTTCTTCTTTTACAAGAGCATAGGCAAGCTGTCCGCGTTACAGCGGTGTTTATAATAACGACTGAAAAATTCAGGAGGAGCATTTTCGTTTTCTTATGTGACGAGATAGACGAGATAGTGTGGTATCAAAGAGCTTCTTCTCGGATCCAGTAAATATTACATGTGAAGTAACTCGTCTTCTACGTATTAATGCCGTTCATTTGTTACCGAGGATGTCTGCATTTTCTTTGTTGATGTGAACACCATCCGCGAGAGCACTCAATAAGACCTCTAACTCTACTTATGATAACTCTAACGAATACTCCAAAAGATAAACATTTCTCAATGTGCACTTCATTAAAAAAAAAGAAAAAAAAAGAAAAAAATTGGTGTTTAGGGGATGTGGCACGATACGATTCGCAAAACATCGTCGCAACATTGTCGGGACATTGTTTCGAATGGTTACAACATTGCTCCAGCATTGCAACGCTGTGTTGCGCTAAAAATCGTTCCTGCAAATCGTCCCGTGTAACATCACCTTTAAGTCCTTGCAAAAGGAATAAAAAGCTTAAGGTGGCTCGATACAGTTTGTCAGGGTCAATACCTCCCAAGTTTGAGCGTAAACTACGACGCCATAAACAAAGATTAGGAAAAATTAACACCACAGTTGTATTAGATAAAGATGAAAATTTGTTATGATCAGGGTTACAATGAGATCGGAGTTGACATAGCAACGAAATGACGCCATTACCTATTTTACTTGCAGCAGTATTTCTCGGCACTGGGAACTGTTCCTCCAAAATCGTTTACTGGAGCTTTTACCTACGATAGTTGCCTCGATGTTCGTGAAGTTTAAGCGAAAACTGTAAGAGCGTTATCGAGATATTCTGGGATGAAGTTTTTCTGGTTAGAAATACGGTAAAAAATTGACAATCTTGATATTAGACTGTTATCTGTACTAAACGAAGCGCCTTTGACATGCAATTTCACCTCGTAGTAGTTTCAATCTTTTTAAAAACGTGGGTGAAAGATCATGGAGATACCTTCAGCGGATTGCTAGAAAGAAGGATTTGATTAGTACGTATCGGGGCGCTCTTGTTAGCTGTAATGTAAACATTTCGGTCTACTTTAACAAATTAGCGAATAATTTTTAAACCGCTCGATAAATTTTCTAAAAAATTTACAAGTGTTGAGATAAACCGTCCTTTTATTTGACCTCTTAGTTTCAAGATTATTGATATATTGTAAGGTAGTAAAACTAGGGCTACAATTCGCTAATATTTTGTCAGAAATTTTGTCTTTACAAGTGAGAGCCTCTTATTATTCAGGGGTATTGTCTCAAAGTTTCATCTTCTTAAACTTACATACTCGGATTTAGAATTCAGCTCCAGAGAAATTCATCAACGTTTGACAAATTGAACGACGTGGAATAAATGCGATAAATATTGAGACGGCGTGAAGTCGCTTTTTTAGAGACGTTTCCGTCGTCGACGTCGTTCTTAAACTCCCCAATGTTTCCGGCAACAGTCAACTGAAAAAGACCAAGACAATGACCCCAACCCCGCAATATTTCAAGGACCATTCGCATGGGTACAGACGCATTGCAACGCCTCAAAGTCGCGACCCGGTTTTGACCAGAGTTCTGGCTGGTTTCAATATCCGCTATTATTGGTATTCGGAGTTCGCGAATCGCGAACTTGCGGTCATTATTCAGAAAACTCATTTGGGCTTAATTAAGTCGGTTAACCCGGAAGTTGTAACGAGTAGGTAAAGGGTGTCCGTCCTTCTCATCAACCACTGATTAATTAATTAATTTGTAAATAAAAGCTTTTTCCGGTATACCCTATGATTGGTTTATTTTAACTGAAAGTCACGATCGACGGCTTCTGCTCGAACTCACGTGTGCCTTTTTGCCTTTTAGTGTGATGTCTCTCTGCGTCCGTTATTTTTGGCAGTATTTCATCAGGCTGTACGGTGCTATCTGATGATCATAAAAACGTGAGATTTGAAACTGAACAGTGTATCTCTCAGACTTGGATTGTTGATGGAGCGGCGTAAAAAGTATGTCAACATTATAACAATTTTAAGAGTCAGTCTCCTTAAAAAAAGCTGCAAACTTTTTATATTTTGTGAAACGGTAAACAACTGAAAGAAAAAAACTTAGACATGATATGATTTGAATTCTCAAATTTACGAAGGAGCAAAAGCCTCTCTAACAAATCCTACCTTTCTTCACTGGGTTGATCACAAACTCTTCACAAATAACTGATTCCGTCTTCACATACGGTTCGCACAAGAACATTGACAGCCGGAACAAACTATAACAGCTGAGATGGACAGTTATTGCTCTAAATTTAAGTTATAAAGCTACCCTTGCTAGTAAGCTCCAGAAGAGACGTTTTTTACCTTGTCTTAAAAGGGCCGGAAAATCTGTTTACTCTAGCAGTGGGGTCTTGCCAATATAAAAACTATTTCGCTTCCGTGCAGTTTCTAAATTTAAGTGCTAAATATCAATTTATTAGTCTACGTTAACGGAAACAAAGGATAAATATATCTGTGAATTGAATTGCACCATTATTTTTACGAGATTCACGATGTTTTTGCAGAATGTTTTTAAAGAACATTCCTTTCAAAATAAATCTCAGACTGAATCACAATCCAACCTTTTTCTGAGGTGTTAATTGTATATTTGAATATTAAAACGTGATCCGGTTACTTCAAATCTTCTCAAACAAACAATTGACATATAATGAGTTTCTTTATTTAGAAATAAAGCTTTTAAGATAAAATGGAACTTGCTTTTGACTTCTTGAGCAGGTTTTAGCTGACCTATGAGGGCTCATAAGACAGCTGTGATTTGTCGGCCCCAGAAAAAAACCCTTTCAACCATCCATTTATACATGTAACAAGGATGTGATTAAGAGTGCATTTGATTGATGACTGACCTTATTCTGGAATAGAAATACACCTAGATTATTACCGTAAGACTTTATCCCAAGAAAAATGAATTTATTGTGTTGGGGAATATTGTTTTGAACATAATTACGTCAACAATCAACATTGCTGGTAGGAGATGATACTGTTGTTTTGTTTTGGTAGAAGAAATTCTGAAAGAGACAAAAGACGATTTGACATAGGAAAACTGTTGAATTGACGATATTTTGTCTTTCGTTTGGAGAATAACGTATTGCAAGAGCATAGGCGAGCTGTCCGCGTTACAGCGGTGTTTATAATAACGACTGAAAAATTCAGGAGGAGCATTTTCGTTTTCTTATGTGACGAGATAGACGAAATAGTGTGGTATCAAAGAGCTTCTTCTCGGATCCAGTAAATATTTTATGTGAAGTATTTCGTCTTCCACGTATTAATGCAGTTCATTTGTTACCGAGGATGTCTGCATTTTCTTTGTTGATGTGAACACCATCCGCGAGAGCACTCAATAAGACCTCTAACTCTACTTATGATAGCCCTAACGAATACTCCAAAAGATAAACATTTTTCAATGTGCACTTCATTAAAAAAAAAAGAAAAAAATTGGTGTTTAGGGGATGTGGCACGATACGATTCGCAAAACATCGTCGCAACATTGTCGGGACATTGTTTCGAATGGTTACAACATTGCTCCAGCATTGCAACGCTGTGTTGCGCTAAAAATCGTTCCTGCAAATCGTCCCGTGTAACATCACCTTTAAGTCCTTGCAAAAGGAATAAAAAGCTTAAGGTGATGTTACAAGGGACGATTGGCAACGACTATTTTTAGCTCAACACAGCGTTTCAATGTTGGAACAATGTTGTAACCATTCGAAACAATGTCACAACAATATTGCAACGCTGTGTTGCGCTAAAAATCGTTCCTGCAAATCGTCCCGTGTAACTTCACCTTTAAGTCCTTGCAAAAGGAATAAAAAGCTTAAGGTGATGTTACAAGGGACGATTGGCAACGACTATTTTTAGCTCAACAGAGTTGCAATGTTGGGACAATGTTGTAACCATTAGAAACAATGTCGCAACAATATTGCAACGCTGTGTTGCGCTAAAAATCGTCGTTGCGAATCGTGTCGTGTAACATCACCTTTAGACGTTAAAGTTTTACTTGTGATTTCTCCATTTCTCTTGTCCCTGGAGACTTTGTTTCTCAGTTTGAACGAACTGTACAAGGGCATGGGTAACAGAAAAGGCAACAGACTTCACGCTAGGCAACCTAAATATTTTGCGTAGATTCTCCACTAACATTTTTAACATTAACCACACCTGTGCCCAAATGTCTTGTACTGATTTTAGTGAATACTATAATTGATTGTCTGTGTTTAGGTATTTATCAACGTTAATTGCAATACAGTGTACCGTCTGTTAACTGTAGATTATTGACGAATAGGGAGCTTAAGATCCGACGACGGCGACGGCAGCGGATGTTAAGTTCCCTAGTGTAAGCAGCGACGACGGCAATACAACGAGAACGGCAAAAAACAAAACAAAGCAAAACAAAACAAAAACAAAAACAATAGTTTTAGATTAGCAAAACAAAAGTTTCACGGTTTTTTGTACAATTCCTTGCCGTCTTTGCACATCTACGACGCGAAACTGCTAAATTTCACGTTTTGTTGAGGACGTGAACACAAGACAACGATTTTCTTAAACTTGGATACTCGGCTTTAGAATTAAACTCCAGAGAAATTCATCGACGTTTGACA
>OZ037776.1:17279503-17334503 GCA_964035525.1 Porites cylindrica | reverse complement strand
AAAGAATTCCACGTCCACAGGTATCCGTATTCAAACCGATTCACTGGACTCCTCTGGGAATATTGGCAGCAGAGCATGCGTCGTAAGGCGCGCGAAATTTGAATCTTGCTCTGCCTTTCACAGTAAAGAATTGGGCTCGATTTTGTTACGTCACCGGATAAAAAAATTCCGGATCTAACGTCCACAATTTCTGGATTCATAGCGTATTCAAAAATTTCCACTCTGGAGAGCGGATTAAAAAGGTTGCGGATTCGTACGCCGGGCGGATTCACCGGATACGTGTGGACGGAAACCGAATCCGCAAAAAAGAAAAAGTCGCGGATTAAAAAATATCCTGATACGTGGTATGGCGTCACATCGGGGACATAATCGATAGCCACATTTCATGGCCTTGGAAACACTTCCTCACTTCGAAAATTGTTCTTCGAGTTATCTGGTTATTGTCAATTATCTTCGTAGCGTCGTTTCCATTCCTTCGAGTCGTCGTGTCCTTCGTTCGTATCAGCGGGGGGGGGGGGGGGGGGGGGGGTGGTGAACTTGGTAGTTTGTTTGTCCGGACGATCTTGGCCATCGTGACGTCACGAAGAGAGAAGCGCGCAACTCCGAGGAGTTTTCGAAAATGGCGCCGTTGTCATTTCCAAATGCTACTTTTAAAGTTGGTTTTCCTGGATATTGACGCTCCAAAATGGTTTTTGTCACGGTAGGATAGTGCAGTTCCAACATCTCTTTCCGAAAAGGTGAGTGAAATGTGTATTAATCCGAAAAATAACGCGTATGAGAGCTGTAAACAGTTTCGGTCAATTTCCTCGAGTGGAATAATGTGCCGCAAAAGTTTGCATGTTCGCACAGAAATATCGCATTTTCTCGAAATCGGTGAGGTGTTGAACATTGAAACGTGGCATAAGGGTGGATTACTTCTATTGGAAAACATTGTCTCTGAAGGTAATTGAGATAAACTTGCAGAAAAAATGATCAGTCCATTCGAGTGTGCCAGCGTAGCCTCTAAGCTGATGCAATGGTATTCATTACTTTGCTGTTATCTCCAATAATGCCAATAGTATCACCTATTCAAGCTGTCTTTTCGGGATAAGTAAATTTTAAAGTAGTTTCTGATAGAGGGCAAGTATAGTTGCAACAGCTCTTTCCGAGAAGGAGAGTTAATTGTATTATATTCTGATGATAATTACCTCGTAAACAGTCTAAACAGTTTAAGCCAATTTTTTCAAGTGGAATATTTGTCGCAGGAATTTGCATGATCGCATATTAACATCGCATGTCTTAGAAAATCGGTTTGGTGTGGAAATTCGAAACTTGGCAGAAGGGTAGATCAGCAATAGTGGAAAACATTGTCCTTGATGTTTAATGGGAGAAATTAGCAGTAAAAATGATCAGTCCATTCGAGTGCGCTTAATATTGATATAAAGAGATGACCTCGACTCGGTTACCCCGGCACAATGTAAGTCAATTATTTTTCGGTTTTAAGAAAAAGTAAACCAAAGACTTCCCTCAACACTATGTATCTATAATAATTACACCAGGAATATATATATTTTTAACACTTGAAGGTTGTACCATATTGTTGAAGCAAAGGATATTTCTCTGTAGTACCTATAAGCTTACATTAAGTTTTCATAAATAGCAAAAAAAATTAATAAGATTTACATACAACTCCAAACATGTACATCTGTTATGCATGAAGCAATTTCATATCGTTCCATATCAATAGTTAGTGCGAATGGAGTCAAACATGTACAGTGAAACTTGTATAATGTAAGCGGACACCGCAGAGAATGCTGTAGTGCCCACTTAATACAAAGTTTCTTCCTACTACATACAGGTTTTGATAGAAAATGTCATATGAGGCAGACCTGCCAACTCTCACAATTCTGCCGTGAGTCTCACGATTTTTTAACTTTTCTCACGGTCTCACGACAAGACTCCCAATCTCATGGTTTTCTGGAAAATATTCTAAATTGAAATATTACCTTGTTGAATAAAAACATAAATTTTGTGGGGAAATTCTTGTGCCTGGATAAGCTTTGACTATTTTAGCCATGAAGTTGTCTTAGCCCAAAGAAATGACTCGGCTGTATGTTTCGTCACAGTGATAACCTATTTTCTGGCCTCTTCAAGTCATCAGTGTAACATAGCTATTTATCTATTTAGTTCTCGTACCATAGCTAAATGAGTATTTACCACTTACGTAATGCTATACATTCTTAATATATAGATTTAGCCAGGCCTAAAAGCGAGGCTCCCATTAATAAATTTATAATTTCAATTAAACAATAAACTTGTATTCGAATTCCACAATTCAGTTAACTTTAGAGCACATTTATGTGACTTTTGAGGGAAAGGCTACCTGATTTTAGAGAAAAATAATTTACAAACAACCCAAGAGTGAACCAAATCTTACATCGAGTTGATAGCCTCATATGTACACCCAAAAACTGGTAATCATCCTCGATCACATTTAAGAACCACAATGGCTCTTGATCACCGTAGATTAATTAGTGGGAAAAAAAATCAGGCCAACTTTTTTGCGTTCGACAAGTTTACTTTGCAAAATCTTGTCGACAAATCTGGGTGCGTGTAAACCAACCTTTTATACCATTTATACATCACATCTGAGGTAAAACAGTAGTATGAGGCACTGTTTTTATCATACCGGCAGACCTCGGACAGAAAGCAGTATTTCACAATACAAATTGCACTCATTCAATATTCATAAACTGTTAAAAAAATTTCCAAAATCACCTATACGGCCATCCGGTTCTCACTTTTGTAGTGCGAGCTGTGGCGAGTGTTTGAATGAACATTAACAGAGTTACGCTCCAAAATTATAAAGAATTTATTCTGTTTATTTTTTATTTAATGGTTTATTAACGCGCGGCATTTTGAGTACTCCTGCAAGCGATGTTCACTGAACGACTGAAAACAATCGGCACAGCGATTAAAATTACAAGAGAGACTATAATTCGGTGAAACATATACAGAAACAACAATTTTCATTCAGGAAGACAAGTATTAAAGTATCCCTAAAAATCCTGAGTCTTCAAGCTTCAAGCTTAAGTTTATGTTTTAAGCCGGCTTCCCGGTGTTTGCTTTTTTCAAAGACGAACTCGAGGCAAGAAAATCACTCAAAGCTTTCTTTTCCGGCCAGAATTATATCTAAATATTCTTTGGAACGTTTTTTTTCTATTTGCGGTGAGAAACTGTCTAAAGGCTTTTTAAAGTTCTGTAAGCTTATATCAAACCTGATACTCGGTCAGATCATTGTCTCAAATCTTACAAACGTGCATAAACTAAATGACCGCATAAACTCCGCTCGACGTCACTAAATTAGATCCAAAAACACAAACATCAAAAACAATAATTTCTCTGACTTACCATTCGAGATGCTGCTCCTGAAAGGTATCAAGAAAAGCCAGTATCGCTTCAGACTTTGCAATCCTCTTACGCATCAAGCAAGGTGAAAACGAAAACGATGCCATCCGAAATCGGATTTCCGACTTTGACAAGCGACGTATTCCTCAACCAAAAACCCAATAAACAAACTAGCCATGAATAACAGAGGACTCCTGATAGCAGCTGAATTTCATTTTGCACATCCAGTGGAAAAAGACAGTTAAAAACATCACAAGTTGACACAAAACTCTGTCAGCTTCAGCTGTCAAAGTAAACAAGATTCAAGATGCTGCATAAATTTTCCGCATGGACTCACCTGTCAAATTTTGACCAATCAGAGCATAAAAATTGGACGAAGAGCGTGACCAACGCGTGACCATGGTGAGAAAAGTCAAAAGCAACTGTCTTCCCTGCCTGTACCTACAGCTGGCTGAATTTCGCGTCCGAGGTCAGTTTGCAATCAAAATTATAATTGTGTAGCACATAAACACAACATATTTCATACGAATTTAGAAAAAACTTGAACTTGAGCCTGCGATCACTTGAAAACTAGTAACTTGTCAGCGGATAACTTCAAAAAAATACTTGACCTCGATGGGTCGACACCTGAGCCCGCGATACGGTCAAGTGATACTGGTCAGCGGATACCCTGTTTTGACAGCTGTCAATTGATCAAAACATTGATGTCCAATATGTGTGCATTATCAGTTTAACTAGTAAAAGTATGAGATTGAACATTGTTCGCGATCTAGTCAACAGTTTTCAGCACCGTACAAACGACTTCCTGACAAACCCTTAGCAAACTATTTACGAGAGAATGACGGGAGAACTGATGATTTGACTAACAAAATAAACGACTGTTAAACTGTGACAGTGGATGGATTAAAATGCACCGATGACATTTTGAGTCTTCTTAGCCAATAACATCACGTCTTACCTGACAGACGACCAATTACATCGCAACTTTGACCAATCAAGTCAATAACCAGAGCTAAGTACCATCAAATGAGGTGATAGGGCTTACTTTGACTCTGAAGATGACGAATGCACAGTTTGTCGAAACATCAGTGATCATCAACAGCAGTCCTATTCTGGACTACGTTCACCCGGACGATCATGCTCAACCTACTTATAAAAATTTAATAACTTCTGGGTTCAAACCTTTCACAAAACTACTAAATAGCTCGTCAAAAGTTTGACACGGCGCCTAAGATTGCACCCTACTGTCACTAGAATGTTGAATAACCTTTGCGCTTTTGTTATTAGGTATACTTATCCATTCTTTGGTAGCTCTGCTCCGGTAATTACAAGTCCGCCAGTACAAGTTCAGCGCAACACAGAGGTCCTTCTTCCCAAGTCTTTTTGTGCATTTGACTTTGCAGCTTCTCCACATTCTCTTCAAGACACACTTACAAGGTGGGCAAGTACATGTTAACTAATAAACTCAGATCAAACTTTCTCAGTCACTGAGTCAGTCACTCCAGTAGCCTGCGTATCAGGCGCTTGGAGGTAGTGGGCACAAGAAAAAACGGGCGCGGGAGTTTCACATTAAAAATTGTTTTCTGGCTTGTCTTAAGATTTGGTCAGCCAAGCGGTCTAGCTGCCCAGCGCGAGTCTCCCTCGCGCGCGGTCGTTCTCTCTTTCGCCCACTACTTCCATGCGCCTGCTACGCAGGCTATCACTAACCGAGACCTGGTCATTAACTGGTCAGCGGACAGCTTCCAAATAAATCACGTCACCTCGATGAGTTGACACATGAGCCCGCGATATGGTCATGGGATACTGGTCAGTGGCTATCCTGTTTTGACAGCTGTCAATTGACCATATTGTGAATGTCCTAAAATCCAATATTAAAGATGTGGACTTGCCAAGACACGCCTGAGACACCCCTCCCTTCCTTTTGATAGTCTCCCCTACCCCACCCGTACAATCTGTAGACGCGTACGTACGTACGTACGCTCGGTCAATCACGTGACAACCAAACGAAAAAAGGTTGACCATATTCCATGAGTATGGGGCTCTGTCCCACGCGCGCTTCGCGCGCGCGGGAGCCCCGCTATTAAAAATAACTAACGTATTTGTGGCTATTTTTCCCGCAGCTACATGTAGTTTACGCTCAATGAACTAATGTGTGGTCATTGAACTACTGGTGTGGTTATTGATCTGTTGTGTACTTATTGAACTGCTGTGTGGTTATTGAACTAACAAAAAGAAAAACTGAACATTATCATTTTCATTGTAATACTTACTTGTTGGTTATATGTCACCTTCATCACATTTATTTATTTATTTATATTTTTTTTATTTTTTAATGTGTGGTGATTGAACTACTGGTGTGGTTATTGATCTGTTGTGTACTTATTGAACTGCTGTGTGGTTATTGAACTAACAAAAAGAAAAACTGGTGTGGTTATTGATCTGTTGTGTACTTATTGAACTGCTGTGTGGTTATTGAACTAACAAAAAGAAAAACTGAGATAGGATGCTTTTTGTTTTAAAGGATGAGCTCACCATGTTTTATTATCGTAGAGATGGGGGTAAGATAAGTTAACAATAATAGACAGATTATTATAGGTGGGTTACTCATTTTTACAGCTATCCCTGGAAGACGAAATGGAAGTAAGGAGCTGACTGGCAGCCACTGAGATTGAGCTGAGGAGAAAGGAAATTGAAAGAGAAGAGAAAGAGTTGAAAAGAAAAGAAGAAAGCAAAAGAAATTAAAAACACAGTTATAGAGGCAAAGCGGGTAGCTGCCCAACTGCAACGAATGGAGGGCAGCTAGACTGCTTGGCTAACCAAATTCTAGAAGAGACCAAAAATTAAAGAAGAAGTAAAAGAAAAACACCACTGTAAGAAAATTTTATTGATAACAAACTGTTTCTTTTAATCAAAGTCAATGTGCAAAGTTTTTAAATGTAAACAAGTCTAAGTCAGACCTGTTATGCAAGAAAGAAAACACATTTGTTCAGTATATAAAAAATAAAAGGAAACTGGTTCTTCTAATTTCTTGTATCCTGTATGGTCTATTCTTGCTCCATGGAATCCACTCCATCTAACATCCTCCACTTCCCACACCGCACGACTCTCTTCGTGGAATCTATTATACTAAGATCTTTACAGACATCCAGTAAGCAGCACCTCCTCCATCATACGCTGCTTGTTTTTTCTCATCATCTACAGAGTATTCCCAACTAAGGAAGCACCTAATTATAAAATCAGTCAGATAAAAAGAGATTATTTATATATACAAAAGTCAAAACAAAATAAATAAAGGCAATATTATCACTTAAAATCCCTAATTATTTGTTAAGCATCTCTTAAATCAGATGTTATAATGGTTTTCCTCACCTACTCCCTAAACTTCACATTAATATAGGTGAGTTAAACCACAAACACCACCCCCGCCCCCCCCAAGCAATGGTAAAAAAATATGTCTCCCTTGAATTATAAATTTTTGTAACTTCAAGCAACCTATCAGGATAATCCAAAGACTGATTTCTAATCTTAAACCAATAGCTAAAAGGCAAGGCTATGTGAAATATATCAGCAGAGGCAGTACAACAACAAATTTTAAAGAGGGGCTTTAGAGCTATTATAATGGACCACCTATAGTCATGGAACGATTGGGTCTTTACTAAGTTACGCCTACTGAGAAATTACCACAAAGCTACATCAGCTGGGTGATAAAACTGTACAAGCTGGGTGATAAAACTGTACGAGCAGGCACCGAAGATTGTTGGAACTGGACAGTGTCACTTGATGTAACTGACAATAGCATGGAGTCCAAGTAAGTTAAAAAGCATCAATGATTGAAAATTAAACTGATGTACCTGCACTCCCACTCCCAGTAGATCCCCTGCCTTGACATTACCTAATAAACATACATTGATACTCGTGTCATTTTCTGAACTCGTGTAGTTATTGAACTATATTGTCATTCTTGAACTTTGGTGTCTTTATTGAACTACACAAAAAGGAAAACCGAAAAAAATGTATCTTTAAAGAAGTCTCTTTTTATATTGTAAAAGTGCGAGAAGGATGATGATATTCATCGCATGAAAATCCTGCAATTTTTTATATCCTTACAAGTTTTTTCCCCCCCACCTCATTTTTAATATGCGGACGCCCGAGGAAACACATTTTCAATATTACACCATTGAAACGCTTACCAGTGTCCGTTTTCTTGGCTTTTTCTAGTTTTTTTTTCTATTAACTCTGTAAAGAGATTAAGGCAAAGCTACATACCCATCCTTTCTGCGGATTCTCCTCCTGGACTCTCTGCATAAAGCCCTAAAAATGTTGATGTTGATCAAAAAGTTTAGCTCACGGCACTTTACCCCAGTGATAGATTCTGTTTGACTATTTACAGGATAAAAACCATGTTTTCCTTTGTTTGTGGGCCGAAGAAGCAAAGAGAAAGGCAATGTGAACTTATCTTCATCATGAGCAATGAATGTTTCGACAAAATGATCGTAATTTATAGTGAAAAGTTGCAATACAATAAGCTATAATAATATCCTTGGTTATCGCCCGACGATTTGATTCAATACGCTTTATTAACATTTTGATACGTTTGACTCAAACAGCAAATCCTTTCAAAACCCTTGAAGATTATAGCCCATAGTCTATAAAAAAAACCACTTGCTTCTTACATTTGTTTAGTTTTAATGAATTGTTTACACAATTTGATAGTCTAGGGTGAACATCATGACGCTATGTTTCGTGACCTGTCCACGCCACTTTCGCAATTTTTGTAAACATCCCTGAGGTTTGCGACTTTTATCCCACTGATCATTTTTGCTAACTTATTAGATGACTCACTTCTATCACTAATTGAGAGACCCATACCATGTTAACGTCATTTGTTTTTCTCGAGACTAAATTCTGCTGGGCTCTTTAGTTATGCGTCTCTAAAGACGCGCCGGTATGAGTTGTACCATCTGGTCGATCTCGGGAAGTTCTTGATTTTTTACGATGGAAATGGTCTTTCCTAGAATATATTGCAATTTTACTATATAGCATTAATAGATAAACACATACCTTCGGTCGTTTCATCGCAACGTCTCGACTTTTACCTCTTGAAACCACGAAACAATTTCGCTTGCTGAATCCATTTAAAGTTCCCGGGATAAATTTCTCGTGACGTCACGATGGCCAAGATCATCCGCGGCGCGATCCCTATAGGAGCGATTGACGAGTTCATCACCCCCCCCCCTGGTTCGTATCATCGTATTGTCTTCTTCGGGGCACCGCTGGCCTTTCTTCGTGTCGTCAGTCCCTCTCGACGGTTGTTAGGTCGTTGCGTCGTTTTCATGGCTTCGTTTCATTCGTTTTCCTTTCGTCGACTTTGCTACATATTTAGTTTAGAACTTTTTAAAACTTTGCATTTCTTTTAACTGCTGCAACCGCATTATCTTTTAAATACGAATAAATCACAAGACCAGAACGTTTTCTAGACATTTCCACAGTCATAAAATGCAGCTGTTAGTCCTTTTGGGAATTTTTACAGACCGAAATGACAGATTTCCCCACCCTTTTATATACTTCATTTAGCAAAATCCCTACCCTTTCATATACCTGAAGTCTGAAAAAGTAACCCATTTCGGGCGGTGTCTCCCCATATAGGCCATTGTACGGAGTAACCCCCCCTCTTCTCCGAGTATTTAATTTAGAACATAAAAAACTGGTCTGTACAAACAAATTACCGTAAAATTCCGAAAATAAGCCCCGGGGCTTATATTTTTTAAAGGCCCTTTCTGAGCGGCTTATTTTTGGAGGGGCTTATATTCGGAGGGGCTTATCTACGGAGGGAAATTTGCGTTTCAAAATCGATTGGACTAGCCTTATAGTTTGAAGTAAATTTACCGTTTTTGCTTTGTTTTACTTTGTATTTGAGGGCAATTTTCCAGGTACAAGCCCCCGAGGGCTTATATTTGGAAGGGCGATTTAACGGAGGGTTTTTTGCGTTACCGGTTTGGGGGGCTTATATTTGGAGGGGCTTATACATGGAGGGGCTTATTTTCGGAATTTTACGGTATCCGCAAAAACGAAACGATTTTATTGAAATGAATGCCACTTTTGACATACGTATTAAAGTATGTATTAAAGCGTAGAAAAAAGGTAACTTCATTGGAAAATTAACTAAATTCAAAAATGATCATCACGTCTTCACATCGTGGTGTTTCATCAGATATAGTAGAATTGTGGTGAATGAATTCTAAGAAGGCCACAAAACTCTGAGAAAGCAAATGCCAGTGCCAAAGAAAGTTAAAATTTTTAATTTCCATTTAAGTCGACAATGATATTCAAAAAAGCATTAATTATTTTAAAAGACAATAGCCACTTAATTTATCAACAGTTAAGTGTAAACAGAGCAAATCATATCTGAACACTTTTTATTTAAAGAACATCTTTACAATGCTCAAAGTTTTCATTCTTGTTTCGGGGAAAACCTTTTTTTTCTTGCCGCGGCCGAGCTTTGCCTCTTTGAACAATGCTAATTTTTCCTCTGAGAGGGTCTTGTCTTGTTCTGCGTCCGAGAATAAGCAGAAGTCATGCGTTCATGATTCTTTTTGCTGGTTTATGAAAACAGCTTTCCATCGGTAATTCGTTTCCCTTTCTTTAAAGGAGCTTGTAATCTGTTGCCTTCTCCAGAGATGGAAGGAAATGCCCGCCTTTTAGGGTGAACAATCAATTCATATTTACAAGTAATCCGAAAGCAAGCACTCAAAAATTAACGATCGATCTTTCCAGAAAACCGATAATCTATTAATAATGAATATAACTCGAATATTAACTTGCTTCAAGTCCTTTTCGAGAGTGTTAGCAAAGGATCGTGTGGATGCAAAAGGGGATGCAGGGGCGGATCCAGAAAATCCAGAAAGGGATGGCCGGGATACTTGTCAGCTATATAGCCGAAACCAATATAGAGCCGAAACCAATTGTGGAATTGCACGCATTTTAGGCATCCTACTGATGAACAGTTGCGACACGTAGATATATATTTTTTAGCAACTAAGATAATTTGCAGTCTGTCTATTTTGAATATAGATACTTTTTATGTTTCAGAGCATTTTATAAAAATAATACAAAATTTCAAAGAAAAAGGGGTGGCCGCGGTCCCCTCGGCCAGCCCCTAAATCCGCCTTTGGGAGTAGATGGCTGCTGTTGTTCACTTTTATTCTCAATTTTGGCAAGAGCGCCCTTCGCCATTTTGTTTTGGCCTGTGTGAGCGTCGTGGAACGAAGGCGGGAAAAGTTGACTTATTGCTGTCTTGTATGTAGCTCAGTTGACGAAAAGAAGAACCGAAGAAGTAAGGTCTTGAAAATGATGCAACGACGAAACAAGCCCATTGCGACGCCTCGAGGAAGAGGTTATAACGAAAGAAAAATTTCACGACAGCAAGAAAGGCCAGTGGTGACCCAAAGAAAACAGTACCATGAAACGAACGAACGACACGTCTTGAAGACATGGAACCTACGCCACGAAGACGGCAGACAATAACTTGAAGAACAATTTTCGAAGCGAAGAAGTGTTTGCGGGTCCATGAAAAGTAAGTATCGATTTTGTCCATGATCTGACGTCATACCACTTGTTAGCTCGATTACCAGCCGCTGTTCGGCAAATGAGCCCGCGCTCGGACTGGAGAGAGCGGCGGAAATCGAGGCTAGATACGTGTGGACGGGGCCTAAGTAGCAAAGGAAGAGGAAAGGAGCAATAATAGCAAGAGCAAAAGGAAAGAACGCCGACGGAGAAGGAGCAGAAAAGCTATCTTTGGCGTTTTTGGACGGCAAAAAACTGGCACGCAACTAAATTAGGTTTACTTTTTCTTGGCATCAGGAATTCTTTGGAGTAAAGCACAAATGTTTAGCATAATTGCAATCCTTGCTAGTTTCCTCGTTAATCCCTAACTCTTTCTAGTAACACCCTTTAAAATTGGACCTGCTCCCCTCCTCTAGATGATATGGGTTTTTATCCACCCGGAAAACTTCCTGTGATAATTGATAGGTTAGTTGTATGGGTCGCATAGACTAGGACATGAAGCTGAGCCGCGGCTGCGCCGTAATATTCTTTCAAGACCACTAGCCCTGTTAGAAGGCACTGCTCGACTCAGTGTTTTCCTTAAGTTTGTTGTTCTCGAAATAGAAGAGAGATGTTAAAAGAATATTTTTTCCAACCGCGATTTCACTCGAGAGAAGTGATTGTTATAATCAGTGCCATCAAAAGCCTGATATATTGAGACAATGTTATCATGTTGTAAATGCCTGATGAACTGTGAATTCTTTACTCAGTATCGGATTCACAACCTCTTTACGCATCCTTTATACTAAAATTCAGTATCAGTGGGAAATTAGAGGAAACAACATCTTTTTTTATTTCACTGCATTAGAAAAACTGAAACAAAATAGAACTAAGCTAAAGATCAACTCTCATGATATGAATCTTCTTTTCTTCGACTGACCTCAAATGGGATTTAAACTTAACAACATCCGTTAAAACCCTTCAGTTAAAAAAAAAATCTATGTCTATTTAGAGCTGCTGTTTCTTTCACTTCGGTGGGCCCTATTTCAGTTCCTTGACTTCAAGCTTATCGAGCAAAAGCTATAATAGCGCATGACAACAGCGTGATGGCACTGACTATTGGTACTTCGGCTCCATTGCACAGGTCTTTTTTACAGCAGTTGATTTCGCATGTGATGATTTTCCCTGAGGGGAAGATCTTTTTGCAGTTCTTCGCGCTGCAGTCAGATGAAGTGGCACATCCCTTGCCAAAGGCTTCTTGTGTCACCCCTGAGATCTCAGCTTTTACATACACTTTAGCACAACGGTCCTGACTGTCCAAACAGGTTACCTCTTTTGTACTGTTTTTGCAATCATCCCAGCTCTTAAGAGAGGCACATGCGAAGCATTTCAGGGCATAACCTGGAAAAAGGAAACAAATACAAAAATAGAATTAATAGCCTGAATCTCGAAGGCCAACACACCTAACTATCCCATAGTAACAATTCAATATTTTTGTTTTTCGACGCGTAAACCATTTGGTATTAAATGGATATTGAACCTTTGCCATCACCTCTTTTCTTCAGACAAGCTTTCTCGGAGAAAAACGCGCGAAATGTTAGACAAACTTGATGAGGACTGACACAATTCAATTTCGTCTCCGTTGCTAAAGGAAAGCGGCAACATTTCAGCAACAACAACAACAATAAGCTTTATTTGCATGACTATAACAAAGTATTAGGCCCGGTTCAGACGCCGTACTATATAACAAAGTATCACAGTATTGCAAAAGCTACTTGAATTTAGTTATTGATTCCTTTTTAAATTAAATATTCAAAATAACTTTAAATATATTAAACATTACTTATTTTCAACCATCAGTAGGATTAATTATCCCGGAGACAAGTTTGTCTCTCAATTCAAAGCAAGATGATATAAATGAAATTTAATTGGATGTTAATAAAATAGTCAGTAGAATTCATTAGATTTGATAATAAGGTCTCAGGTGATTGTGGTCGTAGAAACGGTATTTCATTGCTGCGTGCATTTACTGTTCCTCTTGCAAACTTGAGATCACGAAATGAATACAAAAAGTTTCGTCCAATTTGGTACGCAGCAATGTTGAGTTTAAATAGTTAAATGCAGGGAAGATAATCTCATTTAAATGCACAACTTAAGCAGTTACGAAAAGAAAGCCTGCAAAATTCAGGCTTACTGGCCTTCTTTTCGTAACTGCTTAAGTTGCGCATTTAACTGTGATGATTTTCTCTGCATTTATTTCTGCATTCCTCAGTTGTAATATATGAACGTGTCAAGGTTTAGTGTGCAAATGAGATTGTTTGTGGTGCGACACTTCCATCTTGCACAACCGCTCTAATCTTGCTTGCGCACAATAAACAAGACCAATCATACCAAAACAGCTGTATTTTTTCTTGTTACACCTATTTTCACAATCTTACAGAAATGGAGAGCATTTTAATTCCACTGTTGCTTTCCGTAAAATTCATCGACGAATACGCTCACCAAGCACGGAGTCCTTGGAAATCAGAACTGAAAGAGCATTTGTTCACACCAAATACAAAGTTCTACAAAGCCCTCTCTTTGTTCGGCGTAACCGTGCTAAATACTTCCTAACACGGCCGTTAAAAATGTGTTCAATTATTCTACTCAAATGCAAAAAACTGTAGGCTATAATCACGTTTATTTCTATCCTTATATTACACTCTGGCTTATTAAACTCTTATCAAACGTTACTTTCCTAATGAAGTTATAAAGCAAGAGTGAAAATCATTGATGTTTGTCCGGATTGTGCGGATAGAAAGTGAGAAGCAAAATGGCGAGCCACACCCCACGATTCCGTGAAAGAAGATAAAGGACGCCAGCAAAGGGAACGGCTGAGGAACAACAGAGCAAAGTTCCTTTACGTTTATATCCTAATCTAAACAAGAAGAAACAGATTGAACAAGACTAAAATAACTTACTGACTGAAAAACAAAGAAGAAAGGCGAGAACAAATAGGATCTTCATTTTGCAAGTTCTGTACAATTCTCCGCTGCCACTGAGGGAACACTTCAAGTGGACACAAAATATCTCTGAACGCGTTTTATTAAAACACTGACGATGCTATCCACTACCCTACTTTTAAGTTGGGTAGTAGAAGCGCCTGTCAGTCTGTCAATTCTAAGTCTATAATACCCAATAGAAACTCAAGTCACTCTTAAATTTGATTGGCAATTGCCAATCATAGCCAGAATAAACCCAATCAAAGAAGATCGCATTTGGACACTCAAAAAGCCACCTGTCATGCAACACGGTTTTTTGCGTTTTCCTAGAAATTGCCCCATTATTTAATTAGTACGGCACGTTGGTCAACTATTTTTACCAAATATGTTTTTGTTTCGTGCTTCCCTCGTGTCCTTAGTCTTATTGCAGCAGGAAGTGACAGACAGGTTAAATCTCGTTTCTAAATCAAAGAAAACGAATCTTTCAGTATTTTCTCAGGATAGTCAGACTCAGGTGTATGAAAAGGCGTGGGTTAATTAAGATACTGAAGAAAAAGAAGCGGGGTGGCTTTTCTACCACGTTAGTCAAGGTCATGATGTAAAACACAGCCTGAAGGCATGACAGAAGTTGACAAGATGGGTCACGCGACCGTTAAATGATATCTAATGATGTCTCACATGCGCAAGGACTTTGTATGCTCGTTCTTTGGATTTGACCGAACAAGTGCGGAGATTGCGGCTTACAAAGTTTTTTGTTTGCTTTGGCGGTAATTTCATTTACATGATCATTCCAGCGTAATGTCATGCGAGAGGTAGATACCTAAATATTTAGCACTATCAACAGTTCCTAGGATCTTGCCATAGAGTTTGTACTGAAATTTGAAAGGTGTTCGTCTGAGTGTTACCCGTAAAACGTTGCACTTGCTTGGATTAAATTCCATAAACCACTCCATACGTACACCCCCTCATTAAGATGCAGCCGTGTGCTCAGTTCCCAGGCCTTTAAAAAGTGTCGAGGCTGGGCCGGGGTGACCTTGTTTTGTTACATTATACCTTTCTATTTTTCACATGTAAATGATCATGATCATGGGTTTGTTCGTAAAAAGTAAGAATAATACGATTGTCACGCTTTGCATTAGAAAAGCAGGAAGGTTTGTAACATTACATAACAAGGTGAATTCCAACGTCGTTTCTATTTAAAGTCCAGGGCACTGAGCAAACAACTGTATAATAGCCTCCCGTTAACTGACGCTTTTTAATTCCCCCCTCCCAACTTGCCTTCCCAGTTATAAGCCCATGTATACGCAAAAAAATATAAAATAACTTAATACATGCGATTGTAAGCTCCCCTTCATAAGTATTGAAGGCGATTTATTATGACGTTTTGAATCTTAATCACCAGTAAAACGTATTTTGACCAGCACTGCCATAGGTTGTTTCGCAGCACTTTTTCAATTCCTGTTATTAGCCCCTCCGTTTGTAAGCCCTCCTAGAACAGCGGCAGTTTACGATATTAGCGCACAGTCCCAAGCCAGAGAAATTTACCTTTCACTGCAGCGAACGACACTCCCGAAGAAAATGAAATGGCGGCACACGGACAAGCTTTGTTTCTAACAAACTGATCCTTTGAACATATATCCTTTTATCCATTCATCATTAAGAATTTTTGACTGGCACGCAACTAAACTATGTTGAATAATTCTTGGCATCGGGAATTCTTTGGAGCAAAGCACAATTTTTTGGCATAATTGCAATCCTTGTTAGTTTCCTCGGCGTTACTCCCTTACTCTTTCTAGTAACACCCTTTAAAATTGGACCTGCTTCTTTCTCTAGATATGGGATTCCATCCATTCGGAAAACGTCTTGTCAAAATTGATAGTTTAGTTGTATATGCCGGCTAGGGAAAGGACAAGAAACTGAGTCGCGGCTGCGTAATATTGCTTCAAGACCACTTGTTAGAGGGTGGTATCCCTGTGGTATCTCGAAGTAGTGCATGATGGGAAGGGGGAGAGAAGACATATTGTTCTGAATAAAGTTGTGTTGGTGAACATTTGCTGTGTTGTCTCTGATCCGACCTCTTATAACGCCACAAGCGCTGTTAGAAGGCACTGCTCGAATCAGTGTTTTCCTTAGGTTTGCAGAATAGCTCGAAATAGAAGAGAGATGTTAAGAGAATATTTTTTCCAACAGCGATTTCACTCGAGAGAAGTGATTGTTATAAGTTCGTGACTGACCTCAGTGCCATCAAAAGCCTAACATATTTAGATAATGTTATCATGTTGTAAATGCCTGATGAACTGTGAATTCTTTACTCAGTATCGGATTCACCCCTCTTTACGCATCCTTCCTTAAAAAAACTCAGTATCAGTGGGGAATTAGAGGAAACAACAGTTTTTATTTCACTGCATTATAAAAACTAAAACAAAATACAAGTAAGATAAAGATCAACTCTCATGATATGAATCTTCTTATTTCCTTCAAACTGGATTCAAATTAACAACTTCCGTTGAAACCCTTCATTTAAAAAAATCTATGTCTTTTTAGGACTGTTGTTCCTTTCACTACGGTGAGCTACATTTCAGTTTTTTATCTTCAGACTTATCGAGAAAAAGCTAAAATAGCGCATGCCAACAGCATGATGGCGCTGACCATTGGTACTTGGGCTCCATTGCACAGATCACCTTTACAGCAACTGATTTCGCATTTGGTGATTTTCACTGAGGAATAGATCGATTTGCAGTTCTTCGCGCTGCAGTCAGATGAAGTGGCACATCCTTTGGCAAAGCCTTCAACTGTCGCGGCTGAGCTCTCAGCTTTTACATCCGCTTTACCACAACGGTCCTGACTGTCCAAACAGGTTACCTCTTTTGTACTGCTTTTGCAGTCATCCCAGCTCTTAAGAGAGGTACATTGGTAGCATTTCAGGGCATAGCCTGGAAAAAAGAAACAAATACAAAAATAGAATTAACAGCCTGAATCTCGAAAGCCTACACGCCCAACTATCCCATAGTAACAATTCAAAATTTTTGTTTTTCGACGCGTAAACCATTTGGTATGAAATGCGTATTGAACCTTTGCCCATCACTTCATTTCTTCAGACAAGCTTTTCGCGGAGAAAAACGCGCGAAATCGTCTGCGTTGCTAAAGGAAAGTGGCAATATTCAAGCAACAACAATGACAACAAGCTTTATTTGCATGACTATAACAAAGTATTACAGTATTGCAAAAGCTACTTGAATTTAATTATTGATTCCTTTTAAAATTAAATATTTAAAATAACTTTAAATATATTAATCATTACTTATTTTCAACCATCAGTGGGATTAATTATTCCGGAGACAAGTTTGTCTCTCAATTCAAAGTAAGATGATATAAATGAAATTTAATTGGATGTTAATAAAATAGTCAGTAGAATTCATTAGATATAATAATAAGGTCTCATGTGATTGTAGTCGTAGAAACGGTATTTTATGCTCTAGTTTACAGTGAGTTTAGAGAAGAACATCTCTCTTGTGGACCAAAACCTTGGACAATCTAATAAAAAGTGAGTTTCATCTTCAATTCTGTTATAATTGTCTTTCATCACGTGGTATATTGCCGTATCTACCTGTTTTAATCCTAAGTTTGTGACTCCTTATTCTCAGTTTCACTAATGTTTTCCTAGAAGGGTTCTTTCTTGTTAGATCTAGGTAGGCAGGGGGGCTATAATTCGTTTTGATTTTGTAATAAAAGTTAAGTTTTTGTGAATGTTGAAGGGTATGATTCCTGTAAGAGATATATTTCTTTTGTATAAGATCTACATATTGCTTAATTTTACATTCATTCAGTAAATTACAATTAAAACCTGGCAAATTATAGTGATAAGTCATCTTCTTGAGACTGGAGTAAAAACTATTTTGACCATTATGATGAAGGTCAACAGATATTTTTAAAGATTATGGCATTAATCAGACACAGAGGTCAAAAACCTCCAATGAAAAAAACAGAACAGCAAGATCTAAATTTCTCCAAAAACTACCATACCTGCTTTAAAAAAAATAAAAGTTACATACCGAAACTTAAAATTGGAAGTGAAAGTCTGATGTTTGGAAGCACTCAGGCGTTCGAGAACATAAAGGGAGAGCAAGGGTTGAGGGAAGAAAACGCCTGTGAAAACGATATTGTTTTCGTTATCTCACCCCTCATTGAATCCCCAAATATGAGCTATCTGTGTGACGCGTTCAATCAGTTCCTCTGACAAAGGTTTAATTGCACGTTCGAGTGTTAGCTAATGTCATGTGAAAATCAACCAATCACAGAGCACTAGAAAAAGCACACATATGTAAGGCGTTCTGTCGCCCTCTCTCCTCGCCTGCATCAGCCATTTCCTGTTCTCTTGTATCCTTCTGTAACAGGCTGACAGACTATGATGTAATACCGATAATCAAATAAACCCCTTTTTACATTACGTAAAGACGGCGCTCCGATGTGCATGTGAAAACTCAAAGCCCTAAAATAACCGGAACTGACCACCTGCTTTCTTGGAATACGTATCTATATTCCGGTTTCCGAATACTTTTATTAAAAGCGACATCAAGTCCGTGCAATAATGTACGAAATTATCAAGAATTTCTTCACTTTGTTACAGGAAATAAGTACAAATTTACTTATCTGACGTTTCTTATAGATGTTTCATTCTTCAGTTTCAGTTTCAAGGGCATGCATGAGACTCGCGTAAATTTAGCGAAAGCTCATCACCAACAACGAGGAAGGAGATACGTTGCGTGCATTTACTGTTCCTCTTGCAAATCTTAAAATCACGAAATGAAGGCAAAAAGTTTCGTCCAATTTGTCGCGTACCAATGTTGAGTTTAAATACGAGGAAGATCATCGCAGTTAAATACACAACTTTTTACGGTTACGAAAAGAATTTAAACTGTAATGATCTCTGCATTTATTTCTGCATTCCGCAGTTCTAATGTATGAAATTCATATATCCATCATTTCAATGTTGAGTTTGCAGGTTGAGATTGTTTGTGGCGCGACCCTTTCATCTTGCACAACCGCTTTAAGAGACCAATCATATCAAAACTTACCGCTGTATTTTTGCATGCTAGACCTATTTTTCACGTTTTTTGGACGTTAGGAACCGCGTTTGTGAAATGGACTAAAGAATCTTAGAGAATTGAAGAGCGTTTTAATCCGACTATTGCTTTTCGTAGAATTCATCGACGAATACGCTCACCACGCATGGAATCCTTGGAAATCAGAACTGAAAGAACGTTCGTCAACACCAAACACAAAGTTACACTACCTAGCCACGATCACCTTCAATTTTTTTCTTTGTTCTGCATTACCGTGCTAAATACTTCCTTCTTCCATTTTCAACAAATGGCTGCCGCGCTATCACCATGCAGATGTTTTAAGACACGAGTTCTGCATTTCAGGGTTAAAAATACACCGTTAAAAGACAAAAAATGGAAAGAGAAGGTTCAAAAGAATGCTCAGCTTTCTTTTTGTGGAGGAAGGGAAGCTTTTCATCAAGAAATCGTCCTTCGAGGAATTCAACCTTGTTTTCTTCTGGACGGAGCGCATGGTCTGTTTTGAAATGCAACCAAGGAAGTGAAGTTTTTGCTGAATTTTCAGGTACATTTTGCACTCTACGGCCAAGACAATTACGTTTTTGAAAGGGAATTTATGTATTTTTAAATATTTCATAGACGTTTTATAAATTTTTCTCTTCGGCGCTAAAGAAAAATTACAAAATGTGCCCCGATTTGAGATGGATTTTGTGTTGAATTTTGACATATAGCTACATGTGCTCAGCCGATTTCACTTGCGTGAACGGATCCACGATCCAGATAGTGTTTTCCGAATTGCTTTAAGGGATTAACTTTTTGGATTTTGCCGAATAAAAATTTTCAAGAAACGGCTTCTCTGTCTATTGTTTTGAGTTTGTTCATACATAAAGTTAGCTCAAAACACGATCGTGACTACAACATCCAAGCTGAATTTAAGCTTAAATGCTTCTCACATTCATTACACGCATAACTTTTTGCGAAGATGTCAGGTTAAGGACCCGTTAAGGGTTTGGACACTTTTTGATACGCAGCTAATGAATTTTATTCGAAAATATTTTTTACTGTTTATTCTAGACTTTTAATATACGAATTTTAAAAGCCTATTTGCAGTATAAGTTTACCGTGCAGAGGGTCAACGAGGCATGGTTTTTTGAAGTGACAACTTTAAGAAGTCAATGGGTTTCATAATGTTATGTTTGGCCCTAGTGGTAAGGCAATAATATCCTGCTCAGTGTTTCGGTAAGATTCCTGGTTTCAACCTTTGAAAGCTTCCTCGGCTTTCGGGAGTTTTTCCCCCGTTTGTCGGCCATTTTTTTCAAGCGGGCGCGGGAACCTGAAGTTTGATTGGTCAGTTATCTCTTCTTCTCGTTCCAAATATGGTACTTTTGGAAATGAATAATCACGAGCGTCGGACAAAGCAAACATATGAGATTTACACGTTTCAACCCCTTATGAGTTTGTGCTATAATCGAATAAAGCGCTTCTTACCTCACGAAAGGACGGCGCTCAGGTGATGTGCATGTGACAACTCAAAGCACTAACTAACCGGAACTGACCGCGTGCTTTCTTGTAATACTGATCTTTTTTTTTCCGGTTTCCGAACACTTTTAAGGTGACATCAAGTCCGTGGAAAAATGTACGAAATTACCATTACTTCCTTATAGGAAATTAAGTACAAATTTAGTTACTTACTTAATTGAATTACTGACTTACTTACTGACTTACTGACTTGTCTTTGTTAAAATATACATGCCTCGTGTGTAGAAGAAAGCTGGTTTTACAGTGTAAATTGATGTCAGACACCAGGACGTCCAAACGAGTGCTTTTTAACCGTTTGTGAATTTCATATTAGTCCACAGTTTCCACAACGAAAAGATTTGTGTGACTTAAGCGTGAAGTTAAAATATAAATCGGACATTTCTTACAGAGTCGATGTTTTTCTTTTTCAGTTTCAGTTTCAGGGGGTTGAGACAGTGCAAGTTGAGATTCAGGGTTTGTGGCGCGACACTTCCATCTTGCACAACCGCTCTTGTCCTGCTTGCGCGCAATAAACGAGACCAATCATACCAAGACAGCTGTATTTTTTCGTTCTACACGTAACTTTCACGTTTCTTGAACCTTAGAACCCGAGTTTTCGAAATCGACTTAAGAATCTTACAGAACTGGAGAACATTTGAATCCGACTCTTGCTTGTGGTAAAATTCATCGATGAGAACACCCTCACTACCCTTGCAGTCCTTTGGAAATAAACTGAAGGAACGTTCGTGAATACCAAACACAAAGTTACGCTACCTAGAATTATTTATCTCAAACGCAAAAAACTAAAAACTATAACCACGTCTATTTGGCTAAACTAAAATTACACTGGCTTATTTGAAAACTCTTTTTAAACGTTAGGTTCCAAAGGATTTTTAATGGAGAGAGTAAAAATCATTGATGTTTGAGCAAAATGGCGGGCCACACCCCATGAATTCCGAGAAAGAAGATTTAGATAAAGGACGCCAACAATGGGAACATAAGATGTTAGAGATAAAAAATTCCGTTGCATTTATATTCTTATCTAAACAAGAAGAAGCAGATAGAACTAGACTAAAATAACTTACCGACCGAAATGCAAAGAAAAAAGGCGAGAACAAATATGATCTTCATGTTGCAAGTTCTGTACAATTCTCCGCTGCTGCTGAGGGGACACTTCAAGTGGACACAAATTTTTCTGAACGCGTTTTATTAAAACACAGACGATGTTATCCACAAAAGTAGGGTAGTAAAAGCGCTTGTCAGTCTGTCAATTCTTAGTCTATAATAACCAATAGAAACTCAAGTCACTCTTAAATTTGATTGGCAATTGCCAATCATAAAACCATGATAAAGCCAATCAAAGAGGATCGCAACTAGGCACTCAAAAGACCACTCCTAATGCAACACGATTATTTTCGTTTTCCTTAAAACAGCCCTGTTATGTACTTAGTACGGCATGTTGTGATTGGTCAGCTATTTTAACCAAGTATATTTTCGCTTCGTGCTTCTCTCGTGCCTTTGTCAAATTAGATCACAGACAGGTGACACACAGGTTAAATCTAGTTTTTAAATCGAAGAGGACGAATCTTTTAGCATTCTCTCAGGATAGTAAGACTCAGGTGTATTAAGGGGTTGATCAATTAAGGTACATACGAGAATGAAGCGGGGTGGCTTTTCTACCACAAACAGTCAAGTTAATGATATGAAACACAGCCTGAAGGTATTAAAATTGACAGGAAGAATCAAGAATCAAGTTGTCGAGACGTTGTCACGAATGAGTCACGTGACCGAAAATGATATCAAATATCCGTATTTTTCTTTAGCAAGTGCACACCAACTTATTAACACAACTTGTCATACAAAATATTGATCTATATCAATGACCTCGGTTGTGTGCGGTAACTTAAGGGGGCTGTGTTACGGCTGTCTGCTTTATTTTGTTTATAATGCAAATTATGCGTCCTTATTCCCCATGAAACTTTCTAAGTTACCTGTGAATGACAAAAACACAGCTTCCTGCCAAACAAATACGTCTCCTAGGTATCAGTGAGGTATTATACAAAACGGTTCACTGAGTAAAAATGAACTTTGAAATGCTGTCAGTATAACCAGTTATCAAAATCACAGCTGCAATCCGTTTCAAACTTCTTCAAGTTTGTAACTCCGTGCGTCCTTTTGTATTTGCTGCGTTTTATACTGATATCTTTTTGTAATTTTTTGAACAGTTAGGTTTTTAAAAGTTTCCCTGCAGGGTTAGCTCAGTTGGTAAAGCGCTTGACTGTAGAGCGGGAGGTCGCGGGTTCGAGTCCCGGGACCGGACAAATACTCAGGTACTGCCTTTGCCCTGCAAGCGGGTAGACCTTCGCGTGACTCGGATGACCAAATAAAATGGGAGTCCCTTCTCCAGTAGAAGACGTAAAACATAGTGTCCCCAATTATTTTATTTTGCCCTATATCGAGTTTAAATTTACGTTTACATAGAGTAAAAATTCAATTAAAACATCGGCTGTAGTTCTCCTTGATATGAGCAAAGCATTCGACAGTGTCAACCATGATATTCTGCTTAAAAAATTACAAGATATTGGCCTGTCACCCTCTGCCATCCTGTGGTTCAAGAGCTACTTGTCAAACAGGTACCAAGCTGTGCGTACAAATACTGCTCTTTCCGAGCCCCTGCTAATGAGGTATATACGGTGTTCCCCAAGGAAGCATCCTCGGTCTGTTGCTCTTTACGGCTTACACCAATGACTTGCCATCAATCCCATAACACTGTTCCGCGGACTGCTACGTTGATGACACTAAATTGCTTATGTCATTCCAAGTGCAGGACTGTGAACCGACTATGGCCGCGATGAACGATGATCTTATTAAACTACGTAATTGGTGTTTTAATAATAGGCTACTCCTGAACCCGGACAAGACTAAACTGATTGTATATGGAGGTCGGCAAATGATATCGAAACTTCAGGATTTTCGCCTTACCCTCTTGGGTAAAGAACTTTTACCCGTCGACTCTGTTAAGGACCTGGGTGTAGTGTTTGATAGTAAACTCTCATTCAACGACCACATAATTAAAACAGCATCATCTTGTATGTCTGCCCTAGGGAAAATTAGCCGAGTTAAGCATATATTTAGAAAAGACATACTTGTTACAATAATTAATTCTCTCGTGTTTAGTAATTAAGTTGTATTATTGCTCGTCCGTCTGGTCGAATACTTCTGCCAGCAATATACGCAAACTGCAAGGAGTACAGAATTTCGCTGCTCGCATAGTTTCTGGGACAAGGAAGTTTGATCACGTATCTCCAGCCCTGAAAGACCTGAGATGGATACCAGTTAAGTCCCACCTGTATCTAAGAGAAGCCATCTTGGCCTTTAAATCTATGACAGGTCAAGTACCAAACTACATCAGTTCAAATTTTATCTCCAGAGGGAATATCAGTGGTCGGACGACCAGATCATCTTCCCAGCTTAATATACTGCTTTTTAAAACCAAGTCGGGACAGAGATCTTTTTATTACAGAACTGTAACATTGTGGAATGCGTTAAAACCCCATTTTAAATTAAGTGAATCTCTTATCATTTTCAAACGTAAAATGAAAGCCTTCCTTTTAAATCAATTTTTAATGTCATAAATTTATATGTAAATAGTATCTTAATAGTTTATTGATAATCAATTTGTGATGTCATAAATTCTATATGCAAATAGTTTCTTAATAATTGTTTATTGACAATTCTTGAGTATTTTTCATTTAGTTATTTATCTATTTAATTTTTTGATTACCTGTACTATTAATATTTGTCTCTGAAAAGCCCCCATGGGGAGTTGACAATAAAATTTGTATTGCATTGTATTCTATTCAAACCTTGCATCGTTCATAGCTTTATTACTGGAAGTAAACTGTGTTAGTTCGTTGAAAATTTATTTCGTTACGGTTAAATTAATATCTGACATTCCTGAGAATTCTCGGGAACTTGTCAATGTTCCTGTTCCCGGGAATTGCCGAGAATTCCCAGGATCAATTTTATTTTCAGGAATTCCCGAGAATTTTTTAGCCCATTTCTGTTCCAACATAATCCCGAGCATTCTCGAGAATCCTCAGGAATGTTGGTGCAAATTAATGCGAAATAATTTTCCGGGAATTCCTGGGAATGATTCTCGGGAATTCTCGGGAACTCCCAGGATTTTTCTTGAGAAATTTCGCACGGGAAAAAGAGTAGAACAGAAACTGCTTTAGCGTTTTTGGCCGAAAAAAATTGCTGCTTGACGGAGGAGATCCAAGCTAGAATTATAATGTACATGTTACAGGTCAAAATAAAATTCAGGTTAAAATGTTTTCACCTAAGTTGATTCTCAATTTCCTTTGTCTCCTAGCCCCAATTATTCATGAATTATGACTAGTGGATGAAGGAAATTGAGAATCAAGCCAGGCTAAAAATTTTAACCTGAATTTAATTTTGACCTGTAACATACATATTACGTATATAATTTTCAGCTTCTTTTTCTATCCTTTTCTTTACTTGTTGTTGAGTTGAGAGGATACATGATCGACAACAAGGGAGGAAAAGGAGAGAGAATACACTGAATTCTGCAAAGCCGATCGTACTTCGTAAAATTAACTTTTTCAAGACATAAAGATGACACCGATAGAACCCAAACAGAGCGGGGTTGTAGCCGTCGACAGCTATTTCGCCATTATTGTGGCTCATCAGCACTACGTTACAACAGCTTAGATCCGCAGAAAAGAGTACCCGCACACTCTATTAAAAGCCCTAATATTGGACCTTCAGCCATGTCCCTGTCGAAGTTTCAATCTATCTCTCTTTGTGTCGTTTGTCGTCATTTCATTTGTACTCGAAAGTTCATATAATCAGCTGCAATACCCCCTTTTGTATTTTCTTTATTTTTGTACGAACAAGTTATTTGGCGTGATCATTTTTCTTGTACCATATCTGTTGATTGATTATTTTACATTGTTAACAAGTAGATATGTCACTTTTTCCATTGAATAATTTAGACATTGCCCCCTCTTTTGGAGGATAACTTCGTGCTCCCCTCCCCGCTACTACATTTGCAATTGACAGTGTTTCGGAATCATTTTTATCATTTTGTTGCATATTCAGTAAGAAATTGTTTTCTACCGACAGATCAAATTTTGTCTCTTTCTTGGTATTTACTGGTGCAGCTGCTTCCTTTACCGCTACAATTTCATCTTTCGAAACTGTCACGAAACGAGAAGCCATTCTGAATCCCCTCCCGAAACAGTGAATATCCAAGGATATTCCGAGTTACGGGAGCCAATCAAAACGCGCGAAATTCGCTATCCACTGATTTGGTAAATACTAAATGCGATTACAAGCCCCCCTTCATATGTATTGACGGCGATTTATTATGACGTTTTGAAACTTAATCACCAGTAAAACGTATTTTGAGCAGCACTGTCATAGGTTGTTTCGCAGAGCTTTTCAATTCCGGTCATAAGCCCCTCCGTTTATAACCCCTCCTAAAACAGCGGCAGTTTATGATATTAGCACACACTCCCAAGCCAGAGAAATTTACCTTTCAATTCAGCTAACGACACGAGCAGCTAGAACCAAAAAAACAGGCCCGGCCAGGGGTTTTGGGTATACGGTATCCCGGGCCATTTTAATTCAGGTATATGGTATTTTTTGGCCAAAATTCGGGTATAAAGTATTCAGTTTTTCCTGAATTTTAGGTATTCGGTATATGGTACAGAAATCACTAAGAAATGTATTATTCATTTCTCAGTTTTATTATCGCTCTGATGCTGACTAGAAATAGTGCGGATGCTCGAAATTGTGTTCAAGCCCTAATCAAATACTTACAAAACCTGTGGCTCTTTCTGTCAGCCTTCAATCTGACTGGGACAACCACAAGGTTACGTTTTGATGAGACAGTTACCCGCGTCCAGCATTACTACGCTTTTCACGAAGAAGCCTCGTTGAAAGTTCACGGTATCAAGGGCTCAACTTCCCAGACCCAAGGACCAGACTGAACACTACCTGTTACTACACTGAACTCCGTGAAGTTAACGCCTTCGTCGCAAGTGGAGGTTGGGTGCCCATGGGCCAGGGGGCTGCAACCGCAATACACCCCAAGGCGGACGAACACCCACAGGCCTACCAACCCGCAATCCAGCCACGAGCTCCCCGGGCCCAGCCCCCCACTATAGCACCCGTCGCACTGAGGCCAGAAGCCCAGTGGAAGTAAAAAGAACCAACTCCCGAAAAAATAAATGACTAAATAAATAAGTAAGAAAGAAAGCGGAGGGAGGGAGGGGAACCAAGAGAAACGCTACGCTACTGGAACGCCACGCCACGCCACGCTGACAAAGCTTCGAGTACAACGCAAACACAACGTAGGCACATGGCCTCCGCATGCGCCAAAGTGACATACCGCTGGACAGGAATCTGCCCCCATGCTCACGAACAATGGTAAACGCTATAAAGGCAAACATAGTCACGCAACAACACTACAGAAGACCAACACGCTACCAAAGAATGCCAAAAACACCCGAGACCATAGCTTCTAGTCGTTAACTACATTAAATATGATTTAATAGTATATGATTCTGGAAGGCCTCACTAGACTGAGGACAAAGGTGATGGAACTCAATCCAAACTTCAATCAACACTTAGACGTTGAAAGCCTTTTAAGTATTAACTCTCTTTGTTGAAAACTTCTTTTGCAGTATGAGAGGGGGTATTTAAACACGGACACTCCCATGATGCTCGACATTTGCTTGCGTTTTCCCCGATGTATTAACGAATTATTAAAACGTGTCACAGGTACGAGCTAGAGGTACTTTACAAATCCAGTGGCCTCGTACTACCTTCAGTTTACTTTAGGTGACGTTGATATAAACTTGTGCGACCTTGCGAAATTACCGAAGCCTTTGTCTGGTTGCTTATCCAAGAAGCAATTGGATGAGATCCGTCAGTGGGTACAGCAGTACGGTAAGAGTGTCAGACAGAATACCACGAGGAACTTTTCAACAAAAGACAAGCCAGGCACCTTGCCATTGAACCTCTACGAGTCTGCACCCCCGGAGCAACATTCAGTTGACTTTGACGTGCTTCACAATGAAGATATCCCCGTTCATCACCAAGATCAAGCACAGCCTGTAACATTGTCATCGCCCAGTCTACGTATGTTGTAGTTTCCCGAATATACAAACCGCGTTCTACTCCAAACAGCCCACTGTATATTACAAAACTGTTAGAGGATGTGGTTGATGACTATGACAGTGCTCGTTATGTAACAACTCTCTTTTACACCCAAGATGTTGTCGATCCTCTCCTATTCACTACTTCGGGAGAAGAGCATGTCATCCCAAAAGAGGGAATTAAGGGGGTTGTAAGCAGCATTACAGTTGTTGACAATGAAACTGTTGAAATAGATGAGGGGGAGTATCATCTGCTCCTGGCCTTGGTGAACGGATCCACTGACACCACCTATCTCAATCAAGCTGATGAAGAACCTTTTGCAGAGAGCGTTGACGGACAAGGTGACGAGGATTCGATCACCATGGACGCTGGCCGACCCGCAAAGGAAGCTGAAGAGGACAGTGAACCAGGAGTTTCTCTTTTATTAAGATCTAACTCGTTCATTTTCAGGTATTTAGTATTCTGTTTCAAAATAATTTTAGGTATTTAGTATCACACATTTTACGATTTTGAGGTATATTGGTATCTTGGGGGCAAAATAGCGGGTATATTGGTATCCCACTCCCCCCCTCCCCCCTGGCCGGGCCTGAAAAAAATGAAACGGCGGCACACGGACAAGCTTCGTTTCTAACAAACTGATCCTATCTTTGAACGGTATATCCTTTCATCCATTCATCAATAAGAAGTTTTGACTGGCACGCAACTAGACTATGTTGAATAATCCATGACATCAGCAATTCTTTGGAGTAAAGCACAAATGTTTGGCATAATTGCAATCTTTGTTAGTTTACTCGTTACTCCCTTAATCTTTCTAGTAACACCCTTTTAACATTGGAATAATGTTGAATAATCCATGGCATCGGCAATTCTTTGGAATAAAGCACAAATGTTTGGCATAATAGCAATCGTTGCTAGTTTCCTCGTTACAGAGAAGGAAGTAGGTCCAATGTTAAAAGGGTAGATATGGGCTTCCATCCATCCGGAAAACGCTTTGCGAAAATTGATGGGTTAGTTGTATGGGCCGGCTAGAGAAAGGGCAAGGAACTGAGTCGCGGCTGCGCAATATTCCTCCAAGACCGCTTTTTAGAGGGTGGTATCCTTGTAGTATCTCGACAAAGTGCACGATGGGAAAGGGGGACAGAAGACATGTTGTTCTGAATAAAGTTGTGTTGGTGAACATCTGCTGCGTCGTCTCTGATTAGACATCTTATAACACCACTAGCCCTGTTAGAAGGCACTGCTCGAGTCAGTGTTTTCCTTAGGTTTGCAGAATAGCTTGAAATAGAAGAGAGATGTTAACGGAATATCTTTGCCAACAGCGATTTCACTCGAGAGAAGTGATTGTTATAATCTAATTTCGTGACTGACCTAAGTGCCATCAAAAGCCTGATATATCGAGATAATGTTATCTTGTTGTAAAGGCCTGATGAACTGTGAATTCTTTACTCAGTATCGGATTCACCCCTCTTTACGCATCCTTTTCACTAAAATTCATTAGGAAATTAGAGGAAACAACGTTCTTTATTTCGCTGCCTTACAAAAACTAAAACAATTGAAATAAAACTAACATAAAGATCAACACTTCAAACTGGATTCAAAATTTACAACATCCGCTAAGACCCTTCTTTAAAAAATCTGTCTATTTAGAACTGTTGTTTCTTTCGCTACGGTGAGCTACATTTCAGGTTTTATGCTGAAACTTATCGAGCAAAAGCTACAATAGCGCATGTCAACAGCATGATGGCGCTGACCATTGGTACTTGGGCACCATTGCACAGGTCACCTGTACAGCAGTCGATTTCGCATTTTGTGATTTTCACTGAGGGGTAGATCGATTTACAGTTGTCGGTGCTGCAGTCAGATGAAGCCATACATTCTTTGACAAAGACTTCAACTGCCGCGCCTGAGCTCTCAGCTTTGAAATCAGCTTTGGCACAACGGTCCTCACTGCTCAAACAGGTTACCTGTTTGATCTTGTCTTTACATTCATCCCAGTTCTTAAAAGAGACAGTTTCGTGTTCGTTGATTAAGTAAAGTGGCAATTTTTAAGCAGTGGAGTTAGTTCATCAGACACAAAGGTCAAAACCTCCAAAGAAAAAAACAGAACGGCAAGATCTGAATTTCTCCAAAAACCACCATACCTTCTTTTTTTAAAAAAATGAAAGTTTTAACAAACCAAAACATAAAATTGGAAGTGAAAGTCTGATGTTGGGAAGCAGAGGTGCTCGAGAACATGAAGGGAGATTCAAATGGTTAGGGAGTGTTGGCCCATGTCATGTCAAAATCAACCAATCACAGAGCATAAAAAAAGCACACACATATAAGGCGCTCTGTCGCTCTCTCTCCTCGCCTGCATCAGCAATGTTCTGTTCTCTTGTATCCTTATGTAACAGGCTGACAGGCTAGTGTGATAATCAAATAAACTGCTTTTTACAGTAAGTAAAGACGGCGCTCAGGTGATTCAAAGTACTAAAATACGAACATAATACTTAATCTTTATTTTTAAAAACACGATAGTTTTTAAGGTGGCTCGATACAGTTTTTCAGGGCCAATACCTCCCAAGTTTGAGCATAAACCACGTCGCCATAAACAAAGTTTTGGAAAAATTGCCACCACAGTTGTATTAGATAAAGATGAAAATTTGTTATGATCAGGGTTGCAATGACATCGGAGTTGTCATAACAACGAAATGACGCTACTACCTATTTTACGTACAGAATTATTTCTCGGCACTGGGAACTGTTCTTCCAAAATCATTCACGGGAGTTTTTTCCTCCAATAGTTGCCTCAATGTTCGAGAAGTTTAAGCGAAATCTGTAAGAGCGTTATCGAGAAATTTTGGGATAAAGATTTTGTGGTTAGAAATAGGGTAAAAAATGGATAGTCTTGATGTTCGGCTGTTATCTGTAGAAAATGAAGCTCTTTTGACATGTAATTTCACCTCACAGTAGTTTCAATCTTTTTAAAAACGTGTGTGAAAGACCGTGGAGATAGCTCCAGCCGATTGCTAGAAAGAAGGATTTGATTAGTATGTATCGAGGTGCTTTTGTTAGCGGTTTTTGAACATTTTGGTCTACTTTAACAAATTAGCGAATAAATTTTCAACCGCTCGATAGATTTTTTAAAAAAATTAGCATTCTTGAGATTAACCGTCCTTTTATATGACCTTTTAGTTTCAAGATTATTGATACATTGTAAGGCAGTAAAATAAGGGCTACAATTCGCCAATATTTTGGCAGAAATTTTGTGTTTACAAATGTGAGCCTCTCATTATTCAGGGTATTGTCTGCAAGTTTCATATTTTCGCGCATAACAATAGCTAGCATTTTTGCATATGTCAAATGCATTGTTAGTTACTGTTGTTCACGTGAAAATGAAACTTGGAGACAATGCCTTGAATAATGAGAGGCTTTCACTTGTAATAACGAAACTTCCGATAAAAAAGTAACGAATTGTAGCCCTTATTTTACTGCCTTACAATGTATCAATAATCTTGAAACTAAAAGGTCATATAAAGGAAAGGTTAGTCTCAAGAATCTTAAATTTTTAAAAAAATCTATCGAGCGGTTTAAAAACTATTCGCTAATTTGTTAAAGAAGACCAAAATGTTTACAAAACTGCTAACAAGAGCGCTTCGATACATGCTAATAAAACCCTTCTTTCTAGCAGTCGGCTGGAGCTATCTCCATGATCTTTCAGACACGTTTTTAAAAAGATTGAAACAACTATGAGGTGAAATTGCATATAAAAAGCGCTTCATTTTCTACAGATAACGGCCAAAGAACAATATTGTCCATTTTTTACTGTGTTTCTAACCACAAAAACTTCATCCCAAAATATCTCGATAACGCTCTTACAGATTTCGCTTAAACTTCACGAACATCGAGGCCGCTACTGGAGGAAAAAGCTTCCGTGAACGATTTTGGAAGAACAGTTCCCAGTGCCGAGATATACTGCTGCAAGTAAAATAGGTAATAGCGTCATTTCGTTGCTATGACAACTCCGATGCCGTTGCAAACCTGATCATAACAAATTTTCATCTTTATCTAATACAACTGTGGTGGCAATTTTTCCAAAACTTTGTTTATGGCGACGTAGTTTATGCTCAAACTTGGGAGGTATTGGCCCTGAAAAACTGTATCGAGCCACCTTAAGCTATTAAAGCTTGTGGGGTCGTAACCGGAACTGACCCGGTGCTTTCTTGGAATACGCATCCTTTTTCCGGTTTCCGAATACTCTTTAAGAGACATCAAGTCCGTGAAATAATGTACGAAATTGCAAGGAATTTGTTAACTTCGTTCTAGAAAATAAATACAAATATAGTCACTTACTTATCAGTACTTACTTAACTTTTTTTATATTTACATGGTGGAAATGAATAGAAGAATACAACACTCACCGATTGTATGTAGAGAAAAGCTGGTTTTACAGTGTATAATATACACCAAGACATCCAAACAACTGTTTTTTCTCCGTTTGTGAATTTTATATTAGGCCCGGTTCAGACGCCGCTCCACTCATGTGCCGAACCTAACTGATGAATTAACTAAGTACTGCAAAAGAGCGGCGTCTGAATCAATTTGGTACGGCAAAAGCGTTAAGTTCGACAGAGTCTGTCGAACTTTTGTCAGACACACGGTACGCCGTCTGAATCAAATGTCGCTCCAAAGTCGAAGTTATTCAGTTAGGTTCGGCACATGAAAAGTACGGCGTCTGAACCAGGCCTTAGTTCCCAGTATGAACAACGAAAATATTGTGCGGAGTTGAAATATTTATTCTACTACATGCGAAATTTCTGCAATTTGAGTGGCTTAGAGCAGTGGTGTTTCAGCTTAATTTGAAACACCTACAATTGAAAATTACAAACCTTTTGCGGGTAGTAGTATAAACAAATAATAGCCTGATTTGTACCTGATATTTAGCAAAAATACCACTCGTGATATTTCAAAACTGTCTTCACTCGCCTAACAGCTCTTGAAAATACGTATAACAATTTGTACATATCACTCGTGGTATTTATGCCAAATCATGCTAAAATTACCTATGCAAATCTGACATTTCTTATAGATGTTTTATTCTCCAGTTTCAGAGGCCTGAGACTCGCGTAAATTTAGCGGAAGCTCATGTTTCTTTCATTGACAGTTCCTCTTGCAAACTTGAGATCACGAAATGAAGACAAAAACTGAAAAAGTTTCGTCCAATTTTTCGCGCAGCAATTTTGAGTTCAATTGCAGGGAAGATCATCGCAGTTAAATAAACAACTTAAGGCGTTTCGGTACAGTTTTTCGTCGACCATACCGATGTTTTTCAATCGCCTCAAAAGTGATTTCACCAGTGATTAACTGGTATGAATTGAAGTTTGTCGAAATGCAGTTTCTAGTGTAGACCTGCTACTGAAAATCCGACACCAGGAACTTAAAGTGTAGTGTTTAGCAAATAACCTTCGTGAGAAGTAAAAAATTTTGTATGTTTAATTCAAATAAAACGTAAATATATTTCAAACCTTTTTTTTCATTTCAATAGCCGTGAACTGTTTCACAAAGAAGTTCTGAATAACTCAAATTAATCTTAAGTAGCGTCAGAAGGCTGCTTAATATCATGTTTCGATGCATGGAAATTTGGGTGTATTTCCTTTCTTGCGATCCTGAAAATAACCTTTTTTCTCACCACCAGTCCAAGTGAAATTTTGACTTTAAGCGCTTTTCTGTATATCTCTAAAAAGGCTGGACAGAATTCTTTTTAAACCTCATCACATAATCTTCATGATGTATATAATAACGTCTGAAACTTTCGTTAAGATTGATTCACTGCAACACCTTGAAATTTCAAAATATGTAATAAAATTCATACTAAAATGTACTAGCCTTGGAGGTATGTATGATGAACATTAATTTGGAAAAACTAGCATAACGAGTCAAAACAGTGAATGTTATAACCCGGATTTTTGACCGGTTCGTTGGCTAGGTTCGTCTTGAAATTTAAAAAAAAACAGTTTCAGACATTAATATAATTATACATCATGCCGAGATTGTGTGATGAGGTTTAAGAAGAATTCTGTCTAGCCTTTTTAGAGATAAAAAGAAAAGCGCTAAAAGTCAAAATTTAGAATAAAGTTGCACTTAGGCAGGTGGTGAGAAAACAGCTTAGTTTTCAAGAATACACCAAAATTTACATGCATCGAAATATGATATTAAGCACCCTTCTGACGTTACTTAAGATTAATTTGAGTAATTTAGAACTTTTTTTCCAAACAATTTATCACGGCTATTGAAAATATAAGGTCTGAAATATATTTACGGTTTATTTGAATTCAAACATACTGAATTTTTTACTTCTCACGGAGGTTATTTGCTAAACACCACACCTTAAGTTCCTGGTGTCGGACTTTCAGTAGCAGGGCTAGATCGCGCGAAATTCAGATTTAATCGATTTTAAAGTTTCTCGTTTTTTGTTGTCATAGTGTTATCGATTTTACTAGAAACTGTATTTTCACAAACCTCAGTTTATATTCAATCACTGGCCATGGTGGAAATTGTGTGGCCCGGCATCCGACAAGGATAAAATTATTTTTAAGGCGATTGAAAAACATCGGTATGGCGTACGAGAAACTGTCTCGAAACACGTTGAGCCGTTACGAAAAGAAAGCCTGAAAAATTCAGGCTTACTAGCTTTCTTTTCGTAACTGCTTAAGTTGCGCACTTAACTGTGATGATTTTCTCTGCATTTATTTCTGCATTCCGCAGTTGTAATATATGAAAGTTTCAATGTTGAGTGTGTAAGTTGAGATTGTTTGCGGTGCGACACTTTCATCTTGTACAACCGCTCTAATCCTGCTTGCGCACAATAAACGTGGCCAATCATACTAAAACAGCTGTATTTTTGCTTGTTACACCTATTTTCACGTTTCTTGCCGGAAGTTAGGACCCGCGTTTGTGGAATCGACTGAAGAATCTTACAGAACTGGACAGCATTTTAATTCGACTCTTTCTTTTCGTAAAATTAATCGACGAATACGCTCTCCACACATGGAATCCTTGGAAATCAGAACAGAAAGAACGTTCCTCAACACCAAACAAAACTGAAGTTCGACAAAGTTACGCTACCTAGCCGACATCGCCCTCTCTTTGTTAGGCATTACCGTGCTAAATACTTTCCAACACAGCCGTTAAAGATGTGTTCAATTATTCTACTCAAATGCGAAAAATTGGAGGGCTACAATCACGTTTATTTCTAACCTAATATTACACTGGCTTATTAAACTCTTGTTAAACGTTACTTTCCGAATGAAGTTAAAAATCGAGAGTGAAAATCATTGATGTTTGTCCGGAAAGTGCAGATAGGAAAGTGAGCAAAATGGCGAGTCACACCCCTTCATTCCGAGAAAGAAGTTAAAGGACGCCAGCAAAGGGAACGGCAGGAAACTACGTACAGAGCAAATTTCCTTTGCATTTTCATATCCTAATCTAAACAAGAAGAAACAGATTGAACAAGACTAAAATAACTTACTGACTGAAAAGAAAATAAGACAGGCGAGACCAAACAGGATCTTCATATTGCAAGTGCTGTACAATTCTCCGCTGCTGCTGAGGGGACACTTGAAGTGGACGCAAAATATCTCTGAACGCGTTTTATTAAAACACAGACGATGCTATCCACTACCCTACTTTTAGGTTGGGTAGTAGAAGCGCCTGTCAGTCTGTCAATTCTAAGACTTTAATACCCAATAGAAACTCAAGTCACTCTTAAATTTGATTGACAATTGCCAATCATAGCCAGAATAAACCTAATCAACGAATATCGCATTCGGGCACTCAGAAGGCCACCCGTGATGCAACACGTTTTAGGCCATACAACAACCAACCAATCACGATACAATAGATTCCCACGCAATTGCTGTCATTTGCTTCGTTAAATCAGCTCCGATCTTGTTCAAGTATTTCTGTTGCAATGGAGAAAGGTTATATTATTTTTTCTCGTGAGAAGAGAACGAAGAGTAGAAAGATGAGCCCAAAAACGCAGGTGGCAGCGGAGAGATCGGCACAAATATTTCGAGTAAGTCACACTGCAGATTATTGTAATTGAGCTGATAGTTTCCAAGTATTTTCGCGGGGAATGCAGGTGACAACTATGGAAGAACTTGAAAGGCTGGTGATGCGGGAGCTCTAACGTCAACTATTTTGATTACTTTCCAGTTTCATGTTACGGGTATGGGCTCCTTGGGTATGCATCAGCTCAATTACAATAATCTGCAGTATGACTTACTCGAAATATTTGTGCCGATCTCTCCGCTGCCACCTGCGTTTTTTTCACTCGTCTTTCTACTCTTCGTTCTCCTTCTCCTGAGAAAAAAAAAGTAATCTTCCTCCATTGCAGCAAGATGGAAGCTGATTTAAAGAAGCAATATCTCGTATACGGAATATTCTTCTGGCCTGAAACTTGGCGAGGGTCTTTGTACATTTTATTACCTCCTTTAATTTGCCAGATTCCGGACTTTAACTGTATTGAACGGTTTTGATTTTTATTTTGATCTATTTTGAATGGCGTGACACTGAAAACCAGCAATTGTATAGTGATTGGCTGTTTTTCTTTACTTCCGGGTTAGTTCCATTTCCGTTTTGAGTGCAGAAAAAAACGAAAATTGACCACAGATTTTTCATTTTTGTTTTTTCCAAAAAAAATGACAATTGAACAAAGATTTTCATTTTTTTAAATTTCAATTTCTAAAACAACAAAATTTAGAGAAATATGAGAATTGAAAATCAATTGTCAATTTTTATTTTTGAAATTAAAAAAAAAAAAAAAGAAAATGGAACACAGATTATCAATTTTTCATTTTCAGCTTTCAGAAAAAATGAATGACCCTAATATACACGCGTTGTCGGAGACTCAAAATGGCCTAATTTTTATCCTGAAATTTGCTAACATAACCTAACCTTCCTCACGTTTGCAAACAGCGCCGCACGGAGAAATTTGAACACTTCCCATCAACATAACAACTCTTTTTCTTTCACTAGAAGACTGTACTTTTAGGGAAATAGCAAAAGACGTTGAACTGAAATAATTTTTAAAATGAGGACTAGGTTTTCACGAAAACAAAAACTTTTTAGTTCTTAAGTTAAACTTAAAAGTTTATTACTTATTTTCGACGGCAAAATTTGACTTGTGGTATAACTCCATATTCTCTTCCTCCTAGTTAAATCACACATTTAGACATTCATTTAAAACATACCTAGGAATTGACTTGGTTTTTTGAAGGAAATCTCCGTAAGACGGCATCGAAGGTCGGGAAATTTCATGGTAGGCCAACTTTGAAACGCACAAAAGTACTACATATTTGAAGCCCAATTACTACTTCTTCGTACTTCTTGTAGGTTTTCTCATTACATAGTTGCTTTTATAATCAAGGAGTGAGGAAAAAAGTCAAACTGGGTCAATTTTAGCCATTTTTAAACACCGAACTCCACTGATCCACTAGCTGGCCACTCTGCGTGTCGACCTGTTCCGTGAGTGCCTACGTTTTCTCCTGTTTTCCTATGTTTTCCTTTGTCAGTCCGGGCCATAACCAGATCTGGATATGTAATTTCCTGCAATCTGATTGGCTCAGAGCTCAACCAAAACATTGACTTGACCGCGCAAGGACTAAGCTCGACAGAAATCCCAGGTTGAGGAAAACCTGTCGAGTGCTTTGGGTGGAATGTACCTCGAAGAAAAGTAACAGCAATACGGAGCCGATTAATCGAGATTATTTTATGCGTCATAACGTTCGATTTACGAATATCGAGATGTTAATGATCGAGAACGCTTTCTGTAAACATCCGTGGATTTCTGATAATATTTCAAGAGACCAGAAACAACTCGACGACTCCGATCGAATTGGAAGAATAGGGAATTTGAATACTGCGATACATTTTAAGTGGAAAGGTTTTAAGAAGTCCTGTTTGGAGTAATTTCTGCGAGCACAGCTTCAACCTGGAGAATTCTGTTCTATTCTACTTCGGGCGCAATACCATACGCGCTAAAATCTAATTTCGATCGAAGGATTGATAATGATAATCTTAATGCTAATTATTCTTGCTGTATATAAATTTCCAGTATATTGAATCGTCACACATGTTGGAAATATGCGAGGGTCAAAGAAATAAATAAAATTTATAGAAATTGCACTCGCGAAGAGTCGTAAGCAGTCATTAACTAACTTCTGCCTTTGCTTATTGCAAATTGCAAAATCCTATTGCGGATGAAAGTAATGCAAGTGGACGTATTCGTGTTCTAATAGCTGTTAAATAGTCACTGAGAGGACGTAAACATAATTTGACAATTGTATTTTGAAAAACAGCTTTGACAAATAAAATAGATGTGCAGACTTTACTATTGTTTGAGTCAAAATATTTAATAGAATCGTTTTTCACAAGACAAGAATACATTACATATATTTATATCTCTATATATTTTTTTAAAAAATTGTTCCTTTAACTTATTGTTATTAAGGGGGTGCATCAGTTGAGACGACTGATGCGGTTCTAAATCTCAAAGGAAGGTGTCACATTGGGATGCAGGGCTAGTACAGCATCACAGTAGTTTTTTGTCCCGAGAGATTTCATAATACCATGTGTCTACTACCTAGGATATAGTAGTTTTACGGTAGATAAGAATACCACAACTGTAATATGGGTTACAGACGGATACAATTCTAGTTTAGTCACATTCTCATTTGGAATTGCAGTAGCAACATTCACTTTTATTGCACTAGCAATCATTTCCCTCCCTCCCTCCCTCCCTGTAGGGTTTTATTTTGTTCTATTCATGGACAGTGTGATCACTTTTATTATTTGATTGAGGTTGTTTTAATTCCTTTTTAGTTTGGTCTTTCTTATTTGTTGGAGCACTTTATTTTTACACTAAATATTACCTTTTAGTTATTTACCATGTATTGTATTTTGTTATGATTAACAAAGGCTGTCTTGTATCCCAAACAATGCCTGGGTTTCTGAGTTTTGTTGATTTAGTGTAAAAACTATGCCATTATAGTAATATCTTGTCACTGTAGGTGGGATACATACACACTGAAAAACTTAGTGGGCACTAAGCCTCTATTATTATTAGATTATGTTTGTCCTGTATCATACAGTCAAACCCCTCTTTACGGACACCAGCTTAATGTGGACTCCCTGTTATTATGGGAAGTTTCCTTGGTCACTGGGGAAAACCCTTAATTTTTCTCTTTATTCAACCCACTTAATACAGACTGACCTGTTAAAGTGGATAATGGACGTTTTTTTCTTCCTCAATGAACAGATTCTCATATAAAGTCAATCTCGCTAATCCGCACACTTTATAGTCCATTGTGTGCTGTAGTCAACCTCTTTTTTTGTAGGGTAAAAAAACCTTTCACTTAATTGACGTCATGTCCATGTTCCCAGCATCATAGTACACCAAAATGAATGAATTGTGCACAACAATAATAGACCATTTTGACGTCAATCGAGTTAGTAAATGTTACATAATTTTTGATCGATTTTCTCGAGACTTCCGTGTGATTTCATGGACACAGTCTGCAGAATAAGAGCTTAGTGATGTTTAAAGATGTTAGGTGTGATGCTGTAGTATTTCGATAAAAAAGTGTATTTTTGACTTTTATAACAGGACCTGCTTGATATGGACACCTCCGTTATATAGACAATTCCTATGGCCCCTTCAGCGTCCATATCAATGGGGTTTGACTGTAATTATGAGATATGGAACAGTTTTGTAAGATCGATCATTTGGTGTCCTGTTTAAAGTGACGTATTTTCAGCAATTCTTCACATTTTCCACCTTGCCTGTCATAACCTAAGGCAAAGTAAAGTAATAAATAAATAATAAATTAAAAAATTATATAAGCAATCGAAAATACAGGCATTTTTTTATGTACCTCAATCTGTGTACATTTATTTCATTGAAATGAAAGGGTTATCTAGGGATGACCAATGCTCTTATTATATTGTCAGCATTGACATTTTAATTCAGTAATCGAAAATTATATAAGTGGGAAACTGGTTTGCACTGCTGCGTACTCTCTCATGACAGTGATTAATCAACCATCATCATTTCAGTCAAGATTTTTGTATTCAAAGCAACTTTTTTCTGCACATCTTTTATACCACTGTGACATAAGGCACCTACTGCATATGACAATACTTCATTTCGTCCTTCCATCCAGCTATCTGGTCGCAATTGTAAAAGACCAGGTAAACTCTTATAGGCTTGACTGCAGCTAAGAATGTCCTTTTTCACCTTCTCAGTTTCTAACCTGAAGATAGAGTCTGTTAATTGTAGCAATTTGTTACTCTCTCAACACCTGCTACAGATTGATCAGTATTGTCAAGATCAACAAAGACAAAATTAAAATATTCTGTGAGTTTACAGGAAAGAGTAAGAGCCAGTTCTTTGTCTAACTTTGGCAACATGTCCATGAGTTGGTTGAAAGTTAGGCAACCATCTTTTTCACTCTATGACTCAGACTCTTTCCCACTCTCGGTATCTGAATCATGCCTTCTTCTCTTCAATTCCTTCTTTGAAGGCCTTCCCTTGAGGTTCTGCAGGCAATAGCAGTTTGAGGAGTGTTCCTTACACACAAACAGTTTTATTCCTTGCTTTCTCCCTTCAGAGGTTTCGGGGTCCAAGTTACCCGAATTTAAATGATAAACGACTCTCCTACAAGCCGAACACACTTTCGGTGGATGGATTTCTCTGGAGTCCAGCCCAATATCTACGTCAAAGAAGTTCAAAAGCTCCCTTCGAAACGCTGTTTTGTCGCAGTTCTAGACAGTTTTGACTTTGGAGAAAGTTTTCCCACACAAACGGCATCTTCTTTCCAAAAAACCAAGGTGCTTTTCCATCCGACTGCAAAAGAACGTAAAATAAACATGGCGTTACAAAAACCCGCACGTTAACTGCGCAACTGACTTTTGCATCTTTAAAAGCACAACACTATTTGAAACTGCTTTGCGCTACACCAAACAGACCACTATCAACAAGCAAATTTTATGTAGATTTCAAAAAAATTTTTTCCAAAGGTCCAAAAAATGACGCTCACCTTCTTTTTTTCGATGTTTTGCTCCTTGTCGGGCATTTCTTTGAGCTGAAAAACTCTCGTGTTCGGTCGTTTTACCTCCCAAGAACGCACAAACCACTGGACGAAAAAATGGATTTGCTTCAAATTTGCTCAGCGCAAATACGATGCAAATTTGTGCAAACTGGGGAATAAATCTGAGCAAAGGTGGTAAATGCCGAATTTGCATACCTTTTACACCCGGGTGTAAATAGGTATGCAAATTCGGCATTTACCACCTTTGCTCAGATTTATTCCCCAGTTTGCACAAAGTTGCATCGTATTTGCACTGAGCAAATTTGAAGCAAATCCATTTTTTCGTCCAGTGAACGTTCATCGGACGGCATTTTTTCTTCACACCCCTGATTTCTCATTGTCTGAAGTCACAGCTCTCAAAGTAGTATGGGGAAAGGACACTTCTAGGCGCAGCAAAGAGCCTGGAAGTGACCTTTCCTCGTGTTTTTCGGCGTGGGCGCCATTTTGCAAATGTAGGTGACGTCATCATATATCCAGATCTGGTTGTGGCCCGAACTGTTTGTTTTCCCTTGTTTATCCCTGTTTTGTTTTATTATGTTCTTTCCTGTTTTCCCACGTTTTCCTATATTTTCCTTTGTTTTCTCCTGTTTTCCTATGTTTCCCCCTGTTTTCCTATGTTTTCGCCTATTTTCCTATGTTTTCTCCTGTTTTCCTATGGTTTTCTCTGTTTTCCCCTGTTTCCCTATACCCCCTGTTTTCCTCTTTTTTCCTTCGTCGTTTTCTCCGGTATTTGTTTGTTTCCCCTCTTTCCCTCTGTTTTTTCCTGTTCTCCTATGTTTTTCCCTGTTTTCCTATGTTTTCCCGTGTTTTCCTCTGTTTTCTTATGGTTTCTCCTGTTTTTCCCTGTTTCCCCCAGTTTTTCTATGTATTTCCCGTTTTTTTCCATGTTTTCTCTTGTTTTTCTAGTTTTTTCCCTTTATCCCCTGTTTTTCCCTGTTACCCCTTTTTCTCATGTGTTTCCTCTTGTTTTTACCTGTTGTTCTCTCCCGTTTCTGCGGTTTTCGTGTGTTTTCTCCTGTTTCCCTTTGTTTTTCCTGTTTTCTACTATTTTCCTGGGTTTTCCCCTATTTTCCTCTGTTTTTCTATGAGCTTCTATGTTTTCCCTGGTTTTCATATGTTTTCCCGTGTTTTCTTAAGTTTTTCTTTGTTATCTCCTGTTTCCCTTTGTTTCCCTATGCCCTCTGCTTTCCATTGTTTTCCTATGTCTTCTTTTGTTACCCCTTGTTTTTTTATATTCGTTTCAGTTTTTCCAGATTTCCCCTGTTTTCCACTGTTTTCCTGCGTTTTCCACTCTTACCCCTTGTTTTTTCCTGTTTTCTCTTGTTTCCTTGTTTTCCTGTGTTTTCCCTTGTTTTCCTATGCTTTCCCCTGTTTTCCCCAGCTTGTTTTCCTATGTTTTCCCGTTTTTTCATGTTTTTCTCTGTTTTCCCATGCCCTTTGTTTTCCATTGTTTTCGCTGTTCTCCTTGTTTTTATATTGTGTTTCTTACTGATTTCTCTAGTTTTTCCCTGTTTTCTCATGTTTGCCCCTGTTCTGTCTTCAGTTTTCCCTGTTGCCCCTTGTTTTTAAATGTTTCTTCGTGTTTCCCCTGTTTTCATGCCAAAGAAAGTGTGACCTGCATGAATTTTTTTCAGTACGAGAACAGGTCTTTCCCAGCATCATTAAGTGACAATGGCAAGCTCTAATCTATGTGAGAAATCTCAGTTGGTTGAAATTCTTTGAAAGAAAGGTGATTATTCCAAACTCAGACCCACACGAGATGCCATAATCATTGATTGTACAGCGATTGTCAACGCTTCTCCCCTGGGAAAATCGAAAACCCTAATTGACGAATATGTCAGAGAAAACATCCTTCCAAAGTTAAAATGTTATTCTCGCAAGTGCAAAAGAACGAATATTGTGACCGACAGTCTAGTAAAAGAATGAAACAAGATCCAGTGGGAGTAAAGGGATTAGGAGGAGAGTTTCAGAAAACGGCAAGACACGTTCTGTCGTGAATTGTAATACCTGTCGTAAAGTGTAATAACATTCGCCGAGAATTGACCACTCCAGAAAAAACCATAACATACCATAATGCTCTTTGTTTGTCACCCAAAATTTTGCATAAGCATTGTCTTCAATTTCTCTTGGGAATTAAAATGGCTCCAAGAGAAACTGAAAACAATGCTTGTGCACAATTTTTTTTTGTGACAAAGAAAGAGCATTATGGTATGTTGTGTTTTTTTCTGGAGTGGTCAATTGTAATAACCAGGCTATCGTAAATTGTAATTACACGTTGTCGTAAATTGTAATAAGCCGAGCTGTCGTGTATTGTAATAACACATTGTCGTGTTTCGTAATAAGTCTTGAAAATGAACAGTTATTCACCAAGAACTCCCGTAGATAACCAGAATTGTTCTGTTCCACAGGAATCCCACAATGCAGCAGCTCATCATGAGTTCATTGCTCAATGGGATACTTCCAAGTACCAAAAACCGTAACTTTCAAAACGAGGCTAAGAGCAAAATCTTTTTGTGATAGTGGGTTATCATATCACTTGCTTTGTACTTAGCCTTGTTTTGAAACAGACGCTTGGGGAAACTCGGAAATGGCCTAGCCACTCAACCGTGACGGGGTGGCAAGAGTTTCTTAGCTTTATGCCATAAAATTTCAACACTATACCAGCGTTTACTTCTTTTTGTTCACTTTTTGAGGGACGAGTTCAGTAATAAATTTCATCAACTGGATGTATCTTTTTTCGATGAATAAATCAGCGTTATGCTTACCCTCTCGAACAACCCGAATTAAACTCATTACAGCTATATTTAATTATTGCGTCGCAAATGATACGAGATGAACGGACACTTTGTTTTACACAAAAACTCTAACACGCCTTTGCACTTAATAGCTCTAATAGTTCAATCCATCTAATTAACTCCAGCCAAAGACTAAGCAAAGTGTAAATTACAAAAGGTTACACTGTAATTCATCGCACTTTCAAGTTTCTTGTTCTTTTTTTTTTTCCCAAGGAACTTTGTGAGCACTGAGCAACATATCAAAGTGGCGCCTTATTGTTGGCTATATTCTCTAGTCTTGTTTTAATTTAGTTACCGCGGGGACTGCGGAACACCAGACTGATAGGGACTTTTTCGTGTTGAATACTAATAATTCATATGTTTCTTTGTAAAAGGCCGTCATCAGTGAGATAATAAATGTATTGAAGAAATAATTTATTGCGTACTCTTTCGTGCTAGTTGATTTCTTGTTTGTCGCGACTTTTGTCATCAGAATGAAAAAAATGATAAAAGTCAGACAAACATTTCAAATTAGTCTCTCTGACGTTAATTTTGCGTGTGCTATTTATGCGGTTCGAACTGTCTCCCACCCCCCCCTCCCCCACAATATTTCTAATGGCCCCTATGATCAATATGTGGTGGAAGTAACAGGCAGTTTCTCGCAGTAAGTTGGTTGGTTGACTGTTTCGAATACGTTTATCAGGTGGTCGGTGAGGTGATTTAGTTGCTGCCATAATTCTGGGTACATAAACGCTTAAATGTTTTTGATGACAAGAAAATTTCAGTAGATAAGCCCTTGACATTAATAAGTATCATTACAAAATACGACAATGTGTTATTACAATTCACGACAGCTAGGCTTATTACAAATTAGGACAACATTTATTACAGTTTACGATAGCTTGGTTATTACATTTTTCGACAACAGTTATTACAATTTACGACAGGTATTACAATTCACTACAGGACGCACCTTGCCAACTGAAAAGGTTTTCTACGGGACAACGACAACAAAACTGAACTATTCAACTTTCTTGCTGATAAAATAACCATCACCTGGAATGTTTTTGAAGAGATATCATAGACAAGCACTTTTACCTAACTCAGTCAAAGCCCTTTTACGTTCGATGACAGTGACCTTCACATCTTGAAAATATTTGTGGTAACAATGCACGACAACGCTTACCAAATCAAGCAATACGGAATGGTTCAGAGTTCACCTCAACCATTCCACCACATAGCAACTGATGAGAATCGTAAGATTCGAAACCGCCGGTCTTGCTTGTAAACGTATATTTAACTGCATACATTATTTAGTGGCACAAAGAAGCCCATCAATTGATTGGTAAAAAACCAAAATGGTAATGGTATTAAAAATTATCGTGCTTTTTAGCGATTGAGTTTTAAATCGACACTCAAAGGACACAGCATCTTAACGTATTTAAATAATGTTTCTACTAGAGACGTGATAAATACCCAAAACCAGTGTCAGATCTGGATATATTTGGGCCCCTGTTACGTCTAGTGTTCCGCAGGGAAGTCTTCTAGGACCACTACTTTTAACAATTTTCATTAATGACCTCCCAATGCATCAGAAGAAATGGTTACGACTACTCTCTACGCAGGCGACACAAAAATATTTAACTGCCTTGGTTCGGAAGAAGATTGCTTGGCATTACAGGGCACTCTTTCAAACATGGAACATTGGAGTAAAGTGAACAACATTTACTTCAACGCTTTCAAGTGCAAAGCACTAAGCGTTACGAGAAAAAGGAAGCCGTTGTGTTAGAGTTACAACCTTGATGTCGTACACCTCACGCGAGCTGCTGAGGAAAAAGATCTCGGAGTCACCATCACCAGCTCCCTCTCTTGGGACACCCACGTACATAACATCGTCGCCAAGGCCAACAACCTCCTTAGGCTTCCGAAGAGGACCTGCCCTCTCTTAACGGACGTCAATGTGAGGCGGACGCTCTACCTGTCTCTGGTGAAGTCCCATCAGTTGAGCTACCCCACTCAAGTGTGGTCCCCAAAGCAATATTCGTTGAAGGCGAAGATCGAGCGTGTTCAAAGGCGAGCCACACGATGGATTCTTCAGACCCGGGTTGACGAAATGTCATATAAGGAAAGACTTGTCATACTGAACCTTCTGCCCCTTGTTTTGGACAGGCAACTAAGGATCTATTTTACTACAAATGCCTCTTTGGTTCTACTGACATTAATGTTCTTGAACATACATCGTTTATTTCTCACGGCCGTACCAGACAAAGTAATCCTTTCAATCTTAAAAGTCATCTTTGCAGAACCAGTACTTGTAAGGTTTCCTGTTTTAATCGTATTACTAAGTTAAGGAATTTTGTTTGTTCGCTTAAGTCTTCTAGTAGTTTCTCTAGTACGCAAACTTTTAAGCAGTTTGTTTACAGCTATTTCGAGAAAGGTTGTGGGAAAAATGTTCACGCGACAATCCCGAAAGGTAATATGGGATATGAACAATGTACTGTTCCTCACACTGCAGCTGTCGAACCTTTTTTTGCTTTCCTTTGCTTTCCTTTGCTTTCCTTTGCTTTCCTTTAGCACTCGCAGACATATGTCCATGGCCCCTCTTGTCATTCTTTCAAATTTCTTTGAAGAACAGTGAACTAAAAACCACTCACAATACCATTCGGGATTGTCGCGTGCACTTTTTCCGACAACCTTTCTCGAAATAGCTGTATAAAACTATGTTCACCACTCTGGTTAATACTTATGAGGTGGAAAGATCTTGCATGTGGACGGCATTAGTGATGACCTGTCCCTGTCACAGGTCGACGTTACTGTGCCTACCACATCCACTCTCTTGCCGTTTTTTATTTACTTTTTCAATTAACGTAAATCTAGGGTTTGAATTAATTTTTTTCAAGGGTAAATGAGCCATTTGACAGCATTGAAATTGAAATTGTAATTGTAAGTAACAATAGGGTGGTGCCTAGCATGGGTCTAGGGTCCCGTTTGCACTTGCCTTTTTGGGGATCAGCAATTGTTTTTAATTATTCTTGTAACTATAATTAATTATATGTCTTCCTGAAAATTCTATCATGATTGCATTCTTGCCGCAATAAAGTGTCCAAATTAAAAAAAAAAAAAAAAAAGAATACGCGCTGTGTACAGCTGAACATTGTTCTCTGAGATCGCGTAAACCTAAACTGTACGGAGATATTAAAAGCAGAAGATAACGAAGATTAAAGCAGCTATGGAAAATTATTATATTTTTGAGTTGGTGTATTTCATAAACAGGCTACAAATTCTACAGGAATACGCGCGAACTGAATAAATTTTTTGTTGTACGTTTTAAGGTTCCGCTCAACTTACACAATTTTCCCCTCCTGAACTTAAACTGTGCCGAGCCGTATCTCGCTCCGCTATATAGAAGCCATATCACCGTTCAAATATTAAAGTGTAAAATCCCTGAAAGAGTTCTCCCCACTGGAGCAATATGCAAAAGGTTTTCAAGACGCCAGTGAAGATGTGCGGCCTGTCACCCCTTGCAAGTTTTACTTTGAAACTTCTACAAAGACAACCCTCCTATTCCTACACATTACCGGCGGGAAATGCTTAGACTAATCCTCAAAGAAAATTCTTTCCAGTTCAGTGGAAAACACTACCTACAAACCCATGGTACTGCAATTGGCACAAAGACAGTTATTGAAGTTTCTTTTGCTAATATTTTCATGGCACATATTGAAACAACAATTCTAAGCAGAACCGTTTTTAAACCTACAGTTTGGAAACGCTACATTGACGATATCTTTTCCCTATGGGACTTAGGTAAACCAGGAATCAAAGCCTTCATCGAACAAGCAAACTTACATCCCCAACTATCAAATTCAAAGCCGAAATGTCTGACACTGAGACTATTTTTTTAGACACGGACGGGCGCAAGATTCAAGAAAAAATCTATCCTTGATGTAAAGGACACATTTTCAAAAAACGGAAACCTTCCAGTACACACCGATTTCACCTCTTTTTACCCGCCGAGTGTTAAAAAAGGATTTGTCAAATGAGAAGCCTTGAGAATCCTACGAACAAACTCCTCAAAAACTACGTTTGAGGAAAATATTTCAAATTTCAAAAAACACTTGCTTGACAGAGGCCACCCACAAACTTTGATAGAAAACCTTCTAGCCCAGATATAAAGTTCACAGAGAGGGAGTCTGCACCCACAAGTCTGACTGAAACACAACAACAAAGAGGAAAAAGAAATATTGCCTTTTCTGACACAGTACAAGCCCTCAGTGTCTACTTTAAAAGAAAGTTTTGATGAAAAAATGGAATCTTAAACAAAACGAACCGCCAAATTTTTAAAGATTTTACCACCTATCATTTTCTCCAAGAAAGGAAAATCCCTAAAGGACATGCTCGTTAGAGGTAAAATATAAAAGGTTAACACAAGGTTTCACGCTGGTATGGATGTGCGGCCTGTCACCCCTTGCATTTTCTCATGTTTACAACTCGTGAATAAACATCGTACGCACTCACCAACCATGAATTATTCTCCATATACCGCAGTCCATAACAAATATTCAATCAAGAGAAAGAGCTATTATGATGGAAGTGAACTACTGACGAAACTACAGGGGAAAACTTAGGTTAACATACAAAAAAGGGGAGACAGGGGAAACAGAGAAAAACAGGAAAAACAGAGAAAAAAGGGGAAACGTAAGAAAACAGGAGAAAACATAGAAAAACATACGAAATCAGTGGAAAACTTACGGAAACATGAGAAAACATAGAAAGACATGGCAAAACAGGGAGAAGCAGAAAAACAAAGGAAAACATGGGGAAACATAGGAAAACGTAGGAAAACACTGGAAAACTTAGAAAAACATGGGAAAGCATAGGAAAACAGAGGAACACATAGCTATAGGGAAACAGGGGAAAACATAGAGAAACAGGGAATAACATAGAAAAACAAAGGAAAACACAGGAAAACATAGGAAAACAGGGTAAAACATAGAAAAAGAGGAAAAACATAGGAAAACATAGGAAACCATAGGAAAACACGAGAAAACAAGGGAAGAGATAGGAAAACAGAGGAAAACATAGAGAAGCATAGGGAAAGATAGGAAAACATAGAAAAACAGGAGAAAACAGAGGAACACATAAAGAAACAGGGAAAACATATAAAAACATACGAAAACAGCGGGGGAAAACATAGGAAAACATGGGAAAACATAGAAAAACACGAGAAAAGAAGGGAAAAGATAGGAAAACAGGGGAAAACATAGGGACAGATAGGAAAACATGGAAAAACAGGAGAAAACAGAGGAACACATAAAGAAACAGGGAAAACATATAAAAACACGGGAAATCAGAGGAAAAAATTAGGAAAACAAAGGAAAACATAGGAAAACAGGGGGAAACAGGGGGAAACAAAGGGAAACAGGGGAAAACATAGGAAAACAGGAGAAAACTTATGGAAACAGCAAAAAACATAAGAAAACGGGAAAAAACAGACCGAAACAGAGGAAAACAGAAAAAAAGATCATAGGAAAATAGGGGAAAACAGAAGAAAACATACGAAAACAGGGGAAAACATAGGAAAACCGGGGAAAACATAGGAAAACAGCGGAAAACAGAGGAAAACAAAGGAAAACAGGGGAAAACAGAGGAAAACACTGGAAAACATAGGAAACAGAGGAAAACAGAGGGAAAAATGGGAAAATAGGGGGAAACAGGGGAAAACATAGGAAAAAAGGAGAAAGCATAGGAAAACAGCGGAAAACATAGGAAAACAGGGGAAACAGGGAAAAACATAGAAAAACAGGGGAAAACATAAAGAAACAGGGAAAAACCTAGGAAAAGAGGGGGAAACAGAGGAAAAGATAGAAGAACAATGGAAAACATAGGAACTGAACATGGGAAACCATAGAAAAACAGGGGAAACATAGGAAAACAACAGGGGAAAACAGAGACAAACACTGGAAATTATAAGAAACAGAGGAAAGCAGAGGAAAACATAGGAAAATAGGGGAAAACAGGGGAAAACATAGGGAAAAAGGAGAAAACATAGGAAAATAGGGGAAAATAGGAAAACACGGGACAACAGAGGAAAAAGTAGGAAAACAGGGGAAAACATAGGAAAACAGAGTAAAACAAAAAAAAACATGGAAAAACTGGAGAAAACAGAGGAAAACAGGGGAATTCAGGAGAAAAAAAGGGGAAAAAGGAAATTTTAAAAAGTATTATGTATTCGGGATATATTATCGAGTCTTCGGTAATGAAAAATACTGATAGTTTAGTGGTATAATTTGCGGTCACGTGACTCATTCGTGACAGTATCTTATCAACTTTTTTCTTCCTGTCAACTGTAATGCCTTCAGGCTGTGTTTTATGTCATTATCTTGACCAACGTGGTAGATAAGCCACCCCGCTTCAATTTCTTAAGTATCTTAAGATTCGTTCTCTTCGATTTAGAAACGAGATTTAACCTGTGTGCATGTGTTACTTACTGATGTAAGGACACGAGGGAACCACGAAGCGAAAATAGTTGACCTGAATCACAACGTGCCGAACTAAGTAAACTAGTAATAGTTGACACTACAGCTGCCCCCGCTCTGTATATTGTCGGTCAATAGTATTCTTGCTCGTTGTGTAGCTCTTTGAAATACACCGATTCATAATGAAGATTTTCACACCATACAATAGGTGAGATAAATACAGGAAACGCAATTTAAGGTTCCATGCACAGTTTCAGCTCGATTTACACAGCTTTGATCAAACCATTCTCAGTTTCGAGAATAGTTTATTCTAAACCACTAGAAAAGATTTAATTAGAAGTTGAATTTTTCGCTATTTCTCTTTCACTTTTTACATTCAGTTCATTTTATTCGCCTGAAAGTAAGCCTTAGAAATTAAAAGGTCGTTTGATCAATTCACGCTCGCGCATTCTAGTCTTATTTGAAACTTTATAACGGAAGGACATCTGTGAGCAGGGAATAAGTCAGCACAGAAATTGATTGTTGGCGAATTTCTGTAATCGTCCATCATTCTGCTAGTTATAAGCTAGCCGTTGTTCACTCGTCTTGCTTGTTTGGGGCTGAGTCTTATTCCGGTCAAAGAGAGAGAAAGAGTGTCTGGCAAGGTTTCCAATATAAATCAAAGATTTGTGAACTCGTGTCTGGCAAACTCTTCAAGTGTTTATATATGTTGTAGTTCAAATTTTTTCTTTGGTTTGAATTTTTTTAAACTGGTTTAAATTTTTCAAACTGGTGTGAAATTTTCAAACTGGTTTAAAATTTTTAAACACATGTCTCATTGTCATTTATTTGTATCTCTGCATGTAAAATACTCTGTGTAAAATAAACCCGTGATATTGAGGTGTCACACATTTTAGCAAGTGTTAATTTTACTGATTAGGGTTAAGCACTCATTTTACTAATTAGGTTTAAGCACTCATTTTACAGATTAGGGTTAGGGTTAGGGTTAGGGATAATACAGGTTAGGGTTAGGGTTAATACAGGTTAGGGTTAGGGTTAAGGATAGGGATAAAACAGGCTACTACAGGTTGTACTCTATGCATTGCCACCAATGGAAGAGGCTTAGGAACTATTTTTACTGTGAAACCAGAATAAGAGAGGGAAGGGGTAAAAGCCGCGATTATCTTTGTTGTGGCTATCCATTGCTGTTCAGGATGATGGTTCAGGCTTGATATGTCACTGTTCTCTCCTTAAAGCTTTGATTGCAGATTATTACTGACGTTCAGGTAATATTTCCTGGTTTGAGGAACGTATTGAACAAAACTCTTCTTTGAAACGTTTGTATGAGTCTTTTTTTTGGTTTAAAAATACTGAAATTTTATTGTTTTTGCAACACGTACCTTTTTATTGTTCACTCTTAAGTAATAGAACTAATACAAAAATGGGAAGATACTAAAGTCACTCTATATAATTATGTTCAAAAGATGATATGTTCATGATGACTGTTCATAATAAACATGCTTCAATGTTCAATTTGAATTGTGTGCCTCTTTACAAGCACTCGAAAATGAAATTTCTTTGTCATAATTTAATTTCACACCAGTTGCTGTACAAGGCTGTAACCTGGATGTTGCAATGTAACCTTGGATTACTCCAAATTGAGTGACAACTTTGGCATAGCCATTTTCTGTAGCAGTAATTTTTCCCATCAGCATATTTGGATGCATGGGTGTTTTTTTATCAACTTTATCAATCTTTATAGAGACCATATCATCAACTTTGAAAGATTTGGTTCTGGAACTCTGCCGAGTTTGTTTTATCATTCTGTTGTTATAATCTTCCTGATTTTCACTGATAGATTTGCGCTTTTTTGTCCGTTCATCACTTATGGATTGGGTACTTTCACTTGTGTCACTAGTAGTAACTGGAGCTTCACCTTCAGTTGCCTGGTCAAGTGACAATGAAGGGGTAAGCTGCTCTCTGTGTGGCTTTATGCCATATACTGCCTCATAAGGACTCTGCTTGATAGCACGGTGGTAGGCAATATTTCTTACATAAGCAGCTTCCATAGTAGACTGGCACCATTTGTTGGTTTCTTTATTAGTAGAAACTATTAGCGCTCTCATGTCTTCTTTCCGTGATCTGTTTGCTCTCTCCACAAGACCTTGCGTTGTGGGAGTACGTGGAGAGCCATGCCCTTGCTTGATCCCATTTTCGTTGCAGAATGTTTCCATTTTTTTGTTCTTGAATTCCTTTCCATTGTCGGTGAGAATCATTTTGGGGAAACCATATGTGTAACAGTACATTTTGATGACTCTCAGTACCTCATCAGCAGTTTTGTTTATAAGTGGTGAAACGTAAACATATTTGGTGTGATGATCTATGATGTTAATCGCCCAGGTGTGAGGTTCTCTGCAATCGCATGGACAGTTTCTGAAATCCATTAAGTCAATCTCCAGAAGAGAAAGAAAACGCGGAGACTGAAGAGGTTTTTCCACCATCTTCACACGACTGGTAATAGATTGTTGTTCAGCATGAAAACGACATGAAGCAACGAACAGGCTGATTACCTTACTGTTAACTTCGCTGTAGTTATTGTTGATCCATTTGCTGGTTATCTGTCTTCCTCGGTGATTAATGCGTCTGTGAGCAAGGCTTAAGACCTCATGAAGCTGTCCTTTGGGGACCACTTTCTTTTTGTCTTCCGTTACTAGCGAATCATTTTCAAAGGACCAGTTCTTTCGCTTGATTGTGTTGATCTCCCATTTGGTCATTTGTAAACAGGTTTCTTGTGCCGAGTCTAGTCCGAGGGACTTTTCTGCTTGGTGTTTCAAATATCTCTTTGCTTTCTCGAAAAAGTGGTCGTCGATAAACAACGTTATAAGAGATTCATTTTTGGTCTGTTTCGCTTTTAAATCATCTAATTTGTGGTGAAAAGTTTCTTTTAAAACGCAGCAGTTCTCTTCTGTCTGTGCTTCCGCCATCTTATCAAAATTGCAAGTCCAAATGTGCATCAAAAGCGCATGCGTGTAAGTGTACGAATATTTTAATAATTAAGTTGGCCGAGCAGAGGGGAGTCTGAGACCAATAAATTATAATAGCAACAAAAATGGACCAGCTTTCTACGAAATCTAGCATGGCCTAATGGAGAGAACAGAGGGCAACAGATCTGGAGGTTGGAGGTTCAAATCCTGGTAAGTACAGAATGAGGTTGCAAAAAAGAAGGACATTGTTACTGAGTAAGGTGAGGGCAAAGTGGTAACTGAGTGGTAAGTTCATGTCAGGGGGCTATCAGGGGTGGTTGATAAGAAACTGAGGGGTAGTAGGGTACGGTTAGAGGCTATGAGGGGGTTGGTGGAGAGAATGATACGGAAATTCACTTGTTTATCCTTCTTGCATCTAGTTCTTTTTCTTTGACCCCCCCTAAAAAGCCAAGCCCCTATTTTTTATCCACACCCCAAAAAGTTAAAGGCCCTTTTTCAGACAGTTGATTAAAAACCGATTAACAAAAATTAAACCGGTTTTAAAAAAAACTAACTGGTTCAAAAAAATTTAACCGGTTTAAAAAAATTAAACCAGAGGTAAAAATTGAACTACAACATATATACACAGTTAAACGCACCTTATAAACCTCACCTGCGCTTAACGAGTGTCTTTTGGTGCATAACTTTCAAAACAACTGCTCCACAGAATGTCACTGCGTAACGCAAAAGAGTATCGAAGTATGATTGCACAATAAATGTCACAAAATCTACCTGAGCGGTCCCTTCAGTATTTTCTGTCTTTACGTCATCCTAACCATTTCGTACTTGCGGGCCCAAACAATAGAAACGTCATCATTACCTACCGATTCCTCGCGGCCCCTGTTCAAGCAAATCGAGATTTTTTCTAGTATACTGACTGTATATTTGAACTGTAAGTACTGTCCTTAATATACGCGCGAGTTACTAGGGTGCCTCCTCGGGATTTCGCCTCTGGGCGAAACCCTGCGGGGGCAATAACAAGAAAACGCAAATAACCGTGTTGCATAAAGGGTGGTCTTTTGAGTGCCCAGCTGCGATCTTTTTTGATTGGGTTTATCCTGCTTATGATTGGCAATTTTCAATCACATTTAAGAGTCATTGGGTTTCTATTGGTCACTATAGACTCAGAATTGACAGACTGACAAGCGCTTTTACTACCCTACTTAAAATTAGGGTAGTGGATAGCGTCGTCTGTTTTTCAATAAAACGAGTTCAGAGATATTAGCGTCCACTTAAAGTGTTCCCTCAGCAGCAGTTCCAATCGTACAGAACTTGCAACATGAAGATCCTGTTTGGTCTCGCCTTTCTTCTTTGCTTTTCAGTCAGTAAGTTATTTTAGCCTTATTCAATCTTTTTCTTCTAGTTTAGATTAGGATATGAAAATGCAAAGGAAATTTGCTCTGTACGAAGTTTCCTACCGTTCCCTTTGCTGGCGTCCTTTATCTTCTTTCTCGGAATCATGGGGAGTGGCTCGCCATTTGTTCACTTTCTTATCTGCACGTTCCCGACAAACATCAATGATTTTCACTCTCGATTTTTAACTTCATTCGGAACGTAACGTTTAATAAGAGTTTAATAAGCCAGTGCAATATTAGGCTGGAAATGAACGTGATTGTAGCCCTCCAGTTTTTTTGCATTTGAGTACAATAATTGAACACATCTTTAACGGCCGTGTTAGGAAGTTTTTTAGCACGGTAATGCCGAACAAAGAGAGGGCGATGTCGGCTAGGTAGCTTAACTTTGTCGAACTTTGTGTTTGGTGTTGACAAATGCTCTTCAGTTCTGATTTCCAAGGATTCCATGCGTGTTGAGCGTATTCGTCGATGAATTTTACGAAAAGCAAGAGTCGAATTAAAATGCTCTCCAATTCTGTAAGATTCTTTAGTCGATTTCACGAACGCGAGTCCTAACGTCCGGCAAGAAACGTGAAAAATAGGTGTAACAA
>OZ037776.1:17229503-17274503 GCA_964035525.1 Porites cylindrica | reverse complement strand
GGGGTAAAAACTCGAACGAAAGCATTCTTTTTCGAAGAAATATTGATCAATATTCCCTCGGAGAATCTGTCTAAACTTAGTAAGGAAAGGATGCAGTATTTCTGCCATGCCCTGAAGCTAAACTTAAGGAGCCGACACTCAGCAAGTGCAAGCAATTGTTCGATGAACGGGTCGCTCGAACCAAGCATGATTATAAATTTTCTACAGCAAAGGATCCTCTGTTTAATTCTACCTGCATATGAAAAGTAGAGGATCATTGCAGGAAAGAACACAGATGTGATTGTGCACGGATCGATCGTAGCCTAAGTATGCTGGAGCAAAACTTAAAAGGGCAGTACAGAAGGGCTTACCTGGATTATTCCCGTCGCGGAAAAGAGTAATGTCCGTGAAAGGTACTGAGTGTAGTGAACCTTGTGGCATTATGTATGTTAAACCTAGTGTTGTTCACATGAAGGGAGATAAGGGACTAGTCTATACTCGGTGTATGCTAGCCAAAAGGTAGATGTACGTGACATTCTTGATTGTGATTACAAGCTGATTGCCCAAATTACAGGAACTGCAATGTTACCGGACGAGAAATGCCTCTCAAGTATTAAAAGATTGAAGTATACTTGCTTTTGTCCATGTTCAGTGAGAATTGTTTCCGGTCTGATCTTTAGGATTTCTACTGAGACCATACGCAGCGACGGGGAGAAAATCTAATGTAAGCCTTGCCTACCTAATATACAGTGTTGCCCTTTCATTCAGGGTCACTCTGGCGTGTTTCGCTTTTTGGTAGTTTTTATTTTACGGTTTGTAAAAACAGGTACACCCACTCCCTTATCATTCCCCAATATTCGGTCGGATCTAGCACCGTAAAAAGAGCTAAACTCGACGGTTCTTTGTTCAAATTTTTTGTCAAACAATTCGGGAATCCTTCCAATACTTCCAAGTAGCGAAAGTCTCCGATTACATCTTTCTTTTCTCGAAATTTTTAATCGAGGCTCTTTATAGCAGTAAAACAACTGTTCTTAGCTTTAGAATATTCACTTTTTGGAATAATCTGGCCCTTAATATCGTTTCAACTGCACAAAATGACCTTTGCATTACCTTCTATTTTGGAAGCCATCTTCAATCCGAAATTTAAAAAGTCCGGGAAAATCCGGTAGTACCAGGCTCCCGCGCGGCGTGAAATTAGGCAATAAAGGTTATTGTTGTTGTTGTTGCCTAAATGTTGGCGCTTTCCTTTAGCAACGCAGACGAAACTGAATTGTGTCAGTCCTCTATAAGTTTGTCCAACATTTCGCACGTTTTTCTCCGAGAAAGCTTGTCGGAAGAAATGAGGTGATTGGCAAAGGTTCAATTTGCATTTTATACCAAATGGTTTACGCGTCGAAAAACAAAAATATGGAATTGTTACTACGGGATAGTTGGGTGTGTAGGCCTTCCAGATTCAGGCTATTAATTCTATTTTTGTATTTGTTTCTTTTGTCCAGGTTATGCCCTGAAATGCTACCAATGTGCCTCTCTTAAGAGCTGGGATGACTGCAAAAATAGTGCACTACAGGTAAACTGTTCGGACAGTCAGGACCGTTGTGGCAAAGCTGTTATCAAAGCTGAGAGCTCAGTCTCATCAGCCGAGGGCTTTGCCAAAGGATGTTTAGAGTCATCTGAATGCAGCGCGGACACCTGCAAAGGGATCTACCCCTCAGTGAAAATCACCAAATGCGAAATCAACTGCTGTAAAGGAGACCTGTGCAATGGAGCCAAAGTACCAATGGTCAGCGCCATCATGCTGTTGTCATGCGCTATTGTAGCTTTTGCTCGATAAGCTTGAAGTCAAGGAAGTGAAAATATAGTGAAAGAAACAACAGCTCTAACTAGACATGGATTTTTTTTAAATGAAAGGTTTTAACGGATGTTGTTAATTTTGAATCCCATTTGAAGTTTGAAGAAAAGAAGTTTCATATCATGAGAGTTGATCTTTAGCTTAGTTCTATTTTGTTTTAGTTTTTCTAATGCAGTGAAATAAAAAAAAAGATGTTGTTTCCTCTAATTTACCACTGATACTGAATTTTAGTGTAAAGGATGCGTAAAGAGGGGTGAATCCGATACTGAGTAAAGAATTCACAGTTCATCAGGCATGTACAACATGATAACATTATTTCAATATATCAGGCTTTTGGTGGCACTGATTATAACAATCGCTTCTCCCGAGTGAAATCGCGGCTGGAGAAAAATATTCTTTTGACATCTCTCTTCTATTTCGAGCTTTCAAGAAACCTAAGGAACACACTGATTCGAGCAGTGCCTTCTAACGGGGCTAGTGGTCTTGAAGGAATATTACAGCGCAGCTGCGGCTCAGTTTCGTTCCTTGTCTAGCCGACCCATACAACTAACCTATCAATTTTCACAGGAATTTTTCCGGATGGATAAAAGCCCATATCATCTAGAGAAGAGAGCAGGTCCAATTTTAAAGGGGGGTTACTAGAAACAGTAAGGGATTAACGGGGAAACTACAAGGATTGCAACTATGCTAAACATTTGTGCTTTAGTCCAAAGAATTCCTGATGCCAAGAATTAGTCAGCATAGTTTTGTTGCGTGCCAGTTTTTTTCGTCCAAAAACGCCAAAGTTAGCTTTTCTAGCTTCTCCTCCGTCGGCGTTCTTTCCTTTTGCTCTTGATATTATTTCTCCTTTTCTCTTCCTTTGCTACTGAGGTCCCGTCCACACGTACCTAGGTTCGATTTCCGCCTCTCTCTCCTGTGCGAGCGCGGGTTCATTTCCCGAGCAGCGGCTGGTAATCAAGTTAACACGTGGTATGACCTCAGATCGTGCACAAAATCGATAATTGCTTTTCATGGCTCCGCAAACACTTCTTCGCTTCGAAAATTGTTCTTCAAGTTATTGTCTGTTGTCTTCGTGGCGTAGGTTCCATGTCTTCGAGTCGTCGTGTCCCTCGTTCGCTTCATCGTACTGTTTTCTTCGGGGCACCGCTAGCCTTTCTTCGTGTCGTTAAATGTTTTCTTTCGTTGTATCCTTTTCCTCGAGGCGTCGCAATGGGCTTGATTCGTGGTTGCATCATTTTCATGTTCTTACTTCTTCGTTTCTTCTTTTCGTCGACTGAACTACATAAAAGACAGCAGTAAGCCAACTTTTCCCGCCTTCGTTGCACGAGGCTCACACAGGCCAAAACAATATGGAGAAAAAGGTGACAGAGGTGGTGTCCATTTTAAGGTGGCTCCTTAGAGTAAATTGGCCGTGCGCAGCCTGAGCACTAGTATGGCGCGAGCTTTAAAACCGGCGCGACTTCCACGCAAAAATAAAACAAACATGACCTCTTTGTTTCGAAGTATTCCCCCCAAAACACTTTATTAACTTTCTGTTGAAGCTCATTGTGCAAAAAGTTAGTGTAGGTCAAACAAGTCACTATCGATCTTTACAAGACTAAATTGTTTGTAAAAACGAAGCAGAAATTTTCCAAAGACATCAATTCTTTCGCTTCAAAAGTAGACAAACGTAAAATAGTCGAAGTAAATGGTGAATGAAAACTTTACAAAGAAAACAAAGAAATAAGTAAACTAACCCTAAAAGCCCGGGGGCCTAAAGGAAGCAATGTTACTGTTCTGGCCTTTGGTTCACGGTCAGTGGAAAGATCTGAAAGATCGAGCCAAGTCCCGAACAACCACTGAAGAATGTCTTCACCGGCGGCGCTCCTCGGGGTTTCATTTCTCTTACATTTGATTTGATTAAAAATTCTAGAAGTGGTTTTAAGGCAAGATTACAGCAACTGTAAATTTTTGTTTTGTTTTGCTAACTCGATCACATTGTTTAAAAAACTTATCAGAAGTGGTTAACTTGAATCCTGATCGAAGGAACCTTTCCATCGACGAATCAACATCCTTGTACTTTTTCCTTTCCAAAAGTTCTTTGACGCGCAACGTGCACTAGAAAATATTGTTGCACAACGAAAAATAATTTTTGAGTCACATATCCATCGAGAACTACGGTCTTGTACGTGCAGCTGAGGACGTGATGTACTTTTTTTTAGATCCGCGCCATCTTTTACAAGAGGCTGTTAAAGAAAAACTTCGCCGTCGAAATTATCCCAAAAGAGTAACAAGGTTGAAAAAGTATCCGGAAGTGGGCTGGCATTTGAAGATCTGCAAACAGTCGGTACAGCAGATTAGGAAATGAAGGGCTTATCGCGATCCTTGCAAAACCAATGATCGCCATCCGCACGAGTAGTGACCACCACGGCTCGAATTTCAGCTACAATAGTCAAGTACTTCGAAGAAAACATTCTGGGTTAGGTATAAAATTGAATCCGCTATATCTCCTTTTTTAACTGGCGAGATATCACCGTAATAATACTAATAAACAGCTTCAAAACAATGGCTTTCGTACTTTTCATAAAAACCACATGTTTTCAGTAGCTTTGTGCATTATGCGCATGTGGGCGTGATGGCTCGCGCGCGTATATTGCTCATACGACCCTGAACCACGCGTGTTTTTCGGATTTTTGTGACGTCATCGTAGTTAATTAACCATGAATTTCTCGCGTTTCCTTCGGTAAATTTTTTTAAAAATCGCCTCATTTCTTAACAGTTGCAGTACCTTTGTACTGTCCTTTTTTTTGTTAAAATCTGTAAGAGCTAAATTCCTCCACCAAGAAAAATTACAAATTTCAAAATATTGGCCAAACCGTCTTAAAGTCTTCTTAACGACCCCATGTTTTTTACACTTTAAAATGTTAAGCAATATCGTTAATGTAAAGTGGCAAAGTTTAAAGACATTTCACCGAGAGAAATAAGAAATATTAAGAAAAAATGATCAAACATGACAAAATTACTGCCTGTCTAAGGACGCGATGTTGTTGCCATGGCAACAGCCTTAATCCAGAAAATGAAACTTGATAAGGGAGCCTTCTTATATGGGTAACCGTAGCGGTGAATCTCGTGAACGAAATCGCAAAGACAAAGTAACTAGATTTCGTTCCGTAACGTTTGCTAGATAGCTAGGGCTATTAGTAAATACTCTAGGGAGCCACCTTAAAGGACGCTCTTGCCAAAATTGGGAATAAAAGTGAAGAACAACAGCCATCAACACCCATAGGCGGATTTAGGGGTTGGCCGAGGGGACCACGGCTATCCCTTTTTCTTTGAAATCTTGTATTATTTTTATAAAATTCTCAGAAAAATTAAAAGTATCTGTTTAGCTGGCAAGTATCGCGGCCATCCCTTTCCTAATTTTCTGGATCCGCCTCTGCATCCCTTTTTACATCGTCACGATCTTTTGCTACAGGCTCTCGAGAATGACTTGAAGCAAGTTTTTTCGAGATATATTTATAATAAATTATCGGTTTTCTGGAAAGATCGAGTGTTAATTTTTGAGTGCTTGAATTTATTACTAGCCTTGTAAATATGAATTGATTGTTCACTCTAAAAGGCGGGAATTTCCTTCCATCTCGGGAGGAGGCAACAGATTACAAGCTGCTTTAAAGAAAGGGAAACGAATTACCGATGGAAAGCTGTTTTCATAAACCAAGAAAAAGCAGAAAAAGAATCATGGAGACATGACTTCTGCTTATTCTCGGACGCAGAACAAGACAAGACCCTCTCAGAGGAAAAATTAGCATTGTTCAAAGAGGCAAAGCTCGGCAAGAAAAAAGGTTTTCCCCGAAACAAGAATGAAAACTTTGAGCATTGTAAAGATGTTCTTCAAATAAAAAGTGTTCAGATATGATTTGCTCTGTTTACACTTAACTGTTGAGAAAAGAAATGGCTATTTCTCTGTTACAATAATCATGGCTTTCTTGAATATCATTGTTGACTTAAATGCAAATTAAAAATTTTAACTTCCTTTGGCACTGGCATATGCTGCCTTAGAGTTTTGTGGCCTTTGCTAGTGTTGTGAAGTATTTTGAAAGTTATTTTTAAGACGGATCTATCTTATCTTTTAAGTTTAGTTTTTGTTTCATTAAGTCTTGTTTTTGTCCACGCACTGTTTTCCTGTTTTGATCTTTTGTTTTTACTTGAACTTGAACTTATGCTTAGCTCGCGAATTTACTTATTGCCATATTAGGAATGTTATTCGCTTGCCATTGTCAGATGTTAGTTTTTTACAGGTGGTCGTGTTTCTGGTGTTAGAGCTGTCCTGGGTTCTTTGTTACTTGTCTTGCGGCTGTGCGTAGGCTAATCTATTCCCTAACAATAGCAAACCTGTTGCAATGTTAGCGATAAGGTATACAATAGAAACTCTCCCGGTCAGCTAACCCAAACATGTCCAGCTTTGGCTATAAAAACCGCTACTGTAATTGAACTAGTAAGCAGAGAAGAGTAGAAAAGTAGAAAAGAGTTAGAAGAGTAGGAAGATTAAGATTGTTAGCGGAAGTCAAAGAAGAATAAAGGCCAAGATGTAAATCAGATTCCTGTTACCTCATCGTGCATTGAGCGAGTTGCTGGAACACACCCCCACACTAGAATTCATTCACGACAATGCTATTATATGATGTTATATTTTTTGCTAAAACGTTCACGCCATTTTAGAAATGAGTTTGCTGACGTATGTAGAAGTGTCATTACCGTTCAAAAATATATATGTTGCCAGCTTAATGCAATGAATTAATCTGCTTTCGGAACAGTAATAGCTCCGTGCTATTACTGAGCTGAAAGCAGATTAAATTATTGCATTAATGAAGCTAGCAACATATATATTTAGAGAGAGTCTGTTATGAGCCGTTGATTACTTTTCAACTCGCATAATTAAGGAACACCGTGAATGGAAAAGAATATAACTTACATTAAGTTACGTCTTGATGACAAATAGTATCCTCTTCATATATGATATTCAGACGCTGTTTTGAAAGGTTGTTTAGTAATTGAGAAGAAGGATTTGATGGACGAACTGTTGTTTGATGCTACAAGGTAGCCGGGTCACTAAGCAATATAATGTTACCCTTGGCCTTAAATCGTTATTGATATTGAAATCCACATTTTAGACCTAAACGGGTCTAGATATGGATGTCAAACAAGACTAATAACCTGTAATTGTTATACCCTTTTAATACGTAAAGGTAACAAAACAAGATTGATTTGGACTCGTTATGGGTACCGATAGACTGATTTGGAATGCTGATAATTTTCTCAAAGTTCTTTGAATTTTACTTACAGTATCACGTAGCGAAACTTTCAAATGCAGCCACAATACAGTAAAATGTCAACTCTTATGAATAACAAAATAACACTTGACAGTAAACCATCGTCTTGACTGGAAACATTTTCTTGAAAGCTGCCGTCTTTTTCGCGTGTCGTACTGGGCCGAGTTGTTCAAAGCTAGGTTACGGTAACCCAGGGTTAGTGTGAAATTTGTCCACATTTTGGTAATTGGATGAACTACAAAGAATAGAGAAAAATATCCGAGAAGATTCTTTGAAGAAAAGATAAAGAAGCCTGGATTAAATTAAACCCTGGGTTAGCGCTAATCAGCCCTCCAACAACTTGTAAAAGTTCAGTAAATGACGCAGCTCAAGAAACAAAAAAACAATTGAGTTCATTTCAATACAGAACTCAGATTTGAAGTAAATCCATATTCCGTGATAGTTTTTCGTTTACTCATTCATCGATGTTAATACTTAATCATCCATTTTTTTTGCTTACTGGCTTATGGCACGTAACGCACTTGCTAAAGCTTAGTCCGTTGGCCTCATTATTCCGCACGGCCTAGTCCTACGAAAGACATTGATTTGGAAGGCCTGGGAAGACGCCGTACGGGGATTATGCAAGTAACGCATGGAGTGTGAAAGTCAGTAAGTGAGTTAGTAAGTAAGAGTAATTCAAGTAAAACCTCACAACACGCCCTGCCATCTGGTTTTGATAAGTTCGAAAAACATTCACAGCATTCACTGTTAATGTCGTTTACAATTCTCTACACTCTGCCAGCAGAACCTTTCTTTCGCTTGCTTGATTTTGGCGTACTCGCTGCTATTACATTGCCCATAATACACCCTGTTTACCCCAAACCTTTTGCGTAATTTTGTATGTTACAGTCGTTCCAAGAGAAAGCGAAAACAATGTTTATAGCGAGGTGCATTATGGGCAATGTAAAAATGGCGAATATTACAATCAACAATGCAACAATGTTACTTCGTTTACTATTCAGTACGGCGAACTGAAAACGCCAATCCTGGACTCGGTCACTGTGCTACATTTTCTGAAGCCACCGTCCTAAATAGGTAACGTCCTCGTTAGTGGTTAGGAATGCAAGGCAGCTTATGAAAGTATTTGATATTTCTTTTGTAATGCTATTTCCATCCGTTCTCAAGTACCGGCAAGACAGAAAACTCATTCAGTTAAAATTCATTTAGTGCCACTTAATGGCTACCCTCCCCAGAAGACGTTATTGGGGGTTCGTCACGCGTTCCTGCCCCAAAGGGGTTTTTCAGGAACAATTATTATATTACATTATTTATAATAACTAATTACAACACTTAATCTAATACTAATTACAAGTTAGCTAATTACAATGTTTTAAACTTAACTAACAAGTATTTACAAAATTATCTAAAACCTGGCTTCTTAAGATTGGTTGAAAAATTTCAACAGATGGGCTTCATTGAAGTAAAAATTCCAAATTGTTCTAAAGTTTAACAGTGCTGTAATAAAAAGGTTCTTTGTCCGAAGGCAGTTCTTAAAAGAGGGACGTTTAGCTTTAGGCTACTCCGAGTTGTTCGTTTGCTACCTTGCTCGCGGGTAATATATTGGGATGTAAGATATTCAGGGGCCTGAGCTGACTGGTCTTGCATTTGAAGGCCATAATAGCTTGGTGATAGTACAGTTGGTCCTTAACAAGCAACCAAGACAGGCTTTTTAAGAGGGGTGTTACATGATCATATTTTTTCGCACCACTGACGATCCTTTTGAACGGCCTGCAACATCATGTTTTGTAACAGTTTCATTTGTGGTATTTGCCCAAACAATCGAACAGTAGTACATTTTGCTGAAGAGTAAGGCATGTATTACGGTTAACAACGTATTTTTGTCTAAGCAATGTTTGACCCGGTTAATTTGTGCTAGACGTGCGATACATCCCGACACTGAGGTCGTTAATATATGGTTATCAAATGTTAAGTTCGGATCCAGAATCACGTCAAGATCTCTCGCTGATTGCACTGGGGAAATGTCTCTTCCCAACAAAGGCAAGTGAAATTAATAGAGCTTAGAGATCATCTGTCGGCTACCGAAAACAATTAATTTTGTCTTGTCTTGGATTTAGTAGTCGGAGATCTTTATTCATTTCTTGGACAATCTGTTTGGGAGTCGTGTAAATTAAGAGAAACAAACAGTTTTGTATCGTCTACATAACATTCTGTAGAGCACTGCCTTGGAACTTCTGGTAGATCATTTAAGTATATGCTAAATAATAGGGGGCCTAGGATACTGCCTTGAGGAACGCAACATTCAACTTGATATCTATTTGTAAGGTAGCTGTTAAACCATTTTATGGCGCTGGTTGAAGCGCCGACCCTTTGTATTTTATGTAACAATATTTGGAGGTCAACGCTGTCGAAGGCTTTACTCATATCTAAAAGCACTCAGGCAGTCAAATTCTTATCATCAATTCCTTTGAGAAATGCTTCAGTTGTGTGAATTAAAGATGTCTCAGTAGAGAACCATTTTTTGTTGCCGCTTTGTTTTGTGGTAAGCCTTTCCTTAGCTGTCAAATAGGTGAGAAACTGATTATAAGCCACTCTCTCGCAAACCTTTGACAATGCAGGTAGCAGGGAAATCGGTCTGTTATTGTTAGTCTGAATGTGTGAACGACACGATAATTTCATTGTATGCGTTCCTGTATCCTCTTTCCTTTCATAAACAGGCATCTTACTTCCATTTTTCCGCCAGAGATTGTAAAAAAGTCATTTCTTTTTTCCTCTAGCTTAAACAATTGTTTCGGAAACTTTACGTTGAATCATAGCTTATTGAGCTGGTATTTCATTCATCTGGAAATAGGTCTAGCTAGCCAGATTTTTTTTAGCATTTAAGCGAGAATAATTTAACCGATGTGTTAAAAGCAACATAGCACCGTGACGGAACTCAAGAAACGTCAGCAGCCCTCTTGGACTGGCTTCCTGCCTTCTTGTTATTTTCTACACCAAAACGATCTAAATTTCAGTCCTAACTAGAGTGTTCTCGATCGATTACAGACGCGTTCGTCATTTAATATTTACGAGAAGGGATCAACACGCCACGAATTAGAAACTCCACTGTAAGATTCTTTCGATTGAAAGAAAAACAAGCTTAAACTTCAAAAAATAAAGCGCTCAGAAATAGGGCAACACGCATTTAATGCAGCTGTGTTGATACCGGACTAACTCGCGGCGGGGTTGCCAAGAATGTTATTGGTAAAATGTAAAATTCTATATTTAAGCTCCACGCCAAAATCGCACAAATCTTTTTGAGATGTGATCTAATACGACATTCATCTGTTCCACTTTCTTATATTAAAAAGCTCCCGCGTTCCGGCACACCTAAAACATACGATCCCCGTCAAGCATACATTCATATTTATCTCCGCTCTGACCCGGCACGTATGGCTACGCCAGCAGTCCTAAAATGCCTTGGATCAGCTCCTAAAGAAATATTTAACCACAAACCTCATAGCTTCCGTTTTCCAGTGTAAGTATAGTTACCCCTTGAGGCAAAAGTTCGCTACCAAAATTTACATTTAAGACAGAGAACATTTGACTTTGCACCGTTACATTAAGTATATATAGTAGATCACTTCAGACCTTACCATTTATCAGTTGATCTCTCAGCTTGTTATGTCAGTTATATTTTAAGTATCACAGGAAATTCTTTCCAAATTTTGTCAGAAATCAATAAAATTCAGTCGGGTAAATGTTCCTTTAAAAAAAAAAACCCGTATGGAATCAAATGCATCTTAAAACGCTTAGGTTTTATGTAGCTTAGCTTGTTGTTACTTATTATTTCAAGTCAAAACCAAAGGCCACAGTGGCTTAAATTTCTGTACCTTTGAATAGAGTCTTTGTACCAGGGTATTTTGTAGTGAAGGCGTTTTGTATCAGTCACCGCTAAAACGTTCCTCTCAACCAGTGTCTTTCTCGGCACTTTTATTCGGTCGTTTTCTTACAATGGCTCTAAAATGTTAAACAGTCACTTCCCTCTAAGTACTCGTTCATTATCTAATTAGATAAATTTAAAGAGGCAGGTCATCAACAACTTTTAGATATTTTGTTGCTGAAGGATAACACATCCGCTATAATTTCACGCTTTAAACAATACCGAGTTACTTATATGCTAATCATAGTATGATTAGTAGTATTTTTATTGTTAGTTTCTTCTTCCGTTTTTCTTCCTTTCATCTGTACATATCTCTAAATATTCGTTTCCTTTGAGTCTTACCCACCTCGATTAGTTTCATTATTGCTGGTCAGCAATTCGTATAGTATCATCTACGGAGAAAAAATAAATGTTTCCCTGTTGTTGTTGTGGCTGTTATTATGTTTTTTAGAGATTATTATATGCGGCTTGAGCCGCGCATGCGAAAGTAGGGATACACTTGTACATTGAACCTCCGGTCAGAAAAAAGATGACCGGAACTGGGCACTCAAAGGCCCATCCTTGATGAAATATGGTCCGCGTACATATATTCCGCGTTCTTATAACGCCACCGCACATGTTCCGGGATAGCCAGCACTTCAGACAACCGATCCCAGTCACTCATATATACATTTCTCATCGCCAGCCAGCTCTTCAAACACTCTCTAGTCTTTAATCATGGATATTTTAACATAAACTACGTAACCACTGTTTCTCATTGTAAACAATTTACTTATAAAACAAAATCATGTGATGATCGATCGATGACGCAAAACATTTCTTAAGTGAATAATGCGAAAAAGACTTCTATGTGCAGCCGCGTAAGTGACGTGGCACATTGCATATTATGATCCCGGACAATTCTAGCAACCAACTGCACATGCATACTTAATTAGGAACTTCCATTTAAAAAATTTGGATTTTTCAGCTCAATAAAGTGAATAGTGGGCTGCGACTCTGACGCTTGCAAATTATTATGATTGGCAGGTGTCAATCACATATAGTGGCAGCTAGATAAAATCCTAAGCTTTTATTGGTTAGTATAGACTGAAAATCCATAGATTGACAGTTACTTAAGTAGGGTGGAGGGCGATATCTTCTGTAGTTTAGTAAAACGCGCATTCAGAGACGCACTTTCTTTAATATTCATCGTCCAGCCGAGGTATCCTTTCAGCAGTAGTGAAAAGTTGTACTGCCGCTTACAAAAATGAAGATCCTGTTCGGCCTCACCTTTCTTCTTTGCATTTCAGTCGGTAAGTTAATTTAGTCCCGTTTGTATTTGTTTCTTCTTGTAAGGTGAGAATAAGGCTTTAGGAACTTCGCTCTACAGCTTCTCGTCGTTCCCTCTGTTAGCGGCGTGCTTGATCTTCTTTCCCTGAATAAAGGTCCAGTGGGGCTCGCCATCTTGCTTTCACTATTCGCACAAATCGGACAAACATTATTGTCATTTTCTCTCAATTTATGATTTGTTTCGGTGCCTTAAAAGTCATAACTCTCATAGTCTAATAAGCCAGTATTTTACTAAACTGGAACTCGTTAGCTTTCAGTTGTTTGCATTTAAGTGCAAATAATTTAACGGGTGTGTTAGGAATGATTTAGCAAGGTTATTATACCAACATCTTCTCAAACTGTCTGTAGCGTCTCTCCTCGTGGAAATTTCTAGACGGAAAAATACTCTTATATTGTAGAGGTAACTTTGTGTATAGATTTGACGAACTATTAAAAAACCTTTAACTCCAATCGTGGACAAGCTTCCACGCTGAATATTGCGAAACTGAAAAAAACTGATGCATTAGAGTACTCAAATTCTGTAAAATTCTTTGCTTGATTTCAAAAACGTACGCCTTAAACGTGCAAATTCAACACCATTCAGAAATACGGGCAACGCTCGACAATGAAGCTGTGTTGATAGCGTACTTAGAGCGATTTCGAAAGGGCCTGACACATGCTAGTAAAAAGTCTGAAATGTAAAATTTTGTATTCAAACTCCTCACCTAAATCGCACACATCTTCTTTTAGTATAACACTGTGAACTAATATGGTTTTCAGGGATATTCCGTGATCATACATCTATTCCGCGTTCTTATAAAGCTATTGCGTTCCGGATAGGCAGCACCCAACACAACTGATCCTAATCACACATGTATATCTATCACCGCGCAGCGCGTATTACGTCGCAAGTAGCCCTTGAAAAAGGTTCTAGTTTTAAACAAATAGGTAAGCAGAAACCCCGTAGCCAATGTTTTTCAGTGTAAGCAAGATACTCCTTCAAGCAATTTACCCATAAAGCAAAATGTTGTTCGATGACGCAAAACATGTCACATTAAAATTGACCTTTGTTGCGTTCTTCCTCGCTAAGGTTAAATACAAATTCTGGATTAAAAGTATTCTTTGACCCTGTAAGAGGAAAAGTAAAAGTATTCAAGCAGAGAGTCACGTTCAAATTTGTTCGATGGCAAGGTGATCATGAATCTGTGAACGATTAGAAAGGACTTCCATGTGCATTTCCAGGTGACATAGAACATTGCATATCTCGGATGATGGTCTGCTAACCAACTGCGCATGCTTACTGTTTTAAACTCGAAGAACGTTTGGATTTCTCAGCTATACATGCCACGTAGACCAGTGGGTTGTCTCGCTGACGCTCGGAAGTAATTGTGATTGGCAATTGTTTAGCAAGTATAAGCGAAGGTTTGAAAAACCCTGAGTTGCTATTGGTTAGTATAGACTTAGAATCGATAGATTGGCAGGTACTTAGGTAGGGTCGAAAGCGATATCCTCTTTGGTTTAGTAAAACGCGCATTCAGAAACGCACATTCTATAATATTTATCGTCCAATCGAGGTGTCCTTTTAACAGTAGTGGAAATTTGTACTGCCTCTTATAACATGAAGGTCCTGTTCGGTCTCGCCTTTCTGCTTTGTATTTCTATCGGTAACTTAATTTTTTCCAGTTGTATCTGTTTCTTTTTGTTTAGACAAGGATAACATTATTTTCTGTGTCCGTCCTTTGTCGTCTTTCTGTAAATAAATGGGTGTGGCACCCGATTTTGGTTACATTTTACGAACCAATCGAACGAGCATTATCGTTTTCTTTTCTTCTCGCCTAATGATTTGGCTCGAAACTTAATATTAAATCATACCCTAGTATGCTGCTATTTTATTAGTCTGGAAATAGGTCTGGTTATGGTTTCAGTTTTCTACATTTAGGCAGGAAAAATATAACCGATATGTTAGGAATGATTTAGCACGGGAATCATACTGATCTTACAAAACGACAACGTCCTCTTTAACCTTCCTTCTTCATGTAATTTTCTACACTAAAAGGTTCTCTATTAGGCCTAACTTTGTGCCCAATAAACTGTCGACGAACCTTTCTTCGATTGCAATCGGGGACAGGCGCCATCGTCGATGAGTATTGCGAGAAGGGATCGACGAATTAGAAAACTCCAATTCTGCAAAATTCTCTTCTCGATAACAAGAAACGCGGGACATAAACGTACAAAAAAGGAGCGCTCAAAAAAAATACAGGCAATGTGCCGTGATGCAATTTTGTTAATAGTAGAATTATAGGAAGGTTATGAAATATGCTGGCAAATATGAAAAGTGCTAATCTTAACTGCACGCTTGAACTGTAAAAAAGTTTCAACGTTGAATGATGAGAACCAATATGTTATTCACTAATATTTTAGTACTGAGCTACCGCGTTTCGGATAGGCTGTATTAAGGATGTTCAATCATTAAAAATCCTCATCACGCATATTATCTTTATCACCTTGCACCGCAAACTGCGTCGCCCTGAGCAGTCCTTAAAAAACCTTTTAGTTTTGAACAAATACTTAACCACGAACACCGTCACCTTGGTACCGCTGCAAGGTAGTTACTACTTTAAAAAATTTACTCCATGAAGCAAAAGTAGTTCGATCGATCACGCAAAACATCAAGTTACATTAAAATTGACAGACATTTTTTTGGATTTCTTTCCTCCCTGTGGTTAAATTATGGATCTTGGCATAAAAGTACTCTTCCAACTCATGGGGGAACTGACGTAAACTCGTATTCAAGCAGAGAGTCGTGAAAATCTGTTTGGTGGCTAGGTGAATGTGTGAACGACACGATAATTATAAGTTAATTTAGTCCAGTTGTATCTGCTTCTTCCTGAGTAGGTAAAGATAACGTTTCTTTTAATTGTATGCGTTCCTGTATCCTCTTTCTTTTCATAAACAGGCATGTTACTTCCATTTTTCCGCCAAAGATTGTAAAAAAGTCATTGCTTTTTTCCTCTAGCTTAAACAATTGGTTCGGAAACTTTACGTTGAATCATATATAGCTTATTGAGCTGGTATTTCATTCATCTGGAAATAGGTCTGGCTAGCTTTTAGTTTTTTTTTAGCATTTAAGCGAGAATAATTTAACCGGTGTATTAAAAGCAACATAGCACCGTGACGGAACTCAAGAAACGTCAGCAGCCCTCTTGGACTGGCTTCCTGCCTTCTTGTTATTTCAGTTCTACACCAAAACGATCTAAATTTCAGTCATAACTAGAGCGTTCACGATCGATTACAGACGCGTTCGTCATTTAATATTTACGAGAAGGGATCAACACGCCACGAATTAGAAACTCCACTGTAAGATTCTTTCGATTGAAAGAAAAACAAGCTTAAACTTCAAAAAATAAAGCGCTCAGCAATAGGGCAACACGCATTTAATGCAGCTGTGTTGATACCGGACTAACTCGCGGCGGGGTTGCCAAGAATGTTATTGGTAAAATGTAAAATTCTATATTTAAGCTCCACGCCAAAATCGCACAAATCTTTTTGAGATGTGATCTAATACGACATTCATCTGTTCCGCTTTCTTATATTAAAAAGCTCCCGCGTTCCGGCACACCTAAAACATACGATCCCCGTCAAGCATACATTCATATTTATCTCCGCTCTGACCCGGCACGTATGGCTACGCCAGCAGTCCTAAAATGCCTTGGATCAGCTCCTAAAGAAATATTTAACCACAAACCTCATAGCTTCCGTTTTCCAGTGTAAGTATAGTTACCCCTTGAGGCAAAAGTTCGCTACCAAAATTTGCATTTAAGACAGAGAACATTTGACTTTGCACCGTTACATTAAGTATATATAGTAGATCACTTCAGACCTTACCATTTATCAGTTGATCTCTCAGCTTGTTATGTCAGTTATATTTTAAGTATCACAGGAAATTCTTTCCAAATTTTGTCAGAAATCAATAAAATTCAGTCGGGTAAATGTTCCTTTAAAAAAAAAAACCCGTATGGAATCAAATGCATCTTAAAACGCTTAGGTTTTATGTAGCTTAGCTTGTTGTTACTTATTATTTCAAGTCAAAACCAAAGGCCACAGTGGCTTAAATTTCTGTACCTTTGAATAGAGTCTTTGTACCAGGGTATTTTGTAGTGAAGGCGTTTTGTATCAGTCACCGCCCGCTAAAACGTTTCTCTCAACTTGTCTTTCTCGGCACTTTTATTTGGTCGTTTTCTTACAATGGCTCTAAAATGTTAAACAGTCAGTTCCCTCTAAGTATTCGTTCATTTTCTAATTAGATAAATTTAAAGAGGCAGGTCATCAACAACTTTTAGATATTTTGTTGCTGAAGGCTAACTAGGATGACACATACACTATAATTTCACGCTTTAAACAATACTGAGTTACTTATATGCTAATCATAGTACAGTCTTTAATAATGGATATCTAAACATAAACTAGGTAACCACTGTTCACTGTTTCTCACTGTGAACAATTTACTCATAAAACAAAATCATGTGATGATTGATCGATGACGCAAACCATTTCTTAAGTGAATAATGCGAAAAAAACGTCTATGTGCAGCCGTAAGTGACGTGGAACATTGCATATTATGATCCCGGACAATTCCAGCAACCAACTGCACATGCATACTTACAAACTTCAATTTTAAAAAATTTGGATTTTTCGGCCCAATCATGAAGTGAATAGTGGGCTGCGACTCTGACGCTTGCAAATTATTATGATTGGCACGTGTTAATCAAATATAGTGGCAGCTAGATAAAATCCTAAGCTTTTATTGGTTAGTATAGACTTAAAATCGATAGATCGACAGTTACTTAAGTAGGGTGGAGGGCGATATCTTCTGTAGTTTACGCTTTCAGAAACGCACTTTATTTAATATTCATTGTCCACCCGAGGTATCCTTTCAGCAGTAGTGGAAAGTTGTACTGCCGCTCACAAAAATGAAGATCCTGTTCGGTCTCGCCTTTCTTCTTTGCATTTCAGTCGGTAAGTTAATTTAGTCCCGTTTGTATTTGTTTCTTCTTGTAAGGTAAGAATAAGGCTTTAGGAACTTCGCTCTACAGCTTCTCGTCGTTCCCTCTGTTAGCGGCGTGCTTGATCTTCTTTCTCTGACTTCTCTGAATAAAGGAGTGGGGCTCGCCATCTTGCTTTCACTATTCGCACAAATCGGGCAAACATCTTTGCTATTTTCTCTCAATTTATGATTTGTTTCGGTGCTTTAAACGTCATAACGCTCATAGTCTAATAAGCCAGTATTTTACTAAACTGGAACTAGGTCTCGTTTAAGCTTTCAGTTGTTTGCGTTGAAGTGCAAATAATTTAACGGGTGTGTTAGGAATGATTTAGCAAGGTTATTATACCAACATCTTCTAAAACTGTCTTTAGCGTCTTTCCTCGTGGAAATTTCTAGACGGAAAAATACTCTATATTGTAGAGGTAACTTTGTGTATAGAGTTGACGAACTATTAAACTTTAAAATTCCAATCGTGGACAAGCTTCCACTCTGAATATTGCCAAACTGAAAAAATTGATAGATTAGAGTACTCAAATTCTTTAAGATTCTTTGCTTGATTTTAAAAACGCACGTCCTAAACGTGCAAATAAAACACCATTCCAGAAATACCGGCAACGCTCGACAATGAAGCTGTGTTGATAGCGTACTTAGAGCGATTTCGAAAGGGCCTGAAATATGCTAGTAAAAAGTCTGAAATGTAAAATTTGGTATTCAAACTCCTCTCCTAAATTGCACACATCTTTTTTTTAGTACAATACTGTGAACTAATATGGTATTCCGGGATATTCCGTGATCATACATCTATTCCGCGTTCTTATAAAGCCTTTGCGTTCCGGATAGGCAGCACCCAACACATCTGATCCTAATCTATTACTGCGCAGTGCGTATTACGTCGCAAACAAGCAGTCCTAGAAAATTCTTCTAGTTTTAAACAAATAGGTAACCAGAAACCCCTTAGCCACTGTTTTTCAGTCTAAGGAAGTTACTCCTTCAAAACAATTTACCCATAAAGCAAAATGTTGTTCGATCGATAACGCAAAAACATCTGACATGCAGTAATTGACATTTGTTGTGTGTCTTGCCCGCTAAGGTTAAATACAAATTCTGGATTAAAAGTATTCTTTGACCTTTAAGAGGAAAAGTAAAAGTATTCAAGCGGAGAGTCACGTACGAATTTGTGATCATGAATCGGTGAATGATACGAAAGAACTTCCATGTGCATTTCCATTGCATATCGTGGATGATGGTCTGCTAACCAACTGCGCATGTTTACTGTCTTAAAAAAAAAAGTGTGGATTTTTCAGCTATACATGAAGACCAGTGGGTTGTCTCGCTGACGCTCGGAAGTAATTATGATTGGCAAATGTTAAGCAAACATAAGTGACAGTTTGAAAAACCCTGAGTTTCTATTGTTTTGTATGGACTTAGAATCGATAGATTGACAAGTACTTAGGTAAGGTCGAGAGTAATATCTTCTGTAGTTTAGTAAAACGCGCATTCAGAGACGCACATTCTATAATATTCATCGTCCAATTGAGGTGTCCTTTTAGCAGTAGTGGAAAGTTGTACTGCCCTTTATAACATGAAGATCCTGTTCGGTCTCGCCTTTCTTCTTTGCATTTCAGTCGGTAAGTTAATTTATTTCAGTTGTTTCTGTTTTTTCCTGGCTAGACAAGGATAACGTTTTTCTGTGTGCGTTCTTTATCTTCTTTCTCTGAATAAATGGGTGTGGCGAGCCATCTTGCTTACAGTTTCTGAACCAGTTGAACAAACATCATCGTTTTTTCCCCCTCGCCTAATGATTTGGCTCGAGACTTAATATTAAATCATACCCTAGTGTGCTGCTATTTTATTATCTGGAAATAGGTCTGATTATGCTTTCAGTTTTGTACATTTAGGCACGAAAAATATATACGATATGTTAGGAATGATTTAGCACGGGAATCATACTGATCGTACAAAACTGCAACATCCTCTTTAACGTTCATTCCTCCTGTAATTTTCTACACCAAATGGTATGTTCTCTATTAGGCCTATCTTTGTGCCCAATTAACTGTCGACGAACCTTTCTTCGAATGCAATCGGGGACAGGCGCCATCGTCGATGAGTATTGCGAGAATGGATCGACGAATTAGAAAACTCCAATTCTGCAAAATTCTTCTCGATAACAAGAAACGCTTGACAAACGTCCAAAAAAGGAGCGCTCAAAGAAAAACAATACTGGCAATGTACAACAATGCACAGCTTTGTTGACAGCAGAATTATGGCAAGGTTACGTAATATGCTGGCAGATATAAAAAGTGCTATTTTGACTGCACGCCTAATTCGCAGGAAACGTTTCCGCAGTTGAATGATGAACCAATATGTTATTCACTAATATTTCAATCCTGATATATACATCTACTCCCCGTTCTTATAAAGACCCGCGATCACGATAGGCTGTATCAAAGATATTCAGTCATAAAAAGCTTAATCACTTATGTTGTCTGGGTAGCCAGCAGTCATTAAAAAAACCTTCTAGTTTTGAACAAATACTTAACAACGAACCCCTTCACCTTGGTAATGCAAGGTAGTTACTACTTTAAAAAATTGACTCCATGAAGCAAAAGTAGTTCGATTGATGACGCAAAACATTTTACATTAAAATTTATATTTTGCTGGATTTGGATCTTGGCATAAAAGTATTCTTCGACCTGTGGGAGGAACTGAGGAAAAGAATTGAAGCAGAGAGTCGTGCAATTTTGGTGGCTAGGTGAATGTGTGAACGACACGCAAGGAATTCCATGTGCATTGCTAGGTGACGTAGAACATCGCGTATCTCAAATAATAAGCTACTTCAGAAGGATCGTGGGTGGTATCCTTTGTAGTTCGAATACGCGCATTAAGAGACTCACATTTATAATATTCAGCCCACACAGCAAATGAAATTTTAGCATCAGAGGAAAACTGTAGTGCCGCTTACAAAATGAAGAGCCTATTCGGGTCTTGCCTTTCTTCTTTGCATTTCAGATGGTAAGTTAATGTAGTCCATTTGTATCTGTTTCCTCCAGTTTAGGTAAAGACAACGCTTCCTTTGTTTGCGTCCTGTATCTTCTATTTCTGAATAACTGGGTGTTGCGCGGCATCTTGCTTGCATTTTTTCCGCCAAAGATTGTTAAAAAAAATCATTGCTTTTTTCCTCTCGCTTAAAGAATTGTTTCGGAAACTTTAGTTGAATCATAGCTTATTGAACTGGTATTTTATTAAACTGGAAATAGGTCTGGGAAGCTTTCATTTTTTTGCATTTAGGAGAGAACAATTTAACGGGTGTGTTAAAAATAATTTAGCTTGGTAATGAAATACGGGACTTACGAAACGTCTGCAGCCCTCTTGGACTGGCTTCTTGTCTTCATGTTATTTTCTACACTAAATCGTATTCACTTTTAGGCTTAACTTTGTGTTAATTGTTCACGAACATACCCTTCAATTCTGATCAGTTAAAGGCGCGTTCGAATATTACGAGAAGGGATCAACGCGCCACGAATTATAAAAACCAATTCTGTAAGACTTTTTTTTTGATTGAAAGAAAAAAAAAACTTAAACTTCGAAATATAAAGCGCTCAGAAATACTGACAACACGCAACAATGCAAAATTCATACTTTACTAAAAGCAGCGTTGTGAAGAATGTTGGTGAAATAACTGCAAAATTCATATTTGAGCTCCACGCCTAAATCGTATAAATCTTTCCGAGATTGCTTATGTGATGTAATATGACATTCATCTGCTTTGCTTTCTTATAAAGGCCACCTCGTTCTGAATAGCTAGCACCCAAGACATCTGATCAGCCCAGCCAAGGAGATACTTATATTTATCTCCACACAACCGGCACGTATTGTTTCGCTAGCAGTCGTAAAATGCCTTCGTTCAACTCTTAAATAAATATTTAACCACAAACCACGAAGCCTCTTTTTTGCAGTGTAAGGTAGTTATTCCTTGAGGCAGAGGATCTCTAGGAAAATGTACTGTGCAAAAGAAAACATTTTACTTTGCATCGTTACCGTAAGTGATAGATCAGTTCAGGCCTCGCCATTTATCAGTTGATTTCACAGCTCGTTTACACAATATAATTTCCAAGTATGATAGAAAATCTTTTCCATATTTATATATCCGAAATCGTTTAGGATTTGTGTAGCTTGTTGTTACTGAATCCAAAGGCCACAGTGGCTAAAATTTTTGTCCCTTTGAACGAAGTGTTTGTACCAGGATACCAGGGTATTCTGTAGTTAAGGCGTTTTGTATCGCCTTTGAAACTGTCTCTCATTGTGGGTTTCTCGAACTGCTCTCGTCTTCTTACGGTACCTCTAAAATATAGAACAGTATTCCTCTAAGTATTCGTTTATAATCTAATGAGATAAATTCAACGAGGCAGTTCATCAACAATTTTGTTGATAGAGGGTGACTATGATGACACACCAAATACAATTTCAAAATGAATTAAGAAACTTACTAATCATGATATGATCAAGTATTATGTTTGAAAGTTTACACCAGTCTCTAATTATAAATACCTGAAAAGAATTTTTATTTGAGTCTGACACACCTCGGTTAGTTCCATCATTGCTTTTTTCTGGTCAGCACTTGGTGTAATATTATTTGCAGAAAGAAGTAAATGTTGTTGTTGTTGTTGTTGTTGTTGCTGTGGCTGTTAGTATGTTTTTACGAGACTTTTATGGCACTCTCTTTTCCTGTAGTGTTTTTCATACAAGTTCATAATGATTTTCGTGATTTGTACACCTACACTCATTTTACATTAAACCTCCGGTCAGAAAAAAGATGACCGGAACTGGGCACTCAAAGGCCCAACCTTAATGAAATATGGTCTGTGTACATATATTCCGCGTTCTTATAACGCCACCGCACGTGTTCCGGGATAGCCAGCACTTCAGACAACCGATCCCAGTCACGCATATATATTTCTCATCGCTAGCCAGCTCCTTAGACACCCTCTATTCTTTCATAATAGATATTTGAACATAAACTACGTAGCCACTGTTTTTCATTGTGAAAAAGAATTCACTCATAAAACAAAATGATGTTTGATCGATTACGCAAAATATTTCCCAGGGAAGAAGAATCTGTCAATAACGCGAAAAAAATTCTATGTGCAACCAATTGCGCATGCTTACGAACTTAAATTAGAAAAAGTTTGGATTTTTCAGCCCTATAAAAAGATGAGTGAGCTGCCTAGCTGTCGCTTGCAAGTGATTATGATGGGCAAGTGTCAATCAAATATAGTGGCAGCTAAATAAAGCGTTGCCTTTTTATTGGTTAGTATAGACTTAAAATCGATAGATTGACAATTACTTAAGTGGGGAAGCGGGCGATATCCTATACTCCTCCGTTTAGTAAAACGCGCATTCAGAGACGCACATTCTATAATATTCATCGTCCACTTGAGGTGTTCTTTTAGCCAGGAATGGAAAGTTGTACTGCCTTCTTATAACATGAAGATCCTGTTCGGTCTTGCCTTTCTTCTTTGCATTTCAGTCGGTAAGTTAATTTGTATGTTTCTTCCTGTTTAGGCAAGGATAATGTTTCGTGTCAGTGTGCGTTCTTTATCTTATTTCTCTGAATAAATGGGTGTAGCGCGCCATCTTTCTTACATTTTCCGAACCAATCGGACAAACATCATCATTATTCCCTCTGGCCTAATGATTTGGTTCGGAACCTAATGTTAAATCATAGTGTAATAAGCTGGTATTTTATTAGTCTTGAAATAAGTCCGGTTAGCTTTCATTCTTTTGCATTTAGCGGCAAAAAATTTAACGGGTGTGTTAGGAATGATTTAGCTTGGTAATAATGACTCGGAAATTTGGAATCGTCGGCATCCTCTTCGACCTCTTCTGTTGTTCCTGTTATTTTCTATACCAAAAGCTACTCTCTTTTTGCCGTAACTTTGTGTTAAGTGTTCACGATCATATCAAATCGTGGACAGATGCGTTGCTTTCGATGAATATCACGAGAAGGGGTCAACGAACTGGAAACTCACATTCTTTTGTCGATTAAAAGAAACGCAAGGCTTAAATAAGCTTCCGAATATAAGCGCTCAGAAACAGGGCAACAAGCAACTGATACCACATTTAGAAGAGAGTTGCAAAAAATGCTGGTGAAATTAACGTGAAATTTCATATTTTACTGAACTTCACGCCTAAATCGCTCATCTTTTCGTAGTTTGAATGATGCGAACTAATATGACATTTCCTAAATATTTACTGATATATTAAGGGTTGGGCGTGACATCTTGCTTACATTTTCCGCGCAAACCAGACAAACTTCATGGTTATTTCCCTCCCGCTCCAGGTATGATCAGTTGGCGAGGAACTTAACGGTAAATCATAGTCTAATAAGCTAAAATTCTATTAGACTGGAAATAGGTCTAGTTAGCTTTCATTATTTGCATAGTTCTACGCTTGGACAAGGCCTGAGTTAGAGCGATTGCAAAAGGCCTCCAAAAAATACCAGTGAAATGCAAATTGTTATATTTAAAATCCACGTCTATATATCCTACAAACCTTTTCATAGCAGGATACAGTAAACTAATATGATCCCTGGTTTCACTACTATATACATATATTCCGCATTCTTATTAAGCCACTAAGTCCTGGATAGCCAGTAACTGAGACTAACATCCGTCCCTAGTCACACATGTACACGTAATGTTTTTTGAAGCCGGGTAATTGGCTCTGATTTTCTAAAATACCCGTTCTAGTTTTGCTTGGCAAGTACTTAAGCTCAGGTAGTGACAGGTAGGGTCGTGGATAATGCTCTCTGGATTTACGTAAAAAGGGCAATCAGATTAGCACTTTCCAAAATATTCTTGTCCGTGTTTTCATAACAACGGTGGAGAATTGTTTTGTAGCATAGAAGATGAATATCCTGTTTGGCCTTGCTTTTTAATTTGCTTTTCAATCGAGAAGTTATTTGAGTCCAATTTTATCTGTTTATTTTATTATCATTTTTTTTATGTAAGGATAATGCTAAAGGAATATCGCACTGTTGTCTAAGTAGTCTTCTGTCTCTGAATAAAGGAGTAGGGTGCTATAGTCTAATAATATAAAGATAGTATTCCATTAGCTCTTGATCTGAAATACCCGCCTTAGTCCTGATTGCCATGTACTTAAGCTCAGGTAGAGAATAATGAATAGTGAATAATGACCTGTGGATTTAGGTAAAACGCCCATTCAGAGACCGCACTGTGGAGAATTGTATGTTACCTTAGAAATTGATTATCCTGTTTGGTCTTACGTTTTCCCTTTGCTTTTAAATGGAGAAGTTATTTAAATCTTTTTATATCTGTTTCTTTTGACTAATTTCCTTCTATGTAAGAGTAATCCTAAAGAAATTTCGCTCTCTTAACTGGGGTCTTCTTTCTCTTAATGGAGTGGGGATCGAGCTCCATATTGTTTACTTTTTCTTTCCCACGAATTAGACTAGCGCTGTCTTAGGTACTTTGCAATTCTCCATGAAACAGGTTGAAGCTGTCGGGAGATAACAGGAAAGAATCTGTTTTTTAAAATGTCTTTTTCGGCACTGTATTGCGCAAATTTACCTGTTTAAGGTTTTAGCAACGCCTTCAAGTCTGACCGGGTATTGACATCGGATGACATCACAAAATTAAAGGTCGGAAGCAAAGCTACCACACTTGCGCATCTGACCCTGACTAAATTCTATTTTTTTTGTTGCAAACTCCCTTAAACTCTGGGCGTTTCTCTGCGAAACCGTCTTTTTCACCAGTTTTGTCAAACACTCGGCCAACCTAAAAACAGACGGGGACTTACATTAACTTTTCTTCTCGAAAATTTATCCAAATAGTAAAAAAAAAACCTGTTGGGACAGATCACTACGCTATAGATATAAGCGGCGAGTTTGGTCCAAGTTTTCACGAGGTATATAGTCTTACAGGTTACCACAAACCAACTGCAGTGCTTGATAAGTTCTTTTCAAATCTACTTTAGCATTTTAAAAAGCTTCTTGCACAAAATTACATCGCTTGACCGTCATAAGCATTTGCATTGTCACTGAACGTACCATGCGATTCCCTTCTTCACACGATGACAAAAGAAATACTAAATTACTTTTTGATAGGAAAGTTCAGTGTGTGTCAGCCCTCTTCAGGAACAGGCTCATAGTATTTTTGTTTTTTCTTCCAGGTTATGCCCTGAAATGTAACTAATGTTTCTCTCTTAAGAGCTGGGATGACTGCAAAAACAAGACAAAAGAGGTAACCTGTTTGGATAGTCAGGACCGTTGTGGCAAAGCTGATATCAAAGCTGAGAGCTCAGGCGTGACAGGTGAAGTCTTTGTCAAAGGATGTGCCACTTCATCTGAATGCAGCGAGAAGAATTGCAAAAAGTTCTCCCCCGCAGGGAAAATCACCAAATGCGAAGTCGAGTGCTGTAAAGGTGACCTGTGCAATGGAGCCCAAGTACCAATGGTCAGCGCTATCATGCTATTGGCATGTGCTATCGTAGGTTTTGCTCGTTAAAGTTCGAGATAAAGAGCCTGAATGTAGCCCTTTGTCGAAAAAGAAGTAAGATGCATATGTTTTAAATTGGCATTTATTTTTTTTTTGTTATGTAGCGTTTTTTTCTTAAGGCTTTTTTTAATTTTCAATCCATCTTGATTACTAACAGATTTACATGTATATCACGAGTGTTAATCTGAAGGTCAGTTTGATTAAAAAATTCAGTTTTTGTAATGCATGGAAATAAAGAATGTTATTTCTTTTACCTAATTGACGCTGTCTCATAGTTTAAGGGATACAAATATTCAGTATAATAAAGTTCAGATATAACTCGGACTTTGGTTGGTTGACAAAACGTGCTTTATGAGAGTATAAAACGCGGAGCTGAAGCTGTCACGCAATCTGCCAATAGTTTGTTTTGAAAATTAGAAATCAACGCGTGGAGATTCTATCGAATTCTTTATCATATAACAAATATGGAAGCTTTGACTGTGCTCTGTTCTGTTGTAAAGTTCATAGGAAGTGGCTAGTAAGAGCACTCGAGCCGTAGGGAGCCTGACACTCGACAACTTCTAGTGTTTCCCCTACACTTTCTTCGTGTTCTAGCCACTTCCCGCGTGCTTTACAACAGAACAGAGCACAGTCAAGGCTTCTAAATTTCTTGAATAAAGGGGTGAAATATAATCAATGTTGAATTTGCTTTAAAAAAGACATTTGCCGCGTCCAGCTTCGCAGTAGAATAAGACCCGAGAACGAGTTTAGACGTGCAAAAACAAGCTATTTGTTTTCTGAGGACCTAACATGGCTGCAGCATGATGAGGGTCTACATGATAACATTCGCTTAATAAATCTTCCGGTCAGTCATCGACCATAACGTTCAGCCTTTTCTTTCGAGTTGAATCGTTGTTGGCAAATAATATTCCTCATACAACACTTTCTCCTGTTCAGTAACACTTTACCCAAACTGATACACACAAAACTAATATTGGCGGAATATGATGCAGACGTTTAAAGTAAGCAGCCATCCTTTCTGGTCTTTAAGGTGGCTCGACCCGGTTTTTCAGTTACCATACCTACTCTCACTCAACATGGAATAAAATGATGCCCTCAAAAGAAGCAGGCTTGAGGCTTGAGAACGTCTTAGCTTGCTAATTTGCCAAAAGTGATTCTTAGAAAGAAAAACGACCCCATTTGCTATCCTTTATAGTTGCCTCGGTACCATTTCGGTCCCCTCTTAAAATACCGTAAAATTCCGAGAGTAAGCCCCGGGGCTTATATTTTTCAAAGGCCCTTTTTGAGGGGCTTATTTTTGGAGGGGCTTATATTCTGAGGGGCTTATCTACGGAGGGAAATCTGCGTTTCAAAATCGACTGGGCTAGCCTCATAGTTGGAATGAAATTTACCGTTTTTTCTTTGTTTTGCTTTGTATTTGAGGGTAATTTCCAAATACAAGCCCCCGGCGGGGCTTATATTCGGAGAGGCGATTTAACGGAGGGTTTTTTGCGTTACGAGTTTGGGGCAACCTCGTCCCCAGGGCTTTTCCCTTAAAAAATGGGTGGGGCGGGAAAAGGCCCTGGCATCGGCTGGTCACGTGTCCCCTCGTACACCCTAAAATCCTGGGTGTAATAAATTAGCGCTATGTGAAAAGCTAAAATTATGCGTAACCTCACAGCGCGCGATCTTGGGCGGCCTTTTATATCTCTTGACGATTAACGAAAAGTTTTACAAGAATTCTTTTTTGTCACAGATACTGGCTATGGTAATTTTTTGCTTTCCTCCGATTTCCATGAAGGGGACAGCGAGCGGTAACATTTGTAAAACTTCCTTTATAGAGCGATATAAATGACAAACAAGCTATCGTACATGCATAAAGTTTGTACTGCAAAAGTCCGTTTTCTCGACTCTTTTGATATTTTATTTTATTTCTTGCGAAGTGGACCGCCGTACACAACCTAGTTCTATTCAACTTAACTCTCAGCCATGTCATAGCGTCACGCGTTGGTTTAGACTTATCTTGTATGACCTGTCTTTTTAAAAATTCATTGACCTCTGCGAGACTTGACCGAAACCGGAAACCGCGCATGAAAAGTTTCTGGCACCCAGGGTATCAAACGACTGGTAACAAAGAAAGACTTGGGTCCATTTAAAATTGACAGAGCTGTAGTTGATTCCAATCGATCGGTCAATCTTCCCTTTGATATAAGGAAAATCCTTTGTACTTATCCTCGGAAGAGAAAAGATATAAGAGATCTTAAAATGTTTCAGATCGGCGACCTGTCATCGTTCCTGGCTGGAGGGCTGACTTGCATCCGGCGCGGAGATTTGTTTGTTTCATGGTCGGGTTGTAGAGAAGACCGGACTCCATCATAAAGTATTTTGATGAACAATTCTATTTCAATTAAGTCCAATTTGTTTAAATTCACTGCAGATCCTAGAGGCAAAGGCCCGCATTTTTGTTTGACATTGGACAAAATCACTTTCTGCTTGATCGTACAGTAATTCCACAGTCACGATGAATTTCAGTCGAAGTACTACTCGATAACAGCTTGTCTCAACTCTGAAGCATTTGACATATTTTGTACGTGACAACGTAGAGCCGGTTCTTCTAGCATTTGAATAATACGCAATTAAATGGATCTTAAGCTTTTGAATCGCACAGACGCGAAAATATTGACATACAGTTCGCGATATTATTATTTTCCATTGTTGCTCCGTTCGACTTCTGTCAGCGCAAAAACCAGCGGGTTGCATATAAATTAGCTTCTCAGGAATATTTAGGCTGTGCACGTGACCAGCCGATGCCAGGGCCTTTTCCCGTCCCACCCATTTAAGGGAAAAGCCCTGGGGACGAGGTTGAGTTTGGGGGGCTTATATTTGGAGGGGCTTATACATGGAGGGGCTTATTTTCGGAATTTTACGGTATGGGAGAATCGATTTGTTACTCATGAGTACTTGATTCATCTTTGACACTTTAATATTTTCAAGTTTTTTTTTTTTATTGCTACCTCTTGGGGTAAAAAGTTGTTTCAGCCACGTCGACTGAAATAGTCTCAAAGATTCTGGTACTTATATAAGTTACGAGCTTGAAATGGTGTTCAAATTTACTGACAACTATTTCCATCATTTTTAAAGGGGACCTCTCCCACGGCTCAAAGCCGAGTGCGCTCTTGGAGGTTCTCTGGCGTCTGATTTGCCCAACCACATGCGGGGTGGGGGTGTTAGGTATGGGGTCAGATCGGGGACATAATCGATAGCCACATTTCATGGCCTTGGAAACACTTCTTCGGTTCGAAAATTGTTCTTCGAGTTATATTGTTATTGTCAATTATCTTCGTAGCGTCGGTTTCATTAGTCTTCGAGTCGTCGTGTCCTTCGTTCGTGTCATCGTACTGTCTTCTTCGGGGCACCGCTGGCCTTTCTTCGTGTCGTCAATCCCTTTCGATAGTTGTTACGTCGTTGCGTCGTTTTCATGCCTTCGATTCGTCCGTTTTTCCTTTCGTCGACTTCGCTACATATCTAGTTTAGAACTTTGCATTTCTTTTTACTGCTGTAACCAGACTATCTTTTTATGAATAAAGTAATTAAATCACAACCCCAGAATGTTTTCTCGACATTTTCACAGCTATAAAATGCAGCTGTTAGTCCTTATGAAAGATTTCCCTACACTTTCGTATACTTCCGACTAGCTTTCAAATACTTCAACTAGTGAAATCCCTTCCCTTTCATATACCTGAAGTCTGAAAAAGTAACCCATTTCGGGTGGTTTATCCCCATATAGTCCATTATAGGGAGTACCTTCCTCCCCCGAGTACATAATTTAGTACATAAACCTGGATGGTATAAATTACAATTTACCCACGCCAATATGCACGCCATGGGCATTCCACAGTGCACGCATTGATTTATTTAATGAGCAGTACAAGAAGCTATTGATTGAGGAAACTGTTCTGTCCGGATATTTTTTGCAGATTTTGCTAAAGGTTTTGGTATCATAGACCACTCAATATTACTAGATGGACTCAGATCTTTTAACATCGATCAACTCTGTTTTTTTGGATACACTGCTTCCTTACCAACCGAACACAAGCAGTGCGCGTCGGCTCCTCCCTGTCGTCATGGAAACAAGTCAATGGTGGCGTCCCACAGGGAAAAAAACTCGGATTAACGCTCTTTACTGTCATGCGTACGAAGTATGTCGATGAGACTACTACATTGGAGATTATCCCAAGAAACTCTTTTAGTATGCTAGATGTAGTTGTCAGAGAAATCCATGACTATTGTATTGAACACAAGATGAAAGTAAATCCCAAAAAATGTAAAGAAATGTACGTAAATTTCATGAAGAATTCGATTACCGTAATGCGACCTATAAGTGTTGGAAATCAAGGAGTAGGGTCGTATAAGCTTTTAGGAGTTATATATTAGCAGTGACCTTACATGGAACGCTCACGTTGAATATGTAATTGCCAAGGCGGCTAAGAGATTGTACGCTCCTCTTTAGGTTGTTGAAGCGCCCAGGAGTCATGCCAGAAGAGATGCTCAAGGTATACACATATAATATCACATCGGTCTTAGAGTATTCTACGCAAGTATGGCAAGATGTTTCTGAACACCTTTCTGACGCTATTGAATCTATACGAAGAAGAGCCTCAAGGATAATATTTCCAAACCCTACTATATATATCAACAAGCTCTAGACCAAGCAAATTTGACATCGTTAGCAGATCGCAGGATATTCATATGTAAGAAGTTGATGGCGGATATGAGGAATGATAGCCACCCCATATCTTTCTTAACCCGGCAAGTTATGACAAGATCTATCCTATATCAGTTAAGATCAGGAAATACTAAAACCACTTCAACAATAAAAAAGACAAAGAGAGCAAATGACCTTTTTACTTTTAGGTTTTCGTGATTCCAGTTATTATTTTAATACATATTATTGTAAATAGACTTAATTATTAATATCCAATTGTAAATAGCACTTTTTATTAAGTTTTTAACTGCCAGAAGTGTTAATAAACTATTATTATTATTATTATTATTATTGTTGTTATTCATTCAAAATATTTCCCCGACTCTGATTGGCTAAAAGCACACGTTTAATTCACCATAACCAGTTACCGATGACCAAATTTGGAAGAAATTTGACTTTAAAGAGGAAATGACGTCAAAAATGCAGCGTTTTCGCAGGTTAAGGCACCGTTAACCGAGAAGACCTGGGGACGAGGTTGAGTTGAAATGAATACCACCACTTTTGACATACGTATTAAAGTATGTATATATTAAAGCGTAGAAAAAAGCATTAATTATTTTAACAGAGAAATAGCTATTTCATTTATCAACATTTACGTGTCAACAGAACAAATCATAACTGAACACTTTTTATTTAAAGAACATCTTTACAATACTCAAAGTTTTCATTTTTGTTTCGGGGAAAACTTTTTTCTTCTTGCCGAGATTTGCTTCTTTGAACAATGCTTATTTTTCCTGTGAGAGGGTCTTGTCTTGTTCTGGGTCCGAGAATAAGCAGATGTCACGCGTTCATGATTCTTTTTGCTGGTTTATGAAAACAGCTTTCCATCGATGATTCGTTTCCCTTTCTTTAAAGAAGCTTGGGATCTGTTGCCTCCTCCCGAGATGGAAGGAAATGCCCGCCTTTTAGAGGTGAACAATCAATTCATATTTACACGTAATCAGAAAGAAAGTACTCAAAAATTAACGCTCGATCTTTCCAGAAAAACGATAATCTATTAATGATGAATATAACTCGAATAAACTTGCTTCAAGTCCTTTTCGAGAGCGTTAGCAAAGGATCGTGTGGATGCAAAAGGGGATGCAGGGGAGGATCCAGAAAATTCAGAAAGGGATGGCCGGGATACTTGTCAGCTATATATAGATACTTTTTATGTTTCAGAGAATTTTATGAAAAAATACAAAATTTCAAAGAAAAAGGGGTGGCCGCGGTCCCCTCGGCCAGCCCCTAAATCCGCCTTTGGGAGTAGATGGCTGCTGTTCTTCACTTTTATTTTCAATTTTGGCAAGAGCGCCCTTCGCCATTTTGTTTTGGCCTGTGTGAGCCTCGTGCAACGAAGGCGGGAAAAGTTGACTTATTGCTGTCTTGTATGTAGCTCAGTTGACGAAAGGAAGAACCGAAGAACTAAGGACTTGAAAATGATGCAACGACGAAACAAGCCCGTTGCGACGCCTCGAGGAAAAGGTTATAACGAAAGAAAAATTTCACGACAGGAAGAAAGGCCAGTGGTGACCCGAAGAAAAAAGTACGATGAAACGAACCAACGACACGACTTGAAGACATTGAACCTACGCCACGGAGACAGCAGACAATAACTTAAAGAACAATTTTCGAAGGGAAGAAGTGTTTGCGAGGCCATGAAAAGTAATGATATGACGTCATACCACGTGTTAGCTCGATTACCAGCCGCTGTTCGGGAAATGAGTCCGCGCTCAGCGGGAGAGAGCGGCGGAAATCGAGACTAGATACGTGTGGACGACCCCTCAGTAGCAAAGGAAGAGGAAAGGAGCAATAAGAGCAAGAGTAAAAGGAAAGAACGCCAACGGAGAAGAAAAAACTGGCATGCAACCAAACTGTGTTGAATAATTCTTGGTATCAGGAATTCTTTGGAGTAATTTAGAGCACAAATGTTTGGCATAATTGCAATCCTTGTTAGTTTCCTCATTACTCCTTTACTCTTTCTAGTAACACTCTTTAGAATTGGACCTGCTCCCCTTCTCTAGATGATATGGGTTTTTATCCACCCGGAAAACTTCCTGTGAAAACTGATAGGTTAGTTGTATGGGTCGGCTAGACTAGGACAAGAAACTGCTCCGCGGCTGCGCCGTAAAATTCCTTCAAGACCACTAGCCCTGTTAGAAGGCACTGCTGGAATCAGTGTTTTCCTTAGGTTTGCTGATAGCTCGAAGAAGAAAAGAGAGATGTTAAAAGAATATTTTTGCCAACCGCGATTTTACTCGAGTGAAGTGATTGTTATAATCAGTGCCACCAAAAGTCTGATATATTGAGATAATGTCATCATATTTTAAATGCCTGATGAACTGTGAATTCTTTACTCAGTATCGGATTCACCTCTTTTTACGCATTCTTTACACTAAAATTCAGTAACAGTGGGAAATTAAAGGAAGCAGCATCGTTTTGTATCTCACTCCATTAGAAAAACTAAAACAAAATAGGACTAAGCTAAAGATCAACTCTCATGATATGAATCTTCTTTTTTTCAAACCTCAAATGGGATTCAAAATTAACAACATCCGTTAAAACCCTTCATTTTAAAAAAGTCTATGTCTATTTAAAGCTGCTGTTTCTTTTACTTCGGTGGGCTATATTTCAGTTCCTTGACTTCAAGTTCGGCTTGTCGAGCAAAAGCTATAATAGCGCATGACAACAGGATGATCGCACTGACCATTGGTACTTTCGCTCCATTGCACAGGTCTTTTTTACAGCACTCGATTTCCCATTTGATGATTTTCCCTGAGGGGACAATCTTTTTGCAATTCTTCTCGCTGCAGTCAGATGAAGTGGCACATCCTTTGACAAAGGCTTCTGTTGTCACGCCTGAGATCTCAGCTTTTACATACACTTTAGCACAACGGTCCTGACTGTCCAAACAGGTTACCTCTTTTGTACTTTTTTTTTTGCAGTCATCCCAGCTCTTAACAGATCGAAACAGAGACACATCCGTAGCATTTCAGGGCATAACCTGGAAAATGGAAACAAATACAAAAATATAATTAATAGCCTGAATCTGGAAGGCCTACCCACCCAACTATCCCATAGTAACAATTCAATATTTTTGTTTTTCGGCGCGTAAACCATTTGGCATTAAATTGATATTGAACCTTTGCCCATCACCTCATTTTTTTAGACAAGCTTTTCTCGGAGAAAAGCGCGCGAAATGTTACACAAACTTGAAGAGGACTGACACAATTCAATTTCGCCTTCGTTGCTAAAGGAAAGTAGCAACATTTCAGCAACAAAAACAACAATAAGCTTTATTTGCATGACTATAACAAAGTATTAGGCCCGGTTCAGACGCCGAACTATATAACAAAGTATTACAGTATTGCAAAAGCTACTTGGATTTAATTATTGAATTAAATATTCAAAATAACTTTAAATATATTAAAAGTTACTTATTTTCAACCATCAGTAGGATTAATTATCCCGGAGACAAGTTTGTCTCTCAATTCAAAGCAAGATAATATAAATGAAACTTAATTGGATGTTAATAAAAAGGTCAGTAGAATTCATTAGATTTGATGATAAGGTCTCGTGTGATTGTGGTCGTAGAAACGGTATTTTAGGATCTAGTTTAGAGAAGAACATCTCTATTATGGAAGAAAAATTTGGACAATCTAATAAAAAGTGAGTTTCATCTTCAATTCTGTCACAATTGCCTTTCATCACGTGGTATATTGTCGGGAAGAAAACGCCCGTCCAAACGATATTGTTTTCGTTACTTCACCCCTCATTGAAACCCCAAATGTGAGCTATCTGTATGAAGCGTTCAATCAATTCCTCTGACAAAGGTTTAATTGCACGTTCGAGTGTTGGCAAATGTCATGTCAAAATTAACCAATCATAGAGCATTAGAACTGAAAAGCACACATATATAAGGCGTTCTGTCGCCCTCTCTCCTCGCGTGCATCAGCCATTTCCTGTTCTCTTGTATCTTTCTGTAACAGGCTGACAGGCTATCATATAATACCGATAACGAAATAATCCGCTTTTTACAGTACGTAAAGACAGCCCTCAGGTGATTCAAAACAATAAAATAACATGAACTGACCGCGTGCTTTCTTGGAATGCGCATCCTTCTTCCGGTTTCCGAATACTTTCAAAGAGACATCACGTCCGTGCAATAATGTACGAAATTACCAAGAATTTCTTCACTTCGTTATAGGAAATAAGTACAAGTTTACTTACTTACTTCAGTACTGACTAACTCTTTTTAATATATAGATGCCGGAAATGAATAGTAGAATACAACACTCACCGATGTATGTAGAGAGAAGCTGGTTTACAGTGTATGATATACACCAAGAACGCGAACGCTCATAGTACTCGACATCAACAACAATGAGGAGCGAGTTATGTTGCGTGCATTTACTGTTCCTCTTGCAAACTTGAGATCACGAAATGAATACCAAAAGTTTCGTCCAATTTGTTACGCAGCAATATTGAGCTGGGAAGACCATCGCACAACTTAAGCAGTTACGAAAAGAAAGCCTGAAAAATCAGGCTTACTGGCTTTCTTTTCGTAACAGCTTAAGTTGCGCATTTAACTGTGATGATTTTCTCTGCGTTTTTTTCTGCATTCCGCAATTGTAATATATGAAAGTTTCAAAGTTGCGTGTGCAAAATGAGATTGTTTGTGGTGCGACAATTCCATCTTGCACAACCGTTCTAATCCTGCTTTCGCACAATAAACAAGACCAATCATACCAAAACAGCTGTATTTTTTCTTGTTACACCTATTTTGACAGTCTTAAAGAAAGGGAGAGCATTTTAATTCCACTGATGCTTTTCGTAAAATTAATCGACGAATACGCTCACCAAGCATGGAATTCTTGGAAATCAGGACTGAAAGAACGTTCGTCGACACCAAACACAAAGTTCCACAAAGTTACGCTAGCTAGCCGACGTCGCCCTCTCTTTTTTTCGATATTACCGTGTTAGATACTTCCCAACACAGCCGTTAAAGATGTGTTCAATTATTCTACTCTGCCAAATGCCAAAAAACTGGAGGCTATAATCACTTTTATTTCTTTCCTAATATTACAGTGGCTTATTAAATTCTTATCAAACGTTACGTTCCGAATGAAGTTATAAAGCAAGAGTGAAAATCGTTGATGTTTGTCCGGATTGTGCGGATAGAAAGTGAGCAAAATGGCGAGCCATACCCCATGATTCCGTGAAAGAAGATAAAGGACGCCAGAAAAGGGAACGGCGGGAAACTGAACAGAGCAAATTTCCTTTGCATTTATATCCTAATCTAAACAAGAAGAAACAGATTGAACAAGACTAAAATAACTTACCGACTGAAAAGCAAAGAAGAAAGGCAAGACCAAACTGGATCTTCATGTTGCAAGTTCTGTACAATTCTCTGCTGCTGCTGAGGGGACACTTCAAGTGGACGCAAAATATCTCTGAACGCGTTTTATTAAAAAACAGACGATGCTATCCATTACCTTACTAGTTTAAGTTGGGTAGTAGAAGCGCTTGTCATTCTGTCAATTCTAAGTCTATAATACCCAATAGAAACTCAAGTCACTCTTAAATTTGATTGGCAATTGCCAATCATAGCCAGAATAAACCCAATCAAAGAAGATCGCATTTGGGCACTCAAAAGTCCACCTGTCATGCAACACGGTTTTTTGCGTTTTCCTAGAATTGCCCAATTATTTAATTAGTACGGCACGTTGCAATTGGTCAGCTATTTTTACCAAATATGTTTTTGTTTCGTGCTTCCCTCGTGTCCTTAGTCTTATTGCAGCAGGAAGTGACACAGGTTAAATCTCGTTTCTAAATCGAAGAAAACGAATCTTTCAGTATTCTCTTAGGATAGTCAGACTCAGGTGTATGAAAAGGCGTGGGTTAATTAAGATACTGAAGAAAATGAAGCGGGGTGGCTTTTCTACCACGTTAGTCAAGGTTATGATGTAAAACACAACCTGCAGGCATTACAGAAGTTGACAAGATGGGCCACGCGACCGCAAATGATATCTAATGATATCTCACATGCACAAGGGCTTTGTATGCTCGTTCTTTGGATTTGACCGAACAAGTGAGTAGATTGCGGCTTAGAAAGTTCAGAGTCTTGTTTGCTTTGGTGGTAATTTTTTTTACATGGTCATTCCAGCGTAATATCATGCGAGAAGTAGATCCCTAAATATTTAGTAGTTTCAACAGTCTCTAGGATTTTGCCGTAAAGTTTGTACTGAAATTTGAAAGGTGTTCGTCTGCGTGTTGCCCTTATAACGTTGCACTTGCTTGGATTAAATTTCATAAACCAGTCCATACCTACACCCCCTCATTAAGACGCAGCCGTGTGCTCAGTGCCCAGGCCTTTAAAAAGTGTCGAAGCTGGGCCGGGGTGGCCTTGTTTTGTTACATTATATATCTTTGCTATTTTTCACATGTAAATGATCACGATCATGGGTTTGTTTGCAAAAAGTGAAAATAATACGGTTGTAACGCTTTGCACTAGAAAAGCAGGAATGTTTGTAACATTACATAACAAAGTCAACTCCAGCGTCGTTTCTATTTAAAGTCCAGACCACTGAGCAAACAACTGTATAATGGCCTGCCGTTAACTGACGCTTTTTAATTCCCCCCTCCCAACTTGCCTTCTCAGTTATAAGCCCATGTATGCGCGAAAAAAATATAAAATAACTAAATACATGCGATTGTAAGCTCCCCTTCATATGTATTGAAGGCGATTTATTATGACGTTATGAATCTTAATCACCAGTAAAACGTATTTTGATCAGCACTGCCATCGGTTGTTTCGCAGCACTTTTTCAATTCCGTTATTAACCCCTCCGTTTGTAAGCCCTCCTAGAACAGCGGCAGTTTACGATATTAGCCCACAGTCCCGAGCCAGAGAAAGTTACTTTTCACTGCAGCGAACGACACCAGCAGAACCGAAGAAAATGAAAAGGCTGCACACGGACAAGCTTCGTTTCTAACAAACTGATCCTATCTTTGAACATATATCCTTTTATCCATTCATCAATAAGAATTTTTGACTGGCACGCAACTAAACTATGTTGAATAATTCTTGGCATCAGGAATTTTTTGGAGTAAAGCACAAATTTTTGGCAATCCTTGTTAGTTTCCTTGGCGTTACTCCCTTACTCTTTCTAGTAATACCCTTTAAAATTGGACCTGCTTCCTTCTCTAGATATGGACTTCCATCAATCCGGAAAACTTCTTGTGAAAATTGATAGGTTACTTGTATGTGCCTGCTAGAGAAAGGACAAGAAACTGAGCCGCCATTGCCTAATATTGCTTCAAGACCACTAGTTAGAGGGTGGTTCCCCTGTGGTATCTCGACGTAGTGCATGATGGGAAGGGGGAGAGAAGACATGTTATTCTGAATAAAGTTGTGTATGTGAACACTTGCTGTGTTGTCTTTGATCCTACATCTTATAACACCACAAGAGCTGTTAGAAGGCACTACTCGAATCAGTGTTTTCCTTAGGTTTGCAGAATAGCTCAAAATAGAAGAGAGATGTTAAGAGAATATTTTTTCCAACAGTGATTTCACTCAAGAGAAATGATTGTTATAAGTTCGTGACTGACCTCAGTGCCATCAAGCGCCAAATATATTTAGATAATGTTATCATGTTGTAAATGCCTGATGAACTGTGAATTCTTTTCACAGTATCGGATTCACCCCTCTTTACGCATCCATCCTTTACACTAAAACTCAGTATCAGTGGGGAATTAGAGGAAACAACAGTTTTTATTTCACTGCATTGCAAAAACTAAAACAAAATAGAACTAAGCTAAAGATCAACTCTCCTGATATGAATCTTCTTATTTCCTTCAAATTGGATTCATTTAACAACTTCCGTTAAAACCTTTCATTTAAAAAAATCTATGTCTATTTAGGACTGTTGTTCCTTTCACTACGGTGAGCTACATTTCAGTTTTTTATCTTCAAACTTATCGAGAAAAAGCTAAAATAGCGCATGCCAACAGCATGATGGCGCTGACCATTTGTACTTGGGCTCCATTGCACAGATCACCTTTACAACAATTGATTTCGCATTTGGTGATTTTCACTGAGGGATAGATCAATTTGCACTTCTTTGCGCCGCAGTCAGATGAATTGGCACATCCTTTGGCAAAGCCTTCAACTGTCGCGGTTGAACTCTCAGCTTTTACATCAGCTTTGCGACAACGGTCCTGACTGCCCGAACAGGTTACCTCTTTTGTACTGCTTTTGCATTCATCCCAGCTCTTAAGAGAGGCACATTGGTAGCATTTCACGGCATAACCTGGAAAAAAGAAACAAAAACAAAAATAGAATAAATAGCCTGAATCTCGAAGGCCGCCACACCCAACTATCCCGTAGTAACAATTCAATATTTTTGTTTTTCGACGCGTAAACTATTTGGTATTGTGTAAACGGATATATATTGAACCTTTGTCCATCGCCTCATTTCTTCAGACAAGCTTTTCGTGGCGAAAAACGCGCGAAATGTTGGACAAACTTGTAGAGGACTGACACAATTCAGTTTCGTCTGCTTTGCTAAAGGAAAGTGGCAATATTTAAGCAACAACAATAACAATAAGCTTTATTTGCATGACTACAACAAAGATAGATGCCGAAAATGAATAGTAGAATACAATACTCACCAACTGAATGTAGAGAAAAGCTGGTTTTACAGTGTATGATATACACCAAGCACGCGAACGGTCATAGTATCGACATCAACAACAACGAGGAACTAATTATGTTGCGAGCATAATTTACTGTTCCTGTTGCAAACTTGAGATCACGAAATGAATACAAAAAGTATGGAATCCGTGGAAATCAGAACTGAAAGAACGTTACCGTGCTAAATACTTCTTAACACAGCCGTTAAAGATGTGTTCAATTATTCTACTCAAATGGAAAAAAACTGTAGGCTATAATCACGTTTATTTCTATTCTAATATTACACTCTGGCTTATTAAACTCTTATCAAACGTTACGTTCCGAATGAAGTTATAAAGCGAGAGTGAAAATCATTGATGTTTGTCCGGATTGTGCGGATAGAAAGTGAGCAAAGGGAACGGCGGGAAACTACAGAGCAAAGTTCCTTTACGTTTATATCCTAATCTAAACAAGAAGAAACAGCCAAGCCCAAGCCAAGCCCAAGAAATAGGTATCTTAATGATACTAGTGAAATAAATATTTTAAATATAAAGATGTTATATCAATAGAGAGTTTAGAAATACAATTAGATGATTATAGGGATTTTTATCGTGATGTGGAAAGTAATGAGGAAAGATATAATTTTACCATAGAAGATGTTTATCCAGGTTTTAAAAAGTTTTTTGAATGTTTTAGTCGATTTAAGGTTAAAATAAATATAGATAATATGAGTGAATATGATTATTATAAATCACTGGTTTTTGATGGTGATAGTGATGATGAGATTGATTATAGATATAGTGATAGTGATAGTGATGATGAGATTGATTGTGATAGTGATGATATTGGGTTTAAGTATGGTAATGGTGAAGAGCCTGAGACTGATAGTGATGAGTATGATAATGTAATTTATGAGTTTCTTTCTATGATTCTTAATGATTAATTATTATTTAAAGTCTTATAATATAATATTAATATTATAAGACGTAATGTCTAACCAATCAATTGATGGTTTTCGGGGTTCTCAACCCTTTATAACTGATAATGAATATAAGAATTTATCTATGGATGAATTAAAATATATATTACAAGAAGAAAAACAAAAACTTAAAAAAAATTATAAAGAATTAGGTGAGAAACAAAAATTAATCAAAGGTATTAAAAAATTAAAAAGACTTAATGAAAAAGCAGAAAAAGGTATTGATATAAGAAAACCTAGTAAAAAATCCAAACCAAAAGAAATAAAAATATTTGAACAGTATTTTGAGGAATGTATAAAAAATAAAGAAATCCCCTCCGATACTCCTTCTTATCTTCGTGAAGCTCTTGAGAGAGCTGTTAGGGAATATTTACAAGGAATTGAAAAAGAAAAATCAGCTTTTGAAATTTATTATTGAAGGAGATCCTAATCTTACTCCAGTTGAATATTTTAATAAAATTTATGCAACCTTAAAAGATTTTTTTACATATTATCGAAATATTAAATTTAGTATGATTTTGGTTTGTTTAATGGAACAACAAATAATTAGTAAAGATAAGGGAGTTGTTGGATTAAAAGAAGATAAAGCATACTTTAACTCAGGTACACATATTAATCTTGAATCAACAAATGTAAATGAATTAATTGATTTAAATGTTAAAAAAATTATTGAAGAATTAGAGGTATTTCAAAAAAACGGAAGTGGATGGTATTTTAAAGAAGTGTTTAATCTTGAAATTCATACTGATGAGTTTAATCCAATGAAGGGGTCATCTTACATTCCTCTTCCAGATTGGATACCAAATAAAAAAGCAATAGTTAATATTGAAAACAAAGATGAGAAATGTTTTCTTTGGTGTATTCTTAGGTATCTTCATTCAGTAGATGAAAAAGACAACCGTATATCAGATTTGAAAAAGTATGAGAATTCTCTTAATACCGAAGGAACTAATTTTCCAATGAAATTAAAACATATTTCCAAATTTCATCCATCTCTTCCAGGAATAAATGTTTTTTCAGTTAATGATAACAAAAAGTTTTACCCTTTAAGAATAGCAGATAAAGACTGTCAAAATACTATCGACTTGTTTTTTTATGAAGAAGATGGTGTTTCTCATTATTCACTAATTAAAAACTTTACTCGTTTGGTTAAATCGCAAATAACTTCAAGTAAGAACGGTTCATTTTATATTTGTAAGAAATGCTTTACTCATTTTACTAAGTATGAATTATTACAAAAAGACATTTTATATTGTTCAACCAATGAAACAGTTTCTGTGCGTATGCCACCAAAAAACACAATGTTATGTTTTAACAATTACCACAAACAGTTGCCAGTTCCTTTTGTAGTTTATGCAGATTTTGAATGTTTTACTAAACCGGTGAATACTTGCAGTCCTAATCCAGAGTATTCTTATAATTACAATTACCAAAAGCATGAACCATCAGGATTTTGTTTTTACATCAAAGGAATAGTTCCTGATATAACATTTGAACCAATTATTTACACAACAACCAAAAGTACTGATGATATTTCTAAGATATTTGTTACTAAACTTGCAAAAGTAACTAATAAGACATATAATGATTTTTATCGTCGTCCAATACCTCTTAAATTAACTCACGCCGAACAAATATCCTTTGATAAAGCAGAAATTTGTCATATTTGTAAGAAAGAATTACTTACTGATAAAGTTAGAGATCATTGCCATTTTACTGGTCAATACCGTGGAGCTGCTCATAACAGTTGCAATCTCCAGTGTCGAAAGCCAATGATTCTTCCAGTTATATTTCATAATCTTCAAGGTTATGATGCACATTTGTTTATAAAACAACTTTCTACTATTCCAGGTGAGTTGAAGTGTATTCCCTCGACAGAAGAAAAGTATATCTCCTTTTCCAAAAAGATTAAGGTTGATGAGTATAAATCTAGGCGCACTGGTGAAATAGTTTCATTGTATTTTGAAATACTATTTATTGATTCATTCAAGTTTCTTCAGACGGGTCTTGCTAATCTTGTTGGTAATTTACAACCAGATGATTTTCATAATACAAAAGAAATATTCAGGGAGCCAAAGGCTTTAAACCTACTAACTCGTAAGGGAATTATCCTTATGATTATGTTTCCTCAATCGAAAAACTATCTGAAACACAATTACCTCCGAAAGAAGAATTCTATTCAAAACTAAATTATGAGAACGTATCAGATGATGATTATCAACACGCTATTAATGTTTGGAATACTTTCAAATGTAAAACAATTAGAGATTATCACGATCTTTACCTAAAGTCTAATGTCCTACTTTTATCAGATGTATTTGAGAACTTTAGAAAAACTTGTTTAAATCATTACAATCTATATCCAGCGCATTACTATACATCTCCTGGGCTAGCTTGGGATGCGTGTCTCAAAGAAACAGGACAAGAATTACAACTGTTGCATGATTATGATATGTTGATGATGTTTGAAAAAGGTATTCGTGGAGGAATATCACACATATCAAAGAGATATGCAGAAGCGAATAACAAATACATGAAAGGTTATGATCCTGATAAACCTTCTACTTATATTCAATATCTTGATGCAAATAATCTTTATGGATGGGCAATGTCACAATCACTTCCCACACATGGATTTAAATGGTTGAGAGATTTAACAAAAGAAACTGTCATGGATATCCTGGAGAAAGCAAATCATAGTATGTTAAATTCAAGGAAAGGTAAAGGATATATATTTGAAGTAGATTTGGAATACCCCCTGATCCATGGACGGCCCATAATGACTATCCTCTAGCACCTGAGAAAATGATTGTTAATGGTGTTGAAAAACTAATTTGTCATTTTAAACCAAGGAAAAAGTATGTAGTACATTATCGAAATTTAAGGCAATATCTTGAGATGGGACTAATCCTAACTGCTGTTCACAGAGGAATGTCTTTTAATTAGAGTTCTTGGATGGAGCCTTACATTAGAAAGAATACAGAACTTAGAAAAACAGCAGCTAACAGTTTTGAGAAAGACTTTTTTAAACTAATGAATAATTCAGTATTTGGAAAAACAATAGAAACCATAAGGAAAAGACAAAATATACTACTTGTTGATAATCGCCAGAAAGCTGCAAAATTAACAAGTCGTCCAAACTTTGACCGCTCAACAATATTTGACCGTAATCTTATTGCAGTTCATATGAAGAAAACTGAAGTTTATTTCAACAAACCAGTATATGTTGGACAAGCAATTCTAGATTTGTCAAAAACATTAATGTTCAATTTTCATTACAACTATATTCAAAAGAAATACACTGCGACGAAGGAGCAAAACAATAGGGTAGAGTTAATGTTTACAGATACTGATTCATTGTTGTACCTTATCCATACGGATGATTTTTATCGCGATATATCTCATGACATAGAAACTAAGTTTGACACATCTGATTATCCTCCTAACCACCCATCTGGAATAAAAACAGGAGTTAATAAGAAAGTAATAGGAATGTTTAAAGATGAAGTAGCTGGCCGACAGATTTCACATTTTGTTGGGTTGAGACCAAAGCTTTATAGTTTCAAAGTTGAAGATGGAAGTTTAAACAAAAAGTGTAAAGGAATAAAGAAAAATGTTGTGAAAAAGGGTATAGCATTTGAAGATTATGTCCAGTGTTTATTTTCAGGTGAAAAACAAATGAGATCGATGAAAATTATAAGAAGTGAAAATCATGACCTCTTCTCAAAAGAAGTCAATAGAACTGCTTTGAGTAATGATGACGATAAACGCACTGTGATGGAGGATAAAGTACAAACTTTAGCTTTAAGATAAAAATATAAAAAAATAAATGTGTTATACAGAAGACCAAATAAAAAAATATTTAGAAATATTGCATAATTATACTAAGAAACCTGTAGATGATGTAAATAGACGTGCTAGATGCTGGAATTGTCACACTAGTGAATGTTTTTTTATTCATTTAGGTTATAGCATCTGTGATTATTGTGGTGCAGCAAATGGACATGTTTTGGGTTATTATGATGTTAAAGATTATAACAGATTACATTTTCGTAAGAAGAGCATTTATCAGAGAAAGTATCACTATGAGAAAAAGGTTAATCAAGTTTCCAGAAGACTACACCTAACTGAGGATCAAAAGTATGAACTGTACAATAAACTAATGGCGATAGACAATCACGTTATGGAAATACTAAACAAAAAATACTGTAGAAAGAGAATGATAAGTATTTTTTATCTGATTAAAAAACTTTTGGAAGAAATGGGAAATGAAAAGTACAAACTAGTTTATCTTAAGATTTCTCCCCAAACTTTAGCGAATTATGAAAAGTGGTGGGATAGTTACAAATCACTCCTCTGTGAAAGCACCAGTAAATAATTCCGGTTAGATAACCAAGTACTTCACATTCTTTAAACGGTGTGTTGAAAGTATATACACATCCCCTACCAATTTTATACTGTTTCCAGAAAGCACGGAAAGCGAGACTAAATATTAAATGATTAGCAAGAACAGCTGAGTTTGATCTGCAACTGTGTCTCGCGTCTGTTAGACTATAAATAATTTGGTTTATGTTTAGTTTCTGTGTGAAATACTTCGCATAGAGAAACTGGTAAACAAGACAAGCTTTAATAAAGTTATCAGGGTAAAACTGTGTTTTATATGTGGGAAAGTAGTAATTCACATATGCTACAATTGATTT
>OZ037776.1:17209503-17224503 GCA_964035525.1 Porites cylindrica | reverse complement strand
AACAGACTTGCATTAACATCAGGATTGGAAAAATTAATGAAACTAATTTAAGATTGGCTGACATGAGAGAATTGCCAGATTATGAAGAACCAACAACATCAGCAGCTAAACCAAAATCTCCTACAAGTTATGATATGTGACCCTCCACAGGAATTTGATGCTAAAGGTGAAAGCACGCGCACGACACGCTTGCACGACACGCTTAGCGTGCCGTAGATCACGGATATGCGCATATTAAATTGAAAAAACAAAGACGGACACACTTGCCTTTGTTTTGGGAAATTTAACACGCTAGACCTTTTGTTTTCTTGTAGCGTGCCATATGTCACGGTAAGTGTGCGAATTATAGCACGGTTAGCGTGCAATTTGGGTAAGACACGCTGAACACGCTTGATTACTAAAACCGCTAAGATGATAAAAATGGCTTGGGTTTTCAGCGGATTTAATCAGCATTGATAACTGGTCGAAGTGAATCAAATATACCAATTGAGACTGTTTTGGAATTTGATAGTAACCGTGGCCATTTGAAAATCACGACTTAATGGTGGTCTAGCCTGGAATTAACGCGAGATCAGTGTAAACCAATTCCTCCGGCTGTCGGCTGTTGACCGGAATCGCAAAGAGGCCTGCTATCGCATGCGAGGCACTGAAGTTATGTCGCCTGAAAATTATAGTTATGCCACCGGAATATTTATTAGCAGTAATGCACAGAGAAATGAAGTTGAATAAATTAGTTTAATATATTTCTTTAAGCCATGCTAAGACGAACGAAGGTAATAAATCGGAGAAACAAAAACTGCCCAGAATTTTCTATAGGTTGAGGAAGGCTAAACATTTCTAGATGACCGTTCCATGCATGTACAATTTTCGAAGGTTATCTAATAAATTCCTTACGTTTTTCTGAAGTTTAATTTTCTCCATTTCATTCCCCAGTTAAGCTATTTTTCGTAGAGAATTAAGGAATCCTAAAATTTTCGGAACCGAAAATACGATAAAATTCTCACTTTCCTAAAACTTTCAATTGGAAGCTAAATTTTTCGGGAAAATAATGCTGAAGCTCTGGAAAGAACTTTGATTTTGCAATGCTAATATAGTTCTACCCATAAATCCAGTAGGTCACACAGTTCACTGTTTATACTTTTCAAGCGACAACGTTTTTTCAATCAGATACTATCGCTACGATCGCTGAGGTATAACTTTTTCTTTCTCGATAGTTACTAAAAAAGGGTGCCGTTCATAATCATTTACGGTTCCTTTTTGTAGAGGAAATTTATATAGCTTTTGCGCACACTGAAAGCGTGTTGTGCTTTTTCGCACGGAGCTTTTGTTTGAAAACTTTAACACGCTCTTTTGTTCGACTTGCTCACGCTTAATTGTCTCAAGCGTGTCCTCTGAAACAAAAGAAATTGCTAATGAGGCAAGATTGCAAGCGTGCTAAAGCGTGTTAAAATAAATTCTTTTGTTTTAAAGTGAAAGCGTGTCGTGCGCGTGCTTTCACCTTTAGCATTAAAGTCCTGTGGAGGGTCACATATTGAAAAAAATCTTGACAATGCTGATTTAGAAGTATTGAGAAGTATGGGTTGTCCAAGGCCAGATGATTTTTTTGATACTGACACTGAAAGACTTAGAGATATACGTGATGAAGTAAAAAATGATGTAAAAGTATTTAAATAAATAGCTGGTTTGAAGAGAAAAAAACAAAAAACAGAAGATGAAAAAATAGAAATAGGAATGATTCAAATGCAAAAAGATTTACCACATAAATACAAAAACATTCTTGAACTTTATTTAGGTTTGCTTGAGTATAAAATGGGAGAAGGAATGTTTTACTTTAACAACCCACAGCAACTTCTTGACAGACTTGAATTACTCGGTGGTTCAATTCTTGCTGGTAATAATGGTGTGATACCTGAGTTTTCTCAAATTGCACATCTTCTCAACCAAATGAAAGTGATCTCAAAAAAACAACTTAATGATTTACTAAAAAATATATATATCAATTAAATAAAAATGGAAGAACGAGCTATCCACATTTCCTCAATAAACAGGGAAAAAAGAGGAACAAGCAGACCTGGTGATTTTACTATTAAGTTTAATTCATCTTTGAAACTTGACCCTGAAATGAAACACGAACTTGCTCTTGATCGGCTGTCCATGACTTACTCTTGGTACAATATTAGAAGTGATTATGGAAACAATAAAATCAAATACACTCACGATGGATCCACCTGGCAAACAATTACTTTTACAGATGGAATGTATTCCTACTCAGATATCAATGATTTTATTCATCAATATATGACTCAAAAAAAAAAACCATCACTCAACAGACTCAAGTGGAAAAAACGTTTATTCAATTAATCTAACTTTTATTCTATCTACCTATCGAGTTTTAATTTCAATTAGTAATAACTATCAACTTGATCTGAGAGGAACAGAATTTGGAGATCTAATTGGATTTGAAAAGAAACTTATTACAAAAACAGAATATGGAACAAAACTACCAAATATCACAAATTCGATTGATGTGTTGAATATCAACACAAGCGCAATAACTGATAGCATTGTAAATGGAATAAATACAAATACCATTGCTGTGATACCAACAGACAATCTCACAAGGTCTTTTCCATTTACCTTTGAGCATAAAAGACCATTGTATTGCCCTGTATCTACATTTCACATTGGTGAAATGAGAATCTATGTGACAGACTCTCTTGGAAGACCAGTAAATTTTAACGGTATTGATTGGTTTATGACTTTGATACTCCATTCAATGTAATAATTAAAATAAAATGATGAGACAATCAGAGTTTAAAATGAAACTTGACCCTGAATTGGGGAGATCTACAAGACAACATATTTATGGAGAAGGAATGATGGATGTGTTTAAATCGTTTGGTTCAAAATTATTTGGAAAAAAAGTAAAATCAGCTGTTAAAAAAGGAGCTAGAAAAGCGGCAACAGCAGCTGCAACAAAAACTGGTGAACATGTTGGCAAAAAGGCTGGTGATAAGAATAAGATTGAATGCCCTTCCTAGTGGAGGTTCAACACGTAAGAGAAAAATTATATAATTATCAAAAGTCCTTTAGAAATCCAAAATATTTAGAAAGATATGAGGATGTTGTTTATAACCTGGAAAAGGCTCTAGATACAGCCCCAGAAAATGCCGCTCACCAAACTAAAACAGGTCTTAGATTTGTTACTGATAACACAGGAGAAACTACTCCTTTTGATTGGTATAATTAACGCACGATTATCAATGGATTTTAAAGTAAATAAGCTGGCAGATGGAGGAAACATTGCGGTTGTTGACCATAACGGAATTGTAAATGGTAGTACCTCATTTATAGAAAAATTAAGTATCCTGGCAAATGGAAGAGAAGTTTATAGTTGTAATTATGCAAATCGTGTTGTAAATATTAAAAATTTGATTGAGTATAATCCTTCATATGCTCAGAGTGTTGCTACAAACGAATTTTATTTTCTTGATACATCAAGAGCTGGAGAGGAAAGACCTGCTCAAGCAACCTATGATAAAGGTTTTCATGCAAGAAAATTACTATTATGGGCATCAGCAACAGTAAATTGTGAAATTCCTCTTAATAGATATTCTTTCTTTGAAGCATTGGAAGATAAAACATTTCCAAATACAAATATTGAGCTAAATATCCAAATTGAAAAAGATGCAAATTTAATTTTTAAAGCTGCTGATAATTGTAGAGTTATTATAACAAGACTACAACTTTTTATTCCAAGACTTTACTTTTAATTCAGAAGGACAAAAGTTGTACATGGAAAATTATCTTAAACCTTACAAATGGACATATTTGAATGAAGTAGTTGAAAGGTCAAGTAATACACAGCAACAGACAGGACATTTTAGAATTACAAATGCTATTTCAAAAACACGTCATGTATTTATTTTTGGAATTGATACAGCAAGAATTGATTCACAAACAGCCAATCCATTTTTATACGACACTTTTGATCTGCCAAATAAAGCTAATATATCAAGATGTTACCTGGAAGTTGCAAGTGGAAACGAATATCCAGATATTCACTTTAAACCTTCTACAGATATGTCAAGAGTTTTTAGAAATGTAATGTCATACGTTTATGCAAATAACGATTATCAAGGTGGGACATTACTTAATAGAAGTAATTTTGAAGATTTGTTTCCGTTTGTTTATTTTCACCTAACAAAACAGAAAATGGATATCAAAGACGGGGTTACAAAACTAGCATTTCATTACGAATTATCAGTTAATCCAAACGCTGATTATAATATTTACGCATTAGTTTTACATGAAAGAGTAGCAGAAATATCACAACAAGATGGAAAACTATTGCTTCGCGCATAGGTTTATTATCTAAAAATAAAATAAAATGAGTAATTACATACAGCATATAATTAATATACTTAACACCATCACAAATGAAAAGTTTTGGAAAAAGCTATACTATACCTCAAGACTATAGCAACTTAAAAAACAAAAAACGTTTTATAGTTTTTCTTACAAAAACCCAAATTAAAAAACTTGATAAGGCAAAGGCAAATGAGGAAAAAGTTAATTTAAAATTTAGTAAAACACAATTTAAAAAAACTTTAAATCATGTTAATAAAGAAAATAGCAAAAATCTTCAGCTCTTACTTAAAAATATAAAAGAAAAAATAAGAAAAAACTAGATAAAATAAATAAAATTAAACCTTATCTTTTGCTTAAAAATAAAATAGAAGAAAATAAAAAAAAATAGACCTAAACCTAAGAAGAAAAAATAACAGATTTAATTAAATTTCCTGAAATTAATTTAATATAAATATTATAATAAAAAAAAACTACTTATATAGAATATGGTGTAACACTTACAGATGGACAAAAGTCAAAACTGGCTTCTGCAGTATTAAATAAATCACCACTAACTCTTCGGTTAAAACATTCACATCTTCGAGGTTCTGATGAATTAATGTTGACAAAAAGACAAATTGCTAAAATAAAAAAAACACTGAGAGATGGCACAGTAAGTGATATAAAGATAAGTAAAACTCAGATTAGACGATCAGTAAAACATGGAGGAAATTTATTCACTAGTCTAGCATCTCTTGGAGCAAAAGTACTACCATATGCAATAAAAGGAATTTCAAAAGCTGTTCCTGCTTTGGCAACTGGTGCTGCTACTGCACTTGGAGAACTTGGAATAAATAAACTGTTTGGAAAAGGAGGCACCAAAGGTGGTGGTATTACAATTCCAAAAAAGTTTATCCCAATGTTACCAGCTATTAGAGGGGAATTGACCAAATCACAAATAGATCTAATAAACGACGCTTATCAAACAGGTCGTCGACTGGCTATAAAACCAACTCGTAGGCAGATAGAAGGAGGATTTCTTGGAACTCTTGCATCTATTGGAATTTCAATGGCAATTAGTTTAGTATCTAAGATGTTTGGTTCTGGGCTTCAGGTTGATAGACAATCATCATCTAATACAGCAAATGTTTACGTTCCACATCCTCCTCCACCCACACATGGTGAAGGTTATCCTTATCACTCACCACCACCCTTTTTAGGTACATGGGAAAACCCAATTGGAATGGGGGTTAAAAAAAAAAGCCGGCAGGCCGTACAAGGGCAAGGGACGGCCGGCAGGGGCGAGTCTTCTTCTAGGAAAAAACAGCCCATTCAACTCAATTCCCATACTAGGAGACATTTTGTAATTAAGGCGTTGTCCAACTTTGACCTCATGGATTGGGTAAAGAAACTTGGTATCAGGAGTCTCAGAGGAATTTATAGTCGTGATGGTCTACCAAAAAAGATAAGAAAAGAATGTGGAATAATCAATCTTGATGATACTCAAGGTCCTGGAACACACTGGGTTTGTTATAGAAATATAAACAATGTAGTTGAGTACTTTGATCCATTTGGTTTGATAATGCCAAATGTAGCTCTCAGGTATTTTAATGCGGCAAGCCCTTCTGGAAAACGCATAGTTTACTCAATGGATGAAATACAAAATCGAAGTAGTGTCCTATGTGGTTACTGGTGTTTGTATTATCTGTTAGAGCGACAGAGAGGAAATAGTATTCTAGATATAATACATAACCCTCATTTTGATAATGATAACAGAGATTTTATAAAGTCATACTTCTCTTAAGACTAAATATAAAATTTATATTTAGTCTGAATCCACCGGTGTATCCTTTAGCTGTTTAACCCTCTCAACTTTTTTATTTAAATCTTTAACACTATCAACTATATCATCAAATTTCGAGTAAATGTCAATAAGTCTAAAAAGTTTCTTTTTTTATCACTATTTATTTTCAACCAAGAATAGTCCTCATCTCTGATTTTTTCCCACATCTTACATTCACCAGCCATTAGTATTCTAGAAAGATCATCATTTTTTTTTCTAAGACTCTCAAACTCATTATTTATTTTTGTCCTTACTTCTTTCTCAAAATCTTTTAGTGTTTTAACATCCATCTTTTTTTCTATCTCAGAAAAAAACTTGGCTTCCATTTATTTATTAGTCTATATAAATTTGTCCCTGAGTAGATATCTTATCCCATTTATCACTTCCACTATATCATCCAAATTATAATTAAGTTCATTATCTACTTCTTTTATATAACCCTTACTAACTAAATGATAAGCTTCATTTGTTGATTCTTCAATCTTAAATAGCTTATCTTTTAAAAGTTTACCACTATCCATTTATTATATAAATAGATAATTCCCTTTTACAATTTTATTAAGTGTATTTGATTTATCACTTATTTCCATAAGCAACTCAAATATTTTCATAAATCGAGTATCATTTTCCAATCTAGCAAAATCAGCATATTCATAACTCATGTTTAAATTATTATATATTTTGTTAAGTTCACTTTTTAGAAAATTAACTCTCGTTGTCATACTTCGTAGCGTTTCTATCTAATCATTATACTAAATGAAAGAATCATATTGTATTGTAGATAAAAGAGTAACTCCTTGCACAGAGCCAAGTGGTTACCAAAAAGATAAAAGAGGAAGGATTCAATTCTATTGTAAATGCACAGTTTGTGGAAATAAAAAAGTTAGATATGTAAAAATGGGTTCAGTTTCTCAAACCGGGGGTAAACTAACTGGAAGTGGAAAAAAGAGAAAAACAAAAAAGAAGTCAAAAAAACTAATTGGCCCGTCTGAGAAGGCGGGCGGTGATGTATTTGATACTGTAGTTGGCACAGCTGCAGACGCATTTGTTGAACATGCTTTGCCTTGGATGGGACGCAAAGCAGTTGAAATGGGAAGGTATGGAGCAAGTGAATTTATGAGAAATAAAAAGCTACAAAAGAAAGCTGTAAATTATGGGATTAATAAACTAACTCCATTTATTCAAGATTCTGTTGAAACAGCAATGGACCAGCTGTCTACCAACGTTAGGCCAAAGAAAAAGTACAAAACCGATAGAAAAGATTTAGATGGAAGAAGTGGTAAGGGTATTGACCCAATGACTGTTGTAAAAAAAGCACCAGATATTGCAATGAAAACAACACAAGAACTAATTCCATCTTTAAAACCAGTTTACGATAGATATAAATCTGGGGATATTATGAAGTCCGCTTTTGGAAGTGAACATGGGGTTATGTCTAGTAAATTCTGGAGGCGTCCAACAGCAGCGGAAGAGAAAGCAAAAGGAATAATACGCAAAGGGGGGAGTCCTGAGTTATTCTTTGCATTTAATAAGGATGGTAACAAATTCAGAGAATATGGAACAAAATTCTTTGAAAAAAAACCCAGAAGCATTAGCAGATATGAAGAACATTATTTCATCTAATCCAGATACATGGCCAGAGGTTATAAGAAATAAGTATGGAATTATCGTTGACGAACACTTTTGGGAAAATAATCCCTTACTAAGTTTTGGAAGTGGTTTTGACATTCACAAACAAATACTCAAAATAGCTCCTTATAGAGGATTAATTGTGCCAGGCCATAATTATACTGGACCTGGAAATCCTCTAGAGGACCAACTTCGTCATGACTCTGATGGAAATATACTAGAAATCTACCAACAACCAACAGGGCCAACTGATGCAGTTAGTACGCAACATGATGTGGATTACACAGTTTGTGGAAACCTTCCCAAAAATGAACAATTAAAATGCAAACATGCTGCAGATAAAAAAATGGTAAAAGCCTTAGATGCTATTCCTTGGAAGAAAAGACAATGGGGACATGCTCTTGCTAGAACTATGATAAATACAAAACAAAAACTTGGACTTGGTTTAAACGCGCGTCGGCGTTGAGTAGTAGTGATTGGTCTCAACAATTAGCCGACGAACTTCACAAACCAATCACAAGAAACTTTCAAAAGAGATCAGTAGTCTCAAATGGAATTGATGAGATCTGGGCTGCTGATTTGGTTGAAATGCAAAAGTTTAGTAAGTGGAACAAAGGGGTGAAGTATCTTCTAATGGTTATAGATGTGTTTAGCAAGTATGGATGGATTAGGGGACTAAAAGACAAGAAAACTGAAACTGTTAGTAAAGCATTTGGGGATGTATTCAAAAGTAAACGTAAACCAAGGATGCTATGGCTGATTTTATCAGTAAACATTTCAAAGATTTTCTGAAACGAGAGGGAATTGAACTGTATCACACTGAAAACGAAGAGAAATCTAGTGTTATTGAGAGATGGAATAAAACAATGAAAAACAGAATGTGGAAGATGTTTACTGTGAATAACAACACTGTTTACTGGGACAAGATAGATAAACTAGTTAATGATTACAATAATGCTAGACATTCTAGTAAAAAATGTCTCCTGTTGAAGCGAGTAAAAAGAAGAATGAAAGTAAAGTTTGGTCTAATTTGTATGGTGATTCTATTTACTTGAATCCCGGTAAATCAACATTTGCAATTGGTGATCGTGTTAGAATTTCTAAGTATAAGAGAAAGGTATTTGATAAGGGTTACACACCAAACTGGACAGAGGAGATATTTGTGATTGATAAAGTTCTTCCAACAAAACCTGTTACGTATAGCATTGTCGATCTGATGGGAGAAAAAATTAATTGTTCTTTCTACTAGCCAGAATTACAAAAAGCAAAACAGCAGACATTTAGAATAGAAAAAGTTATCAAACGAGATAATAAGAAAAAAATGGCATTAGTAAAATGGAGTGGATATCCTGATAAATTTAACTCATGGGTGAGTTCTAAGGATTTGGTTGATTTTTAATACAATTATATGTATTAAAAATAGATCCTAATATTACTCATTTTCCTCTTTATCAGAAACAACTAGGTCTTCAATATTATCAACCTCACTTTGATCAACAGTCTCAGTATCACTTTGCTCTTCCTCTTTAATTGTTAGTAAAGACTCTCTAGGTTTTAATGGTTTGACATAGCACTCATGTACTTTGATCTGGAGAGATGTAACAGTTTTACTTATGAAAATTCCTTCAATTATCAATGCCATTTTTACATTACAGTACTGATCAATATATCTAAAAGGATTTAAATCCTTCTTTCCCTTTGTCTTAAATAGAGAAAGAATCTTCTTTGATTTCTCAGAGTAAATAAGTTTTGCGTAAAGAACTGGTGCAGATGAGGGATCTATTTTGGTTTTCTTCTTTCCTTTCTTGTCTGTATATTCAATCTGTTTATAGTAAAATGGTGAAGACAGAGATGATGCTAAATCAGACCATATTCACTTTCTAAATAAAGTCTACATAATTCCGTAACATTATTTATAACATCAAAAAATGCTTGTTCTTTTGTATGTGGCTCACTATCTTTACTCCAGAGACATACTGGCATAGAATATCCAACTAACTTTCCTGTTTCTTGGTTTTTCTTCTCATTTACTCCAAAAGAGAAAAGAAGTAGAGTTTCGATTACCAAAGCTCCTTTCTTTCCATTTGTATATTTGACTTCAATTGGGATACGTTTGTATTTAATCTTGCTATCTTTTACTTTGAATTCTTTGGCTTCATTAAAGATAATATTTTCTTGGGTAAGATGATCGTAACTGGATAACTGCATTTTTATTATATATTTTATTCCTTTAAATCATATTTTATTTTTCGTGGGGAAATCCCCCAATTACACACAACTCATAAAAATTCAGCAAATGGGAATTTTCCTAATCTTCTTTCTCTTCTTTTGTCTTCTCCACTTTTTCACCTAATACAACTTCCTTTACTTGACGATAAAAACCATTTCTGTTTTCTACTAATTTAACATCATCAAACTCTTCTGATTCTAATACTTCATAAAACTCATCACTATTAAATATTTCAGGTTTTACCAGCTTAATCCTTTTAAGAATATTTTTAGTTTCCTTTACATATTCATTTTGTCGTTTATCATTTTTTGTAATAAAAGGATCTCCTCTATCTATTTCGTCTAAAAACTTAATCTCATAACGCTCTGTGTCTTCCATAGGAATGGTAATATCAAGATAATGCTTGTCATTAGTTGTTCCATCCGCATTCCATAATGGTTCGTTTTCATCAATTCCATGAAATGTTGGGTGGTCAGGTTTACGACAAACAAATTGGTCCTCTTTATTAACAAAAATAGCATCACGTCCATTAATCTTTTTAATATATTTATACTCATCATAGAATAAATAACCAAATCTTTTTTTCATATAACGTAATTCTAGCAAAGGACCATCTATAAATTTAGCAACATCTTCCCAATCATTAAAACAGTTACCTTTTCTAAACATCTCAATTAACCACTCAAACTCATCTTTCAAACGACAATACATTTTTTATTACTGATTTTATTTTCTCTTTATTAACAAAAATAGCATCACGTCCATTAATTTTTTTAATATATTTATACTCATTATAGAATAAATAACCAAATCTTTTTTCATATAACGCAATTCTAGTAAAGGACTATCTATAAATTTAGCAACATCTTCCCAATCATTAAAACAGTTGCCTTTTCTAAACATCTCAATTAACCACTCAAACTCATCTTTCAAACGACAATACATTTTTAAACCAGTAATTTAAATTTATTATAAATCTTATCCTCATACATTTTTGTATAATTATGCTTATTTTTATAATTATTAAGCTTTCTATCAACGCCTCTAATCCCATCCCAACTCAGATCATAGTCAATCTTATTATATTGCCTTCCATTAAATTTAGAAAAAACAACAAAAGTAATTAAACTATGATAAATATTTGGATCTAAAAGCCGTAATTTAGTCTTTCTGTTTGTTGATTAACTACTTTTCTTTTCCACTTTTCTATTTCCGAAAGAGTTATTTCACCATTATCCAAATCATTTAGTTTAATTTTTTTTACATCATTGTATAAAAGTTGTTTTAAATTATAATTATTACCTATTATATATCTAAATGGCGGGGTTTCATCAAGACATTCTTTTACGTATAATACTTTTTCGGGATAAAGATCACCATTTTCAAAAGTAATTCCATATCTATAATATCTATCTAGTAACTCAAAATAGTCAATTTCGTCTAATATATCACCTTCAAATTCATCTACATAAGAACAATAGGATGATTTCTTGATATATCGTTAATCTTTTTTAAATCAAACGATTTAGCCTCCCAGTTTGAAGGTACAATAAGTTTATCCATTTCAGCACAATGCAACATCATTTTTTATATAATAAATCTATTATTTAAGCAATAAATTATTTAAAAACATAAAAGATAAATAAAATGACTAGAAAAAAAACCTTAAGAGCAAGTAACATGATAGTTCCCTCAGAAAAAATTTACAAAAATATTAAAGATATTGATAATAACCTTAGATCTCTTTATATGATCGCTCCCACTTGCAGTCCGTACATTTTGGTAAATTGTTCTCCAGCGAGAAACTCTATAACTAAATTTAATCATGCACTTGACAAAGTTGAGGAGAGTATCAACAAAATTAAACAAAAAGTTAAAATCGAAGAAATAACTAATTCTTCTTTTAATGAAACATTTCTTGGAATAAAAGCCTTCTTATATGAGACATATGATATAGAAGAAAAAGCTAGAGAACCTTTAGAAAAAAGATTTGTTAATCTTGCTTTAAGATTGTGGGATCTTGGGGTTTATCCTACGGAAACTTAAGTCTTGTAACAAACATTGTTATAAGACTAAAAAGCAATGATTATTTTTTTATTATCTAAAAATTTTCTAGTTTACTAATAGTTACTAATGTTCTAGTTTACTAATAGTTCTATATAACTCAGGGTCTATACCAAAATGTTTAATTCTATAAAGTACCTCTAAAATACAACCTTCTTCAAACCAAAGATCATCAAAACAAATATTGTCAATTAAGTCATTAATTCTTTTCAAATCCTTAGATTTACCAACCCTAATACAATAAAGTAGCCGTGACAAAACCCCATGGTACATCCCCGCTGAATTATTTGGTAAAACTAACACAGACAATCCAACATAATTAAGATATGTATTTAATATATAGATTTAGCTAGGGCTAAAAGCGAAGCTCTGGTTAATAATACGTGTAAACAAAAAAAATTTAAATCGTGTAATGCTAAACGCGGACGACAATGAATATGCTTCAAGACTAATAGATGTAATTCCCAAAAAAACCAAATTGCACATGCAGCACAGTTTTTCTTCTAATTATCAAAAAAAAAATTTGCACGTGCAGCACGCTTTTTGTCTTTCCCTTGTTGCTGTTTTGCACGACTACAACGCTGTTTTGTACGGCTAAAACGTCAAACTTCCTAGTTACACATTATTTTCATGGAGGAATTGTTGTATGTGCTTACCCAATATTTTGTCTCCTGTGTTCATGTTCGCTTTTAATTTTCATTGCCGCGCATTTCTCATTTTCTCACAGCCGCTTTGAATTTCCATGTTTTTCTTCCTAAGAAATTCGTCTCCTTTGTTTTCAATAACTCGCTCTAGCTCTTTCTCTGTTGTCCACGTTAATATAAACATAAAAAATAACGCCGAAAAAGACACGACTTTGTTGTTGTCTTTTCTTCTAAATAAAACCTTGAGTCGTATTGGGGTTGCCATACCTGTTGATTGAGTTATTTTACATTGGTATTCCTGTAGTGCGGACGGACGGTCGCTCGCTCGCTCGGTGTACGGTCACGTGATTACCAAATTTTCTTGGATGGGTAGTTTACCACATTTTATTCCCCATGGTGCTCCGCTGAGCGCTTCGCGCGCGAGAGCTCCGCTAAAATCCATTCAACAGACCATATGTCTTTACCTTCTCTTTCAATGGTGTTATCCTTAATACTTACTCCAAGAAGACTGTACGTTACACGTTTTTAAACATTGTGATATTCTAACGATTTTTCTTCAGCAAATGAAAAAGGTTGATAATATTCCATTTTAAAAAAAATATGACTAATTATTAAGTCTTATAATATTAATATTATAAGGCTTTAAATCATAATTAATCACTATCACTATCAGAACCAGTCTCATAATCAATACCAAGAATATTTTTAATCTCATCACTATCAATCCCAGACTCATCATCACTATCACTATCAGGCCAATTAATTTTATACTTATCAAATACCATTTTGAATTTACTATGAAATAACCCAATACATTTAAGAAGATTTTTATAACCTGGAAATTCAAGATCCACATAACTATTAAACACTTCTTGATCAAACTGCTATTCAACATCAACATAATAATCACCAAAATCAGCTAAACTCTCCAAAAGTAAAGATGAATAAGGAACATCTTGTTCATCAATCTCTATATTAGTAGTATCATTAAGATAACCCAATCTCTGAGCTTTTTCAAGTCTATTAATACCTTTTTTTATAATCTCAACTCTATGATTTTGAAATACTCCCTTATCCGCTTTATCTAGATCATCTAAAAAGAATTTAAAACGTGTATCAACGCCTTTTATAAAAAGATATACATTCCTGTAATCCTTTGTATAATCTGGGATTTTAGATTTACTTAGAGTTGCGTTAGAATTATGGTCAACTTGGTCCAGAAAACCCACCTCATATTTTAGGGGGGTAATATTTCTGTTTAGAGTTTCGTTACAATTATGGTCATCTTGGTTCAGGATACCCATTTTACTAACTACTAAAAAAAACGCTTTTGAGTGTTATATCAGTCGCGAAAAAAAGAAAAAGGAAAACAAGCGGATCGGCATAAAAACGAAGGAAAGCGATTTTTACTTCTTCGTACTTCTTGTAGGTTTTCTCATTCCATAGTTGCTTTTATCGTCAAGAAGCGAGGAAGAAAAGTCAAACTGGGTCAATTTTAGAAATTTTGAAACACCGAACTCCACTGGTCCACTAGCTGGCGACTCTGCGTGACGACCTGTTCCGTGATTGCCGTGACGTAATGTACTTTTGAAGAGAGTCGGTAGTAACGCAACCAGGGCGGATAAAGGTTGGGCGGTCAGTATCTCATGTAAGACTCCATAATATGTCCCGAATATATAGACTGTTAACAATTTTATTTGTCAGTTGTTTTTCTCCTAATTCCCCCCTGTTTTCCCATGTTTTCCTATGTTTTTCCCTGTTTCCCCCTGTTTTCCCATGCCTATATTTTTCCTTATTTTCCTCTGTTTTGTTCTGTTTTCTGCTGTTTTCCTACGCTTTCCCCTTTTTTCCTATGTTTTTCCCTGCTTTCCTATGTTTTCCCTTGTTTTCCTATGCTTTCCCCTGTTTTCCTATAAAATCCTATGTTTTCGGCTGTTTTCCTCAGTTTCCCCTGTTTTTGAATGTTTTCCGTGTTTTGCCATGTTTTCCATTGTTTCCTCTTGTTTTCGTATGTTTCCCCCTGTTTTCCTATGTTTTTGCCTATTTTCCTTTTTTTTCTCCTGTTTTCCTATGTTTTTGTCTGTTTTCCCCTGTTTTCCTATATTCCCTGTTTTCCTATGTTTTCGTCGTTTTCTCATCCAATTTGAAGGAAAGAACAAGATTTACATCATAAGTGTTGATCTTTAGCTTAGTTCTATTTTGTTTTAGTATTTGTAATGCAGTGAAATAAAGAATGTTGT
>OZ037776.1:17174503-17197003 GCA_964035525.1 Porites cylindrica | reverse complement strand
CACTGTTTCGGATCCCACGGCAGAACTCTCAATTATTTGCAACCGTTTACGAACTGCTAAGCGGTACGTCACGTGATTTATGTCGAATCATGACACGCCGAATCATGACCGTCGAATCATGTCTGAAAATCCGGGTGTATACATGGCAATGAAATCAGCTGTAATATTTATTTTTTTTCTTGTTTTCTTTTCACTCGCGTTAGAAAGGACTTCCGGTTTTTTTTGTCCGAGGGGAACCGGTTCTAGTTTTGAAAGGTTCGAGTTTGCGCGGTATCTTTCTCCTTTCAACGGCTCTCTTGGTGAGTGGAGAGGTTTTGATCGGAGCGTGTGCGAAACGGGGACTAATATGAGCCGAGTTTGGCAAGAAATTCTATTTCCACGGTTTGCAAAGTGCCTGGGACATCATTAAGTCCGGGAAGGCTTAAATGGGCGCTCGTTGCTCAAAGAACCGAGCTTCGGGCACAATCCGAGAGACCATCCGGTGGATGGTGTATAACGTCTCTGCCCAGCTCTGCACACGGTGAAGAAGTCTCCAGCAGGCAATAAGGGGCAAATTGGTTAGTTTGGACATAAGAAAAGAGGGCTAACGAAGTTTTTGGCTGTGATTTTTGCCTTGCTGGAGACTTATAAATTGTCTTGTTATTGCCAGGATGTAATGTGTCCCGCACGAGTTGAACACGGATTTCCCAGAATGCACTGCGAGAAAGGTTAAAAAAATGTTTAATATTTGACCATTACAGTGAGACTGTTCTGTTGTTGTGTTTCAGTTTCTACGACGGAGGTGCTGATCTTTGAATAAGCGAGCAACAACGGTGAGTAGCAGGCTTTTTGCCAGGAAAGGTTATGTTACAAAGTCGTGAAAGTGTAGTTCAAATCAAAGTCTGTGGTTTCGTATAGCGAAGGTTGATTTTTGGTCATGTGTCGAGCGACTCTGGAAATTTACTGTGTCCAAAAAGAGCTGCCGTCCTACTGCACAGGCTGAATTGTCGTTCATTTTCAATTTATTGTTGGTATTGCAAGCTAGCTAAATGCTGATCGGATCGCGGAAGAGTAACTATTTTTCCTCAAAGCATGTTAAAGTTCCCGCGCTATAGCACCGTCGCGACGACGAGCGCAATTTATGATTGATTGTCCGGAATGTCCGGTACAATGTTTTTAATCTGCTTTATGCACCGGTACGGGCGATTATAAAACCATTGCGGGATGAAACTGATCTAGGGAAAATGATGTAGAAGAGATATATTACTTTTTAAACACGTGTTGAGGAATTTTCTTTAAACAAGGTTTTCCTTTTGTCGTTTTCTTTCAGATGTGGCCGTTGGTTTTACTCGCCACCTCGGAGCTGGAATATTTACTCTCTGAAATGTTTATATTATCTGTGCTCTGCTGTGGTCAAACACGAAGAAAGCGAAGCGAAACGTCTTGTAAGATAACGTTAATTTAAAACTATTTGCTTGACCAGTGTTTAGTCTTCGAAAATCGCCTGTATTGAAACTACATCTCTGTAGTTCTCACCTCCTGACCCGTCTTTTGAAATTCAATCCTACGCTCAGTACGGCGATGTAATTGATATGTAACGCAACGTTATTTGGTATCCAGCCCAGAAGTCCCTCAAACGTTAACCCTCATTCAACAAACCGTACTTCTTGTTTGTAACCTTTACCCTTATTTAACCCCAAGCCTTGGCTCAACTTTAGCTATCCACCCTAACCAGCTTAACGTAACACCCTTTTCCTGACAAGGCGAACATTCAACTCAGTGGATCAACTCATTTGTTATGACCATTGAAATCAGTTGAGACTGCTCGTCTAACCCTAACCCTCCAACCTAACCCTAACCTATTCCTAACCCTAACCCCCAACCTAATCTGATTTCTAACCCTAACCTATCCCTAGTCCTTACCCTAACCTAACCCTAACCCCAACCTTAATCTTAACCCTAACCCTAACTCTTCCTCCCCCTCCCCCCCCCCCCCCTGCTCTTACATTTAGTAGTATACAGTAAGGACTAAGTAATAGGTGCTTTTCGAAGTTAGCCTCAAAAGGCTGTTATAAATTTTCTGTTTCTTGGAAATTAAGCTGTTTAAGTTCTCAAACATTCGAGGTTCTTATTTTCTTAAGGAAAAAAGACTTTTTGGAAGAATGTTGGTGGTTTTAAATGTTTGTACAAAATATGCATGTTGTTATGTCTAAATGACTGCAATTTAAGCCAATAGAAACTTTTTTTGCCATTAGAATGATTAGTGCACTTTAAGAACTCCACAGCGATCTGTTTTATTATTTCTACTTCATCTGGTTCTTTCAAGATCTTAGCCTGAAGAATTCTGGTGCTTATCTGTGCCTCTCCTCTGTGTCACTATCCTGACATAATAATGAGTGACACGTGCATGTTTCACTGTACAGTATTTTTCAGATGAAATAAAATACTGATTTGCATTGTTTTTGTTGTATTGGGGGCAATTAGAGACTTAGTGAAAACTATACACCGTAATTTTCAGGGAGTTATAATAACTCCTCTAGTGGGGCTAATTTAACTCCTTACAGTGAAGTTATTTTTCGTGGAGTTATTTTAACTCCAAAAAGGAGTTTAAAGAACTCTTTTTCAGGAGTAAAAGTGACCCCAGATATTGAGGAGTTAAATTAACCCCAAAAAAGGAGTTATCCTGTACCTAAAATTTTTACTCCACTTTCAGAGTTAAATTAACTCCAAAAAGAGTAAAAACAACCCCTGTAAGGAGTACAAGTAACCCCATTTCGGAGTAATGTTAACTCCAAGACTGGGAGTAAAAAGAACTCTTTTTCAGGAGTAAAAATGACCCCAAATTCGGAGTTAAATTAGGAGTTAAAATAACCCCAAAAAGCAAAGGGAACGGCGGGAAACTACAGCGAAAATTTCCGTCGCATTTTCATATCCTAATCCGAATAAGAAGAAACAGATTGAATACTGGACTATCATAACTTACCGACTGAAATGCAAATAAGAAAGGCGAGACCAAACAGGATCTTCATGTTGCAAGTTCTGTACAATTCTCCACTGCTGCAGAGGGGACACTTCATGTGGACGCAAAATATCTCTGAACGCGTTTATCCACTACTCTATCTTTAAGTAAGGTAGTAAAAGCGCCTGTCAGTCTGTCAATTCTAAGTGTATAATGACCAATAGAAACTAAAGTCACTCTTAAATTTGGTTGAAAATTGCCAATCATAACGAGGATAATCCCAATCAAAGAAGATCGCAACTGAGCACTCTAAAGACCACCCGTCATGTAACACGGTTATTTGCGTTGTCCTATTATTTACTGACGCAAATAACTTTCATTCTTGTTTCGGTGAAAACCTTTTTTTTCTTGCCAAGCTTTGCATGCTTCTTTGAACAATGCTAATTTTTCCAGTGAGAGGGTCTTGTCTTGTTCTGCGTCCGAGAATAAGCAGAAGTCATGCGTTCATGATTCTTTTTGTTGGTTTATGAAAACAGCTTTCCATCGGTAATTCGTTTCCCTTTCTTTAAAGGAGCTTGTAATCTGTTGCTTCCTCCCGAGATAGAAGGGAATGCCCGCAATCAATTCATATTTACAAGTAATCAGAAAGCAAGCACTCAAAAATTAACGCTCGATCTTTCCAGAAAACCGATAATCTATTAACAATGACTATAACTCGAATAAACTTGCTTCAAGTCCTTCTCGAGAGCGTTAGCAAAGGATCGTGTGGATGCAAAAGGGGATGCAGGGGCGGATCCAGAAAATTCAGAAAGGGATGGCCGGGATACTTGACAGCTATATCTTAGATACTTTCAATGTTTCAGAGAATTTTATAAAAATAATACAAAATTTCAAAGAAAAAGGGGTGGCCGCGGTCCCCTCGGCAAGCCCCTAAATCCGCCTTTGAGAGTAGATGGCTGCTGTTCTTTACTTTTATTCTCAATTTTGGCAAGAGCGCCCTTCGCCATATTGTTTTGGCCTGCGTGAGCCTCGTGGAACGAAGACGGGAAAAGTTGACTTATTGATGTCTTGTATGTAGCTCAGTTGACGAAAAGAAGAACCGAAGCAGTAAGGTCTTGAAAATGATGCAACGACGAAACAAGCCCATTGCGACGCCTCGAGGAAAAGGTTATAACGAAAGCAAATTTTCACGACACGAAGAAAAGCCAGTGGTGACCCGAAGAGAACAGTACCATGAAACGAACGAACGACACGACTTGAAGACATGGAACCTACGCCACGAAGACAGCAGACAAAAACTTGAAGAACAATTTTCGAAGCGAAGAAGTGTTTGCGGGTCCATGAAAAGTAAGTATCGCTTTTGTCCACGACCTGACGTCATACAACGTGTTAGCTCGATTACCAGCCGCTGTTCGGCAAATGAGCCCGCGCTCGGACTGGAGAGAGCGGCGGAAATCGAGCATGGATACGTGTGGACGGGGCCTAAGTGGCAAAGGAAGAGGAAAGGAGCAATAATAGCAAGAGCAAAAGGAAAGAACGCCGACGGAGAAGGAGAAGATAAGCTAACTTTGGCGTTTTTGGACGACAAAAAACTGGCACGCAACTAAATTATGTTTACTGTTTCGTGGCACCAGGAATTTTTTGGAGTAAAGCACAAATGTTTGGCATAATTGCAATCCTTGCTAGTTTCCTCGTTAATCCCTAACTCTTTCTAGTAACACCCTTTAAAATTGGACCTGCTCCCCTCCTGTAGATGATATGGGTTTTTATTCACCCAGAAAACTTCCTGTGATAATTGATAGGCTAGTTGTATGGGTCGCGGACAAGAAACTGGGCCGCGGCTGCACCGTAATATTCTTTCAAGACCGCTAGCCCTGTTAGAAGGCACTGCTCGACTCAGTGTTTTCCTTAGGTTTGTTGAAAGCTCGAAATAGAAGAGAGATGTTAAAAGAATATTTTTCCAGCCGCGATTTCACTCGAGAGAAGTGATTGTTATAATCAGTGCCATCAAAAGCCTGGTATATTGAGATAATGTTATCATGTTGTAAATGCCTGGTGAACTCTGAATTCTTTACTCAGTATCGGATTCACCCCTCTTTACGCATCCTTTTCACAAAAATTCAGTATCAATGGCAAATTACAGGAAACAACATCTTTTTTATTTCACTGCATTAAAAAAAATAAAACAAAACAGAACTAAACTAAAGATCAACTCTCATGATATGAATCTTCTTTTCTTCAAACTTCAAATGGGATTCAAATTAACAACATCCTTTAAAACCCTTCATTAAAAAAATCTATGCCTAATTAGGGCTGTTGTTTCTTTCACTACGGTGGGCTATATTTCAGTTCCTTGATTTCAAGCTTATCGAGCAAAAGCTACAATCATGATAGCGCATGACAACAGCATGATGGCGCTGACCTTTGGTACTTTGACTCCATTGCACAGGTCCCCTTGACAGCAGTTGATTTCGCATTTGGTGATTTCCACTGAGGGATAGATCGATTTGCAGTTGACCGCGCTGCAAGCAGATGAAGTATCACATCCTTTGGCAAAGCCTTCAACGGTAGCGACTGCGCTCTCAGCTTTTACATTAGCTTTGGCACAGCGGTCTTGACTGCGTGAACAGGTTACCTGTATTGTATTTTTTTTGCATTTATCCCAGCTGTCAAAAAAGGCACATCGGTAGCATTTCAGGGAATAACCTGGAAAAAGGAAACAAATACAAAAATAGAATTAATAGCCTGAATCTGGAAAGCCGTCACACCCAACTATCCCATAGTAACAATTCAATATTTTTGTTTTTCGACGCGTAAACCATTTGGTATTAAATGGATATTGAACCTTTGACCATCACCTCATTTCTTCAGACAAGCTTTTCTCGGAGAAAAACGCGCGAAATGTTCTACAAACCTGTAGAGGACTGACACAATTCAGGTTAGTCTTCGTTGCTAAAGGAAGTGGCATAATTTGAAATACCTACATGTGAAAATTACAAACCTTTGGTAGGTAGCAGTATATCAAATAATAGCCTGACTTGAACGTAACATTTGGCATAATTACCACTCGTGATATTTCAAAATTGTCTCAAATTTCACACGCCTAAAGGCTTGTGAAATTACGTATAACGATTTCGAAATATCACTCGTGGTGTTTATGCCAAATCATGCTATTACAATACAAATCTGACATTTCTTATTGATGTTTTATTCTTCAGTTTCAGAGGCCTGAGACTCGCGTAAATTTAGCGAACGCTCATAGTACCGACATTTAAACTCGGCAACAATGAGGAAGGAGATATGTTGCGTGCATTTACTGTTCCTCTTGCAAACTTGAGATCACAAAATGAAGACAAAAAGTTTCGTCCAATTTGTCGCACAGCAATGTTGAATTTAAATGCAGGGAAGATCATCGCAGTTAAATACACAACCTAAGCAGTTACGAAAAGAAAGCCTGAAAAATTCAGGCTTACTGACTTTCTTTTCGTAACTGTTAAGTTGCGCATTTGAACTGTGATGATTTTCTCCGCATTTATTTCAGCATTCCGCAGTTGTAATATATGAAATTTTCAATGTTGAGTTCATGTGCAAGTTGAGATTGGTTGTGGCGCGACACCTCCAACTTGCACAACCGCTCAGTATAATCATGCTTGCGCAAAATAAACTAGACCAATCATACCAAAACAGCTGTATTTTTGCTTGTTACACCTATTTTCACGTTTCTTACCGGACGATAGGACGAGCGTTTGGGGAATCGACTAAAGCATGTTACAGAACTGGAGAGCATTTTTATTGCTTTCTTGCTTTTCGTAAAATTCATCGACGAATACGCTCTCCACGCATGGGATCCTTGGATATCGGAACTGAAAGAACGTTCGCCAACACCAAACACAACTAAAGTTCGACAAAGTTACGCTACCTAGCCGACATCGCCCTCTCTTTGTTAGGCATTACCGTGCTAAATACTTCCTAGCACCGCCGTTAAAAGATGTGTTCAATTATTCTACTCAAACGCAAAAAACTGGAAGCTATAACCACGGTTATTTCTAGCCTAATATTACACTGGCTTATTAAACTGTTATTAAACGTTACGTTTCGAATAAAGTTAAAATGCGAGAGTAAAAATCATTGATGTTTGTCCGGATCGTGCGGATAAGAATTTGAGCAAAATGGCGAGCCATAGACCATGATCCCGAGAAAGAAAATAAAGGACGCCTACGGCAAAGGGAAGGGCGGAAAACTACAGAGCAAATTTCCTTTGCCTTTATATCCTAATCGAAACAAGAAGAAACAGATCGAACTAGACTAAAATAACTTACCAACTGAAACTCAAAGAAGAAAGGCGAGACCAAACAGGATCTTTATGTTGCAAGTTCTGGACACTTCAAGTAGACGCAAAATATCTCTGAACGCGTTTTATCAAAACACAGACGATGCTACCCACTACCCTACTTTTTAAGGGTAGTAAAAGCGCTTGCACATGTCAGTCTGTCAGTTCTAAGTCTATAATGACCAATAGAAACTGAAGTTATTCTTAAATTTGATTGACAATTGCCAATCATAACCAGAATAAACCCAATCAAAGAAGATCGCAACTGGGCACTCGAAAGACCATCCCTGATGCAACACGGTTATTTGGGCATCATTATTTACTTAGTGCGGCAAGTTGTGATTGGTCAACTATTTTTATCAAATCAGATATCTTCGCTTCGTGCTTCCCTCGTGTCCTTAGTCTTATTGCATTAGTAAGAGACGCACAGTTTGAATCTCGTTTCTAAATCGAAGAGAACGAATCTTTCAGGATTCTCTCAGGATAGCCACTCCAGACTCAGGTGTATTAAGGCGTGGGTCAATTAAGGTACATTCGAGAATGAAGCGGGGTAGTTTGTCTACCACAAACAGTCAAATTAATGATATGAAACACAGCCTGAAGGCATTAGAATTGGCTGGAAGAACCAAGAATCAAGTTGACAAGACACTGTCACGAATGAATCACGTGACCGCAAATGATGTCACCGAAATATCAGTATACTTTCTATAGCAAGACACCAAGTTAACACGACTTGACATACAAAATAAACGAGCAGGGATCTATATAAATTACCTCAGTTGTGATATTTAACCCCAGGTGCGGCAACTTAAAGGGACTCACTGTGTTATAGCTGGTTTGTTCATTTGTTTATAATGCCGGGGGGCTCTTTGCATGACTTGATCACGTAATCAACTTTCTGTAAACACAAGGACAGCTTACTTTTAAAAAATTTTGTTAGCACAAGCTAAAAGAGCACATTAAAAATAGGTAGCCTGAGAATTTTCAGCCGTACATCTCAAAAGGAGCTACTGCAACGGCCGCCGAAAGTTGGAAGCATTTGTATGAGAAAAACAACTTTTGCCACCCAGTCCCGCTTACATGGTTTTCCATACTTGTAATTTCGAAATTTTCAAAACTGTCATGAAATATTTCCTTAAGCATTACAGGGCTTAAATCTCCTTTCAATTCATAACAGATCAAACAATTTGAGCCCTTAAATGCGTAACAGAAAGATTAAATGACAATTTAAAAATTTTAGAATTTACAAGAATTTGTGTGGAAAACCATGCAGGCGTGACCTGGGTGGCAAAAGGTGTTTTTCTCATACAAATGCTTCTAAGTCCGCCTTTGGGAGTAGATGGCTGCTGTTCTTCACTTTTATTCTCAATTTTGGCAAGAGCGCCCTTCGCCATATTGTTTTGGCCTGTGTGAGCCTCGTGGAACGAAGACGGGAAAAGTTGTAGTTGGATGTAGCTCAGTTGACGAAAAGAAGAACCGAAGAAGTAAGGTCTTGAAAATGATGCAACGACGAAACAAGCCCATTGTGACGCCTCGAGGAAAAGGTTATAACGAAAGCAAATTTTCACGACACGAAGAAAGGCCAGTGGTGACCCGAAGAGAACAGTACCATGAAACGAACGAACGACACGACTTGAAGACATGGAACCTACGCCACGAAGACAGCAGACAAAAACTTGAAGAACAATTTTCGAAGCGAAGAAGTGTTTACGGGTCCATGAAAAGTAAGTATCGCTTTTGTCCACGACCTGACGTCATACAACGTGTTAGCTCGATTACCAGCCGCTGTTCGGCAAATGAGCCCGCGCTCGGACTGGAGAGAGCGGCGGAAATCGAGCATGGATACGTGTGGACGGGGCCTAAGTGGCAAAGGAAGAGGAAAGGAGCAATAATAGCAAGAGCAAAAGGAAAGAACGCCGACGGAGAAGGAGAAGATAAGCTAACTTTGGCGTTTTTGGACGACAAAAAACTGGCACGCAACTAAATTATGTTTACTGTTTCGTGGCACCAGGAATTTTTTGGAGTAAAGCACAAATGTTTGGCATAATTGCAATCCTTGCTAGTTTCCTCGTTAATCCCTAACTCTTTCTAGTAACACCCTTTAAAATTGGACCTGCTCCCCTGCTGTAGATGATATGGGTTTTTATTCACCCAGAAAACTTCCTGTGATAATTGATAGGCTAGTTGTATGGGTCGCGGACAAGAAACTGGGCCGCGGCTGCACCGTAATATTCTTTCAAGACCGCTAGCCCTGTTAGAAGGCACTGCTCGACTCAGTGTTTTCCTTAGGTTTGTTGAAAGCTCGAAATAGAAGAGAGATGTTTAAAGAATATTTTTCCAGCCGCGATTTCACTCGAGAGAAGTGATTGTTATAATCAGTGCCATCAAAAGCCTGGTATATTGAGATAATGTTATCATGTTGTAAATGCCTGGTGAACTCTGAATTCTTTACTCAGTATCGGATTCACCCCTCTTTACGCATCCTTTTCACAAAAATTCAGTATCAATGGCAAATTACAGGAAACAACATCTTTTTTATTTCACTGCATTAAAAAAAATAAAACAAAACAGAACTAAACTAAAGATCAACTCTCATGATATGAATCTTCTTTTCTTCAAACTTCAAATGGGATTCAAAATTAACAACATCCTTTAAAACCCTTCATTAAAAAAATCTATGCCTAATTAGGGCTGTTGTTTCTTTCACTACGGTGGGCTATATTTCAGTTCCTTGATTTCAAGCTTATCGAGCAAAAGCTACAATCATGATAGCGCATGACAACAGCATGATGGCGCTGACCTTTGGTACTTTGACTCCATTGCACAGGTCCCCTTGACAGCAGTTGATTTCGCATTTGGTGATTTCCACTGAGGGATAGATCGATTTGCAGTTGACCGCGCTGCAAGCAGATGAAGTATCACATCCTTTGGCAAAGCCTTCAACGGTCGCGACTGCGTTCTCAGCTTTTACATTAGCTTTGGCACAGCGGTCTTGACTGCGTGAACAGGTTACCTGTATTGTATTTTTTTTGCATTCATCCCAGCTTTCAAAAGAGGTACATCGGTAGCATTTCAGGGAATAACCTGGAAAAAGGAAACAAATACAAAAATAGAATTAATAGCCTGAATCTGGAAAGCCGTCACACCCAACTATCCCATAGTAACAATTCAATATTTTTGTTTTTCGACGCGTAAACCATTTGGTATTAAATGGATATTGAACCTTTGACCATCACCTCATTTCTTCAGACAAGCTTTTCTCGGAGAAAAACGCGCGAAATGTTCTACAAACCTGTAGAGGACTGACACAATTCAGGTTAGTCTTCGTTGCTAAAGGAAGTGGCATAATTTGAAATACCTACATGTGAAAATTACAAACCTTTGGTAGGTAGCAGTATATCAAATAATAGCCTGACTTGAACGTAACATTTGGCATAATTACCACTCGTGATATTTCAAAATTGTCTCAAATTTCACACGCCTAAAGGCTTGTGAAATTACGTATAACGATTTCGAAATATCACTCGTGGTGTTTATGCCAAATCATGCTATTACAATACAAATCTGACATTTCTTATTGATGTTTTATTCTTCAGTTTCAGAGGCCTGAGACTCGCGTAAATTTAGCGAACGCTCATAGTACCGACATTTAAACTCGGCAACAATGAGGAAGGAGATATGTTGCGTGCATTTACTGTTCCTCTTGCAAACTTGAGATCACAAAATGAAGACAAAAAGTTTCGTCCAATTTGTCGCACAGCAATGTTGAATTTAAATGCAGGGAAGATCATCGCAGTTAAATACACAACCTAAGCAGTTACGAAAAGAAAGCCTGAAAAATTCAGGCTTACTGACTTTCTTTTCGTAACTGTTAAGTTGCGCATTTGAACTGTGATGATTTTCTCCGCATTTATTTCAGCATTCCGCAGTTGTAATATATGAAATTTTCAATGTTGAGTTCATGTGCAAGTTGAGATTGGTTGTGGCGCGACACTTCCAACTTGCACAACCGCTCAGTATAATCATGCTTGCGCAAAATAAACTAGACCAATCATACCAAAACAGCTGTATTTTTGTTTGTTACACCTATTTTCACGTTTCTTACCGGACGATAGGACGAGCGTTTGGGGAATCGACTAAAGCATGTTACAGAACTGGAGAGCATTTTTATTGCTTTCTTGCTTTTCGTAAAATTCATCGACGAATACGCTCTCCACGCATGGGATCCTTGGATATCGGAACTGAAAGAACGTTCGCCAACACCAAACACAACTAAAGTTCGACAAAGTTACGCTACCTAGCCGACATCGCCCTCTCTTTGTTAGGCATTACCGTGCTAAATACTTCCTAGCACCGCCGTTAAAAGATGTGTTCAATTATTCTACTCAAACGCAAAAAACTGGAAGCTATGACCACGGTTATTTCTAGCCTAATATTACACTGCCTTATTAAACTGTTATTAAACGTTACGTTTCGAATAAAGTTAAAATGCGAGAGTAAAAATCATTGATGTTTGTCCGGATCGTGCGGATAAGAATTTGAGCAAAATGGCGAGCCATAGACCATGATCCCGAGAAAGAAAATAAAGGACGCCTACAGCAAAGGGAACGGCGGAAAACTACAGAGCAAATTTCCTTTGCCTTTATATCCTAATCGAAACAAGAAGAAACAGATCGAACTAGACTAAAATAACTTACCAACTGAAACGCAAAGAAGAAAGGCGAGACCAAACAGGATCTTCATGTTGCAAGTTCTGGACACTTCAAGTAGACGCAAAATATCTCTGAACGCGTTTTATCAAAACACAGACGATGCTACCCACTACCCTACTTTTTAAGGGTAGTAAAAGCGCTTGCACATGTCAGTCTGTCAGTTCTAAGTCTATAATGACCAATAGAAACTCAAGTTATTCTTAAATTTGATTGACAATTGCCAATCATAACCAGAATAAACCCAATCAAAGAAAATCGCAACTGGGCACTCGAAAGACCATCCCTGATGCAACACGGTTATTTGGGCATCATTATTTACTTAGTGCGGCAAGTTGTGATTGGTCAACTATTTTTACCAAATCAGATATCTTCGCTTCGTGCTTCCCTCGTGTCCTTAGTCTTATTGCATTAGTAAGAGACGCACAGTTTGAATCTCGTTTCTAAATCGAAGAGAACGAATCTTTCAGGATTCTCTCAGGATAGCCACTCCAGACTCAGGTGTATTAAGGCGTGGGTCAATTAAGGTACATTCGAGAATGAAGCGGGGTAGTTTGTCTACCACAAACAGTCAAATTAATGATATGAAACACAGCCTGAAGGCATTAGAATTGGCTGGAAGAACCAAGAATCAAGTTGACAAGACACTGTCACGAATGAATCACGTGACCGCAAATGATGTCACCGAAATATCAGTATACTTTCTATAGCAAGACACCAAGTTAACACGACTTGACATACAAAATAAACGAGCAGGGGTCTATATAAATTACCTCAGTTGTGATATTTAACCCCAGGTGCGGCAACTTAAAGGGACTCACTGTGTTATAGCTGGTTTGTTCATTTGTTTATAATGCCGGGGGGCTCTTTGCATGACTTGATCACGTAATCAACTTTCTGTAAACACAAGGACAACTTACTTTTAAAAAATTTTGTTAGCACAAGCTAAAAGAGCACATTAAAAATAGGTAGCCTGAGAATTTTCAGCCGTACATCTCAAAAGGAGCTACTGCAACGGCCGCCGAAAGTTGGAAGCATTTGTATGAGAAAAACAACTTTTGCCACCCAGTCCCGCTTACATGGTTTTCCATACTTGTAATTTCGAAATTTTCAAAACTGTCATGAAATATTTCCTTAAGCATTACTGGGCTCAAATCCTCTTTTTAATTCATAACAGATCAAACAATTTGAGCCCTTAAATGCGTAACAGAAAGATTAAATGACAATTCAAAAATTTTAGAATTTACAAGAATTTGTGTGGAAAACCATGCAGGCGTGACCTGGGTGGCAAAAGGTGTTTTTCTCATACAAATGCTTCTAAATCCGCCTTTGGGAGTAGATGGCTGCTGTTCTTCACTTTTATTCTCAATTTTGGCAAGAGCGCCCTTCGCCATATTGTTTTGGCCTGTGTGAGCCTCGTGGAACGAAGACGGGAAAAGTTGTAGTTGGATGTAGCTCAGTTGACGAAAAGAAGAACCGAAGAAGTAAGGTCTTGAAAATGATGCAACGACGAAACAGGCCCATTGTGACGCCTCGAGGAAAAGGTTATAACGAAAGCAAATTTTCACGACACGAAGAAAGGCCAGTGGTGACCCGAAGAGAACAGTACCATGAAACGAACGAACGACACGACTTGAAGACATGGAACCTACGCCACGAAGACAGCAGACAAAAACTTGAAGAACAATTTTCGAAGCGAAGAAGTGTTTGCGGGTCCATGAAAAGTAAGTATCGCTTTTGTCCACGACCTGACGTCATACAACGTGTTAGCTCGATTACCAGCCGCTGTTCGGCAAATGAGCCCGCGCTCGGACTGGAGAGAGCGGCGGAAATCGAGCATGGATACGTGTGGACGGGGCCTAAGTGGCAAAGGAAGAGGAAAGGAGCAATAATAGCAAGAGCAAAAGGAAAGAACGCCGACGGAGAAGGAGAAGATAAGCTAACTTTGGCGTTTTTGGACGACAAAAAACTGGCACGCAACTAAAATATGTTTACTGTTTCGTGGCACCAGGAATTTTTTGGAGTAAAGCACAAATGTTTGGCATAATTGCAATCCTTGCTAGTTTCCTCGTTAATCCCTAACTCTTTCTAGTAACACCCTTTAAAATTGGACCTGCTCCCCTCCTGTAGATGATATGGGTTTTTATTCACCCAGAAAACTTCCTGTGATAATTGATAGGTTAGTTGTATGGGTCGCGGACAAGAAACTGGGCCGCGGCTGCACTGTAATATTCTTTCAAGACCGCTAGCCCTGTTAGAAGGCACTGCTCGACTCAGTGTTTTCCTTAGGTTTGTTGAAAGCTCGAAATAGAAGAGAGATGTTTAAAGAATATTTTTCCAGCTGCGATTTCACTCGAGAGAAGTGATTGTTATAATCAGTGCCATCAAAAGCCTGGTATATTGAGATAATGTTATCATGTTGTAAATGCCTGGTGAACTCTGAATTCTTTACTCAGTATCGGATTCACCCCTCTTTACGCATCCTTTTCACAAAAATTCAGTATCAATGGCAAATTACAGGAAACAACATCTTTTTTATTTCACTGCATTAAAAAAAATAAAACAAAACAGAACTAAACTAAAGATCAATTCTCATGATATGAATCTTCTTTTCTTCAAACTTCAAATGGGATTCAAAATTAACAACATCCTTTAAAACCCTTCATTAAAAAAATCTATGCCTAATTAGGGCTGTTGTTTCTTTCACTACGGTGGGCTATATTTCAGTTCCTTGATTTCAAGCTTATCGAGCAAAAGCTACAATCATGATAGCGCATGACAACAGCATGATGGCGCTGACCTTTGGTACTTTGACTCCATTGCACAGGTCCCCTTGACAGCAGTTGATTTCGCATTTGGTGATTTCCACTGAGGGATAGATCGATTTGCAGTTGACCGCGCTGCAAGCAGATGAAGTATCACATCCTTTGGCAAAGCCTTCAACGGTCGCGACTGCGTTCTCAGCTTTTACATTAGCTTTGGCACAGCGGTCTTGACTGCGTGAACAGGTTACCTGTATTGTATTTTTTTTGCATTCATCCCAGCTGTCATAAGAGGTACATCGGTAGCATTTCAGGGAATAACCTGGAAAAAGGAAACAAATACAAAAATAGAATTAATAGCCTGAATCTGGAAAGCCGTCACACCCAACTATCCCATAGTAACAATTCAATATTTTTGTTTTTCGACGCGTAAACCATTTGGTATTAAATGGATATTGAACCTTTGACCATCACCTCATTTCTTCAGACAAGCTTTTCTCGGAGAAAAACGCGCGAAATGTTCTACAAACCTGTAGAGGACTGACACAATTCAGGTTAGTCTTCGTTGCTAAAGGAAGTGGCATAATTTGAAATACCTACATGTGAAAATTACAAACCTTTGGTAGGTAGCAGTATATCAAATAATAGCCTGACTTGAACGTAACATTTGGCATAATTACCACTCGTGATATTTCAAAATTGTCTCAAATTTCACACGCCTAAAGGCTTGTGAAATTACGTATAACGATTTCGAAATATCACTCGTGGTGTTTATGCCAAATCATGCTATTACAATACAAATCTGACATTTCTTATTGATGTTTTATTCTTCAGTTTCAGAGGCCTGAGACTCGCGTAAATTTAGCGAACGCTCATAGTACCGACATTTAAACTCGGCAACAATGAGGAAGGAGATATGTTGCGTGCATTTACTGTTCCTCTTGCAAACTTGAGATCACAAAATGAAGACAAAAAGTTTCGTCCAATTTGTCGCACAGCAATGTTGAATTTAAATGCAGGGAAGATCATCGCAGTTAAATACACAACCTAAGCAGTTACGAAAAGAAAGCCTGAAAAATTCAGGCTTACTGACTTTCTTTTCGTAACTGTTAAGTTGCGCATTTGAACTGTGATGATTTTCTCCGCATTTATTTCAGCATTCCGCAGTTGTAATATATGAAATTTTCAATGTTGAGTTCATGTGCAAGTTGAGATTGGTTGTGGCGCGACACTTCCAACTTGCACAACCGCTCAGTATAATCATGCTTGCGCAAAATAAACTAGACCAATCATACCAAAACAGCTGTATTTTTGCTTGTTACACCTATTTTCACGTTTCTTACCGGACGATAGGACGAGCGTTTGGGGAATCGACTAAAGCATGTTACAGAACTGGAGAGCATTTTTATTGCTTTCTTGCTTTTCGTAAAATTCATCGACGAATACGCTCTCCACGCATGGGATCCTTGGATATCGGAACTGAAAGAACGTTCGCCAACACCAAACACAACTAAAGTTCGACAAAGTTACGCTACCTAGCCGACATCGCCCTCTCTTTGTTAGGCATTACCGTGCTAAATACTTCCTAGCACCGCCGTTAAAAGATGTGTTCAATTATTCTACTCAAACGCAAAAAACTGGAAGCTATGACCACGGTTATTTCTAGCCTAATATTACACTGCCTTATTAAACTGTTATTAAACGTTACGTTTCGAATAAAGTTAAAATGCGAGAGTAAAAATCATTGATGTTTGTCCGGATCGTGCGGATAAGAATTTGAGCAAAATGGCGAGCCATAGACCATGATCCCGAGAAAGAAAATAAAGGACGCCTACAGCAAAGGGAACGGCGGAAAACTACAGAGCAAATTTCCTTTGCCTTTATATCCTAATCGAAACAAGAAGAAACAGATCGAACTAGACTAAAATAACTTACCAACTGAAACGCAAAGAAGAAAGGCGAGACCAAACAGGATCTTCATGTTGCAAGTTCTGGACACTTCAAGTAGACGCAAAATATCTCTGAACGCGTTTTATCAAAACACAGACGATGCTACCCACTACCCTACTTTTTAAGGGTAGTAAAAGCGCTTGCACATGTCAGTCTGTCAGTTCTAAGTCTATAATGACCAATAGAAACTCAAGTTATTCTTAAATTTGATTGACAATTGCCAATCATAACCAGAATAAACCCAATCAAAGAAAATCGCAACTGGGCACTCGAAAGACCATCCCTGATGCAACACGGTTATTTGGGCATCATTATTTACTTAGTGCGGCAAGTTGTGATTGGTCAACTATTTTTACCAAATCAGATATCTTCGCTTCGTGCTTCCCTCGTGTCCTTAGTCTTATTGCATTAGTAAGAGACGCACAGTTTGAATCTCGTTTCTAAATCGAAGAGAACGAATCTTTCAGGATTCTCTCAGGATAGCCACTCCAGACTCAGGTGTATTAAGGCGTGGGTCAATTAAGGTACATTCGAGAATGAAGCGGGGTAGTTTGTCTACCACAAACAGTCAAATTAATGATATGAAACACAGCCTGAAGGCATTAGAATTGGCTGGAAGAACCAAGAATCAAGTTGACAAGACACTGTCACGAATGAATCACGTGACCGCAAATGATGTCACCGAAATATCAGTATACTTTCTATAGCAAGACACCAAGTTAACACGACTTGACATACAAAATAAACGAGCAGGGATCTATATAAATTACCTCAGTTGTGATATTTAACCCCAGGTGCGGCAACTTAAAGGGACTCACTGTGTTATAGCTGGTTTGTTCATTTGTTTATAATGCCGGGGGGCTCTTTGCATGACTTGATCACGTAATCAACTTTCTGTAAACACAAGGACAGCTTACTTTTAAAAAATTTTGTTAGCACAAGCTAAAAGAGCACATTAAAAATAGGTAGCCTGAGAATTTTCAGCCGTACATCTCAAAAGGAGCTACTGCAACGGCCGCCGAAAGTTGGAAGCATTTGTATGAGAAAAACAACTTTTGCCACCCAGTCCCGCTTACATGGTTTTCCATACTTGTAATTTCGAAATTTTCAAAACTGTCATGAAATATTTCCTTAAGCATTACTGGGCTCAAATCCTCTTTTTAATTCATAACAGATCAAACAATTTGAGCCCTTAAATGCGTAACAGAAAGATTAAATGACAATTCAAAAATTTTAGAATTTACAAGAATTTGTGTGGAAAACCATGCAGGCGTGACCTGGGTGGCAAAAGGTGTTTTTCTCATACAAATGCTTCTAAACTTTCGGCGGCCGTTGCAATCGCTACTTTTGAGATGTACGGCTGAAATTTCTTAGGTACTAACAACATTTTTTAAAGCGAACTGTTTTCGTGTTTACCGAAAGTTGATCATGTGACCTCGCTTCTTGGTTCCCTATGCCGTGAAACTTGTGAAGTTACCCGTGAATGACACAAACACAGCATCCTGCCAAACAAATACGTCTCCCACTAACAACAAAAATGAAATTTGAAGAGCTGTTAGGCTAACCAGTTGTCAAAAACCACAATTGCAACTCGTTTCAAACCTCTTCAAGTTTGTCCATATGTGCTTCCTTTTGTATTTACTTTGTTTTACATACCTTTTTGTAATGTTTTGAGCAGTTAGTTTTTTAAACTTAATAGTTTCACTCAGTTTGATGGCAGTTCCGACAGTTAGAAATTTTGTTAACGGTTTCATGACACAGCGCCGTTCACAGCTTAAGCCAACAACTATGAAGCATCAAACTGTCAAATTGTTTGACCTGTTGAATATGCTTTCAGGCAAAATGCAAAAACAAAAGAGTATTTTACCTTTCCCTTCTCTTCAATTTTTTTCTGACTGTTCAAAGTATTTGTTGACTTTTCTCCGCATGATAATCCTGTTGTACGTGAATGCAGTAAAAAGATGTTTTCAATGTTTGCGGGAATTGCTGCAGGAGTACCCAACGAATCCGCTCCTCAAAATATCCGCTCCTCAGGCTAAGAATTTTCTGGCTGGTAACTAACTAATGGATGAGAAACTCTAGCTGGGAATTTTGCCGAAACGCTTATCTTGCTGTGGTTGTCCCTTTGCATACCGATGCTGGCTCGGCCAAAAAAAAAAACCCTTCCCCTCTGGCTTCCTGTGGCTTGTGAAAGTGTGCTCTGGCTAATTTGTTGGCCGGTTATTTTTTGGCTGAAGTAAAATGACACCTAGTAAGGAAATTTCAAAGATAGCGCTGGCTGTGAGTGACAACTACGGTGCACCGCAGGCTAGTGCAAAGTCGAGCGCGTGTATACAATTGTCACTAAATTGATAGAAAATTGAAAGGGACAAAAGGCGTGTACAAAATGTTAACTGAATACGTCAGTTATTAAAACGCTGTCAGCAAACAATGCAATTTCCCTGTCTTTTGTTATGGTGTCAGTGTGGGATTTTGACAGAGAACTCATAATATTTATTGCGCAAGGAATGCCATCTGAGGAGTGGCGGTCATAGTCGCAGTGGTTGTTTTGTGTCTCCATTTTGTGTGATTCAACTGAATGTTTACGGGTTTTGACAATTTCTGCTACATCCAAACTCTGCTGATTTCTAGGTAAGTAATCTTTTCTCTACGTCCTTGCTTTCAACTTAATACCTTTTGCAAGTTTTGGTAAGTTGCCTTATGGTCTCAACGGTCTTTTTGCATTTTATGATCAATTTTTAGTGCATCCTTCCAGAGCGGGCAGGGTCACTGTTCCGGTAGCCTGGTTAAGAGATCATCGTAAAAATAAGTCCAGCAGGTAAGAATGCCTTTTGCTTTTATCCCGATTATGTTACAGTATGCACCTCTATTTATAACCATTACTGTTCAGAGACAACATTTTTGTTTGACTGTAGCACATAATGCCTTTTCCTGCTAAACGGAGTAATATGTGTAGTTACTTACTGGCGAAAATATAGCCTACGCGTTTGTGTCTTGATTACCGGTAATATGGATTTCTCTAAGCAAATGGAAGCGAACCGTTCTTGCCGCTAAAGCCACCCCAAATAGACTTAGTTAGTCTTGTTACTTATCTACTATTAGAGGATAATTTACTGTGGAAAGTAACAAAAAAATACATTTGCCTAATCAGAGCGATTTTGCTACTAAAGTGTTTTGCTGGTATCGATCATTCTGGACAACATTTCATAAGGCGCATCCCTTCCGATTAACCTCAGATGTTTTTATCTGTTTGGTGTATTGCTTGACCAGATACATCTAGGCACGCTTCGGGATTCAACACCAATAAGTCGTTTTATGGATGTAGAACTGCCAAAGTATCAAAGCCTTTTTGAACAGGCTCCCTTGTTTTCTCTCGCTTGCCTTTTCTTTTACAAGTAGCCTGTTCACATGCTAATCGTCAATCTCTGGCACAACACCCTTCAAAATTTGTTATTACACGAGGACCAAGTGTTGCAGGGATGTTTGTTCTTATTTGTATGTTATAGTTATATAATATTTGTATGCTATTCTTAGTTAGCGAAATGAAGTCATTCAGTGCAGATTCTAACTGAGACAAATTTAAAAGAGCCATAACTGAAAGAACCATAAATTTTTAAAGTAATCTATGCGTCACTATTGTATTTTCCGGTATTCACAAGGCAAAACAAATACATGTTGTATTTCCAGTATTTCCCATCAGACGGGAATTGGTGAGAAATTCCTTTTTTTAGCCAACGGGAGCAAACGAGTGCATAAGGCCAATGTCTTAGTCTTCTATAATACTATGTTGTTTCTGGATAGACAGAGTTAGTTGTCGGTGCGAATACTGTATTGATCAATACCCACAAATGGCAACGGAAAGGAACGGCAGCCGGCAGACAGATGGTTTGTTACGTTATAAAATTTGCGTTGGAAACGAAATTATTAAGAAGGCACAACTGACAAAAAATATGGCCCTAGTCAAAACTGGATAAAATAGCTCACTGTTATAGGCTGTGTTTTCACTGGTGTTATTTACTAGCTGAACATTCTTTCTAAGCGTGACATTTCTTTTCACTGTGAAATTGAACCAGGAATTTATAGGTCACTTCTCCGCAAGATAGCCGTTGCAGTTTTCAAAACTGGTCGGGGACGAACCATGTTGAATGATTTCTCTTGTATTCGTTCTCGCTTTATTTTATATGCAGAAGACGAAGTTACTGTCAGAGAATGTACCTTAGTAGGTCTGTTCAGAAAAAGGAGGAGGCAATCATGTTGCCGACGGCCAAACACAATTTATTGCCGTGTTTTAAAAGCGTGAGATCACACTGGCTTATCCGATCGGTTCCTGGTCGAGGAACTGGAAAATGTAACAACAAGAAATAAATGAAGAGCCGGATCGTTTAATAGCCACGTAGTTTACGCGGCACTTTGATTGCCAGATTTTTTTTTGGCAGCTAACTGTCATTATGTGCAGCTCCATTGGGTGCGCTATTCAGCAGGACCAAATTATCATCTCACGAGGCAGTATAAGTGAATTTCCGGTTAAAGAGGCGACATTTTTAATTTGATTTTTTTTTCTGGTGAAAACAGCTTGCATTTTTCACTCGCTAAACATAAGACAATGTGTCTTCACTGTATTCCCGAACTCTTGTTTCGGCTTTTTTGTGGTCAAAGTTGCCCACTGAAAAATCACATAAACACACCAAATAATCATTTTAGCAATTAGCTTACAATACTTGATCTTATTGGAGACAAGCTTTGGTTTGGACTGACTGAATTAATGCCCGCTCGCATTTTGTGGATCATGCAGTCCATAGCTTTTCCACTTTTGGAATTGTGTGTGAAGTCACAGCACGGTGGTCATGGTTATAGAAATACACTCGAGAGGAATCGAATTGACATGCAAATATGCTGTGTTTCGCCTGAAATCGGGTATAGATTTTGTCCATTTTGGTATCGTTTTCCGGGGGAACTACGGGAGAGTATGGACGTATTTATCCTTTCGATTCCAAATTAGCAAGAAAGAAAGAAAAATACCTTATTCTTAATGGATTTTGATTTATGGTGACATAATTTCAGCCCAAAAGGCCAGGTCTGAGAAGCAATCTTCCGAGGTAAAATGACCTCGCAGTAGGCTGAACAACACATAACGTCTTGTGTGCTAGAGAATATCAAGCGTGTTTTTTTCCCGACGTTGACAATCGAATACTTATAGGTAAAACGGGCAACCAAACTGGGAGATCCTTGTTATTGCTAGTATTGACATGTTATTCCTGCAGTTTGTTCAATTCTTGACTTTCACGTGGGTAAATTTTGCTGTGGAGGATTATTGAATTTTACATTACTTAATATTTTTGCCAGTTGTCTCACAGTGAGGGGAAATAAAGCTTTAAATTGTTTCACGCGCATATTGATTTCCTGTGAAAATACTGTGCTGTCAGGATTTGACCTCTGATACAGAGTTTAGTGTTAGTTTTACTTTTTTCTTTGTCTTTTATGGGTAATGGCGCGTTTCTTTTGCAGTTACATAACCGTGAAATGTCTGAATGGGAATAACTGCTAGATTTGTTGCCAGTGAATGGAATAAATCCCTGCTAAGTTTTGTCACGCTGGGCCCACAGTAAATTCGCCGCGACCAAAATCGAACTCGCTCTGTTCCTTGCTTAAAGGATATCGAAATTATATTCCTTTTTCTGCAAACAGATCATCTTCACCGGTAAAACTTCTAATTAGACTTTTGTCTTCAAAAATTCCCCTTTCCTAAACTGAACCATGATATCCTTCCTGGCTACCGAGGCCAGGGTGAAATTATTCCGCGTGGACATAAGA
>OZ037776.1:17072003-17169503 GCA_964035525.1 Porites cylindrica | reverse complement strand
CAAAGCTTTCGCGGTGTTTGCCAGTAATGGCTTCAGCTGCGAACAGTTGTCTTTTACCTTGTAAAGCTTTCGCAGCGATTGCTCCTCCCTTATGTATGATTTAAGTGTGGGGTTGGACTTAAAAAAGGACTTTTGCTGAAATTGTCTTTACAGGTTTCGCAAAGCTTTTGCGGTGATTGCCAGTAATGGCTTCTGCTGCGAACAGTTGTCTTTTACCTTGTAAAGCTTTCGCAGCGATTGCTCCTCCCTTATGTATGATTTAAGTGTGGGGTTGGACTTAAAAAAGGACTTTTGCTGAAACTGTCTTTACAGGTTTCGCAAAGCTTTTGCGGTGTTTGCCAGTAATGGCTTCAGCTGCGAACAGTTGTCTTTTACCTTGTAAAGCTTTCGCAGCGATTGCTCCTCCCTTATGTATGATTTAAGTGTGAGGTTGGACTTAAAAGAGGACTTTTGCTGAAATTGTCTTTACAGGTTTCGCAAAGCTTTTGCGGTGATTGCCAGTAATGGCTTCTGCTGCGAACAGTTGTCTTTTACCTTGTGAAGCTGTCGCAGCGATTGCGCCTCCCTTATGTATGATCTTTAAAAAGTGAGGGGTTGGATTTAAGAAAGTAAATCCAAGTTTGCAAGTAATAATATAACGTTGTAATTTTCCCTTGTATTTTCAGATATGGAAAGCCATGACAAAGACTGCGTGGATCCCAAGCTGAAAATGAAGAGGGGTGGTTATGCAGAAAAGGAAAGTGAAAGGTATGCCGATGATTGAATGTTTAGTGTTTGTTTTTTTCTTTCTTATCAAGGTACTTAAAGACTTTTCGACTAACAATTAATTTGTATTTACTTTCATGTTGTTTTGTTTTCCCTCCGATTGCTATCAGTGTATTAGCAAATTGTGAAAAAAATCTCAAGCAGTTTGACTGTTCTATTTTGCCTAGCATTGAGTGATAAAAAAAAAAAACAAATAAAAGATAATGGTAGTAAACTACGATCCTTCCCAAGATTTGAGGTTAGTTTGCCTAATGCCCAACGTCAGACATATTCTAACCACTGGGTCTCCTTTTAAACAATTTGATTTGATATGGTAGAAAAATGGGAGGAACACGCAGCGTTACTCTCTGCCGTCTCTAAAGACTAGGCAAGCAAAAACAGGGCAGAGCCGGAGAAATAGATACAATGACAAATGTTATCTTTTACCCACAGAGATGATGTAGGTGGTGATGGAAAGGAAAATGGGAGAGAGATTAACTTCAGAAATATTAAGGTAAATATATTTGTAGTTACATGCTTAAACGATGTGTCACGAGTCACTTTGCAACCAACTGCTATGGTAAAGTGACAATAGCTGAATGAAGGTTCCAAAGTTTGGGATAAGTGACAAGTACATCATATTCTTTTTCCGCCTATCAAATAAAAATTCACGAAAACAAGCAAATCGCTCATCACCAGCGAAGTGAAAACGATGACATATGTCTGGAAACCTCTTCCTTGGAAAGAACTTAACTCAACACTATTTGCGTTGCTTTCGTTGTTCATGGAATACACTACGTTGAAATAATGTTCGCATTTACCTTACTCTATCTTCAGATGTCAGACGTCGAACAATGGCTACAAAATCATGTGTCAGAAGGAAGCGAAGAAGACGCCATTGTTAGTAAGGAGGAGATGTGGAAAAGTTTCTGTTGTAAATCAGACATAAAGGTGGGAAGAGAATTATTTTTTAATTACCTTGGGTTGGCGCTATCTCGTTTGGAATACAAGAATGTGGTTCCGATTATCAAAAAGTGCCGGCGAGTGGGATACAAGGGGCTAATTTTGTTGAGTGCTCCTGTGAGCGATAAAAAGGCGCAATCATGCGATAAAAATGCGTCGGTATCAGTTACACCTCTTGAAGTCAAAGCGCCTGAGAGTTTGAATGAAGAGGTCACCACGGTGTGGCAATCTAACCAGTTAGCCCCTCAAACAAGCATTCAGCGCAAAGCTGTGCAAGAGTGGATGTCTAAATACTACCGCGAAGGAGGAGAGAACGACATCACTACGAAGCAAAACCTGTGGATTCATTACAAAGAAAGCAATGAATTAGATGAGGATCCAAAAAGATCATTTTTTTCGCACCTAGGTAACGTAATAAGGCACCCCCCTTTTGCAAAAGTACGCCAAATTAAGAGGAAAAAGCTTGGTGCTTTCCAGTTCCTAAAGCGGACATTGCCTAGCGATGTTAAGGCACGTACTTGTGAGAAACAGCCATCGTCGACCAGATCAGCTGCATTAGCAGAAGCTGCTAGTGATTTAACCAGCGTCCCTGCTAAAAGAAATTCATTTCAAGTAAAAGAAACAAGCCCTGATCGTTCCAAATCGCATTTCGGTGGTCAGAGGAGTGTGCCTCGTAGTCCCTGTACGATTTTAACCGATTTGGAAAGTGTCCTGGAGAGAAATCCTGATGAAACTTATGTGATTTCTTCTGATATTCCTCTTACAAGTGGTGACAGCGAAATTTTTGAGATTGAAGGAGATTTCAGCTACGACAAAAATGAATTTTCAGGAGGTGAGACAGACATATTCCCTATCGATTCACCAGAGGATATTGCTAGGTGCCCCGACCATTCAGAGGATGGAGATGGCGAAAACGTCAGTCAACCAAGTGAACATGGTGATGCGAGTAGTGAAAGTGATGTAACTGAAATGTCAAGCGGTGCGGAAGAAATCATACCCGTCAACAAGACAGAGGCGTCATCAGACATATTTCATAGGTTCCATAAGAAACTGTCCACTTTGCTTCCTTCGCATCTTCCTGGCAAACCTGCTTCATTTCAGGATTACCTGACAAGCGTCGTTAAAGATCCCGGCAACATAAATGAGGAACGTACAGCCCTTTATTTAGCTTCAGGCTGTGCAAAGACGTACAAGAACTGCATAGTCAGGGCCTTTGTCGCAGCTTCGTTCCCCCCTCTAAAGGTTGGCAGTTTTGCAGCTGAGCAAGTTAAATATACCTTTGAAGGAGACGTCTTCCCACAATTCACTCATATCGAAAAAAGTAACTTCAGCTGCGCCATTTGCATACCTTACCTCAGATGGGCTATAATTAATAGCATACCTCACTCCAAATGTCGAGCCCAATCGGCAAAACCGGATGCAATATTGTCGGGTACTGCGACGTTATGTTTCTCCGGCATGGTCCAGCTCAAAGAACATAGCAGTTCTAGATTGCATTTGGAGGCCGTGGCCTTTTTTCAAAGAGCCCAAGAGGAAGAGCTCCGCTGCGGTAGAAAGAAGGAAGCCAGATTAGCGGGGAAAGAACAAAAGCGTATTTCTGAATATTTTCAAAAACCTTCAGTGAATTTAAACTAGGAAGGACCTCCGAGTTCCAACACCAAGCACACACCAGAAATAAAGTCAAGTGCTGTCATTTATGGGATTCGGAGGTCGTTAAAAATTTTGGAAGTGATTCACAGATTAGAAGAACAACTGCTGAAGGCCTCTTCAAAAAAAGACGCAACAATGGCGGTTTGAAGTGTCATCCACATGAACCAGGTCATGAAAAATGCTCCTCTTACAACGTTTGGAAGGAAATGCACAAAGTAGAGGCTGATGTCCTTAAGGATGAAGCAAATTCAAGCTACAAGTCAGTGTTTATTCCTGTTTTTAAACAGGTGATCATAAATGGAAAACCAGTCCAAATCAATGGAGCAATTAAAAGCCTCGACCCACCCTGTAAAGGGGAGGCGTCATCTCATGGTGAACATCCATACACGTGCACTAATTGTTTCCGTCAACTGAGAGACCTGAAAAACACTTTGCAGCATCGGAGGTCTGGCAGTTTAGATGACAAAGCCAACAGACTGGGATTGAAAGGTTTCAACAAAAGGTACGCAAGGAGAGGAGAGATGATGAATACTCTTGAGAAAGAAACTCAACGAAGGAAATTGGCAGAGACAGAAGTTAAGGAGCTGGTAAGGAAAACACTAAGCCCTAGAGACTGGGAAGAATGTCTACATCAAGCATGCCTTAATAGGGAAGACCAAATGCTGGTAATTAATCTGGTTCGTTTGATGAAGAGTGGAATCTCTGCAAAAAATCCTATGCAGATTCTCATTTTAAAGAATTTAGTGTCAAAGCTTCAAAAAGGAAACAATCATCGTTATGTTGACCTCGTGAAAGACGTAAGCGGGCTATTTAAAAATGAGCTTGGTCCGACTAATTATGCCCTTTTAGCAGATATCGTTGGATTGGCTAAAGAAACGACAGCGTCAAAGCACTCTTCGTCTCAATTGAGGTTGGAGCCTGGCTTAAACATGGATGCAATAGATCTGGCTGCAAACAAATTCAAAGGTTTACCCGTGAACGAAGCAAGCGATGGTGCCCGTTGTCTGAGGTACCTTCACCCACGAAAAGATAAAAACGGCAACGTTGTTTTAATTGGGTCGACCTGGAGTCCTTCTGTGGACAGCTGGAAAGAGGAAGAAATCGTTATACCAAGAAAGGATGCCACTAAGGGCGACTTAGACGACTTTGGAGCGTTGAAAAGGTTAGTAGATGGTCTCATTAAAGGAAATCGGCTAGCCAAGACTGTATCCATTCACAATTTGACGTGTTTGGCAGCACTCGACAAACCTACAGTTATTAATTGCATGTGGCCAATTCAAGACAAAGGTTACAAGGCAGTCCATCTCTTAAAGTACTGGGAAGCAATGAGGAAAGCTTGTTACTTCGACGAATTTGGAGATGTTAGAAAGAGTCCTTTAAATTTGGTTGGTTATTCAACCGACTCAGCCGGGTTTTCATTGTCAGCTGCAATCCATCTGATGAGTCCTTCACACGAGGAAATAAATGAAGGAGTTACTTACCTTGGTCTAGGGCTTGACGACGAGTGCTATTTGGCCCCTTATTACTGGTATCTTCCATCAATTGCCTACCTAGACTATGATCACGAGCAGAGACTATTTCTGAAGAATTTGAAATACCAAACTCGAGATTTGACTTTCTGGGATGACAATGGAAACACAACAAAGCCTGCAACTATCGAACACCTTAAAAATCTAAAGCACCGTTGCCAAGAGTTGGGGCTAGATTGCGGATTCAGTAGTGCGGATTTGCTCCTCATTTATTTTTGTGACCAAAACTCAGATGCATGTGAAAGACTATTTACTCCACGGATTGCAGATCTTCTGGAAAAATACGTTCCTGGATCACAAGGTACCGTTTTGTACATAAGGGCGGTGTACTCTCTTTTACAGCCATTCCGAGTTCCAGACTTTGGCTCACCAGAGGACGTTCAAGAATCAATTTCGTGTGGCATCTACATTTTCCGCTTGTGGAGGAGGGCGTTGGAACTCAAGAAACTGCGTCTTCATTCTCAGCCGGGGGCAAAAAATGATCCCTCAAAGCGTGGCCACTTTATTACATATGGTTGCTATGCTACAGCAGAAGTTATCTTTTCAGCAGGTACCATCCATCAATTGGCCATGTTTTTACATTTTAAAGGCCTAGGTCCACGCTGGGCATGTCCATACAACTCCGGTACCAAAAGCACAGAACGAATTATCGCAGAATTGCAAGGCAAGACAAATGAATTACAATCCCTGGACTCTCAACCAACATTTGGGGACATGCTCGATAGAAGCACGAAAGTACAGTTCAATATCAATGCGAAACACCGCCTCTCCACAGCTGGTGCAAAGGTATCCTCTTCCCACAAACGAAAACGGCTTGCGTTCGCCTTCAGATCCAGCAAAGGACAAGAGAGCTACGAATACCCTGAAAGGTATTCGGAATTCAAGGCAGCGCAAATCCAAGCTCACAGAAGAGGAGTCAACAAAGCGTGGGCTCTCTTTTCGAAGTACATGCCACAGCAATGCATTGGTCTTTTGAAAGAGAATGACTGCTGGGAGAAACCCTATGTATATAAGAAACCAGAAGGGTGTTTGGTGGTTGACAGTCCGCCAGGAAAAGATCACAATCTCCTTCAAAAGTCGTTTGCGGTGATAAATGAAAATATTGATTCAAAATGCAACGACGACGAACGAGAAGCAGATATTAACATCCCTGAGGAAAGTCAGTACGAAGGACAGTTGCATGCCAATGAAGACATGACCATCAAGCCTGGCTCCGTGACACCCGAGGATCATGGGGATGATAACAGCGGTGGAAAAAGGTGGAAGGTCAGTAAGATAGTTGACGGCAAGGAAACTTACATCCACATCAAGCAGGCCTTAAAACTTCTTCTACCCCGCGAGTACGTATCTCGTTGTCGTCAGAAGAGACACTGGGCATCACAGTACCTCCCAGGAAAGGAGCCCTTGAATCCAAAACATGATATAATAAAGTACTGCAATGTTGCTTTAAAGGTCACCCTCAATGGCACACCAGTATACGACATCGGGCGAGTAGAGGTCATTGAATCGACAAAGGATGGATCGGATGTTGTAAGCTTTGAAAAGAAAGGGAAGCAGTCGGTGCGAGTACGTTGCTCCTTATACACGGAGGACGAAAATGATGTTTATTTCTTTTCTAATGATGTGATTCTTACAAAATGGAAACCACCTTCGGCTATCATTGGGGCAGTAGATTTGCAGCCTGTCACAGATAGTCCCGGAAAGTACAGGCTTCAGTCGGAGTGTAAAGCTCATTTAAAAGAACTAGGATTCTCGCCAAGGAATGCCAAACGTGACAACGACACCAAATCATCTTCAAATCAAACTGAAGATAATGAAGGGGCCACGGAGAAAGACGACTACTACGAAGTAGACGAAATCGTAAGTCGGCGTCTCTCCAAGGACACCCTCGCATATGAGTACAAAGTAAGGTTCAAGGGCTATGGGGAAGAAGACGACATGTGGTTGCCATCATCTTTTTTTAACCGACCGATAACCTTCCAGTCAACATCCAAGTTTGGTAGGAAGAGGAAACATAAGCTAGATCCCGATATGGACCAAGAAACACACAATAAAAGAAAGAAACGTCAAAGCTCTTCTTTCGAAAAGGCCACTGCAAAACCCTCTAGAATGTCCAAGAAAATTACTAAGAACAGCAAAGACAAAGGAAAATCCTTTCGTTCAAGCTTGAAAACCCTTACAGCCGAAGAACAAAGCAACAATGAGAAAGCAAACGACGGTAACACACAATCAAGTGGGCGAAATCAAATCCCTAGATCGAATGTTCGAAGTTCTAATGAGGTTGCAACAGGGAACGAAACAAGACGCAATGTCATCAAGGAGGAGGGTTCCTTCACGCATGGGATAGAATCCTCAAATGTGTCATATGATACCACAAGTGCGGTGAAATCCCGTACCGCAAAGCTTTGTGAGATTGTTCACGTCGACCAGCTTTCCTCAGATGAAGAGTCAGGAACCGTGATGGGCATACTGAGAGACGTTGCTCGGCGTGATGACAACTTTTGCAATTCAAGGAGGACCCTTGGCTATGCAACCTTTCCCGATGTAGATGCAACGTTGCAGAGTTATCTGTGCTCCTCTGGTGAGCATGCCCGTGGAGTTAGCATAACAGATGCCCTGAGAGTAACAAGACTACCGCCATATTCTTTAATCGAAGACGCAGAGAAGGATATTAAGGAAGAAGCAAGTTCCCAGATTCTTGTTCAATTTCCTTCCTACGGAACCTTCAACAAAAGGGGCATCAATATCTTGAAGAGATTTCATCGACTGCGACAACTTCGTGGCGAAGTCCAATTTGAAGAGAAATGGCTGAAAAATGTTTTTTCAAATATGAAAAACTGTATGAGAGATGATGTGACTCACGCCCTTCTAGACAGAGTGAACGAAGAGGAAAAATACCTGGTGTCCTATAAAAACTATAGGATAACGTCTCAGGAACTTTCAGTCATGTGTGGGGAGAGGTATCTTTCTGACGAAATCATCAATCTACTGATTCAAAGATACTGTGACTTAGCAAACGAGAAGAATCAGTCTTGTACTTTCATCCTTTTGCCATCCTTCCTTTCCGTTGGAGAAGTGTCAGGAAATTTGATTAGGAACATTTGTACCGTTGAAGACATGAATGAAGTAGAGGTAATGTTCCTTCCTGTCCACATGGCTGAATTGTGTCACTGGGGACTTGTCATATTTTCAGTGGGTGAGCAATCAGTGTTCTTCGACGACGGATATCATTGTCAAATATCACGAGATCTTCGATACAGAACAAACATTATTCTCTCTACGATTCACGAAAACACCGAGTTAGTTAAATTTAAACAGTGCGATTGGAAAGAAATTCAGCGATTCAAGGTCCCAATGCCAGACCAACCTAAAGCTGGCTCCGGCAGTTGTGGTGTGGCCGTTATATGTGCCGTACGTGACATTTGCTCTGGAAATGACGACCACTTCACTTGGACATATCAAGATACATCATACCTGCGCGCCCAGTTAATGGTTGAGCTCGTTAATCTCGCATAAGCTGCCGCAAGTAGTACTTCGTTCCTGCTTCATATCAAAATAAGGGAAATCGCTTCACATGAATTCGAGCAAGAAACTTCTTCCGTGCTGGCACATATCTAGATATTACAATATGCACTTACTAGTCTATATACATTCGTCGCTTACCATAGAATGTGCTTTGCTAGCCACTGGTAATTGATTCTTATGTTCCGCATATTCATTATCAAGGATAGATCGTGCCTCGCGGGTAATTATCTTTGGGAACGCATTTATTTATTATTCTTTATCATCCTAGAATAGACTGTGCTTTCCTGGCATTTCATTTCGTCACTACTGCATAACTGTTCTTCATTACCAAGGATAGACTGCTCCTTCCTGGCAATTGTTATCATCTGGAATTTATAATTGGTCATTATAAGAAAGAATGGATTGTAGACTCCTGGCATTCCATATCTTCTGCACCGCATAATTGTTCTTCATCATCTAAGAATAGACTGTGCCCTTCTGGAATCTCATATTTTTGAACTGCATAATTATTTTTAATCTTCTACGTGGAATAGACTCTGCTCTTCTGATATTTGACATCTTCAACAGCCCATATGATTTTAATCGTTTCGAATAGACCCTGGCCAGTCCTCGGATTTGGTGTCGTTAAGAATAGACTGTACCTTTCTGGCATTTGATTTCTTCTGCACGGGATAATTGCTCTAAATCATCAAGTAAAGACTGTCTCTTCCCGGCATATGATATCTTCTGCACTGCATAATCATTCTTCATCGCAAGGGAAGACTGCACCTTCTCACCATTCTATTCCGTCAGCACCGCAGAATTGTTCTTTATCGTAAAGGATGGACAGTTTCTTCCTGGCATTTGATTCCGTCTACAAGCCATAATTATTCTTCATCACCTGAAAGTAGCACCAGAAATGTCATATCTTCTGAATTGCATAGTTGTTCATTACCATCAAGATTATACTAGGCTCTCCTGGCATTTCATATCTTCCGGATCGACCGCAACATTGTTCTTCATTGTCAGAGATAGTCTGTGGTTTCCTGGCGTTTCATTCCGTCTCTAATGCATAATTGGTCTTCATCATTTAAGAATAGACTGCCCTCTTACCATTTGATATCTTCTCGACGGCATATTTGTTCTTCAACGTCAAGGATAGACCGTTTCTATTATAATCGTCAAAAATGGACTGTGCCCTACTAGGATTTGGTATATTCTACACCGCATAATCATTTCAATCATGAATCCTTCCTGGCAATTGTTATCATCTGGAACTTTTAATTGTTCATCATTATCAAGAATAGACGATGCTCTATGCTCTCCTTGCATTTCATATCTTCCGCACCTCAAAACTGTTCTTCATTATCAAAGTTAGCTTCCTGGTATTTTATTCCGTCTGCGCCGCATAGTTATTGTTCATCATCTAAGAATAGACTGTACTTTTCTGGCATTTGTTATCTTCCGGACCGCAACATTGTTCTTCATTATCAAAGGTAGACTTTGCCTTTTGGCATTCGGTTTCGTCACCAGTGCATAATTGTTCTTCATCATCAAGAATAGACTGTTCCTTCCTGGCAATTTTTATCTTCTGGAACTTATAGTTTGTTCGTCATTATCAAGAATTGTCTACGCTCTCCAGGCATTTCATATCCCCCGGACCGCATATTTGTTCTTCACCATCAAGGATAGACTGTGCCTTCCTGGCATTTGATTCCATCTACAACGCATAATTATCCTCAACCATCTCAAAATGACATGTGCTCTCCTGAAATTTTATATCTTCTGAACCGCATATCTTCTTCACCATGAAGGATAGAAGGCGCCTTCCTGGCATTTCATTCCGTCAGAACCGCATAATTGTTCTTTATTATCAAGGATAGACTGTGCCTTCATGGCGGTTGTTATCATCTGAAACTTATAATTGTTCCTCATTACCAAGAATAGTCTATGCTCTTCTCGCATTTCATATCTTCGGGATCGACCGCACAATTGTTCTTCATTATCAAAGGTAGACTTTGCCTTCTTGGCATTTGATTCCCTCGGCACCGCATAATTGTTCTTCATCATCAAGGAGACAGTGCCTTCCTGGCAGTTGTTATCATCTGGAACTTATAATTGTTAGTCATTATCAAGAATAGACTATGCTTTGCTGGAATTTCATATCTTCCGGATCGACTGCAACATTGTTCATCATTATCAGAGGTAAACTGTGGTTTCCTGGCATTTCATTCTGTCTTCTCAACGGCATACTTGTTTTTTAAAGTCAAGGATAGACCGTTTCTTCCTGGCATTTCATCTCTTGGAACGGATAACTATTATAATAGTCAAGAATGGACTGTGCCCTACTAGGATTTGGTATTTTTCACACCGCATAATCATTTCATGTATGAAGACTTGATTGTGCCTTCCATTTGGTATCATCTGAACCACAAAATTTCTTCTAAGTAATCGTCAAGGGTAGACTTTGCCTGCCCGGCATTCGCGACTTCTTCGGCACGGCAGAATTGGTCCTCACCGTCAAGGATAGACTGTGCCTTTCTGGCATTTGATTTGGTCAGCAATGCGAAATTGATCATTATGGTCATTGATAGACTTTTGCCTGCCCGGCAATTGATTTCTTCAACACCGCATAATTGTTCTTCATCAACGGGTTTACCACCCTTGATTTTTTTGTGCACAACGCAATTGCTCTTCATCGTCAACTAAAGACTTGCCCCCTCGTCATTTGATTCTGTCAGCAGCGCATAAAGAAATATTTTTCGTCGTCAAGAATAGACTGTGTTTTCTGGGTATTGGATTTCTTCTGCACCGCATAACCGTTCTTCATCATTTTTTATGGACTGTGCTTCCCAACATATGATATCTTCAGCACCGCATAATTGTTCTTCGTCGCAAGGAAAGACAGTGCCTTCTCGCCAAAAAATAGTTCTGCATCGCAGAACTGTTATTCATCGTCAAGGATAAACTGCTCATTTGGTCAGCACTGCAAAATTGTTCATTATTGTCAATGATAGACTTTGCCTTCTCGGCATTTGATATCTTCTGTACCGCGTAACTGGTTTTCATCATCAAGTAAAGACTGTGCCTTCCCCCTATTTGATTTCTGATAGACTGCTCATTTGGTCAGCACTGCAAAATTGTTCATTATCGTCAATGATAGACTTTGCCTTCCCGGCATTTAATATCTTCTGTACCGCGTAACTGGCTTTCATCATCAACTAAAGACTGTGCCTTTCCCCTATTTGACTTCTTCTGCGTCGCATGTTGGTTCTTCATCTTCAAGGAAAGACTGTGACTTCCTGACATTTGATTCCGTAAGCACCGCATAGTTGCTGTCTTTCTGGCATTTGTTTCCGTCTTCACCGCTTATTTTTCTTCATCATGAAGGATAGACGTTCCGTGCTTTTTTGCTATATGATTTCTTATTCACCAAATATTATTTATATATTATAAGTAATTATAGACTTTGCATTCCTGGCATGGAGTTTCTACTGTTACTGAGAGGGTGTGTTCGAGACATCTGATTGGCGCTGGAAAGACAATGCCTTTGTTCTATTCCCTTTCTGTATCGGCTGAAATAATGAAACTGTTTTGGATACTGGAATGCGCGATGCGGTCATTTGATTTTGTCTGAAATGGATAGTGAGTTGTGCAAAATGTTAATCGAAATTTTCATTACTTTCTTGGTGACAGCGGAACGCGTAATTTTCGATAAAGTTTAGACCAATGAGCTGTTGGAAGTAGGGGGGACAAAAGAAGAGTAAGTACGCGTTATACGTTTGGCGAATGTGCTCTCTAGACATTCTCTTAATGAATCCAGTCTCGTTACCAGTATTTGGAACCCTGGAAACGTGGTTGTTAGTGAGTCCTGGTGTTAGTCATTAGTTGGCGTTCAAATCAGGTGAACCAACTCTTAATTTATTCTTTACGGTCTCGCAATTTTGCTCTCATTTGGAGTGAAGTGAAGACGACTTGTATTCTCCTCAGACCAGTGTGAGCGTAGAAATGACATTTTTATCCCGCGTTAATGTGCACCGAAATCATAACGAGCGAGGAAAATGTCTTAAACACCACTAAGTTTTCCTTGAGATAGATTTTTCGTATCACCTGCATAAAATGGCTCAATTTATCTTCCTGGCTGGCTAAATGTCGGTATATTTTTTGCTGGCAAAAAAGAGAAGAAAGAGACATTCCTGGCTAGGAACATGCCTTTTTGGTAATAATCCTGGCTGGGAAAAGCCCTTAAGGTAAAGATCCTGGCTGGATATTGTACTTTAAAATCTAGCTCTAGCTGGCTTTGGGGAGCGGATATAATTTTGCCAGAGAAGTTAATAATCAACCAAAAAACAATTTGTGACTGTTAAAATATTACTGGGAGCGATATCCAATCACTTTTGAAATTTTTCTCGTTGGGTACTCCTGTTGCTGCAGGAATTGCGGCTTTGGTAGAAGGCTTCGACACGTTCTAGACCAGTCAAGAGTACAAAGCTCGTTGAATGTTTAAATTTTTAAGTGTTGTTTTATTTTTCGCAGCATCCTCCTAGTCTTGCTTTTGAGTATTGTTTCACGTAAAACGAAAAAGTAAAACGTACAGTTTGAAGGATAACAGTCAGCTTAAAATGTCCGAAACGACTTTAAAGCAGTGCTAGGCCACGTCTTTATTTATCACAGCGACCTTAGAAAACTGTTTTTTAGTAGCCGTCTTCTAAGTTCTTGGAAAACACCGGCACTCTCATTAGCATTTCTCGGAAAAAGCGGATGAGTCCAATAATTATTCTATATCAGAGTTCCATCAGAACACAACTGACCCTGAAAGAAAATTTGAATATACAGAACCATAATCATTATATAATATGCACCCGCTCTTTTACACCTCCCGTAAACTGTCTAAATTTAGTAAGTCTCCCCTTTTATTAGCCTCCCATTTAGTAATTGTCTACAAACTACACAAACTCAAAGGTTTGGTGTTGACTCAGGCTTCTTTGTTCTTGATCACTGTTGTGAGGTATAACGTATGGCTTCAGGTTAACCGTAAGTGCGTATCATATATAGGAAATAATATGAATTGCAAAGGGTTGCCGCTGCGGTTTTACGATCCCAAAGAATGTCTATGTCTCTCTTCTTGTTCATGTTTTTGTTTTCTACTCCGGCACAAAGGCCCTTTTTATGTTTGACGGACTCCTGTTTTCCAGGAAGTTACAATCTTTCCCAGAAGCGTTTCTCGGAAAAAACGGAAGAGTCTCATGCTGCCTTCTTTTCCTGAGAGATGGCCCTGAAAAAAAGTGAAAGAAAATGTGAATACGGTAATCTATCTAATAAAAGGTACCCCTCTCTATCAAGCGTCTCTCTCATCTCACCATTTTGAAAAGCAATAAATTATTTACCCTATTTCGTGTTTTGTTCTTATTATCTATAAGCACTATAAGGCTTATCTTAGTTTCCAGGCCCCCTCTAAGACTAAACTAGAAAAACGTGTATCGTAGAACCTCGTGAAGCTTAGGTTAAGGGCTAGTAGTAGAAAAACGAAAAGAAGCCAAAAGAGAAAAAAAAAATGTGTGAAAAATAGAAGAAGAAAAATAAAGCAATAAATAAATAAATAAATAAAATAACCAGCACTTTCAAGCTTTTTAGATTTGCCATCACCTTCCCACGGGCAATAAGACGATTGTCATATTCTTCTTCATCCTTATCCCCAAATGACAAACGTTCCACGCGAACGTGATGGCAAATCTAAAAATTACCAAAAACATTAGGGCTTTCATTGAAGCTGAAAAATAGATGGTTAGAAGCACTGCAATTTGGTGGCTTTATTTCTCCTCAAAACGGGAACCTTCGGTGCAAAAAACTCTTGAGAAGTTTTCGTAGATGCGATATTTTGCTTTGTTACGATTTTTTTCGGAAAAGAGAGAGACAAATATAAAGTAATTTGATGAATAGCAGTTATGTAACCTCACCCCGCATTCAGCATAAGGTTGTTCCTCTTGTAGTGCTAATTGTATTCGGCGTAGGTTTCTGAGTACTCAGTTTCTTGCAGTAATAAAGCGTTGGGTAAGAACACCCTTTCAAATAGGAGATAGTCCCTCTGGCACTCTTCCACTATTTGTGTGTCAACTTTCTCAAACGTGTTAGCGTGGCATTTTAAGCTTAAATTTGACCAGCATTTTGTACAGCGAGTTGTATGGTCTTCAAACCTACAGATATAAAACTAGAGAGCTGAGGCTTCTCTGCTGAAGTTTGGGGAAAATCTGTCGTAGGTTCTTAAAGTTATTTTCATTTTTTGTAAATAAGCAACATTTTCTTAAATTCCTACCATTCTTTATTAAGGATGCCAAAAATCAGATCAGAGAAATCGGTTAAATCGTTCTTCCTGAAAAAGGCGATTCAAAAACATATATATATAAACAGAATGAATAGGTTCAGGCCACCTTAAATAAGTCCTTTAATTCTAATGGAAAGCTTTTTTTTTATCAATTAGTTGTGTTATATTCAATTCATTTTAATTCGTTTCAATGTAATGTAATTTCACAATTAATATCACAGGTGACGAATCGTACTCCTTAATTTTTGCGCAAAACTTCAGCGATAATTTGTAATTTCACTTGTGAAATTATAAAGTGCATGGTCATGGCAATCTACCCTTCGTCTCAGTGTCAGGATGGCGACGAAGTTTTAAAATGTCACGAATCACGATGCCAGGGCATAAAAAGACGTTTCAGAAAACCTGAACACTCGGATAAGCACATCAAGAAGGATTCTAACAGGTATTTTGTCGAAAAATTCTGAACTAGTTTAAGCCAAATTTAAGCTCTAAACGTTCGAGAGAGCGGAGTTCTCGATCGATACGATCCAGGATAAACGTGTCAAAAATCCAAGTTTGCCAACGTAATTCGTCACTCATGATGTTAATAGGTAATCAAATGGTATACTTGTGAAATTTGATTACAAATACTAATTTAATACTTTTATGAACATTTATTGTCAAGCGCTATTGGGCATCACTGGAAAAGGCGCTATATAAATAAACAATTATTATTATTATTATTGTTAGGTTACGCTGTCGCCGATGACAATCTAAGGTCACAGTTCAGTGAATTATTATTATTATTATTTTTGCGTTCGAGGTACGAGAACGCAACCCCTAATTTGTGTTGGGTGTTCTGTGCATTATTGGGTGTCCTGTGCAATTAATAAGGGAGAGTTTTTTGAGAATGTATTTTCGTCGTCGACACACATTTGCTTCGCTTTGAGGCGCTTGCTTACGATTTGCCTCACTGTGACGCGCTAACTCACTTGGTGATTCTTGTGTCCGCGGCGTTCATTTTTCAAAGCGGTTTGCTAAGGTCTGATATTCTTTCTTTGTAAAGCGTTCATCTTTTAAAGAGTTTGCTGAATCTTTGTAACGCGTACATCGATCTGTGTTTGCTGAATTGTCCAAAGCGTTCATTTTTCAGAAGTTTGCTGTTAAAGTTTACTTTGGATTAAGCCTTTATATTTTTCAGCATGGGTCGTCACTGTCTTTGGAAAATGTCTGGGGCTCCTGGTGTATGCATCAAACCGAGTTTAGTTCGGCGGCCCTTGTACCACTAGACTGCGAGCAGTCTCTTATTTTTCTTTGCAAAGTTACTGCACGCTAAACCTAAGCACGTCAGCGGCAAAGGCGGGAGCAGCGAGAAATGAGGGCGTAAGCCCGAGAAGAAAAAATCTCATTCCCTTTATTAATAATAACGTCGTGGTTCGCGCTGGATGAGATAAGAACTAGGCGGATTTAAAGGAGAAAAGGCGGACTCCAAGCAGTCTATTGTACCACAAGGTAAATTTACCGAGTTGTGTAGCTCGACGGCCAATGTGTCACAAAGTAAATCTACCGAGTTGGGTAGCTCGGCAACCGTTGTGCCACAAAGTAAATCTACCGAGACGTGAAGCTCGGCGGCGCGATTTGATCATGACTTGTGATATTTTCGGCACTGGACAAACGAACATTTTAACTCTATGTTATCTATTAGGAAAAACTTATAAACCAGCCCACAGTAGCGCCACTCTCGAGTCACTGAAATCAACACGCTCGACCAAATTACTGCAAAAGTTATTGACGTCAGCCGCACACAAATTCCATCGAAGGCTTTGACAGGGTTTGTGCGAAGTTTTGAATTCAGCTGTGAAAGCTTTTAAAACAGTAAATTCCATATAATTCATTTTTTCAACAAGTTGATGATTGGATCCTCTTAAAAATAACAGAGGAAATTATCCGAAGAAATGTTTTTGAAGAAAGAAAAAGAATCCGGGGTTAAGCACTAATCGGCCTTTGTGCAACTGCGCCCTGTAATCGCGCCAGTAAAACAAAATGTTCTACTTACACGCCCGACGCACTCTGGCCAATATCTCCTCCGATTACAAGCAATTGACACCGAACAATACGATATCTTTTCAAAACCTTCTTATAATGATAAAAAGTTTAAATAGAGGTTTCGCTGTACGCAACCCTTGCGTTCAAAATATGCCATAATCATATTTATCTATATCGCAACCACCCTTCCCCCTCAACTGCCACCTGTGGGCCTAAAAAACGTATCGAACGCACTCTCCTAAGCTCCGATTACTCCTAGTTATTGTTATTATTATTATTATTATTATTGTTATTGCGTTCGAGGTACGAGAACGCAACTAATAATTTGTGTTGGGTGTTCTGTGCATTATTGGGTTCCATGTGCTATTAATAAGGGGGGTTTTTTTGTAGATTACATTTGTCGTCGTCGTCGACACACATTTGCCTCGCTTTGAGGCGCTTGCTTACGTTTTGCCTCACTTTGACGAACTAACTCACGTGGTGATTCGTGCGTCCTCAAGCGTTTGCTGAGGTGTTTTATTCTGTCTTCGTAAAGCGTTCATCTTTTAAAAGTTTGCCGAATCTTCGTAAAGCGTACATATTTCAAGAGTTTGCTGAAGGTCTACTATCGATTTGTGTTTGCTGAATCTTTCAAAACGTTAATCTTTCAAAAGTTTCCGCGGCCGTTGTGCCACAAAGTAAATCTACCGAGTTGTGTAGCTTCGCGGCCATTGTGCCACAAAGTAAATCTACCGAGGTGTGAAGCTCGGCGGCGCCGTTTCATCATGATTTGTGACATTTTCGGCAGCGGCCAAACGAACATTTCAGGTCTATGTTATTCGGAAAAACTTATAAACAGCCCACAGTAGCTCCACTCAAGTCACTTAAATCAAAACTACTGCACTTATTGAGACGGACCATACGATATCACCAGCCTTCAAGGCTTTTTCATAATGATACACAGTTTAAATAGAGGTTTCGCTGTAAGCAATCCTTACGTCAAATATGCCATGATCAAATTAAAGCCCGGTTTCCATATGATCGCTACCATCGCTGTGATCGCTGCGATCGCTGAGAACAAAAAACTTCAGCGTTTGCAGCGATCTTAGCGATCATATGAAACCACTCTCGAGCGATCGCAGCGACAACAATCGCTGAGATATAAAAAGTTCCATCTCAGCGATCGTTGTCGCTGAGATCGCTGGAGAGTGGTTTCCATATGATCGCTGATTTTTTTTCTCAGCGATCGCAGCGATCACAGCGATCGTAGCGATCGTAGCGATCATATGGAAACCGGGCTTAATCAAGAGACTATAAAGGGGACAGAGAGGGCATCCCCATATACACCCTATTCCATAGGTAATTCGTGTCGAGTTATTTTTAGAATCGGGATAAAGTTACCTCGAGCGAGGCGTGGATGTTTCGTGGAGGTTTCGCATGACCATACGCCGTGCAAAACATGTCGGGCGAGAGGTAGTGAAAGCGTAAAAAGATCGAGAGCATTCCTGAATATTGAAGCGAAATGAGTCGGCGCTCATCTGGGAAAAAGGAATCGCTGGACTCTTTGACAACCCGTGAAATCAGTTTAACTCGAAGTTGTCGTAACCTCAGTGCTTTAATAAAATGAGAAATTTCGCCGGTCTATTGAAACCGGTCGTTTGTACAAATTAGGAAGTTTAAGAACCAACGACGCGGACGACAACTAGAACGTCAAAATAACAATAGGTTTTAATTAGCAAAACAACTTCGCACGTGCAACACACTTTTTTGTTCATTTATTTCCCGTTTTTGCACCACTACGACGTGAAAATGCCTTATTTCGCGTTTTATGGAGGACGTAAATAAGCAACGACGAAAGTTTATTTCTCTTTCTGAGCTTGAACATGGTCCCTTGAAATTCAGCTTTAGGATGGTTCGCCTACAATTGACAAAGTAAGTGGGTAGGAATAATCGCTATAAAGACTGAAAAAAAAAATAAACGTCAAACCAGAAATTGCTCTCTTCAAACTGTAATTCGCTGACACAGCTTTCGCAGAAATCTCGCTGTAGTCGTTTTCGTCGACAAAAGGAATAGCAAAATCGCTCTCCGCGTCTTCCCCCATTTTGTTCTGCGTCATTTCGTGAAGGACGCGTGGTTCTCAGCGTGGGTCATCCACGCGGAACACATTCGCGCTATGTGATTGGCTGTTGTCTAATCCCCCTTGAGATCTGTGGTGTTAAAAATAACTCGAGACGAATGACCTATGGAATAGGGTGTATATGGGGGATGCCCTCTCTGTCCCCTTTAATGTCTCTTGGCTTAATCTATCGCAATAACCATCCACCCTTCCTCCTCAGCTGCTACCTGTACGCCTTCAAACATATCGAACGCACTCTTCTAAGCTCCGATTACTCCTAGTTATTATTATCATTATTATTATTATTATTATTATTATTATTATTATTATTATTTCTGTGTCGGGAAATGGGTGAATCAATTCGTTACTCAGGTCGCTTATTGACTTCAACATGTCTAACAACCAACACGTCTGAACTGTCCTCTCTTGTACAAGACTTGATGAATGACATTGATATAAATTAAAGGCACTGCATCCTAAATACAAACTTCTTCTGTACAGCCGCTATGTCTTGTCTAAACTGTCAGGGAGCGGCATTCCTGATTCCTCGACAGAATATCAACCCGTCGACGGATGTCAGATTCCTGGTGGATACAAACTTCAAAGGAGTACCACTGGTTGAAATGCGGCTTACCTGATTTATGTTCGCTCAAAAAAAATATTCATCATCGGTATTTGACACGTCAAGAAGATTAGTTTTGATCTAAAATTCCAAAGAATAATTCTTAAAAGCAAGCGCAGTGCTGTTTCTGAACGAAAAATATTTCCGAAAAAGGAGAAAAACTTACCTTTTTAGCGAAAACAACTCGTTGCGTGGTCATATCATGAGAGATTTGTGTTTGCTCAACCTGAGTCATCGCAAGAATTTGTTGCCTGAAATCGGGTTGCCTGAAATCTGAAGTCACGTCCAGGGCCAATCTTCCCTCTTCGGGACTAACCACCTTCAGCCTTTGACTAAAGGCTCCAAATAGCTTCCTGGAATTGACGGAAATTAGTGAAAATTCTTTAAAAAAATGGTCGACGGGGGCTTCCGTCAAGGTGGGTGTCAGCTTGTTGCGCATGCGCAGAACTATCAGCTGGTATGCATTTGGGGTAGCCTGGTTAAATTCCAGGAGGCAGGGTTGTTCTAAAGATTTTTGTTCGTGCTGGACTATGGCTTTGCTAAAAATTTCGACCGGGGCTTATCTCTGTTTCCTTGCCGGCTCATTGTCTCCTTCAAACTGACGGAGGTTGGTCTAAAGTTTGATTTTTTACCTCTCTTATATGCAGTGTTTTGTGCAGGTTTCACGCGAGTAATAATGAAAACACTCTGTTGCAAATGTTCCCAAGGCAGCAAGCAGTTAAATTGTGGGTTCAAGGACCTCTTTTCATCGAGGAATGTTGTTTTGGATTGTATTTTGGAGACCAATAGCATTTCAAAAGGGGTGAATTGAATTGAATAACTACAGTTTCTTCAGCAACTAAGTCCTTCTCAATCCTTAAATTATTTGTTTATTCTGGTCCTTAGAATCTGGCGGAGTAATGGCTTCCGTTAATAGAGGCCTTTTGCTGCGGAGTTTGGTTGTAGACGTACGTATGTTGTATTGAGATTTGGTGAAGCATTATGAAAAAAGATGGACTGTCAGTTGAAATAAGTTAACCAGAAGGTATAAAATGCACACGGAGCAAATGCGGCAAAGGCGACGTGCAAGGCTGTGGTGGACAGCACTTAATGTGTTGAGAGGGAAAACAAGAAGGTCACGAGCCATTTTAGAAAGGTTCTGTCAAAAAATTTCCAAAAGATACGAGAATCTGGTTTTGTGCACGTGGTTCACTTTAATTCTTACCACTAATAGTCCAGTCACGGCTAGGCATTTCTGAGGTACACCATCAAGCTAATTGAAACAGAATTGTTTTCAACGCCATTTAAGTAAGAATGGCTATCTAGCAACTTCCTAAAAATCCTCTAAAATTCGTTCAGTTGAACGGGCGAGCGAGCGAGTTGCGAGCGGTAACTCTCATGACAAATAGCATTTGTCTAGTTTGTAGTAAATTATGTAGCCTGGCCTTCCTCGAATAGCCTCGCTAACTGCAGGCCAGTCCAAATGTATTTTTTGTTATATTTCCAAATTTAAATGAAGTAAATTGAAGTTGATTGATTGACATGTGAAAATTAAACGTTAAAAATTATTTTTTTTAAGTTTTTAACACAGGACACCCACGTTAGTTAAAATTACCAGTATACGTTCAAACGAAAAATGCACAAAATGTGTTTGTTACTTTTACGGAATTTTTAAAGAAAAAAAAAGTAACTACTACCAAGTTTTCGGTGAAGAAAAAGAAGTGTTTCTTTTTTCAAAAGGGATAAATATTAAATACCGTTGGCTATTTCACAGAAAGCCCATGCTCCAATTAAGGCACCCCAAAATAAGAACGGGTTTACAAAGTAATAGAGTGAACTGTTAGCTGTAAAATTACAACATTTTCGTAAGACTTTAAGTCCAAAAAATGAAAGCCTTTAATTAATTATTATCCGTTGAAATGTATCCCTTTTTATCAGCTTTCTGTTAGCCTCGAGGGTAAGAAAAATGACAGTTGGATTTTTGAATAACGTTGAAGCCAAAATAGACCTCTCACCTCAAACAGTTTTTTTTTCAAACACTATCTCCAAAGAAGTCAAAACTAAGAGTGCAGTCAAAATGAGGGGGGTCTCAGAACTTCGCTCGCACGCTAAAAGGAAGAAAGCGTGGTAAAATATTCCCCGATAAATCAATTTGTAAAGGGTTTTAGCCCTAGTATGGCGGTTAATTACTTCGGTGGAGCGCGAAGTAAAGGATTCGCGATGCTCAGGAATGCAGGAATGTATGAAAGTTGCCATTTTATGGCAAGATTGGGCGTGCAAGCAAAGTCTGTACGTTTTCGGTTCTATTCGGCTATTTGACGAAGTGCGAGCCGAATTAGTTCGAGATATCTCGAGATCACTTCTATTTCTTTGATTTATTCTTTAACTTTTTCAAGGAAGAAAGAATTATTATTTTGGCTTTCCCGGGGTTTGAACCGACTCACCTGTGTGACCCGTCAGATCAGAGGAGACTCTAAGTTGAGGGATTAGCCGATTGCGCTACTGAGACCCAAAGTAGTTTGGGATATGAAAAATAGTTATGAAATGATACGATGCACTAGTTTCGGCTTGTTTCAACTATTTCACGAGATGAGACCGGACTACTTCGTGATATCTTGAGCTCACTTCGAGTTTAGTCTTTAATTACTCGAGGAATAAATAGAGGATATTTCGTGGCCGCGCAGAGACACGAAATTTTTTCTTCGAGTGTTGAAAAACACTTCACGAGTGAGCCCTCCTTTCGAACTGTTTTATGATGAATTTAAAGTTACAAAATGCTGCACAAAGACATTTTGTCTTTGTTGAGTGTTACGTAGTAAAATTGCTTTCATGCGTTGCGTGACTTTCTCGAACGTTCTCTACGTTTTTGGATTATTCATTAATAATTAATTAGGGCATGTTTACATTTCAGCATGACTCAGCAGATTTGCATCAGTTACTGAAATCATAAAATATGTCGAAAAGCTACTACTATTCGCCTGTTTGGTATTTTCTAGAACCTTATGTCAAACGGTATACAAGTTCCAAGCGATTTCTTTTGACGAACTAAGTTTTTTCGCACGAGCTGGACTGCTGTGTTTAGTTAAGTGTGACGAAGGTCGTTTTTCAGGTTCTGTGTTTACAAGCTCGCGGAAGCCGCAAGATATCTGAAGTTCAAGTGAGAGTTTGTTATTATTGGTAGAGGCTGTTTAGTTTTACTCAAAGTTCAAGTCAAGTTTGTGTTGGCGGATGCTGTGTTTTAAAGCTCTGTAAAGGCTATGTTCCTTTGGTGTTAAACTTCCTTGTGTTAATCCGACATCCCTGTGTGCTGATAGTCAGTGAATAATTATCCTCAAAACATTCGAACTCGTGACTTTGAGTTTTAGCCAATTCCATACTCAACGTAATTGACTACTTACCCATGCCTTACATATCTTTAATCAGTACATGAGACTGCTATGCTGTTTTTGAAGCCTGATGTGACTAAGAAAAATAGAGAATTTTTTTTTAGAAGGATTTGTATGGAGTCATCAGAGCATAACTGGGCTAATATCTCGGAGACAATTTGTCCCGAAATGCTAGTTTTTGGCAAGTAGGCCTCTTGGATGCTGCTCTTTTCAGAATATCCTGACAAATCCCATAATTTCACAAATTAACACCTTACTCTTACCATATTTGATTTCTTACTATTCCTCTGCATTTACAATTAATTAGTTCCACAAGCACGACGCCGAAGTGTACGCTCCGTAGCGTCTTGTTCTTAACTTAACGATAATGTGGAAGGTAAACAATTTTATTTTAGTTTTGGTTCTTTTTCAACTCAACGAAGTTTAAATTTAGACCTAAAGTCGCGATTTAATTTTTAGGCATGTGCTACACCTTGGTTTTTCCTGAAACTCAAGCTCTAAGTTTGTTAAACATTGTGCTAAAACATATGTAAGAACTGGCTTAGGTAATTTAATTTGCGCTTCAGACAAAATTCGAGTGAAATATGAGACATTTGGATAATTCACCAACGCCTTGCTGTTGCCGAAAGGGATCATTGGCATTTCCTGAAAAGAAACCTGATGTACTTCTATACTACGATAATTAATTTGCTAACATCCAATAGAAATTAATTTACCTTTATAGTTTGGGCCCCTTTTTTACTTTTTCTACTCTCGAGCTCCAAAATTCTGCTGGCGCTAACGCATTTTGTAATTTGACCTCTAACGAGAGGTCATTGGATATTGGCCAGGTTATTAAACCGAATGAGCGTTATGATCTAAATTCTTAAGGTGGCTGAACAAAATATATCACGATAATACGTTTTTAAGACATTTTCGGCGATTTGAAAGATGGTCTTACCAATTCATAGAATCAGTTACAACATACAGCGAGGAAGTGTGAGAAGACAAGGAGTGCTGCTGCGTGACAACGAACACCATCCTTCGAACTTAAGAATGAGCAGTCTAAAACAAAATTGTTTATACATTTCTTTGATGTTTTCAAAGTTATTTGTTCAATTATAAGACAACTGAAAGGCTGCATAGTCTGGCTGACACCAGTACTTGATTTAAAAGTGTAAAGTGGTGGTCAGTTTTTCGGACACCTGCGCGTGATAAAATCATTGACTATTAAGGAATTTGGAAAACACCAAAATCATACACCCTGCCAGTACACACGAACACTGAGTAGGTTTTAAACTTTGGACAACCTCGATAAATGATCTCGGAGGCCCTTTTTGTTTTGAGTGAAGAATCACAATTAAAAAAAATCATGTTATTTCATATGCATATTTTGGGGAGGGGTGGCTCTGAATCTTACTTGGGTACTACCTAGTAAGACTCCAATGGAAAGGTCGTTGAGGGGATAGAAGAATCCGTCGAAAGGGTTACGCTGCAACTCTTGGTCAAGGATGTTAGGTACGCAATTCGCTCTAAAACCTGTCTCCCCCTTTTCAAATGCTTGCACAGGCTAACCAGCATTAAAAAACTTACATTGGCACACGCAACTAAGAAAATATCGCAAAGTAATTGGGGAAATGCTATCCAAGGAGGGCGGCCTTGTGGAGTGGTAGATGACGTAGCGCTATTTTCAAGTCTACAAACCCGCTCCTTGAGTGTGAAGACTTAAGGCATGAGTTTCAGTTTCTAGGATTGAATATATACAAAGAAGGAAACCTTGGGTCTAGAACACTGACCTGTTCCTCTCTCATTCCTTTACCAAGGGATACGTCAAAGTATATTAGACAATTTCCTCCTTACAGCATGCTCGGGTACTCAAACAAGCTTTAAAATCTGACACTAAGATGATATACCACAGATACAGCAAGTTAGAAAGCTGGAATCAAACGTGTTTACCAGTGGGTTAGGCCCTGACGTCTTCAAATTCACGTTAAAAGGACACTGTTTAGGCAAAAGTTTACTTTTCCAATAAATTCCGTCTTGCGGCCTTAGACAACGGACAAGGGGCCCGTTTTTCCAAAGTCCCTATAACTTTTCGAGTTCGAAATCAAATATTCAAATCGAAATAAAAGGATTAAGAGGAGCGCGGGTTTTGGCCAGCAAAATACCTCATTTATTTATTAACGGATAGTTTTATCATGTTAGATGCAAAAGTATTGAAATTTCTATCTTGGATGTAAACAACATCAGCTTCAGGGACCCGTTAGTTATCGGGACTTTCGAGAATTGAACAGGCCCCAGAAGCGGATGCAGCCTCAATATCTGCTTCATTGATGACTGCCATAGAAAGTTATGGTCGGAGACTTTCTTTTCAAGAGTTCTGACCATGAATTTCTGACGAGCCACCAAGTCTCAGTGTCAAGCCCGGTACCAAAGCGCACACTCAGAAAATGGCAAAATGACCCAGAGTAAAACTGAAAAAAAAAAATATGTGGGTAAATAAAGTAGTGGAAGCGTTAGGCGATGGTTGACAGGGGCACCCAACGACAGTTTCCCCATAAATACATTGAAAACCCTTTTAGGTTATCCAAATTACTAAGTTCTTTGAGACGCCATATAATTATTACGAGGGCTTCAATACTATTTTTTTCGAGAATTTTGAAATTTTTTCTTATTCTTCTCTATTACAATTTCGTATCCGAAAATTTAATTTAATTCCCTTTATATGGAGAAAACCTGTCTCGTGTGGGAGAGTCACCCTCCCAGCCGAGAGAAAAAAAAATCATTGACCCCAACCGGCCTTCGCGCATGCTCTAATTGTCCGCGACTTGGCTATGCGAGCCCTTTACCGATACGGATCTGATTTGCCGGTCGGACCGAAATGTCCCCTTCCATTTTACAAAATTATTTTCCCCAGGACCACTGATCTGTATCCTGCTTACAAGCACGATAACCAAACTCGCGGTGGCTTTGGTTTGGTCTCTGCAACTGGAATGTACCTTCCACCGGGCAAGTGGTTTTTCCGAAATTTCAAACAGGAATTTTTGTTGAATGGAAAGCGCGTGATCATGAAGTGCCCACGGAGAAACTTTGGCCTGGCTAGGAGGCTGACCCTACCATTACAAAAGGGTGACTGGGCAAAGTGGGTCACCCTTCTAGCTGAGCCAACTTTTTGTAATTAAACCGTTAGCCGTGTTTTTCAAAGAAATGCGTGAAACGTTGCCTCTTCCAACAAAGCTTGGGTAGGTGGGTGACCCTTCTGCTCGAGACAAATTTTCTTCATATCAGCGGGGCCTAAATTTTAGTCCTTTACATTAATTTCCATAGTCCAGTTGACGCATATTTTGTTGTTGTTCTTGTTTTTTGTTCTACAATGTGGAAAACTGAAATTAAAAAATACAGTGGAACCCCATTGATGCGACTAGCATTGGGCCATAAAATCCAGGCCGTAATAGCAAGGTGGTCGCATTAAAGAGGTCTTCAAAATAATAAAATGACTCGGAGATTTTCACGTCTGGGTGGAAAGACTATGGGAGGTGAGCTGAGGCAGGAGGTGTTCGTATGAACGGGGTGGTCGCAAGGCAGGGTTCATCTGTATATAAACAGAAACAAGATCTTGACGATCGAAAAACCATGTTCAGATTAGAAAAATATATATACTGAAAGACAATTGCAGAATGTTTACAAAAACTGTTATCGAAAACAATGGAATTTGCATATGCGAGAGGAAAGACAGCCGCCTGATAGGCAATAATGCGGTGAAATAGCTAGAGATTGAAGCCAGGGGAAGTTGACGTGAAAAACGATATTTTTGGACTTACTTAGTATTGTATAGAAGCACACTTTAAAAAAACTTAGGAAAAAAAAAAAGAAAAAAACATGATTTGGATTGTTAGCAGCAGAATATGCTACTTCTGGCGAGAACATTAAAAAAAGGCGTCGTTCAAATCGTTAGATTGGGAAGCCTGTGAATCCTGTCACGCAACTCTTTTGACCAGACTTTTATGACCAAAGAGGTATCGGCAGCCCGAAAGTTTCACTATCAAAATCGCAGTTTTTGTGAGACTTTGAATTTTTAAATGGCAACGGATGTAAAAGTTTGACTGCGGAAAAGAAAGGCCAGCACTACCAAGAAATGTTCTGTTTCGGGTTATTTTCACGCGCCACGTTTTCTCGAGTTTTTGGATCTTCGGTTGATTAGCTTGGGACAAGGCGCAATGCCAGTTAAACAGAACGGGAAAACGCATTTGAGGTAACAAAAATTATCGTTTCAGTACAAATGTCCTTAATAGAAGTGCGATTGTGAGTTAAGTTTCTTTTGGAGAGCCTACAGCCATCGTGACTTGTCGAGCAACAACCTACCGACGTTCTTGAAAAGTCTCATATTCCAAGCAAAATTTATTCAACTTCAGAAGGTTCGTGTGAAGTACAGATTTAATTACCCAGGCCAATTCTCACATATGTTTTAGCACAATGTTTCAATAACATATGACTTGAGTTTCAGGTAAAAGCAAGGCGTAGCACATGCCTAAAATATAAAACGCAACTTTCAGCCTAAATTTAAATTTCGTTTAGTTGAAGAAGAATCCAAACTGAAAAAACATTGTTTATCTTCCAGATTATCGTTAAGATAAGAATTCATCACCAAATCAGAAGTGGACCCTTTATAAATTGATTTATCGGGGAATATTTTACCTCGCTTTCTTCTTGTGTGCGTGTGAGCGAGTTCATCCAATTACCAAAATGTGGACAAAAAAAATGAAACTGAATTTTCTTTTCAAGGTTTCATATCTGAATTCAAATTTCACACTAACCCTGGGTTATCATAACCTTGCTTTGAACCCAGTACAGCACGCAAAAAATACGGCAGCTTTCAAGAACTGTCAATTAAAGAACGGGATGTTTCATGACGGTGGTTAACTGTCACGTACTATTTGGCCATTCATAAGAGTTTAGTTTTTACTGCATTTCGGCTGCGTTTGAAATCTCGGCTACATGATACTGTAAGTAAAATTCAAAGAACTTTTAGAAAATTATCCGCGTGCCAAATCAGTCTATCAGTATCCATAACGAGTCCAAATCAATCATGTTTTGTTACCTTTACGCTAAAAGGGTATAACGATTATAGGTTATTAGACTTGTTTGACATCCATATCTCGACCCGTTTAGGTCTAAAATGTGGATGTCAATATTAATAACGATTAAGGGCCAGTGGTAACATTGTATTGATTAGTGACCTACCTTGTAGCATCAAACAACAGTTCGTCCATCAAATCCTGCTTCTCAATTTCTAAACAACCTTTCAAACAGTGTCTGAATATCATATATGGAAGGAAAAATAACAATTTTCTCATCAAGACTTAATGTAAGATATATTCTTTGCCATTAGCGTTCCTTTTATATGCGAGTTGACGGACTCTCTCTGAAGATATATGTTGGCAGCTTAATTAATGCAATAATTTAATCTGCTTTCAGTACCGTAATAGCACGGAGCTATTACTGTTCTGAAAGCAGATTAAATTATTGCATTAAGCTGCCAACATATATATTCAGAGAGGTAATGACACTTCTACATACGTCAGGCAACTCATTTCTAAATTATGGCGTGTACGTTTTAGCAAAAACAAGACGCTACGGAGCGTACACTTCGGCGTCGTTTTTGTGGAGCTAATTAAGTGTAAATGCGGAGGAATAGTAAGAAATCAAATATGGTAAGAGTAAGGTGTTAATTTGTGAAATTATGGGATTTGTCAGGATATTCTGAAAAGAGCAGCATCCAAGAGGCCTACTTGCCAAAAACTAGCATTTCGGGACAAATTGTCTCCGAGATATTAGCCCAGTTATGCTCTGATGACTCCATACAAATCCTTCTAAAAAAAAATTCTCTATTTTTCTTAGTCACATCAGGCTTCAAAAACAGCATAGCAGTCTCATGTACTGATTAAAGATACGTAAGGCATGGGTAAGTAGTCAATTACGTTGAGTATGGAATTGGCTAAAACTCAAAGTCACGAGTTCGAATGTTTTGAGGATAATTATTCACTGACTATCAGCACACAGGGATGTCGGATTAACACAAGGAAGTTTAACACCAAAGGAACATAGCCTTTACAGAGCTTTAAAACACAGCATCCGCCAACACAAACTTGACTTGAACTTTGAGTAAAACTAAACAGCCTCTACCAATAATAACAAACTCTCACTTGAACTTCAGATATCTTGCGGCTTCCGAGAGCTTGTAAACACAGAACCTGAAAATCGACCTTCGTCACACTTAACTAAACACAGCAGTCCAGCTCGTGCGAAAAAAACTTAGTTCGTCAAAAGAAATCGCTTGGAACTTGTATACCGTTTGACATAAGGTTCTAGAAAATACCAAACAGGCGAATAGTAGTAGCTTTTCGACATATTTTATGATTTCAGTAACTGATGCAAATCTGCTGAGTCATGCTGAAATGTAAACATGCCCTAATTAATTATTAATGAATAATCCAAAAACGTAGAGAACGTTCGAGAAAGTCACGCAACGCATGAAAGCAATTTTACTACGTAACACTCAACAAAGACAAAATGTCTTTGTGCAGCATTTTGTAACTTTAAATTCATCATAAAACAGTTCGAAAGGAGGGCTCACTCGTGAAGTGTTTTTCAACACTCGAAGAGAAATTTCGTGTCTCTGCGCGGCCACGAAATTAAATATCCTCTATTTATTCCTCGAGTAATTAAAGACTAAACTCGAAGTGATCTCAAGATATCACGAAGTAGTCCGGTCTCATTTCGGGAAATAGTTGAAACAAGCCGAAAAGTCACGAAATTGCACGCCCAATCTTGTCCCGAAACTAGTGCATCATTTCATAACTATTTTTCATATCCCAAACTACCTTGGGTCGCATTAGCGCAATCGGCTAATCCCTCAACTTTGAGTCTCCTCTGATCTGACAGGTCACACAGGTGAGTCGGTTCCAACCCCGGGAAAGCCAAAACAATAATTCTTTCTTCCTCGAAAAAGTCAAAGAATAAATCAAAGAAATCGAAGTGATCTCGAGATATCTCGAACTAATTCGGCTCGCACTCCGTCAAATAGCCCAATAGAACCGAAAACCTACAGACTTTGCTTGCCCAATCTTGTCAAAAAATTGTAACTTTGATACACTCCTGAGCGTCACGAATCCTTTACTTCGCGCTCCGCCGAAGTAAATATAACATCAACAATAACAACAACAAAACAGGAAGGTTATCACAACCATCAGGCCACATTTGTAAATTATGGTTGTGGCACATTTTTTCCAATCGGATTTTTTGAAAAAGAGCTAGCAAAATTAACAGCTTTTGAGGTGGAAAAGAGCCAAAAGGCAAGTTTTTTTGCGCCTAATAATTACGGCCAAACATCACATTCAGCCCCTGTCAACACGTATTCTGATATTTTTGAATCCACGGCTATTCTGATCCGGATTAAAAAAAATTCCACGTCCACAGGTATCCGTATTTAAACCGATTCACCGGACTCCTCTGGGAATATTGGCAGCAGAGCATGCGTCGTAAAGCGCGCGAAATTTGAATCTTGCTCTGCCTTTCACGGTAAAGAACTGGGCTCGATTTTTTTACGTCACCTGATTAAAAAAATTCCGGATCTAGCGTCCACAAATTTCCGGATTCAGAGCGTATTCAAAAATTTCCACTCTGGAGAGCGGATTAAAAAGGTTGCCGATTCGTATGCCGGGCGGATTCACCGGATACGTGTGGACGGAAACCGTATCCGCAAAAAAGAAAAAGTTGCGGATTAAAAAATTTCCAGATACGTGGTATTTCGTCACATCGGGCACATAATCGATAGCCACATTTCATGGCCTTTGGAAACACTTCTTCTCTTCGAAAATTGTTCTTCGAGTTATCTGGTTATTGTCAATTATCTTCGTAGCGTCGGTTCCATGTCTTCGAGTCGTCGTGTCTTTCGTTGGTGTCATCGTAGTGTCTTCTTCGGGGCACCGCTGGTCTTTCGACGGTTGTTACGTCGTTGGGTCGTTTTCATGTCTTCGTGTCGTCCGTTTTTCGTTTCGTCGACTTTGGTGCATATTTAGTTTAGAACTTTTCGAAACTTTGCATTTCTTTTATTTGCTGTAACGGCATTATCTTTTAAATACGAATGAATCACAAGACCAGAACGTTTTCTCGACATTTCCACAGCCATAAAATGCAGCTGTTAGTCATTTTGGGCATTTTTACAGACCGAAAGGACAGATTTCCCTACACTTTCATATACTTCATTTAGTAAAATCCCTACCGCGTCATATACCTGAAGCCTGAATAAGTAACCCATTTCGGGCGGTGTCTCCCCATACACATAGGCCATTAAACGGATTACCCCCTCCGCCCCTTCTCCGAGTATATAATTTAGTACATAAAAAACTGGACTGTACAAACAAATTATCCCCAAAAACGAAATCAAACGCTTTTATTGAAATGAATGCCAATTTTGACATAAGTATTAAAGTATGTCTTAAAGCGTAGAAAAAGTAACTTCATTGGAAAATGAACTAAATTAAAAAATGATCATCACATCTTCACATTGTAGTGTTTCACTAGATATATTAGAATTGTGGTGACTGAATTCTAAGAAGGCCACAAAACTCTGAGGAAGCAAATGCCAGTGCCAAGAAAAGATAAAATTTTTAATTTGCATTTAAGTTGACAATGATATTCAAGAAAGCATTGACTATTTTAACAGAGAAATAACCATTTCATTTATCGACAGTTAAGTGTAAACAGAGCGAATCATATCTGAACACTTTTTATTTAAAGAACATCTTTACAATGCTCAAATTTTTCATTCTTGTTTCGGAGAAAACCGTTTTTTTCTTGCCGAGCTTTGCTTCTTTGAACAATGCTAATTTTTCCTGTGAGAGGGTCTTGTCTTGTTCTGCTTCCGAGAATAAGCGGAAGTCATGCGTTCATGGTTCGTTTTGATAGTTCATGAAAACAGCTTTCCATTTGTAATTCGTTTCCCTTTCTTTAAAGGAGCTTGTAATCTGTTACCTCCTCCCGAGATGGAAGGGAATGCCCGCAATCAATTCATATTTACAAGTAATCAGAAAGCAAGCACTCAAAAATTAACGCTCGATCTTTCCAGAAAACCGATAATCTATTAATAATGAATATAACTCGAATAAACTTGGTTCAAGTCCTTTTCGAGAGCGTTAGCAAAGGATCGTGTGGATGCAAAAGGGGATGCAGGGGCGGATCCAGAAAATCCAGAAAGGGATGGCCGGGATACTTGCCAGCTATATCTTAGATACTTTTTATGTTTCAGAGAATTTTATAAAAATAATACAAAATTGCAAAGAAAAACGGGTGGCCACGGTCCCCTTGGCCAGCCCCTAAATCCGCCTTTGGGAGTAAATGGCTGCTGTTCTTCACTGTTATTCTCAATTTTGGCAAGAGCGTCCTTCGCCATTTTGTTTTGGCCTTTGTGAGCCTCGTGCAACGAGAAGGCGGGAAAAGTTGACTTATTGCTGTCTTGCATGTAGCTCAGTTGACGAAAGAAAGAACCGAAGGGGTAAGGACTTGAAAATGATGCAACGACGAAACAAGCCCATTGCAACGCCCCGAGGAAAAGGTTATAACGAAAGAAAAATTTCACGACAGAAAGAAAGGCCAGTGGTGACCCGAAGAAAACAGTACGATGAAACGAACGAACGACACGACTTGAAGACATGGAACCTACGCCACAAAGACAGCAGACAATAACTTGAAGAACAATTTTCGCAGGGAAGAAGTGTTTGCGGGGCCATGAAAAGTAAGTATCGATTTTGTCCACGAACTGACGTCATACCACGTGTTAGCTCAATTAGCAGCCGCTGTTCGGGAAATGAGCCCGCGCTCGGACAGGAGAGAGCGGCGGAAATCGAGCCTAGATACGTGTGTACGGCGCCGACAGAGCGAAAAAACCGCTGATTGGCTAGTGGATAATGACGTAATTTGGCCTTTTCCGCGTAACTGCGCCTGCGCAAACCCGAGAAAATTGAAGATCGATTCACCGGCGAAAAATGCCTGATTGGTCGACGCGCCACCACGTGACATTGCCAAATTCAAAATGGCGGCTATACCTGCATCGTTTCTTTATTCCAGTGGAAAGAAGATTAATTGCGGCTTAATATGAGTTGTAAATGCATATACGGATATCTTTAGAATAGCCTAGACTTTTTATTATCCTTTTTCACCTATTCCTATGGGATTTGTTGCCTGCGATGCTCGCGTTTTGGCCGGTTCACCGGATTCAACTTTGGACTTGCTTAAGCGATCACTCTTCACGAAGGACAACAATATTTCTGATAAAAGCCGGGTCACTAGAAAGAACGGCCTTTGTTCACAGCTCAATGCAGCGGAGAAATAAGACACTATGGGTCCTTTGAAATTGCTTAGACATCTGGAAGTTATTTTATTATTGTTTTTCTTACCGGAAAGATAAAGCAAAATTATGTTTTCTCCAGCAAGACTTTCTAATTTATAAAAAAATGCTTGAACATGAGCTAAATGAGCTGTAGTGTCTGCATTCATGTTCTTTTCATTGCAATTTTAATATCAAAACTTTAAAGCCGTCTATGACCGAGCAGGTTTTTGTTTTCTTTTCAATGGTTACTGTGCTTGATCTGAATAAGATAATGAAATTTTTAAAATTAGTGGAATACTGTATATAAAAGAAAAGAACTTTGATTGCAAATTTGTTAGTTGGAAAAAATACTGATTATACTACATGATCTTTTTACTATATAGGTTAGAAAAGTGATGCATAGTCAAAAGTGCTACAAAGGAGTAAAAACCCAGATCTTTCCATTAATAAATTTTATTGACACTGTACTGTCAGGGACATATACTTTGCTTGAGTACACATTTGTTCATCAAAAATCTTGTTTGTGAAGCTGCACTTTGTTTGATTCAGGATCAATCCATCTTTTCTGAAGAGAAATGAACAATAAAGTATGTTAACGTGTCAGATACTTCAACACTGCCTTAGCCAACAACTAAGAAGAAACTCAACTTCATATAAAAAGAAACAGTGAAAAATACTTCACTGTGAAACAACAACCCCTTCAAATATTTATCACATTAAATTCATGCAAAATGTAGACCTGATGAGAAGTTTATAGGAAAAGAAACAAACGATAATTACAATGAAACTATAATGTTTGAATGAGATCTGTATTTGAATGTTCTCTCATAATTCTGACAGAAGATCAAAATTGGAAACGGCATATCCCACACAACTGCATTCATCAACATGATCCATTGGGCAACTAAAATTTCATTAAGACTCAAAGTTTACTCCCAACTTTAAACTCCTGTAAGTTTAATTTGAGCATTTTTTTTTTCTTGGAAAGAACTTTTGAATACTTCAGCATGTTAACCGCTCTATCATTCTTTCATAACTTTGCGCCAAAAAAAATTAAGCCGAAAACGATGGACAGAAAAACAAAGGCATTCACAGGAATATTACCCAGTTCATCTCCTTCCAGGATCCAATTTTCAAGCAAAGAAGCACCCCCACAGAAAGCCTTGTGCGCAAAAATTTGGTACTAAGAAATTGTACAAGGAGGAAATCTTGTCCGTAAGTGCGGTTCCTAACGAAGTAACTCGTTTTGTGGATAATCCCAAGCCAAATTTATGAGCTAAATAATCTAAACTTCGATCCTTCAATTATAAAAGTACAGCAGTTGTGCAGATGGTAAACAGAATTTTTTTCACAAATCAGAATGTTGCTGGACCTATCGAACTGTAGCTCCAAGACGGTCTAAGTGTTTTAATGCAAACACTCTCACATTTTCTCATTCGACAGTTCGCATAAAACTCAAATTTCTATATGGTAACATACAAAGCTGTAATAACGTGCAATAACAATGAAATTTGCATCGATCGATAAAGTCACGTTTCGAACTACGCACTTTAGGAAACTGCCGCAACCCGGCCGCTTTCGATCCACTAGCCACAAGACAATTTACACAGCAAGACAATCGCTAAGAATATTTCTTTGCCTTCTTTATAATTTCCTTTTGTACCGACTGACACGAGATTAAATTAAACCAAGCGTAAGGGAATTTTTCTGCCATAAACAGTGTAAACATGCCGAGATTAAGCATCTAAATGTAGTTGTTCCAGCAACAAAGTACACGCTAAGTCATATTAACAAAACAAAGCCCAAAAATGTCTGTCCCTCTACCTTTTTTTGTTGAATCCGTAATAAGAAGCTTGATCTAAACAACAAAAACATTTTGGATAGCATTGTAATACGCTCTTCGATCAACAGTCGAATGTTATCGAATGTTAGATTCACAATCAAAGTCGAATTTTGACACAAAAACGGGATACACATTTAACAAAACTGTCGCTTCCGTGCAACTCGGTACAAGCTAATTAAATTTATATATCAAAACAAAGCCCAATAATTTTTCTTCCACTACTTTATAATTTCTTTTTGTACCGAGTTGCACGGAACATGTAGTAAACAAAAAGAGCAAAAATTACCCACCTTTTCGGCATGTCTTCCACATGCAAACCAGCGATCTCAACGTCAATAACACTGAATCAGAGCATGCCAATGCGATTTTTGGCCAGTTTCACGATGCTATATTCGCTAGAGAACACACTTACCTCAAAACTTTGACCAAAATAATTTTTGATCTCTTACAGTGGCAAGAAATTGCAACGCTGTCATTGCCAAAAAAAGCTGCCATAGCTTCTTTCATCTGAACAACATTTCGCGCGCATTTTCGCCTCGGAGCCAATGACATTACGCGAAATAGATCACGTGTCATTTTTTTCCAGAGCATGCGTAGACATTTTTCGCCGGTGAATGAAGATCGATAAGAAGGTCGATCGAAGCATGGCGGCTGAGCGTGAGAGAGAGATGCTAAACTACAAGGACCTACAAGACTGCTGTTCGTAGAAAAAGAAATAATCAAATATAGCAAGAAACCTTAAATGAGACTTATGAAACCTACTGTTTAATTGCCTTCAAAACTCTGTGCGTGAAGTTACTGAAAGCGCCGTTTGGGATGTCCACCGTATGTAAACATCGAGTGTTTGTATTACAAACCCTTCGAGCATATTTCAGCTTTCAGCAAACTGACATCGGATTACTCCTTTGCCCACGAGAACAGCTACACGGAACTTGCTATTGATTATACCCAAAGGCTTTCAGCTTTGATTGTCCATATTTTGAAAATGCGTTTGGCTGGCCAGAATCGTCTTGTTTCATGAACTTCGCGTGGTCGAACAGCTTTCATAGCTTTGATTTCAAATTAAAGCGTCCCACTTTGCTTCCTTTGAATTCTGATTCACATTCGAGTCGTAGAGATCCAAGAGTTTCATATCGGGCTCATCATCATCGTCCTCGTCGTACACAGGCAAACAGGTGAGAATCCAAACTCTTGAGGTTATTTGTTTAACTTAACTTAACTTTATTATTCCATCGCTCATAAAGTACAAACTCAGTAAAGCCAAAGCCGAAGGCTTATACGGCCTGTGGTCAGAATGACAGAAATTATTTTATATAGAAATGAAGACTGTAGGCTAAACTACAAAACTAAAATAAGATACAAAACTGAAATTAAAGAAGTTTACATGCATGCAGTCCTATAACAGTCCATAACTAGTGACAAATAAACTAACAATAAACTATGAGAATCCTGCGATAGTTCAATCTAGGCTTAAAAAGTGAAGTTTTAGTTTCTTTTTGAAGTTAGTAGTGGTAAGGCTGTCACGGACAGTCAAGGGGATATCGTTCCAAATAGTCGGGGCTTGAGAACTAATCGCAAGTTGATACCTGAGGGACAATTTATGCAAGTTGAAACGAGAAAGAGTTAGATAATCATGAAAATCACGATTAAAGTGGAGGAGGGAGGAAAGAGAGGCAGGTAAAAGGCGATTAAAGTGTGAGAATACAAAACAAGAAACATGAAATTTATAAAGTGAATGGAGAGAAAGAATATTAAGAGCACATGACTGTAAATATCGAGAATCGCTGGCCAAGCTAAAAAAAACGAAAATTCTGATAATTTGTCAGAAAAACCCCTTTGGGGAACTATCTTCGAAAAAAATATTTTCAACTTTCAAGAATCTATAGTTTTCGAGAAAATGAGGAAAAACGAAAATAGCGGTTTTTGCCTAATTAATTATGCAAAAATTAGAGTAAAATTGACCTACTTCATCGCGTCTGTACCGAGGCAAGATTCAAAGCTATAAAACAGAAATATTTTTGTTTAAAATAATTCTATCTGTTCTTTCTATGGTATGTTTTAAGCCATAAACATGATTTTGAATTTTTTATGGTTTTTTAAAAACTACCATCAATGGCACTTTTTAAAACGGCTAAAAAATGAACAACTTCAGAGGCGAAAAACTCACCCTGGTATGTGTGATACCTAGTCAAAATGTATACTAGGACAAAGTTCAGCTCTTATATTAACAGAATATGAAATAAAAAATCTGGGTACTCCGGATTCGCCTTTACAAAATAAAAAGTTTCGTGACCACCAGTGGAAAAATGTCACAAATTTGCATAAGTCAAATTTGTAGAGAAATGTTGCGGCAGCCGGGTTTTGTTTCAATTCAGGGTCAGTATGCAATGTTCGGAAACATCACGAAGTAAGAAAACATTTTTTGATAACGTTTGTGTTAAAATATCAGAGTAATTAACCGTTCACAAAAAAAATAATAATAAAAAACGACCTCGAAGAAGCGTTATATAAAAGCGCCGAATTATTATGTAAACTATATCCCATGTCTCTCGTTTCGTTTCCTAACTTCCTTGTATTATTAGCATCCATCTGTATCATCGTAAATTCGACTCCGGTATATCTAAAATAGGTAGGTACATTTTCCTTGAAATTTTATTTTGAAGGAGGTTTTTTGCGAAGGGGATACACTGCGTGAGAGTAAGCCATAAACAAACAGTTGGAGTAACAATGTCACGCAACGACGTCTCGAGCAGCTCCGCCTTCTTTTCCTGATTTTTTTCTCCCTAGGAAATTTTATGGAAACTTTGTTTTGAACAGACAATGCGTTGTTCGCAACATCATTTGTTTCTCAGTAGTTTATTTTATTTTCAGAAAGAAGGGATACTAACTTTGCATGAGAGAAGCCGGGGTCCGGGCCTGTCAGTCACGCACTAAAAGATAGCATTTTCTTGTCAGAGATGTTGAAATCTGATTTTTTTACTACGTATTACAAACAACAAACCGTCCCTTGGTTAATTTCTCTACTTTTTCACAAATAGAGGTATAATTAGGCAGCTACCAAAGGCCCTAGGAAACAGCTAAGTAATCGTAGTTCATACGGTCCAGCGGTTTCTCTCCTCCGAAACGAATTCGAAACGCCTTTCCCGCAAAAACTGCCCCTTTTAGGTCATCTCGGAGTTGTACCACCTGCCAAGGGGCGTTTTCCTTCAAATACAAAATGATATTTGTTGATTTCAAAAAATAATCTAGCAGCGCCTTGGTGTGTAAATCTATACGCCAAACCCATGAACAAAACAAGTTCCAACCGACGCCGCCGAAGAACTGGAAAAGGAGACCAGCGGTACAGTCGAACCTCCCGAAAGCGACCACCCAAAATGCGCAGACTTAGTGGTCGCTAACGGGGGGTGGTCTCTTACGAGAATCGGACCACAGGAGGTTTCTTTGAGAAGAAAAGTGGACACATCTACTTTAAGGAAGATAATTTATTGCATGCAATTTCCAAGTTACGATATGCGCAGTTTCATGTTGTTGTTGTTCCTACCACAAGAGATCAGAAAACTCGTCAGGTGGTCGCTTACAAGAAGTTAAAAACAATGCAAAATCATTGATCAGTCAGCCCCAATTAGTGGTCGCAGGCGCTTACAGGAGAGATTCCAACTGTAAGACTTAACTGGGTGGGTTTTGGTGTTTTGGATAGGTGGTCGCACATGGACCACCTTTCACGACGATGCGACTAGGATTTGTCCATGGAAGATAAGACTCCTTGTTCACCGCTTTTGAGCTACTCTAACCAACTCCCACCCATGTCGAGTGCTTGCAAAACGTAGCATCATCTTGAAAAAAGAAGTATCAGAAAGGTCATCCATGACGCCCCTGGCCTATCGCAGTATCCGGGAACGAACTTATATCGACGTAAGCACCATTTACTAACCGGGCAGTAATTAAGGCGACGCAGAGTAAAAGCGTAACTTGAGTACGTTTTTCAGTTTACAGCAGACCCAAGTTTTGTTTAAAGAAATACCTGCCTTTTGCTCAGGAGTATTAACGTCAGTACCCGCAATGTCCCAGCTCGTGCCTTCATACCGGAACGTCCGATCGAATCACTGTTTAGTTGATTGCTACCCTTCTCTTCCTCTTCCCGACGTATCTAGGAAGATCGAAGGGCCTCTGCTCGCAGGGTAGTTGATAGCGACCAGGGAGCTAAATAACATAGCGAGGTAAGTAAGTGGCATCGGCGTTTTTTTTACGCCTAACCGTTTCCCAAAGTAAAGAAGGAAAGAACTTCAGACAAAGGGAAAGAAGAGTTATGCGATAAGACTGCTCTTAAATTGATGTTTAGCTATGGCATATGCGAGGGGGTGGGGGCTATTTAAGAGCGTGTCTCCGTAAAAACCGACCAGTGATTTTGGATCAAAACATTAATTTCCCTTATATTCTGGGATATTAAAGCTTTCACCTTAGTAGTTACAAAAATACATTTCGTTTGACCGAAAGTGATAAATATATTTTTTTACGAATTTTTGAATTTCCGGACGATTAGCGCTGGCGTCATAGCCTTTCAAACTGCAAAAATCGCTAATATTGACCGCGCTCTAGAAAACGAACAACTCGCTCAAAAAGCCTGATTTTCTTTTCCGTATACAGATACACCACTGTAGATTTCCTAGCCATATCACAGTTCCGAATTATTTGTTTATTTCAACGGCAATGATTTTTTCCCTAGCACGTGTTTTCGGCTTTCCATCAAAACACGAAAGTAGCTCAACTTTGAGGGTAATTTTAAACAGTGTGGCACCTGTCTGAACTTCGCTATCTGTATGAATACAATCTAGGAATGATAGTAAAACACAAAAAGGAATAACATTTTTGTGCTCTCCACGTTTTCAGAAGAGACCGCCGTTTGAATTTCCAGAAATTTCGTAAACTTGATAATTAACGAACACTCGCCTTGTCGATCTGCTTGTCAAGGTCCAACTTCATTTGATGGCGTGATATATCTTATCCAAGTTCTTTCACATTTTAAGGTTATTTCTCAATCATCTGAAACCATATTGGCCGTTGATTCCATGTCCTTTGTCCGTTTAAAGAAGTTATCTGGTTTATAAAATGGCAGCCATCCGCGAGCGTGACTGGTTCGTGACACCGTCCTGAAAGGTCTTTTGCTAAAATTAGTTGGGTGCAATCTTGTTCATTGAGATTATACTCTTCAAGACATCGCAGTGAAATTTGTAGGGCAAATAAAACACGTTCCTTAGCAAATACGACGCGATGAGTCGCTGACAAAGCGTTTCAACCAAGTCTTCTGACAAACTTGAAAAATGCGTGACTTTGTATTTCATCCCTAGTTCTCCTGCATTGGGTGATGACCTGAACAAATACTAGCTCGTTCACTTGTTTATTAACTTCTTAGGTTGTAATGTCCCTCTTGGTTTTTGTAGAGGATATTTTTGCTCCTGAAGTAGCCGCTTTAACTCTAAAAACATCGAATTTTTTGTTTAAAACCTGTCCTTCAACGGCATCTTTCAAGATCTAGTTTGTATAAAAGTAATAGAGAGCGTCATCAGTTGCGAGCGTGACACGGTTGTTTCGTAACATTTTCTGTAAAGTTCGATGTAATTAACACTGAATCGCCATACTTCGATACATTTTCTTCTTCAGCTTAACATAAACGCACTGACAAAAATGGTTCAACACATTTCAGCTAAGAGAATTGAGAAACCATGGCCACGCTACTACAGTTTCCACGTCCTTCCCAGGACCCCACGCTACGCGGAAATTCATTGAACTGGACCCTGGCATTCACATTCCGTGCTGTTCTCATATCCTTTTCAACCTGAACCACTGGGCCCTCTTACTGACATCATCAATTGTTCTATCCTTACTAGCACATTTCCTGACAACTGGAAAGAGGCTGAGGTGATTCCGATTCTTAAAGACGGTGACCATGAAAAAGCTGCCAACAACAGACCGTTATCTCTGCTAGCCGTAGCTTCAAAGGTCCTCGAAAGGATTGTTTTGAATCAGTTCAGCGCCTATCTCACGAAAAACAACCGCCTTACCTCACATCAAAGCGGCAATAAAAAAGCTCATTCTACAGAGACCTTAAACATCCTGCTCACGGATAAGATACTCGAAGCAATGGATAAAAAGCAGATAACAGCACTAGTACTATTAGATCTATCCAAGGCCTTCGACAGTATAGACCATGCAAGGTTGCTCCACAAACTCTCCATCTTAGGAGCCTCACCCTCTACTGTCAAATGGTTCAAGAGCTACTTAACTGGACGCAGGCAATACGTAAGAATTGGCTCCACCCACTCTGACACTCTACCTATAACTCACGGAGTTCCTCAAGGCGCAATCCTATCACCATTGTTTTTCTGCATTTATCTCAACGATTTACCCACGTCACCGACGTTTTGCAACCTAGAATCGTATGTGGACGACTCAAAGCTATTCATGTCATTTCCTCTCGTTGAGCTTGTTGCTGCCATTGAAAAGCTCGAACAAGACCTTCACAGTGTAGCTCAATGGTGCTGTGAGAACCATCTACTTATCAATCCCGATAAAACTAAACTCCTTTTCCTCGGTACCAGACAGATGTTAAGCAGGTTACTAGAAGACCCTGGAGTGGTATTCTTGGGTAAAACACTGAAGCCAACAGACTCTGCCAAGGACTTGGGAGTCTTTCTTGATCCCCATCTGACCTACGATCACCATATTTCATGTGTAGTGTCATCTTGTTTCGCAAAGCTTTGCCAAATAAATAGAGTCAAAAGGAGCTTCGACAAGGAAACACTAGAATTGTTAATAACATCATTAGTCTTTAGCAAGATGCTTTACTGCTCATCTGTATGGTCTAATACTACACTCCAGAATATAAACAGATTACAATCTATTCAGAATTTTGCCAGCAAGATCGTAACAAACTCTAGGAAGTTTGACCACGTAACACCTTTGCTTCGAGAGCTAAACTGGCTTCCTGTTAAAGAACAATTATTCTATAGAGACTCCGTTTTGACCTTTAAATGTCAGAACGATCTTGCGCCTCAATACTTAACGAGCAAGTTTTCCAAGCGCTCAAATATACATACTCGTAACACTCGTACACGGAACTCTTTGCAGATTCCGCTATACAAAACGGCTATAGGCCAGCGCACATTTTCCTACAGAGGGGCCTACATATGGAATAACTTGCATAATGAACTTAGGCAAAGTGCCTCATTGGCATCTTTCAAGCGCGCCCTGAAAGACACACTATTGAGGCAGACATTTCCTTCATAAGCGTTAGATTTTAATAGAATACCATCATAAATTGTGATTTCGAGTTTTTATTGTTATTTTTGCTTTTATAAATTGGAAATAGTTTGTAAATAGTTCCTGAAAAACCTCACGAGGATGTTACTATTAAAGTTATTATTATTATTAACAGGGTCCGCCTTGCGGCCAGTTCGCTCACCAATTTCAAACTTGGCTGTAAGATATTCTTTAACCTCAAGAGAAAACCGGATGGAACCTGCGTGGGCCTTGCTTAGTGCCCATCCCATCTGCAGGGTTTCTACGTCAGTTGATGATTCGGACGCCAACATAAATGGTGTGGATTTTTTCACAGCCACATCCACTGATGTAAATTTTGTTGCCCAGTCCTTTCTGATCTTGTTTACTCAAGTCTGGGCTTAGAGAAGATAATGTCACAGTTTTTCAAATTTCAATGACCATGAAAGTCAGAGTCCGGGTAGTTAGTTAATCAATTGTGGCTCTGAAAAAATTTGAAGGAAAAAAAACTATGAATTTTTAAGAAAATGCTGTTTTCGTGAGAAGGCTCTTAAAAGCTGACAAACGTCAACAAATAGCGAAAACTATAATTTCTATATGTTTGCTTTGCTCGAAATCGCGCGCATTTACAAGGCCCTAAAGCTCTTTGCTGACTTGCAAGGACCCATCTGTTATAACGATGCCCAAAATAAAGGGATGAATCTATGGTTTATTAGATATAATCGTGTAAAGTTTGCTTATCATTTTCGCATAAATTATGACCTAAATTTGGAAACCGCTGAATTTCTCGAATTGGGTCTTTGCGATTTTGGTTGGGCAAGGCACTAATGCGCACTATGTGTAGCCGAGAAATTTTCACGAAAAAATACCGGCAACAGCAGATTTTTGACTCAGACCTCAAAGGGGCGTGGCATTATAACCACATGACATTTACTCCGATCGCCAAAAATTTTATTTTATATTGTAGATTGATCTGTACGTTATACATTCTATGTGTTAGACTTACGATAAAAGTAAAGGTGGGGATACCAGAGAGTTTCAAATTAGGATGGTACCCCCCCCCCCCCAAAAAAAAAAACTGGGTCGAGTAACCTTAAACACACCTTGTCTCTTCATATTCCCATAATTTCTCACTCTCAGTGTTTTCCCCCAGCCAACGTTTATTTTCCTCATATTTTTGTCTTTGCTTCTTGACACAAGTAGTGCAAATTGCTGTGCATTAAAAAGTATCACTATGATGAATTTAACTTTTAGTCAAAGTCGATTCGTAGCGTAAAACTTATTGTTAGAACCAACACTGAATTGATAATTGAAAACTGGCAAAATAAACTCAAAACAGTTTTTAATCTCGCGGTTAGGTCTTGAGGTGTCGGAAAAACAGTTTTCAGGATATAGCATATAGCAGGGTTAAAAAACGTTTCAAATACAAAATCCCCGATACTCACAAAATAGGGTTTTTAAAGAAGGGGAACATTGCCAAGTGTTTCGCATAATTTCGTGGGTCACGTGCATGTAGGCTACTTTACCGAAATTATCTCTTACTTTGAAAAATAGAACGCTATGAATCAACGTAAAAAATAGACAGTCCTGTAAAGACATTCTAAGCACCTTTTAAATCTCGCAAAAATCCAGGAATACTTGTGTATTTTTGAACGTCTGTGTTGTAACAAATATACTTGTCCTAATAATACTAACGCGCTTGACCAAACAATGTAAAACAAGAATGTTCATTTCATACTTGTTATTTACTCAATCCAAGATTTCTACACTTACATCGTGGCACTGTTGCCAAAAAATATGACTGGTTATGATATAAATAGCCGGAAAAATAAACACCTTATGGAACGATTCCCTTTCAAGGTTTTACAACAACGTTGAATGGTTATTCCCTCGACCTTCTCTTTTAGTCTTTATTTATAATTAGATTTAAAGTTTGTTACACAATTCGGAATACTTGACCATGACATTTACCTTGGTTTTAAGAGTTCTTTTATTCTATTGAAAGTTAAAAAGTAAAGGCGCCTCACATACGTCGGTACTTCGAAATGATCATTTCATCATTATCTGAAAGACAAACCTTTTTAAACGCCCTCTTCATCAGTACTCCGTTTTACGGGTATTTAAGCTACTTGAAGCTACACGGAAAGAATTTCTCACACCTGGCCATGGACATCAATCTCAAGACCTCTCACACAGAAGACTCCAAGGGCTACGCAATAACCAACTGTGTCAATCGTTGCTCCTCAAAAAAGGGAAAACGTAAAATATTGTGTAGTAGAATGCTTACCTGACCCAATGGGAATTGTGATTCCAAAAATTGCGTGAATATTCTTGGACATCTCCAAGTTGATAACATGATTATTTTTTAGCTTTCTCCTTGCTCCTGAACGAAGAGGATATCGACATGTCCTCAAAGGACGCCAGTTGCGACCCAAATTATGTCTGTGTTTTGGACACACGAACATTTCTTCTTGCCGGTGTTTAGGCACATCGAATAGCCCCGCCCTGACTAGTATCAGTTCGTACTCCATCATTCCAGATAGTTTTGAAAGATGGCATGTCTTCAAGTGGATCGTTATATCTTCCTGGCATTCTCGCGACCTACATACTGTATCCGAACCTCGAAAACCTCCACAACTAGATTTTTCGAAGCCCGAGAAAGAACACTTTACTGTATCAGTAGCCATGTTACCCCTTGTTTGATTTGTGTCCAGTCCAGAAGGACTGGGGATGAAATACAAAAAGTCACGCAAATTTCAACTTTAATCTGAACTGGGTTAAATCGCCTTGTTAGCGACTCATCGCGTTTTATTTGCAAAAAAAAGTGTTTTATTTGCTCTACAAATTTCCCCGCGATGTCTTGAAGAGTAATCTCAATGAACAAGATTGCATCCAACTAATTTTAGCAAAAGACCTTTCAGGACGGTGTCACGAACCAGTCACTCTGGCGGATACTGCCATTTTATAAACAAGATAACTTCTTAAAACGGACCAAGGACATGGAATCAACGGCCAATATAGTTTCAGATGATTAAGAAATAACCTTAAAATGTGAAAGAACTTGGATAAGACCCATCAAGCCATCAAATGAAGTTGGACTTTGACAAGCAGATCGACAAGGCGAGTGTTTGTTAATTATCTGGTTTACGAAATTTCTGGAAATTCAAACGGCGGCCTATTCTGAAAACGTGGAGAGCACAAAAATGTTATTCCTCGTTGAGTTTTATTATCATTCCTAGATTGTATTCGTACAGATAGCGAAGTTCAGACAGGTGCCACACTTTTTAAAATTACCCTCAAAGTTGAGCTACTTTCGTGTTTTGATGGAAAGCCGAAAACACGTGCTGGGGAAAAAATCATTGCCGTTGGAAATAAACAAATAATTCGGAACTGTGATACGGCTAGGAATTCTACAGTGGTGTATCTGTATACGGAAAAGAAAATCAGTCTTTTTAAGCCAGGTGTTTGTTTTCTAGAGCGCGGTCAATATTAGCGATTTTTGCACTTTGAACGGCTATGGCGCCGGCGCTGACCGCCCGGAAATTCAAAAATTGGTAAAAAAATATATTTATCACTTTCGGTCAAACGAAATGCATTTTTGCAACTACTAAGGTGGAGGCTTTAATATCCCAGAATATAAGGAAAATTAATGTTTTGATCCAAAATCACTGGTCGGTTTTTACGGAGACACGCTCTTAATTGCTGGATAACATGTGCCGTTACCAAAAAAATTACGGAAAAACATTTTTTCCTTGGTTTGAAATTTTGACCACGAAAATTTTAGCTCCAGCCATTTGTGATACCAGGCAAAAAAATCCAATATTTAGATATTTTCCTCTTAGCAGCAGGCCCTTTAATTAAAGTGTTCTTAAGTTTGGACGGTATCTAATATTATATATCCGCAGGAACGAAACATGACAACAGCTGGTTACAGATTGTCAATGTGTGAGGCTGAGGTTCTGGGTTCCCTGTGACAGTTCTTGTCGAGAAGACCCCAAATCAGTATATTTGCTGTTTTAGGTTGATTCTGTGCTATAACTTACTGCCTTTAGCCAGTCAAAAAATGTTCACTGTAGAGTTACATGTGAGGTATGAAGAAGATATTTTATCAGGGAGCACTAGCCAAAAATATCTTTTTGGGTGATGCATTTAAACTTGAAAAAGGTGGCCCAATTTTTCCAGTTTTCAGTCCATGTCCATCCTGGCCCTCAGTAGTAACAGAACGCGACAGGAAACAGTTTCAGTTTCAGGCAAGCACGAAGTGAGTGAGAAGCGCTAGACAAGCGCGACGGGGAAGACGCAGAAAAAACAACGGCCTGTCCACATACCATCGTTTTTTTGCATATACTCCTTAATGGCTCTCCTCACTCCCTTCGCGCTTGCATTCGCTCCGGCTTCAGGCTTAATTGCCATCACTCGCCTGAAAAACGCACGCCCGTTATGCAGGCTAGCCAGTTAGCTTGATATGGGAATGGCTGAAAAAGAGATTTGCAACACAAGACTGCTCAATTAGACGTACAGAAGCCAAAATTTGCACATATGTTACGAACCTATGTCGATCTTTCTCTCCCGCTCTCTTTTTTCCTTATGCCTTTCTTCCTCTGTTGCTCCGGCACTTGATCGTATTCCCACTGTCTTGTTTTGCCAGGAATTTTGGCTGGCTAATTTTTCAGGAAAGGGACATTTAATTAATCTGTAGAGAATAGAAGGTGAATAGAAAAATTGGAAGTAGATTTTTTTACCCCAAATGTTGCTTTTTTGTGTGTGTAACTCTCTCAAGATACATGAAGATAGGTGAAAATTTGCTGAAAGAGGTACCAGTGGAAAAATCTATCCTTGTTGATTTTGATAAGTTTATCACCTTGGTGAATAAATGGAAAGCTAGATGGGTTCATGAAGGATATTCATGGTTCCAAAAAAAAAAAAACACCCATAAGGCCCCAGTGTCGGCAGTACTCCGTCCATCTGATTTACTTTTTCTATTGAGAGGACAATTGCAAGGATCCGTGAGGGTCCATTCAATGAAGGTTTCAACTAATCAATGGCACAATTACGGGTCAGTCCACTTGGCGATCTTTGACCATCTTTGGCTGTTCGAAATCGTGTCTGGGCTTAATTAATAGTGCTGAACGCACGAACAGTGAAGAGGCAGAAAGAGGAGGTGGAAGAGTTTCAGAAAAGAGAGAAAAGGGGGCGATGATTACTTTAATCTTGTCTTTACTTACGTTATTTTTAATATGCGAGACGTGGCAATTTTACCAAAATATAACTTTGAAAAACTACCAAGAAAATTAACTATTTTGGAATTTTATTGATTGAAAACTTATAGAGTCTGATGTATAGTGTAAGTTATTAATGGCAAATCCCTAAAATGCATTGACGAATAATCTATATCGGTACCATAAAAGCATGTGCCCACTCCAAGAAAGATGTATGACCGCGAAATTCATTCAGGTGAATAAAGTAAAGTTAAGTCATCTGACATGAATAATATTTCTTTACACACTTCAAAACCTCTCATTTTTTTCATCGAGTTTGACAACTGTCACGCAATTGCAGAATACAGCACTACAACACCCAACAACAATTGCTGAGCAACCTTAATTTTATAATGTACAATTAAGAAGAGCTAACATACAAATTACAAAACATCTAACATTAGCTATTCTCCTGGTTTTGCTATTTCAAGCCTCAAATGTTGCGTGATGCTAACAGTATTGCAACCCGTCCTTGTGTACGATAGGAATATGCAGATCCATTTATATGCAAATTTGCCACATTGTGTCACCAACCTTCACAGCAATTTCTTATCAGGGATATCAATTTTTCAGATCCTTTACTTAATTTTAGCTTCATTAAAAGGGCTTTCATCCTTTCTCCTACGTTTCGAATATACCACGTACCGAAACTACAAAGAAAAATCGGGCGCATCATTTCTCTACAAATTTGATTTATGCAAATTTGTGACATTTTGCCACTGGTGGTCACGAAACTTTTTATTTTGTAAAGGCGAATCCGGAGTACCCAGATTTTTTATTTCATATTCTGTTAATGTAAGAGCTGAACTTTGTCCTAGAATACATTTTGACTAGGTATCACACATACCAAGGTGTTTTTTCGCCTCTGAAGTTGTTCATTTTTTAGCCGTTTTAAAAAGTGCCATTGATGGTAGTTTTTAAAAAACCATAAAAAATTCAAAATCATGTTTATGGCTTAAAACATACCAAAGATAGAAAGAAAAGATAGAATTCTTTTAAACAAAAATATTTCTGTTTTATAGCTTTGAATCTTGCCTCGGTACAGACGCGATAAAGTAGGTCATTTTTACTCTAATTTTTGCATAATTAATTAGGTAAAACCCGCTATTTTCGTTTTTCCTCATTTTCTCGAAAACTATAGATTCTTGAAAGTTGAAAATATTTTTTTCGAAGATAGTTTCCGAAAGGGGTTTTTCTGACAAATTATCAGAATTTTCGATTTTTTTAGCCTGGCCAGCGATTCTCGATATTTACGGTCATGGGCTCTTAAGCTTCGAGAAAAGAGGCTTAGAACGAGTTCTTGGAGGAGAAAAGGTGATAATTCGAATGGCTTTCTTTTGGAGTAGATAGAGGGGTTCAAGGTAGGAGGCATATGTAGATGCCCAGATGAGGTTACAATAGTTGATATAAGGTAGAAAGAGGGAATTATATAAGGTTTTTAGAGTGACCGAAGGTAAGTATCGTCTCGATTTAGACAAAATTCCTATAACCTTAGCGACTTTATCGCAGATGGAAGTGATGTGCGGTTTCCATGAAAGGTTTTCGTGAATAATTATTCCAAGAAATTTCTGTTCCTGTACGCGCGCTATAGGGGTGTTATTTATTAAGATGTTTAATTCTGAAGGATTGATCTGTTTACGTCGTGGATGGAAGATGATGAATTTGGATTTATCAGGATGAACAGTAAGCTTGTTTGCGTTAAACCAGGAGGAGACATGAGAAAGCTCTTGATTAACCATTCTAGTTAAAGTAGCCAAGTCTATATAACGAAGAAAAATATTGGTGTCATCAGCAAAAAGAATAAATGAAAGATAATTTGAAGTAAGAAAAAGATCATTAATGTATAGGAGAAATAATAAGGGGCCAAGAACAGAACCTTGAGGGACCCCACACACAACAGTATTATTAGAAGAAACATGACCATTGACCATAACATACGGTTGTCGGTTGTCTAAATAGCTGGTGAGCCAAGCTAGAGGAATACTATGGATTCCATAAAAGTTTAATTTGTCAATAAGTATCTGATGATTTACAGTATCAAATGCCTTCTTGAGGTCTAAGAAAATTCCAATAGTGTATTCATTACTTTCAAAGCCTTCATATATATTGTTTACAAATTCGAGGATAGCCATAGTTGTAGAATGATGTGGTCTGAAGCCATACTGATGGTGACTAAGAATGTCAAATTTTTCAAGAAATGCAGACAATCTGAAGTAAAAGAGTTTTTCAAAGACCTTGGAAAGACAGGGGAGAATAGAAATAGGCCTGTAGTTAGAGAACAAGGAAGAGTCATCACATTTGAAAATGGGAAGGATCTTGGCTGTTTTGAGCTTATCTGGAAAAACACCTTGAGAAAATGACAGATTACAGATATGGGTCAAAGGGGCAGCTATTAAATCAATAGTATCTTTTATGGGGGAAATACAGAGGCCATCAAAACCCTCACATTTACTATTTTTTAGAGAATGGACTACATTAGCAACCTCAGTGGGAGAAGTTGGGTTAAGATAGAAACACTTTGCGTAATGACCAATCAGAACTCTCTATACGTAATTTGAGTGGGAGAGATTTTATTTGCCAAAGAAGGACCAACATTAGCAAAGAAATTATGATGATAACCTGCTATCAGGTGTTTGTTAGACGCTTAACAGCATGCTACAAATAATGTTTTAGCATGTGGATGATTGTTTACATGTATGAAGCTCATTTCTTTTGCTGTTTGTTATTTGTAGTTACTAATTTTTATTTTTTCTGTCGTTGTAGATTTTTCTTTTTTTTTTCTTCTAAGTGTTTGTTTTGAAAAATAATTTCTTATAAAACAAGCTGTACATCTACCATAATCATTTTATTACTTCTTTTGTTGTAGGAAACAGAAACCATTAACCTGATTTCTAAAAAGAGCCGAGGTTGCATAGAACGGCAACTACCATAATACTCTTCAGATTAGATTTCTTGATTGATGAAAATTATTTTTCACTGTGTAAATGGAATGGAACAATATATCTTTATTCACGCCAGGATCGTGCTCATTGCAGAGTTGTTCTACTTCACTGGGATAAAATTAATACTTTTCTCCTTTTGTGTAATGATGGACGAATGACTTGTATTATCGAGATGTACAATAGTGCTGAATATTGTCTCCTTTTGCACTGAGATAATTGCTGGTCGTGATGATAACCTGTTATCAGGTGTTTGTTTTTGCACTGGACAGTCTTCCTGTCAATCAAACATCACCCGGGAATGTGTATAATACTTACTTATCACGTAACTATAAGCATTGCTTTCAAGTTTGTTTCTCAAAGTATGCTACAGTAACTAAATGCGCTCCTTTGTCTCAAACAAATATGACATAATGAAAACACATTCATGAAATGAACATCAAATGGAAATACCGTAAATCCTCTTTTAACCCCCCCCCCCCGGCAAATACGTTTAATTAATAAATGATAGACTGTATTAATCAATCACAACTGTAAAACTTCGTGTGGACCGATCCAGGATGGTTCATTCACCAACTGGAAGTTTGGATTTGTTTATGATCCTCGGCTGTTCGACTTTGTATTCTAGTTTTTTTTTTATGGAGAACTGATACCATAATCTTTGCTAAATTAAATAAGTTCCCCCTCTCAAATACCCCCCCCCCCCCCCATCCTTAAGTGTGTTTGAAATAAGTGCAGGTTTTACTGTATGCTACTCTGAAAGATGGTCAACTGTGCAACTCCATGAGAAATTCACTGATTTAGTTATTGTTTGTCATGGGGTCAATACAATAAAACTTTCACAAGTGAAAATATCTACCAGTGAAGTTATTATTTTTGGGCTCTGAAAAAAGTAGCGACACTAAGCTGTGTATTTGTTTACACTTTTTAATGAATTTATCACTAGTTGCATTCCCTAAGTAATAGGAACACAACAAAGTTGGGATGTCACTTACTGTAACCAACCCATCACAACATTTAATGCTTAACTATAAACCCATTCCCCTTGAAATCTTGTTCCACTATAACCTCACTACCACGTCCTTCTATCTAATACTATGATCCTTCAAGCTTTCCCAAAAAATTTCCTATCAATGGGAGGAGAGGAAGCGAAAAATAAACGTCAAGACTGCTGTGTCATTTTTAAACCTAAAACCTAGCTTGAAATTTTGCTTTCTGAGCATGATCAAATGTTGGAAGCTGATACTTTGCATCTGGAACAGAAGGCTCTGTGAAGTGCTCAACTCACAAACAGCGTTTTGGCTTATTGTAGCCAAGCAGTGACCAGAAAACAGCTTGATTAGCTTCAAAAAACAATTTTCTGCAAAATTTCCAGGAGTAAACGGGTTAAAAATAATGACCCAGCATGAAACATATTTTGAGAAGGCTGATCACTGCACCTTTCCATTGTTTGAGAAACAGCAGATCATTATTGTGGCCAATGAAATGGAAAAGGTTATTATATGTATTAATGTCGACTTCCTGATCCACCTGAGTGGCTCAGTTTTCCATTAAACTTAGGTTGAGAAAGTGAACTTTTATTTGGAGGAAGGGGGGAGGGTGGATGATGAAATGTCTTTTAAAAGATAGTCTGGATCATAATAATAAAGGTTAAAGCCACAAGCACCCACCTTCAAGTTTCTTGTGGACTTTTTTATTTTGGTCTTTGATGTCTTTCAACTTTTTTAAAAAAATGTTCTGGAAGGGCTCCCCCCATGCTTCCTTTCATCGCATAGTAATATAATTTTACCTCCCCCCCCCCTAATTTTAAGTTGTCATAATAATTTAAATTTTTCGACATATTTTATTTGTAACAGAAATACAGATTTACATGGCATTTTGTAGAACCTTAAAAAATTTTCCCTAGCCCCCCACCCCCCATACTCCCTAAATCTTGACCGGCTCCCTAGTTCTCGTGGCCCCTTTTAAACATAAAACATGTCATGAGAAAAATGCCTTTGCTGCTGTTTAAAACTAGAAGAATGACTTTTTCAGCTGCACTGTAGCCGTGATTTCGCTGAGAAAACAACGTGAGCAATCATAACGATTCAGTGTCATCAAGGTGTATTTTATAATTAGCGCCTCAAAAAACACAATGTACATCACCCGAACTTTAAAAAAAAATCTGCAGATAACCACTTTTATAGGTGAGATTACAAAGTTCTAGATTCCAATTTTCGTGAAAACCAGTTGCAAATCGAATTCCTTTCACTGTCAGTAGAAACAAAAATTGTGAAGCAACGCGATAAATGACGTAAATATACTTGTAGTTCTTCCAACTTCGCCTTGAACAAGCCTTCCTTGTCGTTCTTATATAAGTCATGAAACAGTAGTCCACATTTAAGGAGCTCTAAAAAATTTTCATAGAAACGAAAAAAAAGTCATATTTGATGTTTCACATAAACTATTTACCTCCAACATTTCTCTTTCCTGACATTAAAGAGTAAGCGACCACTTAAGAAACGCAAAAAACATGCCCTTCTTCGAAACAAAAAGCTTCAAAATAGGCTCCGAAGCTGGTCACAAACATCGCTGCTTTAGAGAACCTGTTTAAGTCCGATCTTTCCGCTAGCTTCGCCAAGACATGGCTGAATGCTGACAGATTCCGTTTAACGATGTTGAAAAATTCTCAGAGCGAGGACAGCGGCTTGGCAGCGTCCGCAGTGACCTGTTAGATTCTGATTAGTCCTCCGCCATTTTTAAAATCGAAAGGCGGGAATACAAGAAACAGTGGCGGGAGCTCTAGTGCGCATGTCTTGCCATTTTTGCGCTCTGTCGACGGCGCCTCAGTAGCAAAGGAAGAAGAAAGGAGCAATAATAGCAAGAGCAAAATGAAAGAACGCCGACGGAGAAGGAGAAGAAAAGCTAAGTTTGGCGTTTTTGGACGACAAAAAAGTGGCGCGCAACAAAATTATGTTTACTTATTCTTGGCATCAGGAATTCGTTGGAGTAAAGCACAAATGTTTGGCGTAATTGCAATCCTTGCTAAAGATCAACTCTCATGATATGAATCTTCTTTTCTTCAAACTTCAAATGAGAATCAAGTTAACAAGATACTGTCACGAATGAGTCACGTGACCGCAAATGATATCACTGAAATATCAGTATTTTTCTTTAGCAAGCATACACCAACTTAACACAACTTGACATGCAAAATATACGCGCAGGGATCTATATAAATTACCTCAGTTGTGATAGTATCATAAAGGGACTTATGGCTAGCTCGTTCATTTGTGTATAATGCAAATTAAGCGTCCTTATTCCCTATGAAACTTGCCAAGTTACGTGTGAATGACAAAAACATAGCCTGCCAAACAAATACGACTCAATGGTATTATACAAAACAGTTCACACAACAAAAATGAACTTTGAAAAGCTGTTAGGCTAACCTGTTATCAAAAACTGCAATTGCAATCCGTTGCAAACTTCTTCAAGTTTGTCCGTCCGTGTTTCCTTTTGTATTTGCTATGTTTTATATACCTTTTAGTAATGTTTTGAGCAGTTATTTTTTTAAACTTAAAAGTTTCACTCAGTTTGATGGCGATTCCGACAGTTTGAAATGTTGTAAACGGTTTCGTGACACAGCGCCTTTAACAGCTGAAGCCAACAACTATGAAGCATCAAACTGTCAAACTGTTTGTCCGGTTGGCAATGCTTTCAGGCAAAATGCAAATTACTCTTCCCTTGTCTTCAAATTTTTTCTAACTGTTCAAATTAGTTGCTGACTTTTCTCTGATAAACCTGTTGTACGTGAATGCAGTAAAAAAGATGTTTTCAATGTTTGCGGGAATTGCTGCAAGGATTTCGGTTTTGGTAGAAGGCTTCGACACGTTCTAGACCAGCTCTGCTGTCAAGAGTACAAAGCTCGTTGAATGTTTAAATTTGCAAGTGTTGTTTTATGTTTCTCAGCATCCCCGAGTCTTGCTTTTGAGTATTGGTTTGAGTAAGACGAAAAAGTAAAACATACAGTTTGGAGAATAACAGTCGGCTTAAAATGTCCGAAACGACTTTAAAAAAGTGTTGGGCCATGTCTTATTTATTACCTGCCAGTGGACCTGCCAGTGGCGGAAATTGATCAATTTAAAGAAAACGCTGTTCCTCAAAAAACAAAGTTGCTACAAAGTTTGGAGTCAAGCTATACAAAAGTAGTTTGATAAAATTTCTCTTTTGCAAGTAACACAATTTGCTGAAAACTGGTACGATGTGTTTGTTTACATTTTTTTTGCTTCAAAGTGTCGGCAACTTTAAGTAACTTTTGCGAAATATTTTGTTCTATACAGAATGGTTTCAACAGCAGCAAGAGTTCATAAATGAAATAGAAAACATGGAAGTCGATGAATTAAATAAACATGTGGAAAACGTTTACGTTTCCGTGAGGAAAACCGACGGCAACTATTATAAGAAAACCAGCTCCAGTGTTGTCAATCAGAGCCGCCCTCAACCGACATCTTAAAGCCCCGAAATCTTTCCAAACTATCCCTCTTTTTTATATTATTTTCTCGAATAATCATCAATGTAATTATACTAAAACAATTAGTCACCTCGACTTCGTCTGGGTGACTATTCGCAGATATTCACGTCGCCTTCGGCGACTAATTGTTAAATAATATGCACCCGCCCTTTCACGCCTCCCGTAAATTGTCTAAATTTAGCAATTTATTTTTTTCTAAGCTTGCGAGCGGGCGAAATCCTCCAAATCCTGCAATCTGATTGGTTCAGAGAGCGGGCAGTTTTTTACGATCTTGCCCGCTAAACCGGGCAGACTCGTTGGCAGGCTTTTTGTTGTTTGTTAGACTGGGAGCAGTCTGTTATTTTTCTTTGCAAAGTTACTGCAGGCAAAACCTAAGCTCGCGAGCGGCGAAGCCGCTTACCGCGAGAAAATAGTGCGTAACCTCTAGAAGAAAAAATAAGAGACCCGTCTTTTCTCGTCTCGTCTCGTCTAGTCTCGTCTATATAACAACATCGTGGTTTGCAATCGCGCTGGATGAGATGTAGAACTAGACGGATTTTAAGAGAAAAGGCGGACTGCAAGCAGTCTAGTTATTTGTGAATGAGCAAAACCCGTGATTTTTAACCATTTTTCCTTTAAAGCATGCGCTATTATTAGCATTAGCTAGGGAAAAGTGAATTTTGTTATTCAGACAAAAACTAAAGGCATAATCAAGCAAGTCAGCCAGGAAAACCGCTAGAGGAAAACAAAACAGGTGGCTAGTAATGTCGCTTCGCTAGCTTTATAACCTATGCTGTAAGTACTGCAATCTTGCTTTTATGAACTGTTTATTCGACAGTTTTGCTCTGATTGAAGGTTTTTTTCCATTTTTGCTGTCTGAATCTCAATTCTACCGTTTTTCATTGAATTTTGCCTCGCTAGTTTTCTACTTTTCAGAAAAGGTTGTTTAACGATTGCATTTAGCCTTCAAAAATATCTTGAATAAACAACACGAACAACACTTACTTTCCCAGGAGTCGGTTAGTCGCCGTTTTCATTTCTTTGTTAATATACTTGTTTATTTACCCACATCGCCTTGTTTTACTCGAATTCAATTCGAAACCTTAAGACTGGTATGTGTAATTAGCTATTTTTATAAAGCCTTTGTGCAGTTTTTATCCCGTACTTCCAAAGGTTGACGCCATTGACATTGATGTCATTTATCATTACCAGGAAGAGCCAGGGCCCCAATTTGGTCCCCTGCGGGACACCTGCCCTGACAGATCCCCAATCCGAGTAGCAATCGTGGGCGAGTTTCACTCGTTGCTTCCTGTCAGTAAGAAAATCTGCAATCCAGTCCAGCACCCAAGGTGGTAGCTCATAATCAGTAAGTTTAGCCATAAGAATGGCGTGGACGATGAGATCGAATGCTTTCCTAAAGTCAAAGAGCACCATGCGCACTGTAGAACCGTTGCCTTCAGTATTCTTACACCAGTTGTGGAGCATGCTGATTAGGGCATGCACTGTGCTGGAGTTCGGAACAGTTCCATATTGGTTCTGGTCAATCTTCGCAAGGACGGCAGGCTTGATGTAGCCGTCAACGACAAACTCTTCCCCGACTTTGGAGAGAATTGGAGTCAACGAAATGGGTCTCAGGTGTTTGTTCACAACGCTAACAAGTGAAGTCTTCGGGAGGGGTGTAATGTCCGCTTTCTTCCACGAAGTTGGAAGGCGACGCTCCAAAAAGGAAGAATTCAAGATGTCTGCGACTGGTGCAGCCAATAAGTCCGCGTTTTCTTTAAATACCCAAGAGGGGATTCCATCAGGTCCGGATGCTTTGTTCGTATTAAGCGCCGATAGTTTCTCAAAGACTGAAAACTCAGATATCAGACGGAGAAGATCTTGTTGGCATGTACACGCGCGCGCACGCGCGTGTGCATCAGGCGTGACTAGAGGGGTGAAAGCGGTCATTGGTGACAAAAAAGCGTCGTTAATAACATTGGCCAAATGTCTAGGATCTTCCCCCTCATCGGCAAGATGTAGAAGGTCTGCGATGGGGCTCGCGCGCTCGACCTTAGAAAAACCACTTAGCTGTTTGATTTAAATCAAAATTAAATCATGTTGTGATGTTTTGTTTTGGTTTATAATCGATCGGGCGCTTTGAATTAACATCAACACGAACGCGCCCTTCTTCAACGCACATAGGTTGGAGGCTGAAGTAAAATTTTCCTGAAACTTTTAAATCTCAGTAGGAAAAAAATAAGAATGTTATAACTGTGCCCTCGGTCTGAGTACCGCCCGAGGCCGTACTCAAGACCTCGGGCACAGTTTCTCCCAATACGGGCCTCCCAACCCGTAGATAACATATCATTAGCCTCTCATTTAGTAATTGTCTACAAACTACACAAACTCAAAGGTTCGGTGTTGACTCAGAAACGCTAAAAACGAATCTGTGAAACCATGATGCTAACGAAGTATCTGTAGGGCTTCTTTTTCTTGATCGCTGGTGTGGGGTGTAACGGCTTTCGGTTAACCGTAAGTACATATCAGGGTTGCCGCTGTGGTTTATGATCCCAAAGAATGTCTCTGTCTCTTTTCGTGTTCAAGTTCTTGTTTTCTACTCCGGCACAATTGCCATTTTTATGTTTGACGGACTCCTGTTTTCCTGGAAGTGACAAGCTTTCCCAGAAGCGTTTCTCGGAAAAACCGGAAGAATCTCAAGCTGGCTACTTTTCCTTAGAGATGACCCTGAAGAAAAGTGAAAGAAAATGCGAATACAGTAATATGTCTCAAAAAAAGCACCCCTCTCTTTCAAGCCTCCCCCTCATCCCACCATTTTGAAAAGCAATAATTTATTTACCCTATTTTGTGTTTTGTTCTTTAATATTACTTACAAGCACAATGAGGGTTATTTTAGTTTCCAGGCCCCCTCTAAGCCTAAACTAGAAATATGTGTATAGGAGAACCTCGTGAAACTTAGGTTAAGGACTAGTAGTCCTCTTGTAGTGCTAACTGTATTCGCCGTAGGTTTCTGATGACTCAGTTTCTTGCAGTAAAGCTTTGGGTAAGAATACCCTTTCAAATAGGAGATAGTTTGTCGGCACTCTTCCACTAATTGTGCGTTAGCTTTCTCAAATGTGTTAGCGTAGTATTTTAAGGTTAAATGTGACCACATTTTGTGCAGCGAGTTGTACGGTCTTCAAATTAACTTGCAGATATAAAAGTAGAGCCGGACCTCTCAGGCTTCTCAGCTGAAGTTGGGAAAAAACTCGGCTGTCGTAGGATTTTGAAGTTATTTTGATTTTTTGTAATCGTTTTTATACTTACAAGAAAATAAACAACATTTTCATAAAATTTCCACCATTCTTTTTTAAGGATACCAAAAAATCAGAGAAATCGGTTGAATCGTTCTTGCTGAAAAACGCGATTCAAAAACATAACTAAAACGAATATAAATAGGTTCAGGCCACCTTAAATAAGTCCTTTTGTATTTTAGCCGTTTTAATGGAAAGCGTTTTTTTTTTTATTAGTTAGTTCCGTTATATTTAATTCGTTTTAATTCGTTTCGATGTAAATAAATGTAATTTCACAATTAATTTAATACTTTCATGAACAATATCATAAGTGTAATATTTTAAACATTTGTTGTAAGACGCCATTAGACATCACTGGAAAAGGCGTAATATAAAAAAGTATTATTATTATTATTATTATTATTATTATTATTAGAGATTCACTCCCGAAGTTAGTTAATTAAGAAGCTTTATAAGCAACAACGACGGCGACGGCTACGACAACGCCACTTTAAAAGTGAATTCGTGCTGCCTCAAACTTTATCGCGCTTATTCCATCTAGTTTAATTCTTCAAATGTTGGCAAAATATTTGGAGCTGAATAAGAAAGTCGCTGTCTGGCGTTCACGTCCTCGACAAAACGTGAAAAATGCATTTTCACGTCGTAGTCGTGCAGTGACAGCAAAGAAATGTATAAAAAAAAAAGCGTGATCCACGTGCAAAGTTGTTGTTTTGCCAATCTAAACCTATTGCTTTTTTGCCGTCCTCGTTGCTTAAGGTACCTATTTAATGTAGAAACCGGGAATGTGGATCTTACTTTTGAGTCCACGACTAAAATTATAAGTCCTTAGTTGCTGTAAAAAATATTTTTGTAATGAAATTTTGTTGGTCTAAAGAACGTTGTATCGTTTTTACCTATTTAGCTAATTTTTGGTGGTGACTGATTACGCCCCTCACTGATATAGGCAACCTTAGCTATTGCGGACCCCTTGTGGCCGCAAGTAAGTGTTCTTAATCACAGTCTGCGTAGCTGGTTGTTTTTTGGTTTGTTTTTTCTCACGTGGCTCCCAAAGTAAGAGTTTACAGCAGCGCGAAAGCTGAACCGAGGTCGAAACAGAAAACGATGGGGGAGAGGGCGAGGGGAGAAGGCAGTGAGAAAAACGCCCTGCAATCAACCCCTAGAGATTTTTGAAACTGCGTCCGCTGTTTGGACGCAGGGAGTTGTATTCCTGATTGGCCGAGAGAATGTCAACCCGTCAGCGGATGTCAGATTCCCAGTGGATACAAACTTCAAAGGAGTACCGTCGGTTGAAATGCGGCTTACCTGATTTATGTTCGCTCAAAAAAATATTTACCGTCAGTACTTGACACGTCAAGAGAAAGTTCTGCCGTTCTAAAACTCCAAAGAATAATTCTTAAAAGCAAGCGCGGTGCTGTGTCTGAACGAAAAATATTTCTGAAAAAGGAGAAAACGTACCTTGCACATTTATAAGCGAAAACAACTCATTGTGTTGTGATATCATGAGAGATTTGTGTTTGCTCAACTTGATTCATCGCAAGAATTTTCAGACGCCAAGAAGTTATTCGGTTCCAAAACTCCAAATAACTTAAAAAGAATAATTCTTAAACGCAAACGTGCTGTTTCTGAACGAGAAATATTCTGGAAAAGGAGGAAAAAAAATACCTTGAAAATTTATTATAGCGAAAACTGACCTAACTAGTTGCTTTGAGTGTTAACTTTTGCTTTTGTCCTACGATGTGTCAGTAATCAACATTCGTTACTACAGAAGAGGCTTTTGTTTAAAAAAATTCAATATTTTTATCTGATAGTGAAGAAATTCATCAATCTAATTCCGATAAACAAAATAATTTCCTACATAATAATGAGCGGAAAACGCTAATGAAAAAATAAAACCATTCAAAGGTCATAAACAACAAACCTTTGAGTGCAGCTAAATGTCGTGGGTCGTGGGTAGTGGGTAGAGGTCGTGGGTCGTGGGTCGTGGGTGTGGGTAAATGTCGTGGGTAAAAAAAAGTATAGAAAAAATGACAAAGTAAAGTAATTGAAAAAAAAAATAAATAGAAAAAAGTTTAAAATATTTATGAAACCAAAATCTCCGATTCCTTGATTGGCTGCCCTTTTCACGGCTCCTTCTTAGTCCTCTTCCTAAGTTTTCCTTAGGCACGTGGGACTTGGGTCCCCTTTAACAACATCACTGGATAAAAGACATGTTGCCGATGAAGATTTATCCATACCTGAGCGCCTCGAAATAAACGAAACAGACGTAAAATATGTCGAAACGTGCAATTTGCAGAAAGTATGGGACAGCTCTGACTCGCTGAATGGAAATAGCTGCTTACTATATTTAATATTTATTCGATCTTTAATCCAATGATCGGCGGAGATTTTTTAACACGATGGAATGCGATCACCCGCGACATTTACCCACACCCACGACCCACGACGTCTACAAGTTTATAACAAGTTTATAACAAGTTGTCCTGGTCAGATCATGCTGCAAATGTAGCGACGTCCTTCGCATCAAAGTTAAGTCTACTCTGACGCATACAATTCCTCCCTCAGAAGGAATTAGAAGAGTTCTACACAAAAGTGATACTGCCATCAGTTGCGTACGGTCTGACAGTGTGGGGACACGTGCAACAAGACGCACCTAAACAACCTGGAGAAACTCCATGCAAGGGCTGGACGGATTGTATGTGGGCTGCCATGGGACACCAGTGCTGAAGATGCCTTAATGCGAACTGGATGGGATAGTCTGGAAACAATGTACAAACTGCGACTAACGGAGTTTGTCTTCAAGTGTTTAAAAGGTTACACCGTCACGGAATTTAAAGATTTGTTTTTACAGAGGAATTCAGGCCGCGGAAGAAATGAGAACATCATTCTTCCAAGACCAGAAACAAATTTTATCAGCAACTCCATACGCTTTAGAGGAGCAATCGCATGGAACACTTTAACGAACAAGGAAACAAGGGCCAAAACCTTGAAAGAATTTAAACGCTGTCTTATAAAATTTGATACCGATATAATGCATTTCGAACCAATCTTAGAGATATCAGTTACGAATACTTTTAACAGTTTTAATTTTTAATTGTACATTTTCACGACCTATTTTAAACATTTTTAACAGTTTTTAATTTTTAATAGTACATTTGCTTTTAGTACTTCTTAAATTTCTTGTAATTGTAAGTATGCACGACCCCACCAGCAATGCTGATCTTTTTATCGTGCTAAAATAAAGTTCTATTATTATTATTATTATTATTAAGTGAGGGGAAAAAATGACAATTTCGATCTTTTTGATATTTTTGGATAGGAGTCTTTCTTAAAGAAGTTTCGGGTCCGTTAGCTTGCGAAGGAACCACCTTCATGCACAACCTTTCAAGTTAAGGCTACAACTGTATGTAAATTTTATTGCCGTACGGAAATATAATTTTCTCGATTCTTTTTTGTTTTGTTGTGGGTGCAAAATCTTTACTGTAACGATTCTGAATATCATTCCTTAAACTGACTGGACGTTTCAGTCACGAATGTTGACATCTTTGAGAAAAAGCAGTCTAGTCTCCAGTTTTTCTTTAGCCTCCTTGAGGTTTACATAGTGTACAGCGTTTCTTTTATTTTTCGCTCAAGCACCTTTTTAGTGTCCATTTGTACTAAGGATTCGCTCATTTGCTTTGCTGACCGCGGAGAAGAGGAATAGGACTCCTGGTATGTATGCGGAGATTTTTGTTTCATGAATTTTACAAACTTTTTGCCATTTTTTTTTGGAAAACATTTTTTTTACCCACGACCCACACCCACACCCATGACCCACGACCCACGACATTTAGCTACACTCCAAACCTTTGGCGCGACAGATGGTCGCGCGGCTGATGTCAGACTTCAAAACTTTTCACATCACGCTTAAAAGCAAAACTCCTCCTGTCACAAGACTGGAAGGGGCGTTTCTAAACTATCAACAATATCTCAAGACGGTTTTTCTCACTGCCTTTTCCCCTCTCCCCCTCCCTCATCGTTTCCTTTCTCGTCCTCGGTTCAGCTTTCGCGCGGCTGAATCTCTTACTTTACGAACCACGAAAGAAAAAGCAGACCAAAAAATCCCGCCATCACCGCAGGCTGTCGTAATCCCGAGAGTCGCTAATAGCTTGAGTTTATTTCAAACGCTGATCGAAACGACTGCAATTTATTTTTTGCCGGATATTTGGCGGCTGTTCGTGTTATCGGGGTGTTCGCAAGGCGATAACTGACAGTATATTTCTACCCGGAGTTTGAAAACCGGGTTGCCTGAAATCTGAAGTCACGTCCAGGACATTGCAGGAAATCTTCCCTCTTCAGGGCTAACCACCTTCAGCCTTTGACTATGGGCTCAAAATGACCTCCTGGAATTGACAGAAATTAGTTAAAATTATTGAAAAAAAATTGTCGACGGGGGCTTCCGTCAAGGTGTGTGTCAGCTTCTTACGCAGGCACAGGGCTATCAGCTGGTATGCATTTGGGCTAGCCTGGCTAAATTCCAGATAGTTTTGTTTGTGCTGGACTGTGGCTTTGCTGAAATTTCGACCGGGGATTATCTCTGTTTCCCTGGGCTCGGTGTCTCCTTCAAATTTAGGGGGGGGGGGGGGGGGTGGTCTAAAGTTTGATGTTTTACCTCTCTTAGATGTAGTTTGTTTACAGTTTCCACGCAAGCTATGATAAAAACACTTTCTTGCTAATGTTCCCAAGTAAGCAAGCAGTTGAATGGTGGGTTTAAGAACCTCTTTTCTTAGAGACATGTTGTTTTGGATTGTATTTGGGACACCAATGGCATTGCAAAATGCGGTGAATTGAATTGAATAACTACAGTTTCTTCGACAACTAACTCCTTCTCATCCTCGGAGACCCAGGGGCAGATAGTGGGGGCGAGGGAAAGTCTAAACGGGCGGAAAAATATGGCACGAAGAAAAGTAAAGATCGGCGAGAAGAGCCCCTGGGGACAATGTCTTACCAGACCAGTTCCAAACGGTCGCCGCCGTTCTGACTTCTGATTGGTGCCAGAAAACGTTTGTGGTTTTCTGGCACCAATCAGAAGTCAGAACGGCGGCGACCGTTTGGAACTGGTCTGGTAAGACATTGTCCCCAGGGGCTCTTCTCGCCGTTCTTTACTTTTCTTCGTGCCATATTTTTCCGCCCGTTTAGACTTTCCCTCGCCCCCACTATCTGCCCCTGGGTCTGCGGGGATGACTCCTTCACAATTCTGTTCCTTAGGAGCCGGCAGAGTATTGGCTTCCGTCGAGAGAGGCCTCTTGCTCCGGCGTTTGGTTGTAGACGTACGCTGTATTGAGGTTTGATGAAGCAAGATGAAGATGGAGGTCAGTTGAAATAAGTTAACAAGAAGGTATAAGATGTACAATGAACAAATGCGGCAAAGGCTACGTGCAAGGCTGTGGTGGACAGCACTTTATGTGTTGAGAGGGAAAACAAGAAGGGCACGAGCCATTTTAGAGGGGTTCTTGTCAAAATATTTTCAAAAGATACTTGAATCAGGTTTTGTTGACGTGGCTCACTTTAGTCAATCTAGGCATTTTTTGAGGCACATTGTACTGTCGCATTTGTATTAATCATCGCACTTTGTAATACCTGTCGCACTTTGTAATAAATCCATCGCACTTTGTAACACCTGTCGCAATTTGTAATAAGCGGTGTCGCACTTTGTAATAAAAAGCTGTCGCAATTTGTAATAATATAACTGTCCATCGCACTTTGTAATAACTAAGCTGTCACAATTTGTAATAATTCCATCGCACTTTGTAATAATTTTTTGAGAGTAATTAAAATTACTTCGTCAACATTATAATGCCAAAATACGCATGGTACTTCATAAACAAAGATGATAACGTCTGCTAGCATGTACGTGACATCTCCGCTCATTCAAACCATTTAACTTTATTCACAGTCCTAAACAATTTTTTAAAATTAATGTTGATTAGTTATCTGACTTACAAAATGCTGTACTCTTAAAACTTGCTATTGTTCTAGGTGGTTTGCATTCAGTGGTTACCCGTCGGGTGTACTTCCATATTTGGCCAGTACGGGTATGTGCCTCTGGACAGAGCATTGTCAGAGTAAAGAATCTAGAGACACTAGACATAAACGAGCCATTATTAAAAAGCAGTTAATTTCCGCAAATCGTAACATCCATCCTACATCATTCGAATAAGGACACCAGGAAAGTTCAAGCTTTCCTTCTTAGATCTTATAACAGGTCGACACAACACGTGGTGCACCGTCCTTGTCTAACGCGCAATCTTAAAGAAGTAATAGTGGCTTCCATATTTTGGCCAAGTTAATCAAACGAGGCATGGAAAGATTCAAACTGTTCATTGCAAATAAACAAAAAACGTCACCAGTGGCAAACCGTCGAACCACAACAGAAACATAAAAACAAAGTCCAATTAGTCGCTGGCCAATACCTTCGTATGTATCTGATTTTGTAAAACTTACTTGGAGTCTTACACTGAGCCGGCTGCAGGCCATTTGGTCCATTATTCTCACTTGATTTGATTTGGTTCCTCCTCAAGAATTCCAAGAATGTTATTGGTGAAATGTAAAATTCTATATTTAAGCTCCACGCCAAAATCGCACAAATCTTTTCGAGATGTGATCTAATACGACATTCATCTGTTCCGCTCTCTTATATGTAAAAAAGCCCCCGCGTTCCGGATACTCACACCTCAAACATACGATCCCAGTCAAGCATACATTCATAATTATCTCCACACTGACCCGGCGCGTATATTGCTTCGCCAGCAGTCCTAAAATGCCTTCGATCAGCTCCTAAATAAATATTTAACCACAAACCTCATAGCCTCTGTTTTCCAGTGTAAGTATATAGTTACCCCTTGCTGCAAAAGTTCTCTACCAAAATTTACATTTAAGACAGAGAATATTTGACTTTGCACCGTTACATTAAGTATATATAGTAGATCACTTCAGACCTTACCATTTATCAGTTGATCTCTAAGCTTGTTATGTCAGCTATATTTTAAGTATCACAGGAAATCCTTTCCAAATTTTGTCAGAAATCAATAAAATTCAGTCGGGTAAATGTTGTTTTGAAAAAAACCCGTCCGGCATCAAATGCATCCGAAAACGTTTAGGTTTTATGTAGCTTGTTGTTTAATACTTATTATTTCACGTCAAAACCAAAGGCCACAAAAAACGCAAGTATATATGTCCTCTCGGGGCATGAACGCATAGAAAAGCGATCTGATCAGTGATCTTGATGTTGGCAAAGCATTTAAATACTACGCTCAATACCTAGGGGTAATGCAAAGGTCCCAGGGGGAAAAACGTGCTAAATTTTGGGGCCTGCGTACCCATTTCGGAGCAAACATATCAGTGAAAATAGTTGGCTGCCACTCTGACGCTTGCAAGTTATTATGATTGGCACGTGTTAATCAAATATAGTGTGGCAGCTAGACAAAATCCTAAGCTTTTATTGGTTAGTATAGACTTAAATCAATAGATTGACAGTTACTTAAGTAGGGTGGAGGGCGATATCTTCTGTAGTTTAGCAAAACGCGCATTCAGAGACGCACTTTCTTTAATATTCATCGTCCACCCGAGGTATCCTTTCAGCAGTAGTGGAAAGTTGTACTGCCGCTTACAAAATGAAGATCCTGTTCGGTCTCGCCTTTCTTCTTTACATTTCAGTCGGTAAGTTGATTTAGTCCCGTTTGTATTTGTTTCTTCTTGTAAGGTGAAAATAAGGCTTTAGGAACTTCGCTCTGTAGCTTCTCGTCGTTCCCTCTGTTAGCGGCGTGCTTGATCTTCTTTCTCTGAATAAAGGAGTGGGGCTTGCCATCTTGCTGTCACTATTCGCACAAATTGGACAAACATCGTTGTTATTTTCTCTCAATTTATGATTTGTTTCGGTGCTTTAAACGTCATAACGCTCGTAGTCTAATAAACCAGTATTTTACTAAACTAAAACTAGGTCTCGTTAGCTTTCAGTTGTTTGCATTTAAGTGCAAATAATTTAACGGGTGTGTTAGCAATGACTAAGCAAGGCTATATACCAACATCTTTTCAAACTGTCTTTAGCGTCTTTCCTTGAGCAACTTTCTACACGGAAAAATACTCTTATATTGTAGAGGTAACTTTGTGTATAGTGTTGACGAACTATTAAACCTTTAATTCCAATCGTGGACAAGCTTCCAGGCTGAATATTGCGAAACTGAAAAAATTGATGGATTAGAGTGCTCAAATTCTGTAAGATTCTTTGCTTGATTTTAAAAACGTACGTCCTAAACGTGCAAACTAAACACCATTCAGAAATGCGGGAAACGCTCGACAATGAAGTTGTGTTGATAGCGTACTTAGAGCGATTTCGAAAGGGCCTGAAACATGCTAGTAAAAAGTCTGAAATGTAAAATTTTGTATTCAAACTCCTCGCCTCAATCGCACACATCTTTTTTTAGTATAATACTGTGAACTAATATGGTATTCAGGGATATTCCGTGATCATACATCTATTCCGCGTTCTTATAAAGCCTTTGCGTTCCGGATAGGCAGCACCCCACACATCTGATCCTAAACTACTACTGCGCAGCGCGTATTACGTCGCAAACAACAAGTCCTAGAAAAATGTTCTAGTTTTAAACAAATAGGTAACCAAAAACCCCTTAGCCACTGTTTTTCAGTGTAAGGAAGTTACTCCTTCAAAACAATTTGATCATGAAGCAAAATGTTGTTCGATCGATGACGCAAAACATTTCACATTAAAATTGACATTTGTTACCTTCTTGCTCGCTAAGGGTAAATACAAATTCTGGATTAAAAGCATTCGTTGACCTTTAAGAGGAAAAGTAAAAGTTTTTAAAGCAGAGAATCACGTTCAAATTTGTTCGATAGCAAGGTGATCATAAATCTGTGAACGATAAGAAAGGACTTCCAAGTGCATTTTCAGGTGACGTAGAACATTGCATATCTCGGATGATGGTCTGCTAACCAACTGCGCATGCTTACCGTTTTAAATTCGAAAAACGTTTGGATTTCTCAGCTATACATGCCACGTAGACTAGTGGGTTGTCTCGCTGACGCTCGGAAGTAATTATGATTGGCAATTGTTTAGCAAGTATAAGCGACAGTTTGAAAAACCCTGAGTTTCTGTTGGTTAGTATAGACTTAGAATCGATAGATTGACAGGTACTTAGGTGGGGTCGAGAGCGATATCCTCTGTAGTTTAGTAAAACGCGTATTGAGAAACGCACATTCTATAATATTCATCGTCCAACTGAGGTGTCCTTTTAACAGTAGTGGAAAGTTGTACTGCCACTTATAACATGAAGATCCTGTTCGGTCTCGCCTTTCTGCTTTGCATTTCTACCGGTAAGTTCATTTTTTCCAGTTGTATCTGTTTCTTTTTGTTTATACAAGGATAACGTTATTTTGTGTGTGCGTCCTTTGTCGTCTTTCTGTGAATAAATGGGTGTGGCACGCCATTTTGGTTACATTTTACGAACCAATCGAACGAACATCGTCGTTTTTTTTCCCACTTGCCTAATGATTTGGTTCGAAACTTAATATTAAATCATAGCATAATAAGATGGTATTTTATTAGTCTGGAAATAGTTCTGGTTAGCTTTCAGTTTTCTACACTGTTGGCAGGAAAAATATAACCGATATGTTAGGAATGATTTAGCACGGGAATCATACTGATCTTACAAAACGACAACATCCTCTTTAACCTTCTTTCCTCCTGTAATTTTCTACACCAAAAGGTATGTTCGCTATTAGGCCTTACTTTGTGCCCAATTAACTGTCGACAAACCTTTCTTCCATTGCAATCGGGGACAGGCGCCATCGTCGATGAGTGTGGCGAGAAGGGATCGACGAATTAGGAAACTCCAATTCTGCAAAATTCTCTTCTCGATAACAAGAAACGCAGGACATAAACGTACAAAAAAGGAGCGCTCAAAAAGACAATACAGGCAATGCGCCGTGATGCAATTTTGTTAATAGTAGAATTATAGAAAAGTTACGAAATATGCTAGCGAATGTGAAAAGTGCTAATCTTAACTGCACGATTGAATAGAAAAAAAAGTTTCAACGTTGAATGATGAGAACCAATATGTTATTCACTAATATTTTAGTACGGAGCCACCGCGTTTCGGATAGGCTGTATTAAGGATGTTCAATCATTAAAAAGCTTCATCACGCATATTATCTTTATCGCCTTGCACCGCGAACTGCGTCGCCCTGGGCAGTCCTTAAAAAACCTTTTAGTTTCGAACAAAAAATTAACCACGAATGCCGTCACCTTGGTACCGCTGCAAGGTAGTTACTACTTTAAAAAAAGAAAAAAATGAAAATTGACAGACATTTTTTTGGATTTCTTTCCTCCCTGTGGTTAAATTATGGATCTTGGCATAAAAGTACTCTTCCAACTCATGGAGGAACTGAGGTAAACTCGTGTTCAAGCAGAGAGTCGTGAAAATCTGTTTGGTGGCTAGGTGAATGTGTGAACGACACGATAATTATAAGCTAATTTAGTCCAGTTGTATCCGCTTCTTCCTGTTTAGGTAAAGATAACGTTTCTTTTAATTGTATGCGTTCCTGTATCCTCTTTTCTTTTCATAAACGGGCATCTTGCTTCCATTTTTCTGCCAGAGATTGTAAATATAGTCATTGCTTTTTCCTCTGGCTTAAACAATTGGTTCGGAAACTTTACGTTGAATCATAGCTTATTGAGCTGGTATTTCATTCATCTGGAAATAGGTCTGGCTAGCTTTTAGTTTTTTTAGCATTTAAGCGAGAATAATATAACCGGTGTGTTAAAAGTAACATAGCACGGTGACGGAACTTAAGAAACGTCGGCAGCCCTCTTGGACTGGCTTCCTGCCTTCTTGTTATTTTCTACACCAAAACGATCTAAATTTTAGTCTTAACTAAAGTGTTCACGAACATATCCCTCAATTCCAATCGATTACAGACGCGTTCGTCATTTAATATTTACGAGAAGGGATCAACGCGCTAGGAATTAGAAACTCCACTGTAAGATTCTTTCGATTGAAAGAAACACAAGCTTAAACTTCAAAAAATAAAGCGCTCAGAAATAGGGCAACACGCATTTAATGCAGCTGTGTTGATACCGGACTAACTCGCGGCGGGGTTGCCAAGAATGTTATTGGTGAAATGTAAAATTCTATGTTTAAGCTCCACGCCAAAATCGCACAAATCTTTTCGAGATGTGATCTAATACGACATTCATCTGTTCCGCTTTCTTATATTAAAATGCCCCCGCGTTCCGGATACTCACACCTAAAACATACGATCCCAGTCGAGCAAACATTCATATTTATCTCCGCTCTGACACGGCACGTATTGCTACGCCAGCAGTCCTAAAATGCCTTCGATCAACTCCTAAATAAATATTTAACCACAAACCTCATAGCTTCTGTTTTCCAGTGTAAGGTAGTTACCCCTTGAGGCAAAAGTTCTCTACCAAAATTTACATTTAAGACAGAGAACATTTGACTTTGCAGCGTTACATTAAGTATATATAGTAGATCATTTCAGGCCTTACCACTTATCAGTTGATCTCTTAGCTTGTTATGTCAGCTATATTTTAAGTATCATAGGAAATCCTTTCCAAATTTTTTCAGAAATCAATAAAATTCAGTCCGGTAAATGTTCCTTTAAAAAAAAAACAGTATGGAATCAAATGCATCTTAAAACGCTTAGGTTTTATGTAGCTTAGCTTGTTATTTACTTATTATTTCACGTCAAAACCAAAGGCCACAGTGGCTTAAATTTCTGTCTCTTTGAATAGGGTCTTTGTACCAGGGTATTTTGTAGTGAAGGCGTTTTGTATCAGTCACCGCCCACTAAAACGTTTCTCTCAATGTGTCTTTCTCGGCACTTTTATTTGGTCGTTTTCTTACAAGGGCTCTAAAATGTTAAACAGTCACTTCCCTCTAAGTATTCGTTCATTATCTAATTAGATAAATTTAAAGAGGCAGGTCATCAACAATTATTGGATATTTTGTTGCTGAAGGCTAACTAGGATGACACATACACTATAATTTCACGCTTTAAACAATACTGAGTTACTTATATGCTAATCATAGTATGATTAGTAGTATTTTTATTGTCAGTTTCTTCTTCCGTTTTTGTTCCTTCCATCTGTACATATCTCTAAATATTCGTTTGCTTTGAGTCTGACCCACCTCGATTAGTTTCATTCAGTTGCTGGTCAGCATTCGTATAGTATCATTTGTGGAAAGAAATAAATGTTGCCCGGTTATTGTTGTGGCTGTTATCATGTTTTTTTCGAGATTATTATAATTGTACTCTTATTTCCTGTAGTATTTTTCATGCAAGTTCATTTGTACGCCTACACTCATTTTTACTTTGAACCTGCGGTCAGAAAAAAGATGACCGGAACTGGGGACTCAAAGGCCCATCCTTGATGCAATATGGTCCGCGTACATATATTCCGCGTTCCTGTAACGCCACCGCACATGTTCCGGGATAGCCAGCACTTCAGACAACCGATCCCAGTCACGAATATACATTTCTCATCGCCAGCCAGCTCTTCAAACACTCTCTAGTCTTTAATAATGGATATTTAAACATAAACTACGTAACCACTGTTCACTGTTTCTCATTGTGAACAATTTACTCATGAAACAAAATCATGTGATGATTGATCGATGACGCAAAACATTTCTTAAGTGAATAATGCGAAAAAAACTTCTATGTGCAGCCGTAAGCGACGTGACACATTGCATATTATGATCCCGGACAATTCTAGCAACCAACTGCACATGCATACTTACGAACTTCCATTTAAAAAAATTGGGATTTCTCAGCTCAATAAAGTAAATAGTGGGCTGCGACTCCGACGCTTGCAAATTATTATGATTGGCACGTGTTAATCAAATATAGTGGCAGCTAGATAAAATCCTAAGCTTTTATTGGTTAGTATAGACTTAAAATCGATAGATTGACAGTTACTTAAGTAGGGTGGAGGGCGATATCTTCTGTAGCTTATTAAAACGCACATTCAGAGACGCACTTTCTTTAATATTCATTGTCCACCTGAGGTATCCTTTCAGCAGTAGTGGAAAGTTGTACTGCCGCTTACAAAATGAAGATCCTGTTCGGTCTCGCCTTTCTTCTTTACATTTCAGTCGGTAAGTTAATTTAGTCCCGTTTGTATTTGTTTCTTCTTGTAAGGTGAAAATAAGGCTTTAGGAACTTCGCTCTGCAGCTTCTTTTCGTTCCCTCTGTTAGCGGCGTGCTTGATCTTCAGTTTCTCTGAATAAGTGGGAGGGGAGAAGAGGGGAGAGAGGAGTGGGGCTCGCCATCTTGCTTTCACTATTCGCACAAATCGGGCAAACATCTTTGCTATTTTCTCTCAATTTATGATTTCGGTGCTTTAAACGTCATAACGCTCATAGTCTAGTAAGCCAGTATTTTACTAAACTGGAACTAGGTCTCGTGCTTTCAGTTGTTTGCATTGAAGTGAAAATAATTTAACTGGTGTGTTAGGAATGATTTAGCAAGGTTTATATACCAACATCTTCTCAAACTGTCTTTAGCGTCTTTCCTCGTGGAAATTTCTAGACGGAAAAATACTCTATATTGTAGAGGTAACTTTGTGTATAGCGTTGACGAACTATTAAACTTTTAATTCCAATCGTGGACAAGCTTCCACCCTGAATATTGCGAAACTGAAAAAAATGATGCATTAGAGTACTTAAATTCTGTAAGATTCTTTGCTTGATTTTAAAAACGTACGTCCTAAACGTGCAAATAAAACACCATTCCAGAAATACCGGCAACGCTCGACAATGAAGCTTTGTTGATAGCGTACTTAGAGCGATTTCGAAAGGGCCTGAAACATGCTAGTAAAAGGTCTGAAATGTAAAATTTTGTATTCAAACTCCTCTCCTAAATTGCACACATCTTTTTTTAGTATAATACTGTGAACTAATATGATATTCAGGGATATTCCCTGATCATACATCTATTCCGCGTTCTTATAAAGCCTTTGCGTTCCAGATAGGCAGCACCCAACACATGTGATCCTAATCTATTACTGCGCAGCGCGTATTACGTCGCAAGCAGCCCTTGAAAAATGTTCTAGTTTTAAACAAATAGGTAACCAGAAACCCCTTAGCCACTGTTTTCAGTCTAAGGAAGTTACTCCTTCAAAACAATTTACCCATGAAGCAAAATGTTGTTCGATCGATGACGCAAAACATCTGACATTATAATTGACATTTGTTGCGTGTCTTGCCCGCTAAGGTTAAATACAAATTCTGGATTAAAAGTATTCTTTGACCTTTAAGAGGAAAAGTAAAAGTATTCAAGCAGAGAGTCACGTACAAATTTGTTCGGTGGCAAGGTGATGATGAATCGGTGAACGATACGAAAGGACTTCCATGTGCATTTCCATTGCATATGGTGGATGATGGTCTGCTAACCAACTACGCATGTCTTAAATTCGAAAAACGTTTGGATTTCTCAGCTATACATGCCACGTAGACTAGTGGGTTGTGTCGCTGACGTTCGGAAGTAATTATGATTGGCAAATGTTAAGCAAACATAAGTGACAGTTTGAAAAACCCTGAGTTTCTATTGGTTTGTATGGACTTAGAATCGATAGATTGACAGGTACTTAGGGTCGAGAGCAATATCTTCTGTAGTTTAGTAAAACGCGCATTCAGAGACGCACATTCTATAATATTCATCGTCCAATTGAGGTGTCCTTTTAGCAGTAGTGGAAAGTTGTACTGCCGCTTATAACATGAAGATCCTGTTCGGTCTCGCCTTTCTTCTTTGCATTTCAGTCGGTAAGTTAATTTATTTCAGTTGTATCTGTTTCTTCCTGGCTAGACAAGGATAACGTTTTTCTGTGTGCGTTCTTTATCTTCTTTCTCTGAATAAATGGGTGTGGCGAGCCATCTTGCTTACAGTTTCCGAACCAATTGAACAAACATCATCGTTTTTTTCTCCCTCGCCTAATGATTTGGCTCGAAACGTAATATTAAATCATACCCTAGTATGCTGCTATTTTATTAGTCTGGAAATAGGTCTGGTTATACTTTCAGTTTTCTACATTTAGGCACGAAAAATATAACCGATATGTTAGGAATGATTTAGCACGGGAATCATACTGATCTTACAAAACGGCAACATCCTCTTTAACGTTCTTTCCTCCTGTAATTTTCTGCACCAAAAGGTATGTTTATGCAGTTGAATGATGAACCAATATGTTATTCACCAACATTTCAATCCTGACATATACATCTACTCCCCGTTCTTATAAAAATGCCGCTTACAAAATGAAGAGCCTATTCGGGTCTTGCCTTTCTTCTTTGCATTTCAGCCGGTAAGTTAATGTAGTCCAGTTGTATCTGTTTTCTCCAGTTTATGTAAAGACAACGCTTCCTTTGTTTGCGTCCTGTATCTTCTATTTCTGAATAACTGGGTGTTGCGCGGCATCTTGCTTGCATTTTCCGCCAAAGATTGTTAAAAAAATCATTGCTTTTTCCCTCTCGCTTAAAGAATTGGTTCGGAAACTTAACGTTGAATCATAGCTTATTGAACTGGCATTTTATTAAACTGGAAATAGGTCTGGCAAGCTTTCATTTTATGGCATTTAGGCCAGAACAATTTAACGGGTGTGTTAAAAACAATTTAGCTTGGTAATAAAATACGCCAAAGCAAGACTCCACCAACAGCAATAACTGACTCAATAATACTGTCTAAAGGAACATGGAGCATAAAAAACGGGACTTACGAAACGTCTGCAGCCCTCTTGGATTGGCTTCTTGTCTTCATGTTATTTTCTACACTAAAACGTATTCACTTTTAGGCGTAACTTTGAGTAAATTGTTCACAAACATACCCTTCAATTCTGATCAGTTACAGGCGCGTTCGAATATTATGAGAAGGCATCAACACGCCACGAATTATAAAAACCAATTCTGTAAGACTTTTTTTTTTTTAATTGAAAGAAAAAAGACTTAAACTTCGAAATATAAAGCGCTCAGAAATACTGACAACACGCAACAATGCAAAATTCATACTTTTCTAAAAGCAGGGTTGTGAAGAATGTTGGTGAAATAACTGCAAAATTCATATTTGAGCTCCACGCCTACATCGTATAAATCTTTCCGAGATTGCTTATGTGATCTAATATGACATTCATCTGCTTTGCTCTCTTATAAAGGCCACCTCGCTCTGAATAGCTAGCACCCAAGACATCTGATCAGCCCAGTCAAGGAGATACTCATATTTATCTCCACACGCCCGGCACGTATTGTTTCGCCAGCAGTCCTAAAGTGCCGTCGATCAACTCTTAAATAAATGTTTAACCACAAACCACGAAGCCTCTGTTTTGCAGTGTAACGTAGTTATTCCTTGAGGCAGAAGATCTCTGGGAAAATTTACAGTACAAAAGAAAACATTTTACTTTGCATCGTTACCGTAAGTGATAGATCAGTTCAGGCCTCGCCATTTATCGGTTGATTTCACAGCTCGTTTACACAATATAATTCCCAAGTATGATAGGAAATCTTTTTCATATTTTATCCGAAATCGTTTAGGATTTGTGTAGGTTGTTGTTACTTAATATTCCATGTCAAAACCAAAGGCCACAGTGGCTAAAATGTTTGCCCCTTTGAACGAAGTGTTTGTACCGGGATACCAGGGTATTCTGTAGTTAAGGCGTTTTGTGTCGCGTTTGAAACTGTCTCTCATTGTGGGTTTCTCTGCTCTCATTTTCTTACGCTACCTCTAAAATATAGAACAGTATTCCTCTAAGTATTCGTTTATAATCTAATGAGATAAATTCAACGAGGCAGTTCATCAACAATTTTTAGATATATTTTGTTGATGGAGGGTGACTATGATGACACACCAACTACAATTTCAAGCTTTAACCAAAATGAATTAAGAAACTTACTAATCATGATATGATCAAGTATTATGTTTGAAAGTTTACATCAGTCTCTAATTATAAAAACCTGTAAAGAATTTTTATTTGAGTCTGACACACCTCGGTTAGTTTCATCATTGCTTTTTTCTGGTCAGCACTTCGTGTAATATTATTTGCAGAAAGAAGTAAATGTTGTTGTTGTTGCTGTGGCTGTTAGTATGTTTTTACCAGACTATTATGGCACTCTCTTTTCCTGTAGTATTTTTCATACAAGTTCATAATGATTTTCGTGATTTGTACACCTACACTCATTTTTACATTAAACCTCCGGTCAGAAAAAAGATGACCGGAACTGGGCACTCAAAGGCCCAACCTTAATGAAATATGGTCCGCGTACATATATTCCGCGTTCTTATAACGCCACCGCACGTGTTCCGGGATAGCCAGCACTTCAGGCAACCGATCCCAGTCACGCATATATATTTCTCATCGCTAGCCAGCTCCTTAGACGCCCTCTATTCTTTCATAATAGATATTTGAACATAAACTACGTAGCCACTGTTTTTCATTGTGAAAAAGAATTCACTCATAAAACAAAATGATGTTTGATCGATTACGCAAAATATTTCCCACGGAAGAAGAATCTGTCAATAACGCGAAAAAAAATTCTATGTGCAACCAATTGCGCATGCTTACGAACTTAAATTAGAAAAATTTTGGATTTTTCAGCCCTATAAAAAGATTAGTGGGCTGCCTAGCTGTCGCTTGCAAGTGATTATGATGGGCAAGTGTCAATCAAATATAGTGGCAGCTAAATAAAGCGTTGCCTTTTTATTGGTTAGTATAGACTTAAAATTGATAGATTGACAATTACTTAAGTGGGGAAGTGGGCGATATCCTATACTCCTCCGTTTAGTAAAACGCGCATTCAGAGACGCAGATTCTATAATATCCATCGTCCACTTGAGGTGTTCTTTTAGCAGCAGTGGAAAGTTGTACTGCTTCTTCTAGCATGAAGATCCTGTTCGGTCTTGCCTTTCTTCTTTGCATTTCAGTCGGTAAGTTAATTTGTATGTTTCTTCCTGTTTAGGCAAGGATAATGTTTCGTGTCAGTGTGCGTTCTTTATCTTATTTCTCTGAATAAATGGGTGTGGCGCGCCATCTTGCTCATATTTTCCGAACCAATCGGACAAACATCATCATTATTCCCTCTGGCCTAGTGATTTGGTTCGGAACCTAATGTTAAATCATAGTGTAATAAGTTGGTATTTTATTAGTCTTGAAGTAAGTCCAGTTAGCTTTCATTCTTTTGCATTTAGGGGCAAAAAATTTAACGGGTATGTTAGGAATGATTTAGCTTGGTAATAACGACTCGGAAATTTGGAATCGTCGGCATCCTCTTCGACCTTCTGTTCTTCCTGTTATTTTCTAAACCAAAAGCTACTCTCTTTTTGCCGTAAATTTGTGTTAAGTGTTCACGAACATATCAAATCGTGGACAGATGCGTTGCTTTCGATGAATATCACGAGAAGAGGTCAACGAACTGGAAACTCACATTCTTTTGTCGATTAAAAGAAACGCAAGGCTTAAATAAACTTCCGAATATAAGCGCTCAGAAACAGGGCAACAAGCAACTGATACCACATTTAGAAGAGGGTTGCAAAAAATGCTGGTGAAATTAACGTGAAATTTCATATTTTACTGAACTCTACGCCTAAATCGCTCATCTTTTCGTAGTTTGAATGATGCGAACTAATATGACATTTACTAAATATTTACTGATATGTTAAGGGGTTGGGCGTGACATCTTGCTTACATTTTCCGCGCAAATCAGACAAACTTCATGGTTATTTCCCTCCCGCTCCAGGTATGATCAGTTGGTGAGGAACTTAATGGTAAATCATAGTCTAATAAGCTAGAATTCTATTAGACTGGAAATAGGTCTAGTTAGCTTTCAGTATTTGCATAGTTCTACGCTTGGACAAGGCCTGAGGGCGATTGCAAAAGGCCTCCAAAAAATTCCAGTGAACCGGGTAATTGGCTCTGATTTTCTAAAATACCCGTTCTAGTCTTGCTTGGCAAGCGCATTCAGATTAGCACTTTCCAAAATATTCTTGTCCGTGTTTTCATAACAATGGTGGAGAATTGTTTTGTAGCATAGAAGATGAATATCCTGTTTGGCCTTGCTTTTTTATTTGCTTTTCAGTCGAGAAGTTATTTGAGTTCAGTTTTATCTGTTTATTTTATTATTATTTTTTTTTTTTACGTAAGGATAATGCTAAAGGAATATCGCTCTGTTGTCTAAGTAGTCTTCTGTCTCTGAATAAAGGATGCTAGTCTAATAATATAAAGATAGTATTCCATTAGCTTTTTATCTGAAATACCCGCTCTAGTCCTGATTGCCATGTACTCAAGCTCAGGTAGAGTCGTAAATAATGACCTATGGATTTAGGTAAAACGCCCATTCAGAGGCCGCACTGTGGAGAATTGTATTGTAGCTTAGAAATTGAATATCCTGTTTGGTCTTACGTTTTCCCTTTGCTTTTCAATGGAGAAGATATTTAAATCTTGTTACATCTGCTTCTTTTGATTAATTTCCTTCTATGTAAGAGTAATCCTAAAGAAATTTCGCTCTGTTAGCTAGGGTCGTCTTTCTCTGAATAAAGGAGTGGGGAGCTCCATATTGTTTACTTTTTCTTTCCCACGAATTAGACTAGCGCTGTCTTATAGGTACTTTGCAGTTCTCCATGAAACAGGTTGAAGCTGTCGGGAGATAACCGGAAATAATCTGTTATTTAAAATGTCTTTTTCGGCACTGTATTGCGCAAAGACGGCAGTTGAAAATTCTTTTTAAATTTACCTGTTTAAGGTTTTAGCAACGCCTTCAAGTCTGACCGGGTATTGACATTGGATGACATCATTTGTAAAATTAAAGGTCGGAAGCAAAGCTACCACACTTGCGCATCTGACCCTGGCTAAATTCTATTTTTTTTGTTGTTGTTGCAAACTCCCTTAAACTCTGAGCGTTTCTCTGCGAAACCGTCTCTTTCACCAGTTTTGTCAAACACTCGGCCAACCTAAAAACAGACGGGGACTTACATTAACTTTTCTTCTCGAAAATTTATCCAAATAGAAAAAAAACCGGTTGGGACAGAACACTACGCTATAGATATAAGCGAAGAGTTTAGTCCAAGTTTTCGCGAGGTATATAGTCTCACAGGTTACAACAAATCAACTGCAGTGCTTGATAAGTTGTTTTCAAATCTACTTTAGCATTTTGAAAAGCTTCTTGCACAAAATTACATCGCTTGACCGTCATAAACATTTGCATTGTCACTGAAGTACCATGCGATTCCCTTCTTCACACGATGACAAAAGAAATACTAAAATACTTTTTGATGAGAGAGTTCAGTGTGTCAGCCCTCTTTAGGAACAGGCTCATAGTATTTTATTTTTGTTTTTTCTTCCAGGTTATGCCCTGAAATGCAACGAATGTTTCTCTCTTAAGAGCTGGGATGACTGCAAAAACAAGACAAAAGTGGTAACCTGTTTGGACAATCAGGACCGTTGTGGCAAAGCTGATATCAAAGCTGAGACCTCAGGCGTGACAGGTGAAGTCTTTGTCAAAGGATGTGCCACTTCATCTGAATGCAGCGAGAAGAATTGCAAAAAGTTCTCCCCCTCGGGGAAAATCACCAAGTGCGAAGTCGAGTGCTGTAAAGGTGACCTGTGCAATGGAGCCCAAGTACCAATGGTCAGCGCTATCATGATGTTGGCATGCGCTATCGTAGGTTTTGCTCGTTAAGGTTCGAGATAAAGAGCCTGAATGTAGACCTTTGTCGAAAAAGAAGTAAGATGCATATGTTTTAAATGGGCATGTAATTTTTTTTGTAATGTAACGTTTTTTTCTTAGGGCTGTTGTTAATTTTAAATCCATCTTGATTACTAACAGATTTACATGTATATCACGAGTGTTTATCTGAAGGTCAGCTTGATTAAAAAATTCAGTTTTTGTAATGCATGGAAATAAAGAATGTTATTTCTTTTATCTAATTGACGCTGTCTTATAGTTTAAGGGATACAAATATTCAGTAGAAGAAAATTCAGATATAACTCGGACTTTGGTTGGTTGACAAAACGTGCTTTATGAGAGTATAAAACTCGGAGCTGAACCTGTCACGCCATATGCCAATAGTTTGTTTTGAAAATTAGAAAGCAACGCGTGGAGATTTTATCGGATTCTTTATCATATAACAAATATAGAAGCTTTGACTCTGCTCTGTTCTGTTTTAAGGTCTTAGGAAGCGGCTGGTAAGAGCACTCAAGAAGTAGGGAGAAACACTCGACAACCTCTTGTGTTTCCCCTACACTTTCTTCGTGCTCTAGCCGTTTCCCGTGTGCTTTACAACAGAACAGAGCACAGTAAAGGCTTCTTTATTTCTTGAATAAAGGGGTGAATTGAGATAGAAATATAATTAATGTTGAACTTGCTTTAAAAAACATTTGCCACGTCCAGCTTTGCAGTAGAATAAGACCCGAGAACGAATTTAGACGAGCAAAAACAAGCTATTTTTTTTTTCTGGGGACCTAACATGGCTACCACGTGATTAGGGTCTTAACATTCACTTAATAAATCTTCCGGTCAGTCATCGATCATAACGTTCAGCCTTTTTTTTCGAGTTGAATCGTTGTTGGCAAATAATGTTCCTCATACAACTCTTTCTCCTATTCAGTAACTCTTTCCCCAAACTGATACACACAAAACTAATCTTGGCGGAATATGTTGCAGACGTTTTAAGTAAGCCGCCATCCTGTCTGGTCTTTAAGGTGGCTCGACCCGGTTTTTCAGTTACCATACCTACTCTCACTGAACATGAAATAAAATGATGCCCTCAAAAGAAGCAGGCTTGAGGCTTGAGAACTTCTTAGCATGCTAATTTGCCAAAAGTGATTCTGAGAAAGAAACTGACGACCTCTTTTGCTATCCTTTATAGTTGCCTCTGTACCATTTCGGTCCCCTCCTAAAGTATGGGGAAATCGATTTGTTACTCGTAAGTACTTGATTCATCCTTGACACTTTATATTTTCAGTACCAGTTTTAAAATTTGTTTTTAAATTGCTACCTCTTGGGGTAAAAAGTTGTTTCAGCCACGCCGACAAATAGTCTCAAAGATTCTGGTACTTTATATATAGGTTATGAGCTTGAAATGGTGTTCAAATTTACTGACAACTATTTCCATCATATTTAAAGGGCACCTCTCCCACGGATCAAAACCGGTTCTCGGGCGTCTGATTTGCCCAACCACGTGCGGGGTGGGGGTGGGAGGTATGGCGTCAGATAGGGGACATAATCGATAGCCACATTTCATGGCCTTAGAAACAATTCTTCGCTTGGAAAATTGAAATTCGAGTTATATTGTTATTGTCAATTATCTTCGTAGCGTCGGTTTGATTAGTCTTCTAGTCGTCGTGTCCTTCGTTCGTGTCATCGTACTATCTTCTTCGGGGAACCGCTAGCCTTTCTTCGTGTCGTCAATCCCTTTCGTTAGTTGTTACGTCGCTGCGTCGTTGCGTCGTTTCGTCCGTTTTTCCTTTCGTCGACTTCGCTACATGTCTAGTTTAGAACTTTGCATTTCTTTTAACTGCTGTAACCCCACCATCTTCTTATGAATAAAGTAAATCACAACACCAGAATGTTTTGTTGACATTTTCACAGCCATAAAATGTAGCTGTTAGTCCTTTTGGGCATTTTTACATACCGAAATGAAAGATTCCCCTACACTTTCTTATACTTCAACAAGTAAAATCCCTACCCTTTCATATACCTGACGCCTGAAAAAGTAACCCATTTCGGGTGGTGTATCCCCATATAGTCCATTATAGAGAGTACCTTCCTCCCCCGAGTACATAATTTAGTACATAAAAACTGGATTGTATAAATTACAATTTACCCACGCCAATATGCGGCTATGGGCATTCTACAGGGCACGCATTGATTTATTCAATGAGCAGCACAAGAAGCTATTGATTCAGGAAACTGTTCTGTCGGGATATTTTTTGCAGATTTTGCTAAATGTTTTGATATCATAGACCACTCAACATTACTAGATGAACTCAGATCTTTTAACGTAGATCAACTCTGTTTTTTTGGATACGCTGCTTCCTTACCAACCGAACACAAGCAGTGCGCGTCGGCTCCTCCCTGTCGTCATGGAAACAAGTCAATGGTGGCGTCCCACAGGGAAAAAAAACTCGGATTAACGCTCTTTACTGTCATGATAAATAAGCTGCTCATTAATTGGCATATGCGTACGAAGTATGCCGATGACACTACTGCATTCGAGATTATCTCAAATTCTTTTAGTATGCTAGTTGTAGTTATCAGAGAAATCCATGACTATTGAATTGAACACAAGATGAAACTAAATCCCAAAAAACGTAAAGAAATGTACATATATTTCATGAAGAATTCGATTACTGCAATGCGACCTTTAAGTGTTGGAAATCAAGGAGTAGAGCGAGTAGGGTCGTATAAGCTTTTAGGCGTTATACTTAGCGATGACCTTAAATGGAACGCTCACGTTGAATACTGTAATTGCCAAAACGGCTAAGAGATTGTACGCTATTCGTTATGTTGTTGAAGCGCGCAGGAGTCATGCCAGAGGACATGTTCAAGGTATACACATATAATATCAGATCGGTCTAAGAGTATGCTGCGCAGGAAGTTTGGCAATAAGATATTCCTGCATATCTTTCTGACGCTAATGAATCTATACAAGGAAGAGCCTAAAGAATAATATTTCCAAACCCTACTATCAACAAGCTCTAGACCAAGCAAATTTGACATCGTTAGCAGATCGCAGGATATTCATATGTAAGAAGTTGAAGGCGGATATGAGGAATGACAGCCACCCAATATCTTTCTTAGCTCGGCAAGTTATGACAAGATCTATCCTATATCAGTTAAAATCAGGAAACACTAAAACCACTAGAACAACCAAAACGACAAAGAGAGCAAATGACTTTTTTACTTTTAGGTTTTCTTGATTGCAGTACTGTTATTATACTTATTATTGTAAATAGACTTAATTATTAGAATCCAATTGTAAATTGCACTGTTTATTCAGTTTTTAACTGCCAGAAGTGTCAATAAACTATTATTATTATTAGTAGTAGTAGTAGTTGTACTATTATTACTATTATCCGCAAAAGGGAAACACTTTTATTGAAATGAATACCACCACTTTTGACATACGTATTAAAGTATGTATTAAAGCGTAGAAAAAAGCATTAATTATTTTAACAGAGAAATAACCATTTCATTATTTACCAATATTTACGTGTAAACAGAACAAATCATATTTTTAAAAGAACATCTTTACAATGCTCAAAGTTTTCTTTCTTGTTTCGCGGGAAACCTTTTTTTTTCTTGCCGAGCTTTGCCTCTTTGAAAAATGCTAATTTTTCCTCTGAGGGTGTCTTGTCTTGTTCTGCGTCCGAGAATAAGCAGAGGTCATGCATCCCTGATTCTTTTTGCTGGTTTATGAAAACAGCTTTCCATCGCTTATTCGTTTCCCTTTCTTTCAAAGGGCTTGTAATCCTCCCGAGATGGAAGGAAATTCCCGCCTTCTAAAGTGAACAATCAATTCTTATTTACGAGTAATAAAAGCAAGCACTCAAAAATTAACACTCGATCTTTCCAGAAAACCGATAATCTATAATGAATATAACTCGAATAAACTTGCTTCAATTCCTTCTCAAGACCGTTAGCAAAAGATCGTATGGATGTAAAAAGGGGATGCAGGGGCGGATCCAGAACATTCAGAAAGGGATGGCCGGGATACTTGTCAGCTATACAGATACTTTTTAGAAATAATACAAAATTTCAAAGAAAAAGTGGTGGCCACGGTCGCCTCAGCCAGTCCCTAAATCCTCGTCAATAAGTCGTTTGTACGGCGCTGGTAACTGTTGGCTACGAATTGACTGGGACTCTGAGACATGTATAACAAACGAATTATTGACGAGATCAAGCAAAACCGTTAACTACGAGAGAACGACTGGAGAACTGACAATTTGACTAACAATAGACGGATCGAAACGCACCAATTACTGATTACGACTCTTCATAGTCAATAACATCACGGCTTAACTGACAGACGACCAATAACATCGCAACGTACTTGACCAATCAGACCAATAACCAGAGTATAATACCATCAACTGACGTGATACAACTCACTTTGACTCTGAAGATGACTACCGCACAGGTTTTCGAAACGTCAGTCACTGTCAACAACAGCAGTCCTATTCACGACTACGTTCACCCGGACGATCAAACTCAATCTACTTTTTAAATGACTCCTGGGTTCAAACCTTTCACAGTTGTATAATTTTAGGCACCCTAGCAAAAAACCACAAGACCAAAAAGGATACACTTTTTAAGAACTGTGCACCAAAAAGACCAAACTCTGTCATGCGGCACATATCCTCATATAGCTTAAATAGGGGATTGCCCCACAAAATCAAGCAAACAAACAAACAAAACCCAGGCGTCCTCAAAGCATATTATGCCTTCGACGTGTTTACTTCAAGCACTGTTTATAACTTTTAGTTGTTTTATGGACTAAACAAATCACTTTTTAGCCTTTCTTTTCTTTTTTTTTTCTTTTTAATACTTTGTCAGCACCCTGGGCACAGAAATCAGTCTTAAATTGAAGTCTTTGTTAATCAGATTTTTTTGGAGAGCTTGAATGTTACACCTCAGTATGAACATTATTAATAGCAATGACAAAAGAATAGAAGGTATTCTAGCCTCCCACACCTGAGAGAGCAAAATTACGCTTTCAAGGGTGTTTTTATTAGCTCCGGATGATGTTAAAGCATGGGTTAGCACGAATAGACTTGATCTAGAAACGGAGTTTTAGGTGACCCGATAGAGACCTTTAGCATCAGGCAAACCGCAAACCGCAGTTACGCGTTTGCAGTTTCGCGTTGCCGAGATTTCAAATTTTAGCAAGGCGTTCAATTCAGTTCATTTTTATTTAGCCAAAATATAATACAATACAGGAATACATATAGGAATTGTAAGGTTGCAAGGGAGCCCAGAAGAAACCAGAAACTGGGCTCCCCAGTCTCAAAGAAATAACCACAATATAATGAAATTCGCGGAGTGATACATTAAAAATAGGAACTAAACAGAGACTGAGTTAAGTTATGAATTGAACTAATTGATCTGCTCGCCACACACAGACCAGACAAATCACGATGTTTTGCTCAACCTCGTCCACTAATTGTTAGTTATTAGCGTTCTTATCATGAATTAGATCCATTTGAATGGGCAAAGAGATCCCTGGGCCCCGCGCAAAATACAAATATGATCATTAAGATGACAGCAAGAAAAACAAGGCAACTTTCAAAAATTTACCAAAACAACTGTAGTTCAAAAATGTTGCAAACATCATTGTATTACTGTATATTGTATTATTTGTGGAGTTATTAATAAAGCTAATTTAAAACAAAAACATCATTAAAGCTAAAGTAAAACGGACAATAAAAAACGTGTAACGTTCGAGCCTCGATCTTGCAACAAAAAAGCTAAAAGGGTTACTGCATTTTTCTGTGGGTGTTTAAACGTACAACATCGCTATTCAACTCGTTTTGCATCGAAGTAGCAAAACAAGTTACACGTTTTTTGTTGCCCGTTTTACCATGCCTTAACTAAATGGCTAGAATTTTTGCTTTAAACGCTACAGTGTGAAGCCAATAACTGTGGACTTATAACAGTCCCATCCCACCACATTTTAGCCTCCCCGCAGCCCCCAAACCCCCCCCCCCCCCCGTGGGGTTCGTTTGTCACGCATTCATTTTCTCCCCTCCCGCGGGGGAGAAATGAATGCGTGACGAGCGAACCCCAAACGACGTCTGCGGGGAGGCTAACCACATTAGAGATAGACCACACCACCGGGGTTTAGGTCAATTAGATCAATTAGTGTTTTCGAATAGCAGTGTGAGTTCTTTCAAGTCCCCCCGCGAATCAGTAATAAAGAAAATGAAGAAGACAATTATGATTTAATAACAATGCTTTTAGGTTAGGATATTTTAAATTATGACACATTTACCTAAAATTTAATTATTACAATAAAATGTTCAGATTAAGCCTATCACTATAGCTTAACTAATTATTTCAAAATTTGTTTCCATATAAATGCCATTAAAAGTAGTTAATACAAGATATCAGAATGGCAATACAAATGGAGGGAATAAATTTTCTGCATATCATAATATTACTAGCCTCAAACATTTTAAAGTACAAATAAAGTGTACAATACAATCTAAACGATTCACTATGCTATGCGAGTCGTCTTATATTGTTTTGCACCTTAACAACTTAAGGCAGTATGGTCATATGCATGACTTATTTTTTTGGTTTAACCTTAGAACATGACCACATTCTATGCGAAGCCATGGTGAAGAGCCTTTAGGATAAGTGCTAACCCGGCCCTCATTACATATGACATGACTTATCTGTTGTTCGCTCAACCAAATATTGGCCTCATTAAATTATGCGATTGTAGCTCAACAGAGGGAGCAGTGAGGCGGGTAACACTGTACTTGTTTTTCTAAAACCAGTCGTATCCGAAAGAAAGTCAACACTTCTGTAGAACTGGCGAAACAGAGTACGAGTTTTGGGCGGATTAAATCAGGAACTTTGATCAGAACTTGTCCTGACGATTTGATAGACAGCATTTCCACAGTGTTTTGTCTTTCCTTTGAATTTATCTGCTCTTAAGATCTCAAAACAGTTAAAAGAGGATAACCCGGCAGTTTCTTTTTAATTATACCAGACACTCATACTGGGGCATAGCACTGCTGCCTTTATGCAACGGCAAGATTTTTTAAAATCACCTTCCATAGCAATCAGGTTAGCTTCTTTTGACTTGTTTTCTTTGACGGTCACAGGTTAACAAGCTACATACAGATCTCTAGCCTGTGAACGGAAGACCTTTCTCCTCGTTCATCGCCGTTGAGGGACGTTTCGCGACGAGGAACGTCTGCGACTCAGCGACAGAAATTCCATACTGATGACGCAAAATCTGTCCGGAATCTGGTCAGAAGCTCTAATTGGTCGACGGAGTAGTTTCATTGTTTTAGCTATTGTTTACAAATGACAGACAAAAGACAAAAGGCCGCAAAGTTCCAATGTAAACGAGCAGTCAATATTTGTGGAATATAGTATTCTCTAGAAAGTAGCATTTGAGTTTTGCTGGAGCTCATTTGCAGATGAACACAACACTTAACCAAAATCGACCAGGAGAAACGTAGAATTAAACAAATTTGCATTTGGAATCCCATGACTACCGCATTTATTATGTAAACATTGATTTACGTCATCAGCATGGAACTTCTGCCGCTGAGTCGCAGACGTTCCTCCTGACGAAACGTCCCTCAGCGGCGATGAGCGAGGAGAAACGTCTGCTTTTCGCAGGTTAACAAATTTCATGAGTGAGAAATACACGTACAAACACGCTTTAATATCTACATTAAGCCAGCTGCAAGGACGATTTTACAACACTTTTCATTTTATTATTATCGTTATCTATTTATTTATTTACTTATTTATTATGATCTTCTGCAGTGTACAAGGTATGAATGCATAGAAAAAAGCCACCCAAAACTTAAACCGTAACCACGTTGTCCTTCCGGAATTCAATACTGAAAAAGTGATAACAAGTTAATCTGAACTGGTTTAAGCTTAAAAAAATCATATAAAAAAATCCTTAACTATTACAAGCCTAAAATTTAGATAACAAAAATTTAATACTAAAGCAAGCGTAAAGCGTATATTGTTACTATTCCTTTTCTTTATTTTCCATGTTTTATCCCTCTGTACAACATCCTGCCCACACTCAAACGTTAAAGTCAGCCGCCTTGGTCTGAGTTGCGTTCACCTTCTTCAATACCTTGTTCCGAATTGAGGTCGGAAACCATCATCCAAACGTAAACAGCTTTCATCACCGCCATGTTAGAAACGGACCAGGATTTGAGATAAGTCAAAATTGAGATGAGTCAAAATTCCAAACCTGTTCTACAAATAATCTAGGGTAAAGTTCAAGGACAAGCTGACGAACAGCGGTCAAGGATGGTTCTTTGTCTGACTTACCTATAGCTAATTCTGTCAACCTGAAACAACAGTCACAAGATGAAGGGTCGTAGGGAATAGTTTCGTTACTCACCTCATACAACTTTGGGTTGATTTCAAGAAACTCAAGCAACTTCGAAGTTATATTTCCTAGAGGCATGTTGATTTTAGATACCGTGTCTGGTAACTGAGTTAAGGTGTAGGTCATGTCTTCAATGTCGTCAATTTCCAGCAAAGCCCACTGAGCAAGCAAGTCTGTCATACAATGGATACACAAAAGTACTTTCCTTCTCCTGTTATAGCAGGTTGATCATACAAAACAGAATTCCCTGAGAACTGAGGAAGTTCTACAACATATCCTTGTTCAACAGAAAACCATTTGTCAAATAGTCCAAAAAATAGGAACTTATCGTCTGGAGAAAACTTTAAATCATAAACCATCTCATTTACATCAGTGGGTATTTTGAAAGGGCCGGCGACTGTTTTTCCTGTAATAGCATCAGGAAAGACGATCCCGGGAGGATAGTTTAGTCACCCCGGCCAGTAACTTCTTATCAGAAGTCATGGTAAAACGTCTTACGAGATAGAGAAAGTCATTATCATGAGAACGATGAAAACAACCTTCCAACTGCCACTGAGGAACTGACCAGATATTCTCACGTACAATATCTGAGACACTAAGAATTGATTTAACAACATAGGGGGAGCAAGAGAGAACATCTATAGATGTCGAGCCAATAATGTGTTCGAGCTTGTTTAATTATGATATCTCGTTCCATCGTCATCTCGAGAGGAAAACGGCGAACTGCTAGCCGCAAGTCATCGATTAGGGAAAAGTAATCCATTTTGATTCTTTCCTGAAGAAAAGTATAACAAGTTAAGAACTTGTAAACTCCTTTCAACGACGCATTGTCACCATACTGACACAAAAAATCAATGGTAAAACGAAGAATATAGTTCTGCAAATCACCATCAATTCATTCAGATGACAATCTTGGTGGTGGTTTACCTACCACAGTAGAAAGAATGTCCACAAAAATATTTTTGAGGTACTCACCTGCGGTTTTCCTGTTAACGAAGAGCTCCCGAGCTTTACTTTTGTCTGATAACCACACAGGGTTCAAATTGTGAAGGAAGGAGACCGTCCGATCAGAAGTTCGTAAAACCACAAAGAGTGAAACAGCGTCTATTACATCATACTCTTCAAGGGATGAATTCTCTCTTCTGAGAACGAACGCAATCAATGATAGAGGAAGCGGAGACGGTGCGACCATGATACAGCCAACAATTTTCCAGTAGAGATCTCCTTTTACCTTGTAAAAGACTCGCTTGAAAAGACTCGTTGATATCATCTGGAAAGTCATTCAGTTGACTCATCTGTGTTACTTTACCTTAACAATAGTCGCGTTCGCAAACGAAGCCGCATGGAGAAATTTGGACTCGACTCTTTCCATGAACAGAAAAATTCGTTTTCTTCCACTAAAAGATACTTTCAGGGCAATAGCGAAGCCCGTCGCACTGAAATAATTCAAAAATGATGGATTGGTTTCAGGATAACAAAACCTTAAGTTCGTTACTCATTTTCGACGGCAATATTTAACATGTGGTATAACTCCAAATTATCATAATACTGTTTAAATAACACATTTAGACTTTCATTTAAAACATACCTGGGAATTGGCTTGGGTTATTGAATGTAATCTCCGTAAGACACCATCGAAGTTCAGGAATTTTCATGGTAGGCCGGCGGTAATTGTGTAAACACTTGCAACAAAAGTAGATATTTACAGCCTAAAGGCTCGTTTTTTTTGTACTTCTTGTAGGTTTTCCCATTGCAAAATTTCTTTTTCCATTCAAAGAGTGGGATAAAAAGGTGAAACTGGGTCAATTTTAGCCATTTTGAAACGCTGAACCCTACCAGACGGCGACTCTGCGTGACAATCTGTTCCGTGACTGCACGTGACATAACGTACGTTTGAAGAGACGAATCCGTTAAAATGACAGTCACGAAATCACGGTAGTAACGCAACGCAATTCTTGAAAGCGTAACATTTTCGATCCCGACAGTATTTTGAAGAAGAAAAAGTCAAACGTGCTTTTTCTGGTACCCGCTTTTTATCGAAAAATATGGACTTTAACAATGGTAATTTGCTAAGGATGACGGAACAGGAAGATATTTCGTTTTCTTACTTTACGATCGAGGAAACTTGGAGCCGTTCAATAAGTTATTTTGGTCACGCTTCACTATTTTTACCGGACTTTGATGCTTTCGTTTGGAGGCTGCCTAAAGGAACTCAAGCCAATTCTCAGGTATGCTTTAGATGAATGTCTAAATGTGTGAATAAACGAGGACCGGGAAAATTTGGAGCTATACCACATGAAGAAAAATGCCACAGGAAACAACTACTAAATTAAAGTTTTTGTCACCGTAAAAACCTGTTTTTCGTTTCTGCATTATGTTAGTTCAACGAGTCTTGATATTGCTTTGAAAGTATCTTCTAGTGAAAGAAGAAGAGTTTTTCTATTGATGGAAAGTGTCCAAATTTTTCCTCGCGGCTTTATTTGTGAACGCGAGGAGAGTCGATGTTAGCAAATTTCGGGTTGAAAATTACGGCCATTTTGAGACTCCGACCACGAAAACTGATATTCTTACTTTTCTCGAAAATAAGAGCCTTTTTGCGAGAACAACTTATATCAGATTACTTATCTACCTAAACGCTATTTATGGACAAAAAATGAAGGCAATCGATTTTTCAAATCTTGCCACTCGATGGTCGATATTTCCTGACCGTCGCTCTTAAGTTTTCCTTTCAAAGTAAAGTTATTTTGGTCGAATCTTTCACAGAAAACAAAAACTATAACAGCCGCGTAAACGTAAAGTAAACATTCAAAAGACTTTCATTCGCGAGAAAAGTGGTTTTTAATTAAGCCTACCGTAGTCCCATTAGACACTTTACAGTGGTGTGTTGGTATGCTTGTTGAAAAAATATCCATTTCCTCATCATCCTCGAGATTATGCACGTCAATAATATGCAGATCGTCGTATTCCCCTTGTATCCCTTCTATTTAAGAAAGTCGTGGAGAGAGGAGGGGCGCGCTTATTCAAAAGGGGCGCTGGTTTGATATAATAACCAAGGGGAAAGGTGCTTATATTCGGGGGATAGCGTGCCTTATTAGTGCGTGGGCGCTTTTTAGGAAAGCGGATCCGGCTTTGATCGACGGAACGGACCAAAAAATTGCTTGGATCGGCAAATTAGCCTGTTCACCCAAGGGGGGCGTTTATTTCAAAATAACATTTCTAAAATCAATGACAACAACACAATATGTAAATATTATGTCATACAAAAACGCTAAAAGTTATAATGTCTCGCGTTTTTGCCGACATAGAGTCGTAATTGTCTTGAATGGTATAGATTACAAAGTTGTACCCAATAAACGCCTCACTCTTCTGATTGGGTGCGGCGTGTATTCAAGGGCAGCATTATAATATTGATAATTTTGCTTCCATCTGAGGCGTGTAATCGAGTCTAATACGGTATTATTTCTTACCGGGATTGACTACAGGTTCAGCGAAGCTCTGTTTTTCTTCCACTTGTGTTAAACTCTGTTTCAGAGATTTAACACTCTTCTCGATTTTATGACACTCCGCGCTGCGTTTTGTTCCTGCCGTTGGTCCCTGTCTTTCCAAGGTTTCTAGTGTGAGGAAAATAAAGTGGATTTCATGTTTAATCCCTGTTCTCTAAACACCTTGCATATAGAAGGACACACTTTCCTCTTTGTAACTTTCCAATAAATTTACAATAAGTTTTTTGCATCCTACGTTACGAAGGCAGTAGGAGCACAATATCAGCTACACCCGCGTAAAATTGACGGGGCCTTTATAATCTGCGTTCAGGTTGCGTGCAGAAAACACCAAACATTTCGCGACGCCACCACTGGATTCCCCGATAAATGACGTCATCTTACAGAGATACTAGTGGTAGCGCAGTGGTACCGTCCCGAAATGACATCTGTTTTTGTCATGCTAGCAAATCACACGTTGTTATTCTAAGAGATTGGCCGTTCTCGTTAAAGTTCTTTTGGTAGTCTAAACCCTTATAGCATCATTATCTATCATTAATTCTTTGGAAAAGTGAAAAAAAAAACCTTTTAAAAAAATGTTAATGCAGTCAGTATTTTAAACGTATCGGTACTGAGATTCAGTTTAAGAAAACCAAACTTTCCACATAAATACGGTACCTCATTTTACTGATATGATACTTATCATTGCTACATTATATTGCAAAAGCCAAAAATCTGCAGAGTTTTCAGATGAGTATTAGAAAAGCAGGACTTTTCTGATTAGTTCAAGTCAGCCTTAATCCTGCAGGTTGCAGTGGTGATGACTGTAAGGATTAATTCTCAAGACTTTGAGAAATGTAACTAGGAATAGGAAAAGCTTCTCTTTCGGTCCCTCTTGCTTTACTTTTGAAACTGAGGTTCATCAAGGGAAAAAGGATGGTTGGCATAGTGGAAACAAAAATAAAACAACAAATAAACTGCTTGGCCTTCAGCTGTACCCTCTAAAAATTGCCTTAGTCAGAATTACCTTTATAATGAGGCCAGGAACGGAATACAGTGAGATTACTCAAAATATGCATAACAAAAGAAGCAGCCATCACACCAGCACAGCGACGCCAACTTTTTGCATTCTGTTGAGCACAGCTACCATGTGCATAATCAGCGATTCCTTTGACAATCAGCCATTCAATCCCAGAATCAAAATGCTGCAGTAAAAACACCTGCAAATCCAAAACACAGTAATTTATCCTCACTGCATATCGTTGTACCATCACAGTTAGTTAAGGTAGTTAAGTTATGGAAGGAATCCGCGACTGCCTGGGAAAAGATACAATGAGGCCTGATGATGTGGTCATAGTCTGAAATGTCATCCGTCTCCTCTCTCCACCCCCCGACGGGTGAGACTGTTGGGGGATGGGGTGAAGAGACGGATGACATTTCAGACTACTGTGTTACCGCTAACACTGAGGAGGTGGAAGGGGTGAAAAGGTCTTTCTGTAGGCAATCTCATAAAACTCCGGGATTCGCACCATGCTGCCCAAATTTGTAGAAGAAGACCGCAAAGGATCATAATCGACCCCAATTGCTCAGAGCTGTAGCATCGGTAGAACACAGGTATGTTTCCAAGATACCCTAATTATGAAAGTTCACATTCCTGTCAGGTATCTTGATTAATTGTGAACAACTTCAAGCAATGCAATTGAGACAATTATTGTGATCAATGGTGATAAGATTTGGAAAACAATCTAAGCCCTCCTATGCCCTCATTTGGCATGTTGTTAACATTATCTTGAAGACATCTTTGATCTTATGTACTTAACAGAGTCAATTAAAACAGAGACTAATGCGAAGGGGGTGTGACAAAAAGATGGCACCTTTTCAGTGTGACCATTACATTAATTCGCATTGCATTTCCCTGAGTATTTCTGATATTTTGCAAATCATTGCGCACGACTGTTGTGCCCGTATCAATAATAGTACAATCAGAAACTTACAAGTTTCTAGTACTACGATTTGACACAAAAAGCACCACACACCTTCGCGCTCGGTCTCCACAGCCATTGCCATGAGATTGCACTTAGCTAATTGATCGCGTCGACACTCCGCCTGGATCCGCTCTGGACCGCTCAGAATTTCACCACAATGTACGTTGACCACTTGATTTGCTCCCGGATTCTTCAAAGGAGTCTGCCAGCCATCAGCACAATTCTTTATGACATCAAGAAAACGTTTGCTGACATAAGTTCTCAAGCCAGTTGATTGCTCTTGATCAGAAATTACTACTTTGGATGTATAAGTTGTTAATTTTGATGAAACAACAACATCTCCTAACTTTGTTTTCTCAGGACTGAGGCCACTGCAAGCCCCTACAGATATAACTGCCTTAGTTCTTAGCACACTGACAGCATTCTCCACGGAAACCACAGAGCTGCCAGGACCAACACTTCCTCCATAGCACTTCAACAATGCAATTTTCATTTTCTCTTTTTCACTTTCATCCTCTTCCTCAAAGTAAACGTACCCAAGGCAATCAAACCACTGTATGGATTTTTAAGTTGTTCGGTAACAAGCTAAAAACTCATCATGCTCAACTGTCAGTAACAGAATATCCACAGGCAGTTGTAATTCCTTGTCTGTTGTCTGAATATGAGCCATGTCCAGCCCTGGCCATGAAATCCAGAGTTTCTTCACTTCTTACTTACTTCCACACTTCTCAGAGGTGTGGATGTGTGGAGTAGTCTGACAGAGTAAGGATATTGTCGCACTTTCCCTCAGTCATGAACCCTTTGTCATTCTTTACTTAGTTCTACACTTCTTAGAGGTGTTGAAGTGTGGAAAAGTCCGACGAAGTAAGGATATTGTCGCACTTTTCCCCCAGTCATGAACCCTTTGTCATTCTTTACTTAGTTCTACACTTCTCAGAGGTGTGGAAGTGTGGAATAGTCCAACAAAGTAAGGATATTGTCGCACTTTTCCCCCAGTCATGAACCCTTTGTCATTCTTTACTTTGTTCCACTCTTCTCAGAGGTCTGGAAGTGGGGAATAGTGTGACAAAGTAAGGATATTGCCGCACTTTTCCCCCAGTCATGAACCCCTTGTCATTCTTTACTTTGTTCCACTCTTCTCAGAGGTCTGGAAGTGGGGAATAGTGTGACAAAGTAAGGATATTGTCGTACTTTTCCCCCAGTCATGAACCCTTTGTTTGACTTTTTCATTCTTTACTTAGTTCTACACTTCCCAGAGGTGTGGAAGAGTGGAATAGTGTGACAAACTAAGGATATTGCCGCACTTTTCCCCCAATCATGAACCCCTTGTCATTCTTTACCTTGTTCCACAGTTCTCAGAAGTGTGGAATTGTGGAATAGTCTGACAAAGTAAGGATATTGTCGCACTTTTCCCCCTGTTAAGAACCCCTTGTCATTCTTTACTTAGTTGCACACTTCTCGGAGGTGTGGAAGGGTAGAGTAGTCTGACAAGTTGAGTTTAATGTCGCACTTTCCTGAGTCACGAGAAGCTCAGTGCGCTTTATGAACACTTGGTTTTATTTCTGTATGGTTTTTTACATTTTTCCTTAAGAATTATTTTTATTTTGAGTAGCAGATATAACCATTGTTTCAATGCCAGCTGTTGAAAGAAACTTAAAGTTAAGAAATCCGATCTCCAACCAAGCTTTCTTCCTTATCAGTACGGGTTCAAATTTGATAATTTTTAGATCACGCCATATATCCACTGTTTCGCAGTTTTTCCTCTTCTCTAAGGTTATGTAAATGCTGGACATAAATTATGAAAAAGACGCAACACCACGCTCGGAGGCGAGCGGCTCGAGGCCAAGAAACCTCGAAAAAGAATTCACCTAAGGGTGACTCTCTAAAGACGAAGATTTTAGTATTGTCACGTGCCGTAGAGATAACATAAATATTGCCGACCCTATAACACGCACCTAAACAGTGATCCCCCTTTTCCACAGAGAGATCTGCAGGTAGCTACTCTAGGCCGATAAGTCACAATTATTACTTTATACAGAATGCTGTATATTTTTAGACCAATTTATCTCATGAACCTGATGAAGGAATAGAACAATAACAATGGATTTGAGCATTTATAAACTTTATCAAGTTGATCTTAAAGCGAGGAAGATAGAACGCACATACTCTGCATTCTTTACTGCCTATTTTTAGCGTTGTCACGATCTTAAGACACCTGACTGTTGTACCCTGAAAGCTTCCGGGGTTAAGATTCTTTGTGTATTGAATTTGCGTTATAATGTGGCATTCACATTTAAATAATATGGAAATTGCTAAAACAAAACGTTTTATGCCCAAAGGGTTTGAATTGGGTACGACATTGAGTCAGCTGAATAGATCTATAGGAAGGAGAAAAACCCAGAATAAGATGTCTCATATATGGCACATTAAGATGAAAAATTTCAAACATAAATATCCATAGATAAGATGACGTTGTTGAGGTTTCCGTTGAAAAATAAATAAACGAAGATAAAGGACTGACTGGAACTTCGTGACAGAGAAAACGTAGGCTTGTTTTATGGTCGGGTATTCAAACAGACGGCAGTGAAACAATGCTAATATCTTCTATAGTCACAGAATGTCTAAACTTAAAATAGCATTTAAAAAGATTTAAAACGAGTTGCAGGAATAAAACCAACAAATACTCCCACTGCGCTTTACTCTCATTTCATACATAGGAGTGTAACTAAGGAAAGAATGTCAAGGGATTCGTGACTGGGGGGAAAGTGCGACAATATCCTGACTCTGTAAGACTATTTCATACTTCCACACCTCTGAGAAGTGTAGAACTAAGTAAAGCATGACAGTGATTTCGTATGACCAGGGGAAAAGTGTGACATTATCCTGACTTTGTCAGAATTTTCCACACTTCCACACCTCTGAGAAGTGTAGAACTAAGTAAAGAATGACAGTGGTTTCGTATGACCAGGGGAAAAGTGTGACATTATCCTGACTTTGTCAGACTTTTCCACACTTTCACACCTCTGAGAAGTGTAGAACTAAGTAAAGAATGACAAGGGGTTCTTAACAGGGGGGAAAGTGCGACAATATCCTTACTTTGTCAGACTTTTCCACACTTCCACACCTCTGAGAAGTGTAGAACTAAGTAAAGAATGACAAGGGGGTTCTTAACAGGGGGGAAAGTGGGACAATATCCTTACTTTGTCAGACTTTTCCACACTTTCACACCTCTGAGAAGTGTAGAACTAAGTAAAGAATGACAAGGGGTTCTTAACAGGGGGAAAAGTGCGACAATATCCTTACTTTGTCAGACTTTTCCACACTTCCATAACTCTGATAAGTGTGGAACTAAGTAAAGAATTACAAAGGGTTCATGACTGGGGAAAAGTGTGACATTATCCTTACTTTGTTTGACGTTTCCACACTTCCACACCTCTGAGAAGTGTCGAACTAAGTAAAGAATGACAAAGGGTTCATGACTGGGGGAAAGTGCGACAATATCCTTACTTTGTCAGACTTTTCCACACTTCCACACCTCTAAGTGTGGAACTAAGTAAAGAATGACAAAGGGTTCATGACTGGGGAAAAGTGTGACATTATCCTTACTTCGTCGGACTTTTCCACACTTCCAAACCTCTGAGAAGTGTGGAACTAAGTAAAGAATTACAAGGGTTTAGTGCCTGTGGGGAAAGTGCTACGATATCCTTACTTTGTCAGACTTTTCCACACTTCCAGACCTCTGAGAAGTGTGGAACTAAGGATGAAAAAGGAAAGTAGGCATCTTGTGGCCAGCACTGGACATTTGTGCTGAATATCACTAACAGATGGGAGATCATAAAGAAGCTGAGGTGGGTCTCCATAGTAATCCTTTGAACTGCTAGCAGCCTCTGACGACATATTTCTCCCTCTAACCTATAAAAGTAGTCAAGGCAAAGAGGGCAAATGAACATGTATTACTATTATTAGATGTATGAATTGCTTTCAAATACTCTGACCAACATTCCAGTAAGTTACACACACTTGAAATACAAACCATGGTCATAATTATATAATCATAGTCTGTATTTATGTATTTACTGTAAATTAACGTGGAAAGCTGGTCAGAGTATTGAAATATTGCACTGGGTGTTGTCCTATTTCCGTCCATAAGGATACAAGTAAACTGGTTTAACAACATAGGCCACTACCATTGTAACGATAGCAGTCCCAAACACTTAAGAACGACAAATTCAATCTTTAATGGCCTGCTCAAAACTACTTCCTCCATAACTTAACTACCTTAACTAACTGTGATGGTACAACGATATGCAGTGGGGATAAAACTACTTACTAAAAGCACATGTTCTTTAGGGTCAAGTGGCTTACAACCACAGGCATACCATGACACCTCTCCCTCTTTTTTTTTTTTAAAGAAAAATAAAATAGAATGACTCAAAACTGAACTGGAAAGTAGTGAAAGCCCAACAATATCAACCAAAGCACTGAACGCGGAACATTTTGAACAAAAAAGTCAACTGTTTCAAAAGCGTTTAATGTCTAAGCCAGAAAAAGGAAGAGAAAAAAACATTTTTTTACTGTCTCCTACGATCATCTGGTGTA